>JAKWBJ010000534.1:6265072-7518086 GCA_023159175.1 Wohlfahrtia magnifica | reverse complement strand
CAAGTACCAATAAGAAATGGAATTATGGAAAGGAAATGGAATTGGATTGGACATATCGAAAACCGGATAACGAAGATAGCAAAAAGTCGAATAATTGAAATACCAATCCATGAATAATCGAATAACAATCGAATAATGATGGCACTGTGCGACGTTGCGTTATCATGGTGCAAAATCCACGAGTTTTCTGCACTCAATTCTGGTCTCTTTCGTCGAATTGCTTCACGCAAACGTCTCATTATGCTGTCTGGTCTTCTGGCAAAAATTCATGATGCACTACACCGTTGTAATCCATGAAAACCGTAAGCATTGCCTTCTTTTTTGACTGAAAACGACGTTTTCTGGTCTCAGCTCATTGGGTGAACGCCGTTGTCTGGATTGCGTGTCGTACTCATAAACCCACGTCTCGTCTGCAGTAATGATCCTTTTGATGAATGTAGGATCGGATTCAGCCTCGCAAATCATGTAAAAAATTTACAAAATCACCAACACAAATAGAGGCAGATCTACTCTTGGTTACGTAGCTTTTGCAAATGTCGAGCTATGCCGCTAAATTTAGCGGGAGTATCAACAACAGATGTACTAACTTAACAAAAAAAAAAAAAAACTCAAATCGGAACTATGTGCTCGTGTGGAACCGCCACGGGGGTTATTCTGGAGTACTTTTGACTGTCGAGATTTTTTTAATGAAGATTTTTTTTTTTCTATAAATGTCAAGAATTATGCAATGTTTAATCTGGCAACTCTACCTACAGTAGTGTGTTAAAATTTTAAACAGTTTTTGTTTGAATTTTTGTTTAAAAATTTTTCTTTCTGTTTTTTTTTTTTTTTTTTTATTAAACTAAAGATTTCTTCTTTTATAAACAAGAAGCCTTGACTTTAAATAGAAGAAAGAAAGAAAATTGTTTGTATAAATGCATGAAATACAAAAACAAAACAAAAACCAATAATATATTTAGGAAAATGCCATTGTGGTATTGAAAATCTGCTTAAGATTTTTTCTATTTTTTTTTTTATTAAAAAACAAAGTCAAAAACATAAATAAATAAATAAATATTTAGTAGAATAAATGAAAAGGTCTTTTTTTGCAGATTTTCTTCATTAAAAAAAAAAAAAAAAATAGAAACAAAAGATAAACTTATTTTAAAAAATATTGAAATTCTTATAATTTCTACTTAATGTTGAAATTTTTAATAATTTTTTTTTTTTTTTTTTTTTTTTGTATGAAAATTAAAATTAAGAAGCTTGAACTTAAACAATAGACTGTAAATGAAAGTGAAATTTAGTAATAATGTAATTTTTTCTAAAGTTACCCACTGTAATCGTTTAAAATTATTTTTTACAATGTTTTCCAAAAGGTTCTTAAAAAGTACAAACGCTAAATAATGCAATAAAGAATATAAAATTACTCACAAACACCAGCACATTATTATACCAATACATGTTATAGAGAAGAGATATACGTATACGCTTAGAGGAGATGCATTTGCTCGTTCCTTTATCAGTGAAAACTAATAAAAGACTAGAAAGATGCTTGCCAACCATTTAAGGAAATAAATCAATTTCCGGTGTAGACGTAAAAGAGAGCATAGACCACCATACACGTATTTAAAGATGTTTGTATGAAAGGAAGTAGCAATACGTTGTAACAACAAAACCCAGCAAATATTAACACAAAAATCAGTCTCTTAAATTTACTATGATATAAAATAAATTTATGTATTTTTCTATTCATACAATAAAATGGTTGTTGGGTTATGCATATACAAAGGTTTTATTTATTTTCTAAAAACGTTTATATTTTTTCTAATAGTTTGCTTGCGGTAGTAAATGATATAAAAAGGAAACATAAAACATCACCTAAAAGGATTACAGTAGAGCATGGTTATAACGAAAAAGAAAGCAATGCACAATTTAATTCGTTATAAACTTTGGGTATGTTCCCTGTACAAATACGTTGAGTAGTGCGGTGTTTGTTATAAACGTTCTACTGTAGAAAGCAGAATTGTATATGTATGTATGTGATGAACGAGAAATAGAGAATTTTCTTATTAAGGTCACAAAGTAATATTTAAAAATGGAATGGTCTATTAATAAGTAATAAACATAGTGTGGAGAAGTTAAAAAACAGTACAAAATAAAGAAACTTGTAGGGAAGGCTTCGCATTATAAGATTATTTACAAAACGTTCCACAAAATGTACTTTGCTTTATTTAAAAATTATTTTTTAATACTAAAAAAAATCAATTTGTAATTCAGTTAAGGCTACTTTGTCTGAAACAACTAATCATCTACTGCTTCATTAGCAGCATTAACTACACAGCAACTTTACATCAAGTCTTTAGCTTTCCAACAACAGCTTCTAACCATTAAAAGTCCTTTCTTTCTAATCAGTTTTTAGCTACCCCGCATAAGAGTTGTAACACTGTACCATGTCATATACGGCGATGTTCTGGTAATCACTTTTTATCAACGTGATATGAAATCACTTGTAAATTTGTTTTGTGCACAAAAATTTTAAATTTACAGGTCATTTTAAATCGGGTCAGCTCTTTTCTAGCGATCCTAATTTAATTCAAACGCCAGATATGGAAATAATGTTTTTTTTTATTAAGAAAAACTCCTCTCATATTAGTGGACTGATTTCAAATTTAGCAATTAAGTTAAAAGTATTTGTCTATGCTAAGTTAGTTTTAGACCAATGACAGCAAACTGCTGCTCATCAGTAGCCAAATTTTATCACTGAGTTTTATAAGGGCTATTCTTAAAAATGCGGTGGCGTAGTGTAGAAATAGGCTTGCCAACAGGCCTTGATTTCACTTTATTTACAAAAATTTTGACAGCTTGTCAAACACTTTTTTTTAGTTAATTATTGACAGATAATTGTTGCTAGTCGAGATCAGAATCAATCGTTGGATCTGATTGTAGAAGTTCATAACGAACAATTCTCTTCTAATCCCACCAGACACACTGCATTACCTTTCATTGTGTCAATACTGGCATTGCCACCGTCCTCGAAGCTTCACCTTGCTTCGTCCATGATCTTTTCACATTATTGTCTTACATGATCTTCTTTTCATGGCCAGTAATCATTCGTACTTACCAAACAAGCTATAGTGTTGCTTGATGAATTTAATATTACCAGAGATATTACATTTTAGAGCCATCTAGCGACAATTTGTAACCGAAATTTTACGCACACCAATATTTTTTGACTAACAAAATTTTTGCTTTCAAAATCAATATTGTTTTCTATAAATTTCTCAAATTTTGCAATGTTGAGTATGGTTAACCCTATGTAGAGGTTAGAATGCCCGCTAACAACTCAAGTGGCCTAGGTTTGAATCCCTAGCAGAGCTCATTAAACTATGTCGGTTAATTTAATGTCGGTTTTCAAGTGTTTAATTAAGAGACCTCAACCCCCTCCAGACAAATCCATCCAAAATCCTCTGGCGATGAAAACAAATATCACATGAGTGATCAGGAGAAAATGCCACCTACTGGGGAAAAATAACAATGCTAAGTAAAGATCACCACCATCACTCTACCGACTTCTAGTTTGGCTGTCGGAGTGTAAAGACGTGTTTTTATCAAAGCGGAGAATTTAAGTTTGTTGCAAACGATTCGTGTATGAAAGCAAAGTGTTTACAAGTGTGAGTGTTACAATTGTGAAGAATTGTTGTTTTAAAGTTGAGACTCCCAGGGGTAATTCTGTGGTGTCTCAGTTTTTGACTTCAAGGTCAGTAACAATTTGAAGAAGTGAGGTTAGATAGGACTAACGGAGTGGAGTTACCATACTCGTGCGGTGGGTTTTGGTGCTACCAGAGTGTTTTTTGTTGACGGTTCGGCGTGTTTATTGGACTTTGATTTTCGAGTTGCATTTCGGTTTCGGGCGTGTTTAATTGGAATTGGTGACGGACTTGGCTACGATTTTTGACTTCCTGTTGGCTGTGTTTATTATTGAATCTGGTGAGTCGTTAGATTCTTTAAATTTGAATTTTATATTATGCCTCCTGCGGGCAAACCTCGCAAGACGGCGAAGGGTGATGCCTCTGACGCTGCGTCTGGGGCAGTCACTGATGAGGTGATGGGGCCCCCTCCACCTGCGAAGTCTCGTCTCCGTCATACGGAGAGCGAACTGAGCAGTTCGGGGTCGGAAGCTGATGCAAAGGCGAGTGGTGGTAAGGCGACCACTAAGCGCTTTAAGTCTGCTCCTGTTGCTGATGCTGCTGCTGCTGCTGTTGATGGTGTTAAGAGTGGTGCTGGTCGCGGCTCTGCTATTGGTACTGCTGCTCGTGGTGGTGCTGGTGGTGGTGCTGGTGGTGGTGTTGTTGGTGGTGCTGCTGGTGGTGCAGTTGGTGGTGTTGCTGGTGGTGCTGCTGTTTCTGGCGCATGTACCACGTCAGATGCTGGTGCTGCTGCTGCTATCTCTGATAGCTCTGCGGTTGGTGGTGGTTTTGCTGCGGCGTTTCCCCCGTTGCCATCTGTTGGCAGGGAAAGTAGGCAGCGTAAAAGGGCTGTGGCTTCGGCTGCTGCCTTTTCCATGTGTGATGGGGGTGTTACGGTGGCCGACGTTAAGGTTGTCACCGACAGTTTCCGTGAGGTGCTGTTCGGTGAGAACCTTAGTGCGGAGACGATGGGCAGACTCATGAGTCAGGCTAGTGGGTATGAGGAGCTGGTGATGAAACTGCTGGTAGACAACGAGCGGTTGAGGGGTAGGCTGGACATCCTCCAGTCTCCCAGGCCGGTTCAGTCTGTGACCACAGTGCCAGCTCCCGCTGCTAGGCCTGTTGCTCAGGCCCCAACGGTTGCTGCGGTGGTTAGGGCACAGGGTGTCGTGGTTCCCAGGCCTACACCCAAGCCTGTGGAAACCTGGTCGGTGGTAGTTCGCGACAAGAAGAAGGGCGCAACTTCTAAGGAGGTAGTGAGTAAGGTCGTCGAGCAGGTCGGACCAACCCTTGGAGTCAGAGTGCATGAGATGCGGCCGCTGAAGAGAACTAGCGGTGCGGTCATTCGCACACCTTCGGTGGCGGAGAGGTCGAGGATTGCCTCGAACAAAAAGTTTGAGGAGGTCGGCCTGGAGGTGACGGTCAGCGACAAGCTTGGTCCAAGGGTGGTGGTTGCCGGAGTGCATGCGGCGATCACTCCTGACGAATTTATGTCCGAACTGTTCGAGATGAACCTTAAGGAGCGTATGAGTTATGAGGTTTTCAAGAAGAGCGTTCGTCTGGTTACCAGTCCCTGGAGGTCTGACCCTGCCGGACAGGTCAACGTTGTGTTGGAGTGCAGTGAGCGTGTTGCGAACGCGCTCCTGGATGTCGGTAGGGTCTACGTGAAGTGGTTCAGCTTCAGGTTGCGGCAACAGGATGCGATCCCGCACTGCTACCGCTGCCTCGGCTTTGATCACCTGCAGCGTGAGTGCAGGATGGGGCAGGATGTGTGCAGGACGTGCGGGACGATGGGGCATCTGGCCTCACGTTGTGTGAACCCGGTGAGGTGCCGCAACTGTGAGATGAGGGGCCTGCCAGCGGACCACAGTATGTTGTCGTTTGCGTGTCCCACGTACTCGGCTATGGTTGCCAGGGCGAACGCCAGACACTAATGGAGTTGCGCCTTTTGCAGCTGAATTGTCAGCGCTCGAAGGCGGTGACGTGCGAGCTGGGGCAAGCTATGTGTCAGCTGGACGCTAGCTTTGCTCTGATCCAGGAGCCGTACTTTGCGAATGGTGATGTTAGGGGGATTCCGGGGGGGTTTCGCGTATTTACTGACGGTGCGGGAAAGGCCGCGATTATAGTTAGGGACAGCGACGTGGACTGTACGAAATCAGTTGATAGCCAGCTTGGGGTGTGTGTTAGGGTTAAAGGGTGGTTTGGGGAGATGTTTCTGGCTAGCATCTACTGTAGGCCTGGCGTTTCATTGGAACCCTATCTAGGGTATATGGATACGGTACTACTCGCGGCGAGTAGTATTCCTGTTATCCTCGGCCTAGATGCGAACGCCTCCTCTCGTATGTGGTTCAGTAAGATGTCCAGACTTGGGTCTGGACATCCGAACCTTATACGAGGAGGAGTGCTTAGTGAATGGTTGCTCTCGCGAGATTTGAGCGTGTTGAATGAGCCGAGTGAGCTATATACTTTCGATGGGCCAATGGGCGTCAGTGACATTGACGTGACAGCTGCGAATGGGGCGGCAATTACTGCTTTTGACTTTAGTTGGAGAGTTTGTGACGATTGGGGGATAAGTGACCATAATCTCATCGAGATTAAGGTTACTTGTCCACAACGGACTAGGGAGACTGGTGGCGTTTTACGATGGCGAACGCGTGACGTTGATTGGGACCATTATCGGTACTGTTTTAGGGAGGCATTGTCATCGGTGCCAATTGAAGACTTTAGGCTACTGACGATTGACGACCAGGTTGACAAGATTGTCCGGACGGCATCTGCGGTGAATGATGCACTGTTGGGCCGAGCTAGTTATGCGAAGCCCAAGAGGGTCAAATGGTGGACCCCTGAGTTGGAAACGATGCGGCGGCGCGTTCGACACCTCCGGAGACGTTTCCAGAGGGGTAGGCGTACCAATGCTGAAGATCTAGCTCAGCGTAGGACCGAATATCTTGGCAGCCTTAAGACGTACAAGGACATGATTGTAACAGTTAAGGAGGACGAGTGGAGGAGATTTGTACAGGACAATAGGGATGACCCCTGGGGTAGGGTTTACCGTATCTGCAGGGGTAGAAAGAGTCAGGTGGACATAGGATGCCTCCATGTTGGCGACACCGTGTTGTCTTCATGGAGGGACTGCACGGACGCATTGTTGGGGGTCTTCTTTCCAAGGGCGGAGCCAGGCAACTATCCTCCCCCACCGGTGGAGGTTGCTGACCCTCCAAACTTGGTGAGGTCGGAATTAGATGACTGTTTTTGTCGGGTGAGAAGCAGGAAGTCCCCAGGTTTGGATGGGTTGACCGGAGAGATGTGTAAGAACATCTGGAAGGCCATCCCTGAATACCTGGAGGCGGTGTACGGTAGGTGCATTAATGAGGGCTACTTCCCGAAGGCATGGAAATGTGCTCGTGTTGTGGTACTCCTTAAGTCGCCTGATAGAGTGAGGAGTAATCCTCGCTCTTATCGGGGCATCAGCCTCTTGCCAGTTTTTGGAAAAGTGCTGGAAAGAGTTATGGTGTACAGACTCAAGGAATGCTACAGCGAGGGCCCTTCATGCTACCAGTTTGGTTTTAGGGAGGGCAAATGCGTCGAAGACGCTTGGATGCATGTGAAGAGTTCTGTCGAACAATCATCTGCGAAGTATGTGCTTGGGCTTTTCATTGATTTTAAGGGAGCTTTCGATTATCTTTCGTGGGACAAGGTCTTACGAAGGCTATCGGAGGTTGGCTGTCGTGAGATGGGCATTTGGAGCAGCTATTTCGAGGATAGAAAAGCGTGTGTTGTTGGATCCTTTGAAACGGTTTGGATGGAGGTTGTTCGGGGTTGTCCGCAGGGGTCCATCTGTGGTCCATTCATTTGGAATCTCATGATGGATACTCTGTTGAGGCAGCTCGGGCTGACATTCAAACTGTGTGCGTATGCGGATGACTTGCTCATCCTGATCGAAGGCCGGTCTCGTGCTGAGCTGGAGAGAAGGGGTGCCCAGGCCATTCGCATTGCTTGTGAGTGGGGTGTAGGGGTTGGTGTGGACGTCGCAGTGGATAAGACGGTGATGATGTTGCTTAAGGGCATATTGTCAACCGGGCGACCTCCACTCATTAGAATTGGTGACAACAGCATTCGCTATGTGACTCAGGTCAGGTACCTCGGAATAGTTGTTGGGGAGCGTATGAGCTTCCAGGCTCATCTCACCCATGTCAGGCATAAGCTGGCAGCTATCGTTGGAAAGGTTAGGCGCATATTGAGGAGTGATTGGGGACTCAGCAGGCGTGCCGTCCGTATCATATACGATGGGCTTTTCGTCGCTTGTGCGGCGTATGGCGCGTCGGTGTGGTATAAGACGGTCATGTCTGTTGTTGGACAGAGTAAGATTCTCACGTGTCAGAGAATTGCACTCTTGGCATGTGTTCCGGTGTGTCGGACGGTCTCTACCGATGCTTTGCAGGTCCTTGTTGGTGTACCTCCGCTCGACTTGGAAGTGGTGCGTCGTAGCATTGCTTTCAGGGTCAAGAGGGGACTGCCACTTGGGACGGACGACTGGCTTTCTGTTTCGGAGCTCGAGACTGGGAGAGATAGGTATAAGGCCCTTTTGCAGGGGTGCCTCGTAGATAGGTGGCAGACGAGATGGACGAACAGCGACAAGGGAAGGGTGACTTATGGATTTATTCCGGACGTTACGTTCGTACGGGAACACCCTGACTTTGGCTTTGGCTTGAGTCTGGGGTTCATACTGACGGGACATGGCTCTTTCAATGCATTTTTGCATCGAATTGGCCAGACTGAATCAGCTGACTGTCGGTGTGGGAGGGGAATTGAGGACTGGAGGCATGTACTGACTTCGTGCCCGGACTATGATGACGTTAGGGATTTAGATAGTATGGGTATTACTCATACTGCGGGGGTGTGGGATTTCAGTAGGGTATTGTTGGACGATCGTACTTATGGTAGGTTGGGCGTTTTTGCCCTTGAGGTGTTTAGGCGTAGAAGGACGGCACTTTTAGCGGAGGTTGAACCTGCATCACCATCTTAGCGGTCTCCTGGCTAGCCTTTTTCTAGCTTGGCGTCCCGCTGGGGTGCTGACGGTTTTGATGTGTTATGCTGCTTGCTGTGATTGTCTGCTGTTTGCTGTTTCCCGACCTGCTGTTTGCGGCTTGATTTGTGGCTGCAGTTTTGGGTGTTGTGTGTTTGTACTGGTCAGCGTTTGACTGGTTGTGTTCTTGTTGTTGTGTATTGTGTCCGTGGCGCACGATGTCACTTTGAGTTCTCCCGTGAGGGTGGCTCCGTTTATTGTTGTGTTGTTTGAGTGTTTCTTGTTTGTTGTTGATACCATCTTGGTCACCAGTCCGAAGTTGTTTGGGACTTAAACTGGTAGTAGCATTTATGCTACGAGGCCTGACCGGAGGCTTAATTCTGGTGCCACGGGTGTCGGGAGCCCCAGGAATTTCGGTTCCTGCCCGACTATGGTGAGGCCCCCTTGTGGGAGCAACGTGGTGGCTGTGGTTTAGACCCAAATCGCGGGGAGAGCTATGCTGGCTCGGTGTGGAGTTACATTTTAACCGGGTGCCGTGACCCATAGATCGGTAGGAGTTTAGATAGTCTCCGGCACCTTACCAAGGTGTGAAGTCATGTCCAAATAACATGGCTTTAAATTGGTACTCACTGGTGATTTTATTCATAGGTGGGGGCGTTGGTGGACGCATTGTATTCACTCGTGCTTTGGCACCGTGAGGTAACGTCCTAGGGCAGGTACTCACGTTAAACCACTGACTTAATCACTCTACCGACGCTTTGCAAGTTCTTGTTGGTGTGCCACCGCTTGACTTGGAAGTGGTGCGTTGTAGCATTGCTTTCAGGATCAAGAGGGGACTGCCACTTGGGACGAACGATTGGCTTTCTGTTTCGGAGCTCGAGAATGGGAGAGAAAGTATAAGGCCCTTCTGCAGGGGTGCCTCGTAGATAGGTGGCAGACGAGATGGACGAACAGCGACAAGGGAAGGGTGACTTATGGATTTATTCCGGACGTTACGTTCGTACGGGAACACCCTGACTTTGGCTTTGGCTTGAGTCTGGGGTTCATACTGACGGGACATGGCTCTTTCAATGCATTTTTGCATCGAATTGACCGGACTGAATCAGCTGACTGTCGGTGTGGGAGGGGAATTGAGGACTGGAGGCATGTACTGACTTCGTGCCCTGACTATGATGACGTTAGGGATTTAGATAGTATGGGTATTACTCATACTGGGGAGGTGTGGGATTTCAGTAGGGTATTGTTGGACGATCGTACTTATGGTAGGCTGGGCGTTTTTGCCCTTGAGGCGTTTAGGCGTAGAAGGACGGCACTTTTAGCGGAGGTTGAACCTGCATCACCATCTTAGCGGTCTCCTGGCTAGCCTTTTTTCTAGCTTGGCGTCCCGCTGGGGTGTTGACGATTGGTGTGTTATGCTGCTTGCTGTGATTGTCTGCTGTTTGCTGTTTCCCGGCCTGCTGTTTGCGGCTTGATTTGTGGCTGCAGTTTTTGGGTGTTGTGTTGTTGTACTGGTCTGCTTTTGACTGGTTGTGTTCTTGTTTTTGTGTATTGTGTCCGTGGCGCACGATGTCACTTTGAGTTCTCCCGTGCGGGTGGCTCCGTTTATTGTTGTGTTGTTTGAGTGTTTCTTGTTTGTTGTATTCACCATCTTGGTCACCAGTCCGAAGTTGTTTGCGACTTACACTGGTAGTAGCATTTATGCTACGAGACCTGACCGGAGGCTTAATTCTGGTGCCACGGGTGTCGGGAGCCCCAGGAATTTCGGTTCCTGCCCGACTATGGTGAGGCCCCCTTTGTGGGAGCAACGTGGTGGCTGTGGTTTAAACCCAAATCGCGGGGAGAGCTATGCTGGCTCGGTGTGGAGTTACATTTTTAACCGGGTGCCGTGACCCATAGATCGGTAGGAGTTTAGATAGTCTCCGGCACCTCACCAAGGTGTGAGGTCATGTCCAAATAACATGGCTTTAAATTGGTACTCACTGGTGATTCTAATCATAGGTGGGAGCGTTGGTGGACGCATTGTATTCACTCGTGCTTTGGCACTGTGAGGTAACGTCCTAGGGCAGGTACTCACGTTAAACCACTGACTGACTTAATCACTTAGCAAGAATCTTCACCACTACAATATAACATTGAGCCAAGCTACAGTAAACTAACTAGCTTGAAATCAATTGATTAATGAAACAGAAACAAGGCCAATTGATGCTTTGTGGAAAGATATATGCTCAGAAATAATGAAAAAAATACTTAAATATGGACCGATTTTCTCAATTCGATGACTTTTATATAAGCCATGGCGGCTTATTTGTGCCAAATTTATGACTGAGTACAATATAAAATTGTACTCACATACACGAATATTTAAGTCTTAGTGCAGGACTTGTTTCAAATTTAAGTATTTGTTTCGAATTAATCGCAAAGAACTCTCTTTCATATATAGCAGTTTATAAAGATCCTAGGCCAATAAATGGTTTGACCATTAAATTATTTGCATGCTCTTGTGGTTTAGAAACAAAACTTGATTAGAGCCCTGTTTACAATAAAATTTTAAATACCCACTTTGGTAAAAAAGTTATTGAAAGTTAAAACCATTAGTTAAAGAGTTGACAGACAGATTAAATCAAGTTAAAGCGATCTTAAACCAGTAGTCAATTTTTTTTCTCCGTCACTCCTCTAGGGAGCATATTGGCTTTCCACAAAGCATCCATTACTTTGTTTCAGTATGAGTAATCAAGTTTATTTTCAAGCTAAATAGATAATTAATATACTGTCACTCGCCTCCATATGATTGTGTGTCGTGGTGAAGATCCCTACTAAGTGGTGGTGATCTTTTCTTAGCATTGCAATTTTTTCCGAGTAGGTGGCATTTTCGCCTGATAATCCGTCTAATGTTTGTCATTATCGCCAGATGTAAGCTGGAAGGTCAGGGAGGCTTCTTTAGATGGAAATTGTCTGGAGAGAGGTTGAAGTCTCTTTATTGTGTTGTATGCCTGCGGTCTAACCGCCACACCACGCCAATTAATTTTAGGGCTAATTTAAAAAAATAGTTTCAAGTTTTTTTGAAAATCGGTTTATGTTGAGCCCCACACTTATTTTATACAAAAATCTGCTGAAACCAGTAAATATTAAACGTCTGTCGGTCCTAAGCTCAAATTTAGAAAACTGTGTCCAATTTGTTCACTTTCATGTATTGTCAAACCAGAAACTACTTGGTTAAACCAAAGTGTAGTCTGTTTGTATGCCAGCCTCGAAATTTCTTGTTTGCTTGTTTTAAACTTTATCTCAAAATCTGTAAAGTAAATACTTCCCACTTAAGAATTTAACATTTCACTCTTTCATTATTACCCATTCAATATCATATTTAAAGTATAATTTTTGGTTTCTAATCAAATTTTAAACAGATTATCCTGAAATATTACACTTTCTCTCGTAAATCCCCGTATTATTACTTAGAAATAGAGAAAAAAGCTTTAATTAACATTAATAATTACCTGACACATAAATTCTAACACATAAATATTACAAGAAAATAATTAAAATATTGTACTTAAGTAAACATACACATAAATAAATATGCCCTTAAAATATGCAACAATTTATGATGTAATCTAAGTCACATAAATTATGCAAAGATTTTAGAAAATTTTGTAATTTAATAATAATTTAAATAATGAGAAAAGCAGCATTGAGAATTTTTTTTTGTTGAAAAGGAAGAGAAGAGAAAGTATAAGCAGAAGAAATTCCTGAAAGTTTGCAATATATTTTAGAAAAAATTTAAATTTAACAAATAAAGAGGTAACTTAAAGCTTATAAAGGGTGTTTTTTATAGAGCTATAGAACTTTAAGTTGCAATAAAATAACTATGGATTATTCGATTAACATGAATTTTATTTATCCGGAAGATAATCTTGTGGCATTACATTTTAAATATGATTTCTGGCATATGATCCCCACGGCTAGCGCGGATATAGTCCAATCTGGACGTCCAATTCTCGATGACTTTTTCCAACATTTGTGGCCGTATATCGGCAATAATACGGCGAATGTTGTCATCCAAATGGTCAAGCGTTTCTGGCTTTACCGCATAGACCAATGACTTTACATTAAAGTAGTCTAGAGGTGTTAAATCACAGGTCCAAAACGTGAAATTAAGTGGTCAAAAAACGTGTCTTTCAATAAACCTATTGTGGCACGAGCTGTGTGACATGTTGCGCCGTCTTGTTGAAACCACATCTCCTGGACATCATGGTTATTCAATTCAGGAATGATGGCTCTATACCGATCACCATTGACTGTAACGTTCTGGCCACCATCGTTTTTGAAAAAGTACGGACCAATGATTCCACCAGCCCATAAAGCGCACCAAACAGTCAGTTTTTCTGGATGTAACGGTGTTTCCACATACACCCGAGGATTACCATCACTCCAAATGTGGCAGTTTTGTTTGTTGACGTAGCCATTCAACCAGAAGTGCGCTTCATCGCTAAACAAAATTCACTTATGCAAATCGGGAACAACGGTAACATCGTTTTGGGCCCATTCTTACGAATCTACGCCGGACGTGAGTCTATTCATGATGAATTGCCAAACCAAACAGAGAATAAATCACTTGACAGCTGTTAAATCGGTCGTCATCTTGAAAAGTAATGCCAACTTAAAGTTCTATACCTCTATAAAAAACACACTTTATTATTAAAAATTTTTATTTTAATTTTTCTTTCTGAATTTAATTTGATTTATCCCTAAAATCAAAATGTATATATATATATTCATATAAATGTACCATATGTATGTAGATTTATTATTAAAAATAAAGTAAAAAACCTGATTTGAATTTTCCCTTCTATTTTCACCTAAAAGTAGGCAATTATTCTAATTGACAGCATATCAGCCTTTGCTCTTTACATTTTTTTTCCATTCAAAGTGAATGTGTTATAAAGTAAAAGCGATATTTTACATTTTAAGTTAGGTCATTATTGTCGTTGTTGTTGTTGTTGTAAATTAATTTAAATTATTTACTAAAAACAAAATAAATTGCATTTTGGTCTCCGCATATTTATTTAGCTGTTTAATATTGGTGCTCTGTTTTAGTTTTCTTTCTCTTTTTTTAGTTCGGTTACGAATTTCGTAACGTTGTTGTTGTTGTTGTTTATAGAAAGGTATCCTGTTACGAAAACGTGTCTATCGTAGTTGTGGTATTTGTATGTCTATGTGTATAGGTGTATGTATGTGTATTTGAGAATTTCCTTTACCATATTTACCTGACAAATGCAATTTGTTTAAGTAAACACTTAACGGCTTAAAAATGCGAAAAAGCTGTTTTTAGCTGTTAAGTAGACGGAATATAGAGAAACATAAGCAAGAAAAAAAACAGAAAAAAACCCTTTAAAGCGCATTAATATCCACTTGCAAAGATGCAAGAATAGAAAAACAAAGCTAACTGATGGGATTTTTTTTTTTGTTTTTTTTTTTGTTAGAAGAGGATTTTGGAGTTTTAGAAAAAGAACGAAAATTTTTTTAAAGGGAATTTTAAAATTAAAAGGGATTTTTAATATTTAAAATTGAAGGCAATCCGCCTTTAAATCAATATCATACAGTTGCGATATTTCAATAATAAAAAAACCTATACAAGAAATCACTTCTTAGTAATTTGAGTTAATTATGTGATTTCGAATGTTTAATAAAAAGTTTTCAATCACCCTCAAGACAAATCCATTTAAAGAATAATGACGAACATCAGACGAATGATCAGGGGAAAAAATTCAATGCTGAGTAAGGATCACCGCCACCAACACTTAGCAAGGATCCTGTACCACTACACACAATCATGGAGGCGAGCTAGAGTAGATTAATCATTTACTTAACTTGAAAAATCAAAAATCGGTTAGTCGATTAATCCCTACTTGTCTATCCTATGGTCAGTATTATGAAACTCTATGACTTTGGCAAAAGCTTGAAAGCAAGATTGGGTGATAGGAGTAGGTGCGAAGCTTTGGAGGCTGCATATTCCTTTAAAGAAGGACCATTTTGTAGTACACGGATGGGTCAAAGACGGAAAATGTTAAAGTTGTTGGAGTGTTTGGTCTTAGGCGGAAATATTCGGAACCTATGGAGAAACATGCCAGCATATTCCAGGCGGAAGCTTATGTTATTTAGCCTGGAGAGGAAATATGTAGGACAGGACATAGCCATACTGTCTGATAGTCTGGCCGCCATTCGGGCACTTGGCTCCTATGTGGTTGACTTAAGGTTAGTTTGGGAATATCTTGATAAACTAAATCAGCTGGACAAGAACAATAGGGTTAGCTTGTGCTGGGTCTCGTGTTATGTGGAAATTCCGGAGAATGGAAGGAACGATGATCTGGCTAGAAAATAAGCTTTCACTAAACTGGTGGTGCCAGGACCCTTTTGTGGACTGCGAAGGAAGGCCTGGAAGGGCATACTCAACAAAAATTATGATAATGAGGAAATCGAATCTCCGGAGCACATACTTGGTACATGTGAAGTATTGATGCGCTCTAGAATGTAGTATCTAGGTGCCTATCAAATACCTGGTATGAAGTTATAGCGGTTGGTACCAACCGACATCCTGAATTTCGTAAGATATACGAAGTCGAGGGAGATATTATAGGGAAACCATATATAGATGGAGGGCTGTACGATAATAATAACGAAACGATCTATTGGGTATACAAATTAATAATGCCGATTTTTTTTTCCTTGAAAAATGCATTTATTATAATAACAAAATGAACTGACACATTATTCAAAGTATTATCCATCGTTAGCCACTACTTTATCACATCTTCCTGGTAGCGTATGGATTCCGCGCCAGAAGAACTGCTCCGGTTTTGAGGTAAACAATGAATCAAGCCAATTTCTGATACCCTATTCTGAAGTAAAGCGTATTTCATTCAGTAAGGGCGTTCTGCATCGATCGAAACAAGTTGTAGTCAGAGGAGCAAGTTCTAGGCTATAAGGCGCGTGAGCCAAAACTTACCACCCATTGTTTTAAAAATAGTTTTTGACCGGTCTTGCAACATGTGGCCGAGAGTTGTCATGATGGAAGATTATGGAAGATTATGGTGATCATCTGAACTGATTTCAACAGCTCATAATACAAAACACTCTTCTGTTCACACCAAATACAGAGCATTACCTTGGCGTCATGGATATTTGGCTTCGGCGTTGATTTGGCTGATTAGCCGGGACTTGTTGAGCTTGGGATTATCGTAATTTATCAATTTTTTCACCGGTAAAAATACGATGCAAAAATGTTTTCTTTTTGTAGCGTTCAGGCATCATTTCCGACATGCAATATCGCCTTCCAACGTGTCTCGGCTTCAATTCATATGGGACCTAATTTCCTTGCTTTTGAATGAATCCGAATGCTTTTAAATGTAGTGAAATGGCTTGTTATGTGACCCCCAATGAAAATGCAAGTTCTTCTTGCGTTTGACAACAATCTTCGTCGAGTAATGTTTCCAATTCCTCATCTTCAAACTTTTTCGGTTGACCAGGCCACTTCTTGTCTTGTGTGCTGCAATCACCACTTTTAAATAGCGCAAACCATCGTTGACAAGTTTTTTGATTTGGTGCATGTTGATCGTAAACTTCTACCAACAATCGATAACTTTCAGCAATCGTTTTCTTCAAATGAAAAAAGGTTATCAGAAGGTTACCCGCAAAACAACTTTTTTAGACACTAAATTCGACATTATTATGGCGATTGAAAAAAGTGTTTGTTTACTCTTTGGCGTCTATCGAATACTGAATTATAATGACAGATGTTTACCCTCCAAAATACCACATTTGTTATTATTGACACAAATTATATGTGATAGTTATGCCATACGTTGTCCAAATCGACATTAATAACTTGTATAGCGAATACGTCGTCTTTTTCGTTACCGTAGATTTTAAAAACACTTTGGTTGTTCGAATTAATTCTCATGCTTTTTGTTTTGATAATTTTTTGTTTCCCCAATTTTGTTGAACTCTTCCAATTGTTTATTCAGCTTATTCTGCATATCAAAATGGTTGGTTGTCACGAGAGACGCACCGTCAGCGTACTCCAGATCATTCTCCATTTTAAGATTCAATTAGACGTGACTTAAAATAACGTCATAACCGTAAAAATAGAGTTAAAACAACTAAAATTCAAGTCATCGGTTACGATTTTATTGTATGTCACCACTAATCAAAAACATTGTTGCCCATACAGTTGGTTGGTTACCGTGCATCTTTGGCGTTACGTTGAATCAAGTCTAGTTTGAGCTTTAGGCTCTGATTTTGAAATAAAAAATAAAAAAAAAACTCTAAAAGTCGCTTCATTAAAGCTGCGTTTTACTATCGATACTCGTACAATCTTTTTGAGTATCACCCTTGATAAAAGGGCACTCCAGATATATTTTCTGAGTACAGCTTCGGAGATTATGTTGAGTAATAAAGAAATTTTTTTTTTCAAAGTCGTGCTTTCTTGGTGAGGTCGGATAATTATGGGACTGCTCTCGTATATGTTTATATATAAAAATCAGTGTCTGTTTGTTTGTATGTGAGTATGTATGTATGTATGTATATATGTGTGTGTTTGAAGTCTATAGACGGCTAAACGGCTGCACCGATTTGCTTGAAATTTCCACTGTATCATCCTGTATGCCTGGAAAGAGATATAGGCTACATTTTTCTCGATAGGTCCAGGGGGAGAGATACCTCCCATACAAACCAAATATTAAATATCGCGTATCTAAAGAACTATATCAGCCATAAAACTTTGCCCCAATTACTTTCGTATGAAACTGATTTATTGGAAAAAATATAGGGCTGATATAATCAGGGGGAGAATATACCCCATACAAAGGAAATTTTTATTAGCGTATATCTAAAAAAAACTTTTGTAGCGACAGTCTTCAAATTTTTTCCAATCACTCTTCTATGAAACTAATTTACTGGAATGAATTTAGGGCAGATATAATCAGGGGAAGAAGTACCACCCATATAAAGCAAATATTAATTTTCGAATACTATTACACTAATTGCGATCAAATTTTATCCCAACCCCTGCTTAAAAAAAACCAATCGTAATAATCTAGGAGGGATAGAATTATCTACATTAATTATAGATAATTGGTGTTTATTTGAAGACTATATACAGCTAAACAGCACATTTTACAGTGTCTTTCTCGAAGGAAGTATAGAGTCCCTTAAATTTTTGGATTTCGACTGGTATGGGATAAAATATGGAAAAAGTGTAAAAATGTAACTAAGGTAATAACTAACATGGGGGTAGCGAAGCACGCAGGGTTTTATCTAGTGCTATATAAAAAAATGTTTTAATAAGATATTACAATACTTCAAGTTACATAATTTATAAAACATATGCGTTATGACAGATAATTTACTACATTTTTCAAAGATATAATGCAAATTGTGATAAAAAATAGGAATTAAAATATATTTTCTTTTTATCCTTTAATAACGGGTCCGCCATCTAACGTTTTTTTTTCAACTAGTGCTTATTTCGTGAATGGTAACACTTAGCTCATGTCTGATTTGACAGATAATTAGTTTTATCCTTCCGCTGAACGAATATGGTTGCGTATACACTTGAACAACGCTGGGAAATATTGCGACATTATTTTGAAAATCACGGTGATATTGCAAAATCAAAAATCATCTTTTCAGATGAAGCTGATTTTGATCTTGACGGATATGTAAACAACCAAAATTGTCGCATTTGGGGCACAGAAAACCCGCACACATACATTGAAAAGCCTATACACCCAAGACAAGTCACTGTTTGGTGCGGATTTTGGTCCAGAGGCATAATACGAAAATGAGCAAGGACTGGCCGTTACAGTCAATGGCGATCGTTACCGGGCATGTTGAACGAATTTTTGTTCACAAAAATTGTAGAGGAGGATATTAGCAACATTTGGTTTCATCAGGACGGCACTACGTGCCACACAGCCGAAGCTACACTCGATGTTCTGCGCCCTGTTTAAAAAAAAAACTATTTGGCGAACCCTATATATAAAATCAACATCTCCTGTAGGAGTTTGTATGTGAATTCGTATTACTTTTTATTGTTCTTACGAGTATTATTTATAGTTATTTTATTCCATATCTTGCATTTTTTCCGTTTTTTTTCGACAAAATATTTCTTTTTTTTTTTTGTATTTTTATTTATGACAAACAATTGCTATACAATTTTTATATTTCTCGTAAATAACAACATTTTAATGTTAACGATTTCCCTATTTTCACTCTTCTTTGCTGACTATCCCTCTTTATTTTTTGCTCATATTTTATTATTTTACCCCCATTATTGTTTTTCTTTTTTTTTGTGATTATAGTCGTTAAAGAAATATTTTTATGCATTTTTTTTCACATCTTGATGATGATGGTGATGATGTTATTACTCGCACTATATTGTTGTCCAATAGAGTTGTGTGCGTTGCCAGGATCTAAGGCTATGTATATACCGTTTTATTTCCGCACCGGTCTTATCTGGTAATGTGCATACAATAATAAATACACGACGATAATAAAAGTTTCAGTTTTTTTATGAGTTACTCCTTAAGTTTTATGGCAAAGCGCTGAAGTCTATTTGTTTAACGAATAAATTATTTGCCAAAATATTTTTTTTTTTATTTTTTTTTAACAAATTAACAAAAAAAACAGGTTGTTAAAACAATTTTGTAACAATATTTTGTTATTATTGTTACAGTAAAACAATAACAATGTGAAAGAGAAAATATTTTTAAACAAAAAATTTACATTTAAAGTGGTTTTATCTGTGGATTTGCAAATTTTTGTAAAGCAAAATTAAAAACAAAAAAACTAAATTTAATTCGAAATATAAATTAGAAATTTTTTCTATGGATCTAGGAATAATATTCATAATTTTGATTTAATGACTTAGTAAAAAAGGATGCGTTTTTTTTGGCCTTTCTTTTTTACATTTTTGTATTCGAGAAACGTACATCATTTTTTTTTTTTCATTTAAGTATAAAAAAGTAAAAAAAATTTGAACAATTCCTATGCTCAATTCTTTAATCACATTTTAGGACGTAATGCTCTGTCATGCATATTAAATGGAAAATAAGTAGAAGAATCTTAATTTGCGGACAGATTGTGACTTTTAGTCGTTTAGAGCCACTTAATTGCTGTGATTTTAAAAGGAAATAAATATAAAGGGTCCGCCAAATAATTTTTTTTTTTTTTTTGAAAATGTTATAAAAAAACTACTAAATATTTTCTCAAATTTCTTTTTTTATTTGAAAGTACAATCCTTCCAGTTAATAATGGAAAATAATTTCATTCAAATGGCTGCCTTGGCTGGCCATGCAGTAGCCTACACGATCGGTCCAATTTTTATTCACATTATCGATTGTGTGCAGCTGTATTTCACCAATGGCTTCACGAATATTGTCCTTTAAAGCGTCAATTGTCTCTGGCATGTTGGCGTAACACTTAGCTTCGACGGCACCCCACAAATAATAGTCCAACGGTGTCAAATCGCAGCTCCGAGGTGGCCAAACGAAATCTGCTCCGCGGCTGATAATGCGATCTTCAAAAACAGGGTGCAAAACATCGAGTGTAGCTTCGGCTGTGTGGCACGTAGCGCCGTCCTGTTGAAACCAAATGTAGCTAATATCCTCCTCTTCAATTTTTGTGAACAAAAATTCGCCATTGACTGTAACGGCAACTCCTTGCTCATTTTCGAAAAAAAATTACCCAATTATGCCTCTGGACCAAAATCCGCACCAACCAGTGACTCGTCTTGGGTGTATCGGCTTTTCAATGTATGCCTGCAGGTTTTCTGTGCCCCAAATGCGACAATTTTGCTTATTTACATACCCGCCAAGATCAAAATGAGCCTCATCTGAAAATATGATTTTTTTGGCAAAATCGGCATCTTCTGTAAGTCGATCGCAGGCCCAGATTCCCAGCGGTGTTCAAGCGTATACACAACCATATTCGTTCAGCGGAAGGATAAAACTAATTATCTGTCAAATCAGACATGAGCTAAGTGTTACCATTCACGAAATAAGAGCCCTTTAGAAAGCAAAAAATAACAATTATTTTTATTTTAGAAAATGGATATCTATCCAGTACAGACTATACTAATACACCATTTAATTAAACAAAATTAATTAAATTTTGTTAACCTTCAAATGCACAAGTAAAAACTACCTGGTTTTCCAATTTTTAGTTTACTGTTGTTTTATTGTAGAACAAAATGAATCATAAAAATTGGAATAGTCTCTCAAATCTGTCATGCCTAGAGAAAATGAATGAAATCTATGGTCGCTAAAATGCGTTCATTTACATTAGAGGGATAGTTACCGGTTTGCGGTCTATGTAGGAACCAATTAACTGGCGACCAAGATCATATGATTTAACCCAGTTGGTTTATTTTCTTTGGGGTTATATCCAGTCACTTGTCTGCATCGACAAACCAGAGAAAATTGTACGCCAGGAAATCTACATTCGAAGAGTTATTGGCGAAATGCGGTCGCACATACTGTGTAAAGTTTGTGAAAACTGGTGATCCAGATTTCGTCTTGTACGCGCTAGACGTAGCCGAAATCATATTTAAGCATTACTGTTATAAAATTTTCTATCCGATAAAGCCCGTTTCATTGTTAAAAATATATTTCTTTATTTTATTATGATTAAAACTTGTGTAACTCTGAAACAAACACCAGGTATTATTCACACCACTCTGACAATACCAAACTAAAGCTGGGATCACACGATTGTCGCAATGCATCAATTATTGGTACAGCAATCGTGTGACCGCCCAATAAGTAATAATCCGGCAACAAAAATGCACCAATATTTATTGTGTTCTAATTTTGATATTTTATGGCAATAAACCACAAAAGAAATTGTCATATTGGTACGTTTGCGATAATCGTGTGATCCTAGCTTAAGTTATGACATAGGAAATTTTGTTGTTGGGTAGAGAACTCAATGAAGCACTTGATCACTGTGAGGTACGGGAACGTAGGAGGTACAAGTATATACGCATTATGAGCGATACTTGTTGACACTTCCATTGAAGCAGGTGGTATGGTCCGGGTTCTTGGCGATATTAAGCTCTGGAAGAACAAAGAGAAAATAGATCTTCAAATCGTTCCACCTTCTGTTAACCCTGGCCGATTCAATCTCTAGTTTTCGAGACCATGTGTTACTCGGCCGGGCTTTACTGCAACTGCCTGTGGTGTTCCAGTTAATTGCATTTCTGATGATGTGATCTTGAGGCTCCCGTAAGACATGCACATATCCATCGCCAATTGCGCATTCTGATTTAGGATTAAACGGGTAACTGTACGGTTTCATTCCATAGAGATAGTGTTTAGAAAGAAAATTTTTAAAAGGCGACATAGGCCTCTGTTGACAAGAACCTGTGCGATATTAATATCATGATTCTCAAACATATAATGCAGCAGATTGACGACGGCTGTTGAAAATGTTAACCTTAAAGCGTCTGGAAATTTGACGATATTTCTAGGCAAGGCTGGCTAAATGCTTTCCTAGCAAAAGGACCGAATGTCTACGTCCTGTTGTCCCCGTTGTAAGAACTGTCGTGTTCAGTCTCATTGACTTAAGCTGCCGTCAAATTTGTCGAATATTTGATGAAAAAAAAAAACGTAACCACTATTTCATAGAGACATTTTATGAAAATATTTCCTTTTATGTCAGCGTTGCTTAAAAAAATTATATAAAAACAAATAATAGTACCAAAATATTTTTAGATTTTTAAATTAATTACTTAAAAAAAGCAATAATTCAAAAACAAGTACATAATTAAATAATTAAAATAGTGGTCACTTTTTGTTCGCCAAATTTTTGACATATGTGAACGTAGCTTTAGGCTTTGGCTACTACTGCTTCGGTTTCTATACTTTCGTGTTTCAATTGAATGTCGTCGTACCTATGTATGTGCTAGCCAGCAAGTGTCGTCCGCATAATCCACCTCTTCCAGTCGGCCATCTGAGTGCCAAGTAATAACCTTAGGTGTTAAGACTAACTTAGTATCGACGACTACATTTAATAGAAATGGAGTTAGTTAGCATCCCTGACATACAGCTACGTTGACATTTATTCGGCGACTGATTACGTCCCACTGCAGAATGCAACACCAACCATTATTATGCAATGCCTGTATAATCCTAATAACACATGGGCTGAAAAGTCCTGGGCCTATCAAAGGAAAACACTTTTCAATACTACTTTTTTAGAATGATTTGTCTTTTGCCTCAAAATAGGTCTCAATTTCAACGATATCACCTCTTCATTCGACTTTTCTTACTGGCGAATATTTTTCCAGGTCTGCGAACAGCCAGTTTTCGTTGGGAACCAATTCTGGCGACTACGGAAATTCAGTTCATGTAGTTTTGCATTGTTGTGATTGACTTTGTTTTTGGTCAACAGTGAGAAAACGCTACATCCACTTTGAACAGAGCTTTTTCATAGTCAAATGCTCATGCAACCTAAACCAACACGTTCTTTTAATATTTTTACGATTTTAGTAAACTCACCTAGCTTTACTTTCCGATCAATCAAAACGATTTTGTGAATTTTTTGATGTTTTCTGCTATTACCGCCTCATTTGCATGTCCACTGCGATCTGCATCATCTCTCTACGACAACGTTTGAGGTCAGTAAACCAATGCTTTATCGTTGTTTCTGATGGAGCGGAGTCTTCATAACACTTTTTAAGCCATTGCCTCGCTTGAATGTTATTTTTTCCCATCAGGAAGCAGTGCAGGGTTAAAACTGGAAATTATTTTTTATTCAATGCTCTAAAAATAACAAAAGTAGCGTCACTCTTAGCACAATAACTCACAAACTAATTAAAATAATAGCGTTAACTGAAAAAGAGGTGGATGCCAAAAAACTACCGCCATCTTTGTATTTGTTGGCGGAGGGATTTGGTATACCGATCTCTACTTGCCGTCTACATATAGGACAATGGGCCGATGATGCATTTGATGAGAGGTGGAGGCGAGCTCCAACTTGTAGACAAGAAGAGGTCTAGGCAACTGCTAAACTTGCCAAGAGGCAAGTCTGGCGGCCCCTTTTAACTTAACCTATGTATGTATTATGTTTGAAATTGAATGATAAGTGTAGTGAGGCTAATTTTGTAATTTAATTACTAGTACTTAAATTTACTCGATACCTACGATACATAAATCATAGCTTGCTCTAAACCCTTAACTAAGTTGTGTCCTAGAATTAAATTTTTTTAGTTCGAGGACTTACATAAAAATAAATTAAGAATTTAAGTTTTCTTTTTATTGACATACTTTTAGGCTTAAAGAAATATATAATTCAATAGCATCATATACCATATTCGTAGCAGAAGTGTCTAGCGAATACTCTTACTTCTATACACAGAAGCCTGAAAGAAAAACTCATTAATTTTTTAATTTTAAAGTTTTAATTTAATATTTTTTATGTTTTTTGTAATAAAAAAACTAACTGTGCATGATTAATGTTTGTATTATATTTCATATATCATAATTATATATAAAATAATAGAGCAAAAACTATAGTTATATTCAAGCTAACAATTATAACCTCCACTTAGTCCCCTGTCACCCATATATACATAAATAATAGTTATTAATAAATAAAGAAAAACTTAATTAAACATTAATTTTTATTTTAATTTTTTGTCTTTTTTTCCATTTTTTTCTATTCCTTTTTACAAAAAAAAAAAAAAAATCGAAATTGAAATTGAAACCAAACAAAAAAAATTCTTGCATGTTTTGCTATGACTGTGTGATGTGTTCAATGATGATAATCATATTGATGATAATGATGATGATATGTAATGGTGATGATAATAATGCAATGATAATAATGTTTATAATGATAAAATGACTGTTACGCGTATGGAATTAAAACATGAATTTTGACTTTTCTTATTTCTTAACTTGTTAATGGAATGCGCAAAATTATAAACGAAAATTAATTAAAATAAATTATATAAAATTAAAATTAAACAAACAAAAACAAAATACATATAAATCACAATATAAAAACTCACAGGGATTTGGTTTTGTAACATTCGCTAACAGCAATGATGCGGAACGAGCACGTGAACGTCTACATGGTACTGTGGTTGAGGGACGTAAAATCGAGGTGGGTGCATGTCACTTTTGTTATTATTATAAACTTTATCTATTAAATATTAATTTAAGACTTACAAAAAGATGCTTTTAAAATTAATGTAAAACAATTGTAGCCTATTTTTAGGCACATTAAATACATATGTATGTTAGAAAAACTTAAACAATCTTTTTTAATTTTAAAATTATCTTTTTAAGTATTCTATTATATAAAATGTATGAAAACATCTCCATATTTTGTATTCCTCACGTAGTTTCAGAGAATAAGTAAGAAATATTTTACTTAATTTGCCTTTTGTACAAAATGACGTTAAAATATTATTATAATTAATATCCTTATACTTGTCACTATACTTGCTTCTACTCCTGTTGTTATATATGAACTTTGACATATTGAACAATAAGTTGTTTTTGCTTTTATCTTTGCTTCTAATTATTTTAATAGCAAATTTCCTGATTTATTTTTTTTAATTATTAAAAATTTCTAACAACTTTTGTATGTTGGTATGTATACGAGTATGTGTCTTTCTGACTGTTGGCTGTTTGTTGTTCAAGAATTTTATATATTAAATGTCAAAAAGAAAAACATCTTCATTATCATTATTTTTAATTGTAACTTTAGCTGCAAGAATACTTATTTAAGCAAAAAAAACAGAGAATGCTGATGCTTGTTAACTTAACCTGGTCTCTGGTTCGTTAAGAGAAAATTATTTAAAATTAACCTGGGAATGCTTGTTTAAGACTAGATTATAAGAGAAAAAATGAACAGAACTTTTAAATTAACCTTTACATGAGAATAAAGTTGAACATGCTTAAGATATAATAGAGGAAACTGAGGGCGATACTAAAACTTTAATAATTTACTACAGACAAACACAAATATAAATGGGTAGTGTGTGTGAGACTTTAACACACTAAAACACGTCAAACATCGTTCTAGCCTTGGCTCTCGCTTCTAGTCTCTCTTCCTACTACAACTGCCTAGGCCATAGAAAGTTGCAGTAGCAAAATCTATCAGTGGAATGATATTGATCATCAAAAACGTTTATTTTCTGAATTCAAAATTACAAATTAAAAACAAGAATCTTTGAACTTTTTGTTTATAATTCATTGTTAACTCTAATCTTATGAGAATTCGCAACTTTACTTATCTGGCACACGACTGCTTTCTTTTTCATTTGTCTTATGTGCTTTTTCTTGCTTGTCTCTTTACCTCTGACTTCTAAGTTAGGTTTGTCACCCTCTATACACTAAACTCAAAACGCTTAAAAAACTACAGCGTAGACAACAATTTCATTCATTTAGCGAATTTTAGAACCTACCTTAGTAATTGTATTTTAATACATCAGTGCGTGTGTGTGTATAATAGCAGTAGCAATAGTTAAATCGAATTCAGTAGTTTGCCTTCATTACTTTCTTGTAAAAGCATTATATAGTACAGCATTATTATTTAATAACTTATAGTAGCGATATGGAGGAAGATAAGGAAACCACAAAACATCATCTTTTAAATGCCCGACGTTGTCGGGGGCTAAGGTTCAGGAAATTCACTGTGCATACAGTTAGTATTGGGGCTCTACCAGTAATTCCTGTGGAACGATTAGCAAGCCGATAGAGGTGGCGAACTGGTGAGATAACTGATCAGGCTGTTGGAGAAATATTATGGATATCACAATGGGCTCTATCGAACCTAACCTATCCTACAGTAACGATATATTACAAAAGAAGCATTTATTTTTATAAAATTATTTTAATTTCTAACTGCCGACAGATATAATCTCTTCCTATAGGAACGATAATTAGAACAGAGAAAGAAAACATTATGGCTATGAGGAACAGAAAGGCCAAGCAAAAACCGTGAAGGAAGGTACTGTCTGTAATGCCCCACGGATGTATTATATTCTGTATCCCCGTAATTTATTTTCAGTCAAATATTTAGTTCGTGACTATCTTCCCTTTGTGATAGCAAATTTTAATAGTACTCCACCGACTCACTTCTTATAGAAATCAGATCTAGTTCAGTCAAAAAAAAACATGTTGAGTAACACAGACTCAAAGGTATACATAACATACATACTGGCGAAACGAAAACGGTGAAGGTAATGTCTGTAATAATACCACACGGATGTGTAATATTAAGCCCGGCGAAAAGTGTTTTGGTTCATCTGCCCTTTGTGGTAGCAGAACATTTTTTTTACTAGATTTCCATAGTACTCCATTGAGCTTCTACCCTCGTAATATAGTCAACATGTATAAAATCATTACCAAAATAAGAATTGCGTCTTCATCAGATACTGTTCTATAAGCGCAATGTCCGATCAATGGCTTCAAAACTTGTTTTCCTGTAATGTGGCTAAAACTTTATAGAGTTGGCCCACATAGGTGAAGCAAATAGAAGTATGTACTATTACGACGTCTGCATTTTGGTATTAGGACCTCTCGAGCTTAGCATAATCTCTACAAAGATATGAAGCAGATTTAATAGCTTTTTGCTTGACGCACCTTTTTGAACTTTTAAAAGACTTAAGCTGACACGATTATCGCAAATGCACTAATATGACACATTTTGAATAGTGCTGTATTGCAGCAGGATATTAAAATTGTCCGAATTTATTTTATGAAAATAATTAAAAAATGAAAATATTTGTGCCTATTGTCCACCTCGATTGTCGCACAAGAATATAATAAATTTTGGCGCATTTTCGATATTTTTATTGACACATGATTGCCTATCGAGCCGTCCAAAGATTGCCGTACCAATAACTTGAGAATTGCGCCAATGGTGTGATTCCAGCTTTACACTTACTAATTCTATGATTCTTCTGCAGGAGGTGACGGCAACTTTCGCTTTCAGTTCCACTAGAGCTACATAGGTCTATTGTGACTAGCCATGATATGGTCTTAGTAATACTAGCGTTTGACGCTGTTTTTGCTCATTTAACTCAACTGTTATAACTAATAGTACAATATCGTAGACAAAGCTCAGTTTGGTAGATTGAGCTATATGGTGCGATCTTTATCTCCTAGTTTCTTACAAACCTGTTTTTTTATTGTATCGAGCTTGATTGTGGTGTTCTTTTAGACTACGCAGGTGTATCGTCGTGGTGTAAAAGTCTCTTTCAAGTGACTTTTCATTCGAAGTAAAACTTTGAATTTTAAATATAATTGGCGAGTTATTTGTAATATTTTATATCGTCGTTAACGTGATTTTCTGAAAATTCCGAATGATATTTAGTGGCTTATTATGACAAGAATAAAATTTGTATTTGTTTGTCATTGGCACAGTTTCTTAATATCCTCCTGCCACGTTGAGGGGTTAAAATCAACAAAAAAAATCTTTCTCTTGCCCATAATTATTAACGCATTACCGTCACAACTTACCTACTAGTGCCCGTCCATGTGAAATAATTGTTTTATAAGTTACAAACGTACATTTTCGCGTTCGTATTTTCCCTTAGAATTTTATAATACTATTTTAATATTTCTTTTCACAGGATATTAATTAAATAATTTTTACTTTTGCCTTTTGCACAACTAATTATATAAGAAATATGCCAATTAGCATTTAATTAAATGCCAACGAGTCAGCTAGACCACCACCACCACCAACATTTGGAAATTTTCTAATTAGTCATGACGGGCATGGATAAATTTTTTAGCTTTTTTTGTTGGCAAGAAAGGGACAAATAATAATTAAATATTTTTGAAGTAATCAAAAAGGTAAAAATAAATAAATTTTTAAACTCCTAAAATTAGGCAGCAGTAAAGAGTCATTTTTAAAAATAAAATTATTAAATGATAATCATGAAAAACTACGGAATGAGTTGCTAATTAAAAAGTTAAGAAGACCTTGCGCTTAAAATTGTAGAGACTTACTGCGATTTAAAGATTAGAGTTGTCAGTTACAAAAAAAATACCTAACTCGGACCCAACTTTTAAAAAATATTAAAAGGTTTATAAGCAAAAGAAAGTTAAAATTTTTCATTTTTAATGCTATTTCTGAAAATTTTAAAATACCATGAATTTTAAGCATTTCTTTCACTCTAAAAGAGTGTTTTTAAATTAAGAAGCTTTTTTACCATCTGCATAATATTATCATACTCTCCTAACGGTATGCAGTATATTTTGGTATTTTATTTCGCCAGCCAATAGGCTGTGTTATTGCAAAATTTTCACACATCCCAAAACTTGACAGTTTCGTTTGCCATGTCAAGTATTTTTCATGACAAAAACTAGACTTTTTAATATAACAGCACTTACCTGCACACCATGCAAAAAAAAAAAAACAAAATCACTACCTACACTTAGACGACCATGACCCCGTTGTTGTTATTGTTGAGGATAACGATGATGATGGCGATGATGATGATGAGGGTGAGAAATATATATATTTAGAACACCCACTTACATTTACAAATAGAATTTTGTTAACATATATTTTCACTTATTTTTCATGTGTTTTATTCTACGGCCTGTATTTTGAATACATAAGTACAAAACCCATAAAAAAAAACGACAAGAAAAACTGAACCCCTGATATATATACCTCCACAAAGACAGTTATTTGAATGTACAAGCAAGCATTTCTTAAAAAACAGAACTAGAACTTAAAAAAATAAAGAAAAAATAAAATAAACTCTTACCCGTACATATCGAAATAACTTTTTGCTCTGGTAACGTAAATATACATAAATAAGAGTACGAAAGAAAACTCTATACAATTTTCAACGGGCTTATTATGTATGCAAGTTTTGTGTTTTACATAAAAAATTTCCATCAAAAAAGAGCGAAGAAAGGAAAACCAACAACGAAACTGTAATAAAATTATTTGCATGTGTAAAGCCTTCAACATATGCAACAATAATGTGTAAGTGAAAGAGTGTAAGTTTTTTATTTTATTTTAGTTTAGTTTTTTATTTTGCATATGTTAAGGGGTAACGGAAAAATAAACAACAAATACTTATGCATACGTACAGGCTTACAAGCCCGCTCTTTTAAATTGCTTTCAAAAATGCCATTGCTGTTGTTGTTTTAAATATAAATTACAACACACCAATACATGAGTAAATATTTTAGAAAAAATAAGAAAGAGATACTTTTTCTACGGCAAATATTTAAATGTTATTAGTTTATATTATAGTTTTCGTTTTTTGTGCTCCTCTTTAGTTTCTGAGAAAATGTTGCATATGTTAAGGCATGGCAAAATATTTATTTTGAATTTAAATTGAAAATGTTTCATAGTATAATCGTTAAATTTGAAAATAATTTTGTTTAGGATATTATTATAAAATATTATTTATAAAATTAGATTTAATTTCAAAATGGCCAAAATTGCTTTTAAGGGACACTTATGAGTTGTTTAGAAAACAGTATAACCTTGACGATGTTTATTTGACCATTAATACCTTTTGTTTCCATTTAAAGTAATTCTCCTCAGCTAAAATATACTTTTGCTAATGCTGTTTTCCATCAGCATTTTAATTTAAAGCCTTAAACTTTTTCAGCGTTTTAGTGTGTGTTTTTTTGCTCTAGAAACAGCAGAATATCTCAGGAGGCCAAAGGATTGAAAATATTTACCTGAGAGTTAGTTTAAAATCGTGAAATTACTATGATGTTATGCCATATTATTCGTGTCTCATTAATAATTCAATAATCCAATTATGAGCCGAATTACTTAATCCCCTATAAAAAATTGTATGAGCGAATTAACCATATTGAAAATAATTCAGTTTCAATTACCCTATAAATTACGAAAAAATCAATGTGGTACCTTATTTTTATCGGGCGTTTGTCCATGCTGTTTATTTTATTTAATTTCGTAGCCTTAATGCACTTCAAAAACACAATTTACCGGAAATTTCAAAACAATAATTCAAAATAACAAGAAAAAGAAGAAAATTGATTACAACGGTGTCATGTGAACGGGGTAATTCGTATAAGTAATTCCCACAGCGAACAGTCTTGATAGTCCCAAAAGTCTAAAAATTAACATCTAAAAAAACAGTGCCAAATTTGCCTTAAAGTAAAACGATCAACACAGAAGCACTGCGTCATTTTAACAAAGTTAACTATTTTCTCTTTAGTTTTTGATTAAAATCAGTTCATGGCCTTGGTTGTCTTTCATACAAGCATATTTCCGGAAAAAATGTTTATTTAACCGTCAACAAACATATCAAGAAAGTTACCAATTTCTTGTATACATTGAAAACTACATTTAAGACTGCATTAAAACCTTGGGTGGTCGAAACAGTTAAAGTCAGCTCTTACCACTGTGCCAAATTTGGTGAAGATTAGTCTACTTTTGACATTCAGGTTTGTGATGATAAATGATCGTTTTGAAAAGTAAATTTATATTGGAAACCGATTTAGCTGTGATAAACTTAGATTGATTTCATATTCGATTCCTTTACAAAATACAAACTTAAGTATATTTGTTTACTACAAATTGAAAATTTTTTTTAATTTATTTCTTAATTTCTGAAAATCAAAATTTTCGCTTCATTTTCAAATAAATTTTAAAAATTCATTTTATCCATTGCTGCTTTCTGTTTTTCTTTGCAATGACGCTTATATTCGCATGTTAATCTTTCCACTGGTTTGTGGACGTATCCAACTGTATCAACAGGTTAATTTTTACAAATTTTTTTTAGAAATTTTTTATACGATTCGGACCTTTGCTGTATTTACACTACTTTCCATACTTACATTCATGTAGTCCTTTATATTCATATCTGACAACTGTTTAAAATTTTTGTAAACAATTTTTCTAGACATGCTTGGATTTTCATCTATATTTTCTAAATCATCTCTCTTTTTTCTAAATCATTCGGACGTCACTATCAGTTGCCACAACTTCCTTCTGTGAAGATAAATTCGAATTTGAAAAGCCAAGACACCAACCACACTTTTTTATCATGCTCAAATTTTGCATTAACAGAGTATTGTTAAGAGATTAACAGTGATTACACACAAAATGTAAAATATCGTCAGAGGATAAGTGAATATTTCGGGAAAATATGAAGGTGCTCCCATATACCACTATATAAATGTGTATATAGTGGTATATGTGTACCCTTCCATATTTTGGAGAAATGCCAACTCATCCTCCCAAGAATTTTCATATTTTTCAAAAAGGCGATTTTTTAAAATTCCATTTTCTCAAATCCGGTGATCTTTCCAGACATCCCACAATATAGGCTCTGTTTAGGACCCTTTAAGCCTGCATATGTATATAGTGGTATATGTGTACTCTTCCATATTTTGGAGAAATGGCCACTCATCCTCCCAAGAATTTTCATATTTTTCAAAAAGGCGATTTTTTAAAATTCCATTTTCTCAAATCCGGTGATCTTTCCAGACATCCCACTATATGGACACTATTGTAGACCCTTTGGGCAACCATACATATATAGTGGTATATGGGAGCATCTATATATATATATATACATATTCACTTATCCTCTGACGATATTTAACGTTTTGTATGTAATCACTGTTAATCTCTTAACAGTACTATGTTAACGCAAAATTTGAGCATATTAAAAAAGTGTGGTTGGTGTCTTAGCTTTTCAAATTCGAATTTATCTTCACACACATAAAAATGTTTTAGCCTTACTTAAAAGTTATTCTATTGCGGACTTTCGGATTTTGTAATTTATGTAGTAAACTGAACCGATTGCGAGTTACGCGAATATATGTTGTGCAACCCCACCGTTTTGGAAATAGCGTGATATACATATTTTGAAAACAAGAGCTAACCTAAAAAAACGGTTAGCACCACTTGATTCAGCAAACTCGAATTCGGTATACCTGCTGTTAGCTCGCTTGTCGGTAAAAGTTTTAAATTCGATCACAGTGTCATTATATCATATCATTTTTGTATATCACATTTAATTTGTTTTTAATAAATAATACACTATGATATGATACGGATTTATGTATATTTTTTCACTTTTTGAAGTATGTGATTTAGTATATTTCTTATCACATCTTTTACCGTTTTCAAATCGTTTTTGTGTCTCAATTATTTTTCATCACATACCTGATTATTTGTCATATTTAGAACCAAAATTTCGAAATAATCAATTATAGAGGTAATTTCTAAGCGGTAAGCCTTTAATAGTCTTTCACAACCTTGCCAAAATTTGATAAACGAACGTTTAAGGTATACAAGTTGTAATTTAAAAATGTTTTCTAGCATTTATACATGATACTTATTAGTTCAAAAAGTATTTTTTTTTATTTGTAAACATCATACAATCAGCCTTGATAAACTGAAATTTTCCTATTAATTTTGTCTTAAATAAATTTTTCATCAAAAATTTGTCAAGGAAACAGTTTAAATACAAGAAAAGCAAAGGAATTTACATATTTTATAAAATCTTTTGTTAACAAGATAGACAGACAGTATTACATACTTAGATAATTTTCGTTAAGATGGAAATATATTTATTTTTATACTTGATTTCTTCTTTTTTCTGTTTTTATTCGATTTTTTGCTATTGTTAGATTCTAAGAAATTTTTTCAATATTCTTGTTAAGAAGAAAGTATATAGAAATTCAATTGCAAACATACAAAATGTTAGATTATACAAAAGAATGCAATTGTAAAACTAAATAAAAATTTTAAATTTGAAATAATTTCAAATAAATAAATAGTTTATTTTTTACAAAATTAAACCTTCCCTCGCTTAAATAATTTTAAAGTTATACTGTTTATACACTCTCCAATTCCTTTAATTCACTATTAAGTCAACCATAGTTTTAAAATCTCTCTGTTTATTTAGTGTAGTTGGCAACAATTACGATAACTACGAGTATATGCACAAAATAAAGAGCAATAGCGTGATTAACAATAGAAATAATCATGAAATAAAAATAAATTGTTTTAGAGTGTGAATAAAGTACGCTAAACCACAAATACACACACATACTACTAAAATAATAAAAATACTGTTTTATACTCATTTACGCATACATATAAGTACCATTTTTTAATATACATACTCCCAAAGAGAATAGCCAGACACACTTTCAAACATGTTGTATTAACGCACTCATAGAGAAAGAGTTGTATAATTTGGCAATGTTGTGTTCGTTTATTCAACACAATTGTGTTTATTATTTTGAGTGTGTTATGTTTCTATTTGTGTTGTTGTTATTTTCCAATATAAAACACAAATTAGATTTGCGGTTTCCTATAGCGCTTGCTCTCTCTCTCTCTCTCTCTCTCTTTCTATTTGTTTTACTGTATATTAACAACAAAATATTCTAAACGAAAATATCTAATTCGAAATAGTAACAATAAATATCGGGTGATTTTTTTAGCAACTTTCTTTTTGACAACACTGTTTTTTTAGCTCAGCTGTTTTCGTGTTACATGTTACTGCCAAACATGTTCATTTTGGTCTCTAATTTTACCATGAATCGATTTACAAACGAACAATGCTTGAAGATTATTGAATTTTATTATCAAAACTCATGCTCTGTTAAAAACTATTTTATCGGACTGTAAAATGCACTGGTTGGTTAGGATTATAGGCTAGAAGCATCATTGTACCGTACTTTTTCAAAGACGATGAAGGCAGAAACGTTACTGTGAATGGTGTGCGCTACCACATGATATTTAAAATTTTTTTTCCCCAAAATGGAAGCGCTGGACTTGACTGACATGTGTATTCAACAAGACGGTGGCAGTTGTCACACATAGCACGCGAAACATGAGCCCAATTGAGAGGCGAGTTCGGTGACCAGCTTATTTCACGTTTGGAGCCGGTCAATTCACCGCCTAGATCGTGCTATTTAGGGCTTTTAGGCTATTGAAGAATTTATTCCTGAGGTACCAACCGATATGTTGGAGAGATTATGCCAAAATTGGATCCAGCACATGAACCATTTGAGGCTCAGCCGCAGCCAACACTTACATGAAATCGTCTTTAAACATTGAATTATATAGATCGTTATATCGACACAAATAAAGATATCATGCATTTCTCTAAATTTAATATGTTTTTTCAATTCAAATCCGATCGCCCTTAGAAAACCACCCGATAACGGAGTGTAATAACAATAAAAGAGTGTATTTAAAAACAAATAGTTGCCAACCATTTATACAAAAGCAATTGCACTTGTAAATGAATGCATATGGATTCGTTATTTATTAAGTTTAACACTAACAAATATAGACCACAAAAAGGACACACACACTAGTATGAAACGGTATTACTTTACGTACGAGGTTTGTTAAATAATAAAGTAACTTTTTTACTATTTATTTGTTTACCGACATTATATTTCTTATCTTTAAAGTACTCCTCTTCAACTGAAAAGTGCTTTTGGAAACGCTTTTTTAAACTTTGAGAAGCATTTTTTGTTATCATTTTGAGCTATTTCAGCAAAGCAGTCTTAAATTGTTTTCTTTTCTTTCTATCGGCATGCATTTCAATAGGGCAATGAGAACCGCTATAGTGCGATAGATGGCCATGCGATTTAAGGATAGAAGACAGTTAGTCTTCTTCCTATCCAGGTCGGTACAAGGGGCTAGCGTTACCGCAAATGCCCTCATGTTGCCAACGTGATTGAGCCTACCATTCCAATGCAACCGGTTGCCCAGTTCCATTGCAAGCTCTCTACCTTCGAACAATCCGAAATAACCGTGAACAAATCTCCGACATACGTAGGCAAGTATAGACGTCGAGAGAAAGCCTGTAAATGACTTAATTGCAAGTATTACACAATCTTCAGTATATTCGTAACCTTCGTCTGAAACACACTGCTATATTCCTAACTATTTAATCGTAAAATGTTTTCCAGCAGATAAAGTTCATCATTCAATAGTTCATGAACGGTCTTTTAGACAAAGCTAAGCAGCTTAGAGCAAAATTTACTGCCTACACCTAATGCCCAAAACAAACATGGCAAGAGCTAACCATAATGATAACCCTGGCAACTTTTAAGTAATTAAGTTTCAACGTTGACGTCATTTAGGTTTTCGTAAGCAGGCTCATGGACGAATTGGTCAGATTTAAGCAGCTTGAAAATAAACTTGGTTGTTATATTTCAGCTCAACCACTGCTGTCAATAATGCAACCAAGAAGCAGATAACATAGTGACAAAAATGAACGATGTTGAAATACCTGGGATACCTGGGATAGGATCTGATAGGCGCTGTCGAGTAGAACAAGGATCTGTTTTTAGAATTTTAGAAACAGGTTAGAGGTAAAAAACCGGTTTTTCGGACTTTCATGCACTTAGAAGCTAAAAAACTTTGTTGAATATTACCCGATTTCAAGTTTCTTTTCGGATTTGAAAAAGAAGAGAAACATGTCTTTTAAATATAAGTCGTTTATGTAGCCTTGAAGAATCTGGGTATATTGCTCAAGCAAATACATTTTTCATCCAATTTTTTTTTCAAGTTTAGATGCATTTTTGCGTACTTGTTATATAGGAACTGTACTGTTGATGCACCAATTATGTAATTAAATTGAGTTACGGTTTATATATCTCTTGAAAATTGACAGAGTTATTAAGCTTTTTCCTAATGCAACTCATGAAGAAATCATACTCGAGATTTTGAAGGTGCTTCGAAAATTTCAAAAACAGATCCCTGTTCTGCTTGGCAGCGCCTATCAGACAAATGGTATAATTTGCCAAGTATTTTTTTTTTTTTTTTTTTTTTTGTTTGCACCGTGTAATAATAAGAATTCAAATTAAACTTTGATAGACGCTTTGGTATAAAAAACCCAAATTTGTCCCTATTTTTAAGACAAGTTAAGTAAATACAAAATACTTTTCAAGTAACCGCTGCTACTTTTCAAGTATTTTATACTACTCGGTTATATATTTTAAAATAAATTTTTTGCAAAAGTAAATCGTCAACTACTTTAAACATTTGAAGAGCATGTTCGCACGAGATTTCGAATTACTTTGTTCGCTGTTTAAATGATTTATACGAATTACTCCGTGCGCATGGCACTATTGTTATTCGTTTTAATAGTTCTGCCTTTTTTTAATATTATTTATTGTTTTGTTATTTATAATTTGTTATTTAGGAATGGAAAAAAAGTTGGATAATTAGAATTTGATTTTGCATTAATCCATAGGGCAATTAAAAGAATTTCTTACATTTTGCGTGAGTCGCTCTTTAAGTTTTGTTTGAGGAATTATGTAATTTGGCTCATAATTGGATACTGAATTTTAAATCAGAGAGCGAATTACGAAGAAAAGAAATAATGTCATTTGAATATATTTGAACTTAAGTTCGATTTATTCGAACGTACCTCCTACATAGACATATCTTTTATTTACATTTATTTTCACATGCATATGCATTTGTTATGAACATTTGAAAGTGTTCATTAAAATAAAAACAAAATGTTTTTTACTTTATTATATTCTATTCTATTTTATTAGTGTTGTTGTAGTTTTATATATGTATTATTTTTATTTATTTATTTTTTTTTTTAATCTAAACTTATCAACCGTTTCGAAAAAAGTTTTTAATTTAAAATCCATTGTCCCTGTTATATGAGTGCTGGTCATCCATCTACGAGTATCTATCTGTAGGGTATTGTCACACATTTGCACGTTAATTCATGCAAAAAAATAAAACTTAAAAGTGAGAGTTGCTATAAAAGTTTGTATCGAAAATTTTTAATTGATTTTGTAATTTAAATAAAGTTTTAGTAAACCATTTTACCAAAAATTTATCTATACGAATAATATTGTAATGATGCAAAGTTTTTAAAGGAACTACCCACCCTGTAGCAAATATATTAAAATTTAGTACAAATTTTGAATGTAAAAGGTGTTTTTATAGGAGTGTCTATACTTTAATTTTAAATAAAACAACAAAAATCAAACCTTTATTTTGCTTGAATAGAAATTTGAAAATTATGACTGAATGAATTCAATCAATCAAAATAAGCCTATTCGGTAAACTAAATGATTTAGTTTCATTAAAGCAATTGCCAAACGTACGAAGAACCGATGATTATTAGGCTTCAAATCTAAAACAAGCTGAATCTTCTATGAGTACCAACTAATATTAGCCTGCTACATTCTACATATGGTGGACGGACAAAGCTCAAGCTACAAATTTCTTTTTCTTTATTGCATAGAAAGTAAGCTTATTTCCAAAACTCAAAAGCGATTGCAGGGAAGGAGTTTCATTAAAACGTTTCATTTTCAATACATACATACATAATTTTCCTTTACATTCCCTCTACTAGATTTCGGACCGCTGCAGCAAGCCTTCCAGGCACTTCTGCTTAGCGCGTGTCTTCACACCCATTGCAGATAGGGTTTCCTCTACGCCTACACCCACTGACTTCCACATCGAACACTCTTCTCACTGGGGCATCTTCATCCATTCAAACAACATTTCCTGCCCAGCGTAGCCGCTTGGTGTTAATTTGCTGAACAAGGTCCATGTCGTTATATAGAATTTAATCGCCAAACTGAAAAGTTCTACTTACGTAGAACTTACGTAGAACTTACGTAGAACTTTTCTCTCGAACACACCCAAGGCAACTACATCGGTTCGTAACAATGTCCATGTTTCTGCCTCATAAAAAAGAACAGAGAGGATGAGCAACTTGTAAAGTGTCAATTTCGTCGCGTGAGAGATGGCTCTACTACTCAGTTGCTTATTAAGACCATAATAACAGCTGTTGGCAAGAGTGACCTCAAGACTGATATCGTTGTCAATCTGATATATAGTTGTCAATCGCAACCTGGGAGCCAATACGCCGCACGCACATCCTTACTTGTCGACAACATATAAGTACTTCGTCGTGGCCTCATTTACCGTTAGACTTATTTTAGTATGCAGTGACGTCTCGATTGGTACGCCCAATGATATCAATATCGTCATTAGCATGTAAGGAGCTGGACACTTTTGTAAAATATGATGTCACTGCGATATACACACGCATTCCGCAGAACGTTCTCCATGACAAAATTGAAGGGGTCGCCTTGTCTAAAACCTCGGACGGTCTCAAAAAGTTGTGAGAGTTGCCTTCCTATCTTGACGGAGCTGCAGGAGTTGCTCAACATCATTCTGCACAGTCTTACCAGTTTTGTAGGAACACCAAGCTCTGACATTGCGGCATACATGCAATCTCTTATCGGGCTATCGAAGGCTGTTTTGTAGTCGATAAAAAGATTTGATTCTCATAAGTCTTTTCCAATATTTGGCGTAATGTAAATATCTGTTTGATGGTGGACTTACCAGGTCTGAAGCCGCACTGATAAAGTCCAATCAGTGAGTTGGCGAATGGCTTCAGTCGTTCACACAATACGCTCAGGACCTTGTATGCGATAGGGAGGAGACTTATACCTCTGTAGATTGCACAAATTGTAGGGTCTCCCTTATTCAGGACAGGACAGAGGGCACTGAGGTTCCAATCGCCGGGAATACTTTTTTCCAACCATATTCTACCGATAAGCTGGTGCATTATATTTATATTTCGGGAACTGGCAACACTAATGTCAACAGCTAAAATCTGGCAACAACATTAAAAAGTTTGACATTTTTTATATTAGACGTACTCACAACGTTTTGATGTACAAGTACTATTTGTTTACATTGAGTTAAGAGAATCAATTTGGTCAAAAAAGGAAATTTCAAGAGAAGGTTTTCGTTGGATTATTTTTCACAACTTTCGATGTGGATCATTTCAACAAGAACTCGATGAACTCAATTCTTTATATGGCGATAAAGCACCATCAAACACCACAGTATATCGCTGGTATAGTGAATTCAATCATGGTCATAGTTCGGTCGCCGTTGAATTCTGTGAAGGTTGACAAAAATCGGTTGTTGTGCTACAAAACATCTTTTAGTTATACGACCATTTGTTTGCCGGAAATCTTCGGAGAAATTCGTAAAATCAACCGCTGAAGACGAATCATACTCGTCAAACAGGTGTTTTTTAGCAGCCAAACATCGAATTGATGACTCATCATCCGTACAGTCCTTATTTGGCACCCCATGACTTCAAAAGTAAACGGCGTGGTCAACGACTTACGAACGCCGAAGAAGCAGTTGAAGAGTTCAAAAATCGTGTTTTGAAGGTGTCTTAAGAGGAATGGAAAAACTGTTTTGAGAAATGATTTGAACGAGTGTAAAAGTGTATTGATCATCAAGGGGAGTAGTTTAAAAATCAATAAAGCCATTTCCATTTAAAAATATTTGTTATAAATAGTACCCCTCGTACGCTTTAACAACGCACTGAAATTATTACAATTCACTACAAAAATTGAAAAATTTTGGCGATCACAGTACGCAAAATGAAAGCTTTTTTGGGTCGTCATAAGGTGCCTTACGAATATTTTTGTTGTAGCCCATGGTGTCGAGAATTGAGATTTCTTGTCAATCTTTGGAATTTGGAATTACGAAAAATGCATTGCACCGTATTTTTTTATAGAAACTTAGGTCTTAAGACTTTTAAAGTTCAGTTAACGTAAAAACTCTCGCAAACCGACCATCAGTGTCATTGTCTTTGCTGATTAGGTCTTTTGAACCTTCAAACTAATCGGAAGTTTCATTTAAAAATCATTTTGAGTTATGAAGCCAATTTTTAGCTTGAAAGAACTGCCGTTACTGAGGCTTCTAAGAATTATTATTGAAAAGCCTCACCATCCTGAACGTTTATGGGGTTTTTGGTATTAGGGGGTCATTGGACTTTATTTTTTCGAAAATGAGACTGAAGCAATTGTTTCGGTGAGTGGATAGCGTTACCTAATTACGATTACTGATTTTGTGCTGCCAGGACTACGTGAAAGATAAGGTCTATGCTTATGGGTCACACGAGTTTTTAGAGCTTAAAGATGGAATACATAAAGTTATCAAGTACTTACCATATAAATTTTCGTTAAAAGAATATGGTGCTGCAAGCGTTGCCGTAACCTTCATTCTTTCTCATTATTGCTGACATACTCTTTCCTTTGCAATTAAATGAACATCCAATTATTTGACCTAAAAGCAGGCATCTTTTTTTACATGTCAAAATGAAGTCTCTTATTGGAAGGGCCCTGTATCTTTTGTTTTACTTTATTTTTAAGGTCAATAGAATAGGTAACGTATCCATTACCACCAGCAAGAAGTATGAGTAATATTCTAGCATAAACTTTTTTGATAACAAGCGGCTTCGCAGCTTCAAAATTCATATCATTTACCAATACCTCCTCGTATTAAAATTTAAATTGATTATATTTGCTTTTAGTTTATACTTTAATTATTACATGTTTGTTTCCCTCTTCTTATAATTTTGAGCTTCAAAAAATTTAAACACTATTATGGAAATTTTAGAAACAGTAAATGTCATGCAACATCAATATATAGTACCAGAGGATCTACAATTTAGTTGTTGCAACATCTCATTTTACTAAACATTTGCAAAATAAAACAATAAAATTTCTATTTTCATGTTTTTAGTTTAAAATTTTTTATTTTTATTTTTATTGTTTCGGCACAATAATTTTGTCACTTTTAATTAAAAACTTTTGTTTTTTTTTCTATTCGAGTGTATGTATTCCCATTATTGGCCATTTTTTGACTCTGTACAGTGTGATTATACAGTTTAAATGAAATGGCCAACATTCTTTTCACAAAAAAAAAATTCTATTCATTAAAACTCATTCCTATTGAATAGTTTTGGCAAAAAAAAATTTACATATTTTTTTTACTTCAATCATGCATGAACATGTTTTAAATCATGCAGAAATTATTGTAATGATTGAAAATACCAACTTTACTGTGATTGGCATTAGAGTGAATATATATATTTTTTATTTTTCAGTATTATACAACAACTAGGGAACATGATAGATAAGCGGTTAAATATTAAAATTCAAAATAATGCGCGTACAAATTATTTTAATTGGGAAAGTTAAAAAAGAAATTATTTGCGAAATAAAAAGTTTATTTAGTAACTACGAAACTTTTAAATTAAAGAACATGTTTAAAAAATATGTACATAAAGGGTCCGCCATCTAACGTTTTTTTTTCAACTAGTACTTGTTTCGTGAATGGTAACACTTAGCTCATATCTGATTTGACAGATAATTAGTTTTATCCTTCCGAACGAATATGGTTGTGTATACGCTTCGCTAAGTGGGCCTGCAAACGACTTACAGAAGACGCCGATTTTGCTAAAAAAAAATCATCTTGTCAGATGAAGCTCATTTTGATCTGGGCGGGTATGTAAACAAGCAAAATTGTCGCATTTGGGGCATAGAAAACTCGCACGCATACATTGAAAAGCCGATACACCCAAGACGAGTCACTGTTTGGTGTGGATTTTGGTTCAGAGGCATAATTGGGCAATTTTTCTTCGAAAATGAGCAAGGAGTAGCCGTTACAGTCAATGGCGATCGTTATCGGGCCATGTTGAACGAATTTTTATTCACAAAAATTGAAGGGGAGGATATTAGCAACATTTGGTTTCAATAGCACGGCACAACGTGCCACACAGCCGAAGCTACACTCGTTGTTTTGTGCCCTGTTTTTGAAGATCGCATTATCAGCCACAGAGCTGATGTAGTTTGGCCACCTCGGAGCTGTGATTTGACACCGTTGGACTATTATTTGTGGGGTGCCGTCAAAGAGACAATTGACGCTTTAAAGGAGAATATTCGTGAAGCCATTGGTGAAATACAGCTGTATACAATCGATAATGTGCTTAAAAATTGGACCGATCTTGTAGGCTACTGCATGGTCAAGCGAGGCAGCTGTTTGAATGAAATTATTTTCTATTATTAACCGGAAAGATTGTACTTTCAAATAAAAAAAGAAATTTGAGAAAATATTCAGTAGTTTTTTTTTATAGCATTTTCAAAAAAAAAAAATTATTTGGCGGACCCTATATTTATGTATGAGCTCCAAAACACATAAAAAATATTAATAGTGACAAAGGGTAAACCTGAACCGAGTAGAATGACAAAAAGGATAAACAGGTGGCAATAAAGAATTGTATGTATTGGACTCTCTAGCACATCAGAATCTGACGAAAACGTTGTACAAGAGAAAGAAAATAATTTTGGAAAACTTGAAATCATTGTTAGCGAAATTACCTATATCTGGTATTATTGCATTTGACCCTCTGATGTAATCTTTTTCGAACACATTAACACGAAAAAATGATTTGGATAAGGCTTGAGTTGTTATTATTCGCAAATTTCTGTTCACATTTCAGTAAGCTCGTGCCATGCAATTTTTTAGAATATCTTGGTCATAAGCCAATAATTAGCTTAAAATCTATTAATCTTAGTTAAAGGAACCGTCCTATGATTATGGTACAGCAACTATGGAATAAGAAGAATTTTGATTCTGAGCTTTACTAGATATAACGTCAAAACCCCAACACAATCACCTGTGTTAGTTCTTTGATTAGTTCGGTTGGCACACTCAAAATAAAAAAATACTGAGGTCAGGAAGTGTCACATTAAGTGAAAATCTAGTATTAGCTGATTAAAGAGAAAAGGGGAATAGCTCACCAATATCCAGTTAGCGATGTTCAGCAACTACAAAATCCAAATTGGGACTATGTCCTCAGAGGCAAACGCGTCTAATATGCTGAGCTTGCTCCTCCACAGAGCATTACATTCCGCAAATTCACCCCATCGTATTCATTGAATAGCCTATAAGAGCGAAGATGAAAAAATCAAATAAAGTTCAGTTAAATTTTCATGTACTTTTCATTGTCTTCAACGACTGCAGCAATTTGATCCAAGGTTCCACACAATCATATGGTCAAAAATAATTCTTACCTTAAAGTTCGAAGCAGTTTGACAAAACCACAATACGAACTTAATAGAATTGTTATACAAAATCGCATACAAACTCTTTGATCAGCGCTTAAAAACTCTTTAATAGCAGCAAAGCTGATCCAGATTGTCTTTAAATGATCGATATCAACCATCCAAAAGAGGTCAAAAGGAATAAAACAAAATATGTCACACCAAATTTGATCAAATATGAAAATTTTGTTGAGTATTTTCTATTTTCTATTTTACCGCGGAGTGTGCCATTTGGATCTACAGTCAACGAAGCACATTGCCTTGATATGATGTGAATGCATTATCAGCATCGAATTAATGGATTTGCTTCACGATAATGCACTTTCACTTACCTTAGCTTGTGATGGATTTTTTGTCTAGAATCAACATCATAATCCTATCTCGGCCAATGTAATTACACAATTCTGTTCTCAAAACTGAGGAGGCTCATCAATACACTTTCACTTACCTTAGCTTGTGATGGGTTTTTTTTTTGAGGAGGCTCATCAAAGTATGGAAATTTATAACGATTTAGGAGCTGAAGATTGCATCGCTCAAAGATTCAAATTTAAAAATTCCTCATCTGAAATGTGAATTTTGTGATTTTTCAATTAACTGCTTCATAATACAATTGCTATAGAACTTCTGTATTTTATCGGCGAAGGTGAATAGGCCAAGTGATTTTCAGCGTCTCGATAGACACCGATACAAGTGATAATCAGATGTTGCCAGGTCTGTGCTATACGGTGTATAATTTAAAGCTTCCCAGTCAAGTGTAATCAAGTTTGTGACGGTTTATTAAAGTCTTTTTAATTGCTTCGTTCTAACGTTCTAGCCGTAAGCAGTAGAAATTAAAATTGATCGTTATAGCAACTCTTAAGTAATTTGTGTAGGTTCACAGGGTTTTGAACATAATCTTCTTCGTTTAGCTGTTTTTCCATCGCTCACAATATTTCTTTATAGAAATATTTTGATTATGTTGCGTTTTAGCATTGTTTCACTTATGGCAATTTCCTTGCCTTAATGTGACATCCTACCATCGAACTTCTTTGAGTAGACAAACTCTTCAAATAATTCTAAACTATCAAGCAGTTGATGTGTAGTGCCTTTGATATCTCCTACCAGCTTGTGTGCTAGTCTTATTCCACCATTTATGTGTTTTAACTACTTTTTTTTCTTAATTTATTTGAAAGCATCATAAAGAGTATTTCCTTGAATATTTCACAAGTTTAGAAAAAAATATAACCTGAAATTTTACCTTTTTAACACGTGTTCGTTTAACACTATCAAACTAGTATTATCCAAAATAGGTACATTCACACTATCTAGTGGCAAAAAACTGCGGTTACTTTTTATATGGCATTAAGCTGAGATCACACTATTGTCGCAAATGTACCAATGGGACTCGACTTCTTTTCAGCTTTATTGCCGAAAAATAAGGGTTTTTTTAGGTTATTAACTTTGAGTTGGCAACACTGTTTTATTTGTCAGCCGATTTTACATTTCATAATGGATAGACCAGAGCAACGCTTGCAAATCGTTGAAATTTTTTATCAAAATAATAGTTCTGTTCGTCAAACTTATCATGCACTTCGTCTATTTAATGACGTACCTAATCTTCCTTCAGAGCGTCAAATTCGAATAACAATGGATTGTGTGTTTAATCCCATTGGATTATTTTCTTTTGGCTTTTGTAAAGTCACTTATCTTCGTCGATAAACCAGAGATAATTGATTGCCAGGAAATCAACATTTGAAGAGTTATTGGCGAAATACGGCAGCAAATCAGGGTTGACAGAAACCGATTTTTTTTGGTTTTTTGGTGGGTTTTATAACTGCTTTCAAATTTCGTTCAAGTCGATAAAACTTATTTTTTGTAAGTACAATTACGTTGGTATTTATCATGCAATTTTGCACTCTTGGTGGGATCAAACCGGCATTATGTACTATGTCTTGCTAAAACTCGGTGAAGGGAGCAGACTGCAATTACTTCGTTTGAGCCGTACATTATGAGAAAAACGGCTATATATAAAGAGAGACATGATTAATTATTCTTTTGCATGATAATGCTTGGCCACAAGTCGTAAAAGTTACCAAATGATTGTTAGAAATGATCAAATTCTACACCCGCCGTATTGTCCAAATATTGCACCTTCTGATTGTTGGCTGTCTCGACATATACAGAATCATTTCTTTTAAAGTAATATAAAATCGGCTTCAAAGTTGGAGCGCCTCAAAAGACGAGATGTTTTTCTGAGACGGGAATCAGAAACTGGCTCAGAGGTGGAAAAAAGATGCAAGCAGTGGTTTGATAAATTATTTAATTCATTATCTTTTTTTAGCATAAATACTGATCGAATTAATTATACTTGCTTTTGCTGTAAATAAACTACGAAAATCTTTAAATAAAAAAGCCCACCCGGATTTCTTGAAATATAATATGATATTGTTACGTTTTTACCTTTTTAAAAACGTGTTTTTATGAGTTCGTAGATTGTAGTTAAAATAAAATAAATTTTATGTTTGGTTTTAATTAAAAATCCTTTATTCAACACAATTACGTGCACCACTGCTTGTAATCTTTTTACAGGCAATAACAATTTTTATTCTTAATTACTCTGTCTGTTTACAATTTTGGAAACAGCAACAATTACTCGACAGATCTTTCTTCCTAAAGATCTTCCAACCCGGTCGTAGTTATAATTTAGATTCGATTACAACCTTTTCAACCAGAGGTTATCCACACTTAACTTTCTTTACTGAGTTAGCTCCAATTAAACTGGTTTATTACTTTACGAATCACTTTACGAGTTTACTCCTTATAAACTCTCTTCACACAAACTGCACTCGCTGGGTTTACTTTACTTAAACTGATTGCTGTTCGCATCGATGTGCTTTTTATATGGCTGAGTAAACAACCATCGAAAGCTCTCGAACCTCTCGATATTTCAGGTAGATTCCATTTCTTTCTTTTAATTTCTTTTTAGTTCTTTTGTAGCATGCGTACGTGAACATACCTACCTCTTTCAGCTCTTAGTATTTGCTGTTGCTTGTTTATTGTCTGCTACTTGTTTTCTTTGCTGCTTGATTATTGTTGTTGCCGTGTTATTTTTATTTACTTTATATCTGCTAATGGTTGTTGTTGTAGATTTGGTTATTTGTAAACAGCACATATAGTTGTTCTTGCAGCTTTTGTTTATGTATTTTAGCGATGTAATAACCGCTGTGGTGTCCAACCTTGTTTTCGTAACAATATTAAAAATATATTTTTTCGTTTTATTATTATGATTTAAACTTTGTAATTATAAAAAAACACCCTCTATCCAAATTGTCCCAATATACTTTACAAAAACAAATTAAAAAATTTTAAAAGTGATACACATTTTCCGCTTTGATTATTGTACAAGAACACAGTAAAAATTGGCTTTCTTTTGTGGCCGCATGATTGCCAATCGAGCCGTCATACAACTGCCGTACTAATAATGGGTCCATTGCGACAATCCCAGCTTATGTTAATTTAAATTAATTTTTTAATTATAGTTTATGCGTTACATTTTTCAAAGTAATTTATAATTAAATACCATATGGCTTTAATAACATTCTTCTAATTAACTTACGACTATTACAAGTACGTTATCAGCTAAAAAGCTATTCGCTATTTTAGCTTTAAAATCTCATTATTGTAGACCCCATAAGCAACAAGAAAAAGTTAAATTATTTTTCCACATTAACGCTGTGTTACCACAGCCTAAGAAAACATCACTCTATCAACTTGCTTATTACATACTAAGAGTCATTTTATTAAGACCCCTGAAGCCTCATAATGGTTTAATTTAAATTCGTTTTTCTTTTCTGTTTTTTATAAAGAAAGCAAGCCAACTACTTGCTGAACAAGGTTCATGTTCATCTATTAGCAAATCTTTACACAATTTCCCTCTACCATGATTATTATATGTGTGTATGTCTTTTTGTCTGTCTGTCCGTTCATACGTCTCTATTCTCAACTGTCTATTTGTTTGCTTTTGTTTAACAAGACCTTCTTAACATTTGTTGCCTTCAATAGTCGTATACATAGTGTGAGTGTCCATACAGTTTAAGATTTGTTTTAGACTAAAATACCATCAATATGTAGCCTTTATTGAAATCTACACTGTTTACTTTGGCCTGTATTTAAAGTTCTTGAATGTCAAACTCTCCCACCCTCTCTCATTCATCGCTAACACAGGGTCATTATGGTGATGAGAGGCGTTATACATAGATTTTTAGACAAACTCCCTGTGGATGCTGAAGTATCATCTTGCATTTTATAGGCATTTGGAGTTCTACTCGTAAATTATGATGAAAATTTCGAAAATTAGAAATTTAATTATAACTGAGTTGGCAGAAGTATTTGAAAATTTATTCAGTCATTAACATTTGCATAGATAAGTCTCGATTTGCATAAAATTATTGAAAGACTTTTTCTCATATTTTGTTTTTTCATACTTCACGAATGTTAGCACACATTCCTGTCATCTAGGCAGGGAAGTTTGTTTGAAAAGAGGTGTGTTTTATAAAAAGAATACATTTACAAACACTTAGAAGTGTTTAATTATATAATATTATAAGATTTCTTTATAAAGATACAAAAAGGTGGATGCCAACCTGAAATTTTTTACCAAATCAAATTTAATTTATAATAAACCTTCTTAAATTTCTAAGAAGGATAAAGGACAAAGTTCACTTAGAAATTACAAATCGTAATATTAAAACGTCGAAGCTCAAATGTTATCCATCGAGACACAGAGTCTTGTTTGCAAACTGTTGTAAATTCAAGGCTTCCATCTCAATATTACTTCTACCTTTTAAGGCCGCAAACGAAATTTTTTATCTTATTCTTATATAAAAACCTCCTACCGAAACACTTTTAAATAGTATTTAACCTTTTAAGTCACATAAACTAAACTTTCTGTCTGTGTGATCATTATGTTGATACAGTTTTTCCAAAATCATTTGTGAGCCTGCTGATAATAACTGACACTCTTCAAAACACACTATACCTTTGTGTTACATAAGCAGTTTTTAGTAAAGCATTAAGCATTTTCAAAGGGCGCATACAACGACTGCTGGTGCTGACAGCTTGCCCGCTGAATTACTTAAGGCCGGTGGTGACGGGCTTGTAAGGTACATGCACTAGCTCATCGGTAGAATATGGTTGGAAAAAAGTATGCCCAGCGAGTCGATCCTCAGTGTCCTCTATCCTGTCCTTACGAAAGGAGAACCCACAATTTGGAACAGCTACAGAGGTATAACCTTTCTCCTATCCCATACAAAATCCTTACGAGTGTACTATGTGAGCATCTAAGCCATTCGCCAACGCACTGATTGTACCGTATCAGTGCGGCTTCGGAGCTGGTAAGTCCATCATCGACCATCGACACTACATTAAATCTTGAAAAAGACCCATGGAAATCAAGTCGATACTTTCCCAACTTTTTGTCGCTTATAAAGCAGCATTTTATAAACCGATAAAGGATCGTGTAGGCCGCAATGTCAGAGCTTGGTATACCTGCAAAACCGATAAGACTGTGCAGAATAAAGTTGAGCTGTTACTGAGCAACTGTACCGCTGTGGTATAGTAGGTAAGATACCCGTCTACCAACTAAGAGGTTCTTGGTTCAACCCCAGGCTAGACCATCTGACAATTTTCAACTGCGGTATGACCTCATAACATTGCTAGAGTATTTGAAAAAGTTCTCTAACTAATCCATCTGCCTTCTGAAGCCGTCATTAAATTATAGGTCACTTTTCAATGAGTCCTAGAATGGAATCGGGTGCAGCTCATTAATTGCGAGCAGTCCAGCTCCGTCGAAATAGGAAAGGAATTCTTAGAACTTTTTGATATTGTGCGAGTTTTTAAATAAAGCGATCTCTTACCATGCGACCTCTTCAATTTGGTCATGGAGTGTTCTGCACTATTTTACAAAAGTGTCCAGCTGCTTGCGTACGCCAACGACATCGACATCATTGGACATCAAGAGTCTGCCAAGATAGGTTTGGCGGTGAATGAAGTCAATACGAAGTATATGCTGTTGACAAGTAGAGACGCGCAGCGTATTAAGTAACGGCTGACAACTATACTTCGATGTTATGAATGAGTGTGTCTACCTTGGCACTGCCGTTACCACCAAAGATATCAGCCTGGAGATCAAGGATGGGATCACTCTTGCCAACAGGCGTTATTATGGTCTCAATGGGCACTTGAGTAGTTGAGACCTCTTTTGCGCGAAGAAATTGATGCATTACAAGTCACTCATACTTCTCGTTTTTCTTTACGGCGCATGAACGTTGTCACGCATCTCTTAGGCTGCCTTGGGGGAGAAAAGTTTTACGCAAGATCTTTAGTTCTTTGGGGTTTGATGCGGAACTCACTGGACATTGGCGTAGATGATGGCCTTGTCTACGTAGAAGTGATCAAGCCAAGGAAGTCCCGTCTGCGGGAATGTGACCAATTGATGAAGGTGTGCGCTAAATAGAGATGGAGAAAGGCGGTGCTGCAGCAGGCTGAAATCTGATAATCGGGTTGTCAAGACCAATAAATTTACGCATTTTCAGTAATGCAGTATTTAACTGCACAATTCTTCATAAAAATAAATATTAGGGGGATTCTGATTTAACATAATTAAGGTGTTGTATCAATCGCTCGTATAAGTACGAAACTAAATTCTAGAACCAAGAGCAACTTATATTTTTGCCTGGTAGTTAGTTGTGTTCTGTCGTAAAGTATAAATAATGGCTGTCGTTTGCTCTAAAGCACAGTGGTGTGCTCTACAACCAGACAAAGACCCTTGGTAGGCGTACTATGAGTTCTATACTTAAGTTCATCATTTGTAAACCGCACCTCAAATGTACTTCATATATTTGTGCATTGTACCTACTAATACACTCCATACTGTAGTCTTACATTCAACACTATTTGTGATGATTTCTTGTAGCATTTGTGGTCTTCCTTTTCTTAGTTTCACAACATGCATTTCAAATGGGTGTATGTGTGTGTATGTGAACTTTTGTTTATGTTAAGAGTCTAGAATAACATTTGTCGTATCATGATACTGTGATTGAGTTAACAATCCTAGTCATTATAAATTCCATACAGTGAAATCTACACTGATATCTTAGGGAAACTGGTTGGAACTGGCATAAACGTGTGTATGTCGAGTATAAATTAATTTAATAATCATTATACATATAGATTACAGGTAAATGAGTATGGTTCTGTGCGTGTTCATTAATAGGCACAAAAGTGGGAGGAGCAGAAGCAGGTAGCTTAGGGTAACTTCATTTTAATTAGATTTAAGAAAATTTTGTATATAATCAGCTTATTTTCCAGTAAAATAGTACGAATTATTGTTGATTGTTAATTATGGTATCCTTAAAACGAATTAAAGTTTTAAGATCATATTTGGTCAATTAAACACTGATTAAGATTTATAGACACTTGAATAATGGGTACGATAAAATAGGACAAAATGAACTATGTTCTATGGCCTCTTAAAAACCCTCTATATATCATTAAATATATGAGAAAAAAATAAATTAATTATTTGCTAAAAAAAACCCACAAATAAAACAAAAATATATCACGAAATCCGTCTAAGAATCTCTGTTTTTCCCAAAAAAAGGAATAAAAGTTAAAAAGAAAATTATAAAGCAAAACAAAACAAAAAATACCACAAGAAACGGAAAGTCCTTTAAATGCAACAATAGCCACATGGAAGAAAAAAAAACGGAAGAAAGGGAAGTAACTGCAGAAACAATAGGATTTTTTATTATGGTCTTAAATTTCACTTAGCAAGTCGGGTAATTAACTTTCTTTGTACATTTTACCACTCGTAATGGAGGCCATTAACACAAACTTAAACACACACATACAAACACTCTCTTATACAAACATAATCATGAAAAGAGCTCGACCGAGTACCATACATTAGACCACAGTGCTATGGAAGAGTTGGTTTTTATAAATTTAAAAAAATGGGAACAAGTTATGGAGATAAAGGAGGGGAAAATGTTGCAAAAAATAACCAGAGTAATAAAAAGTCCAGCCCAATTATATATCAAGTAAGAATGCATAGTCACTATGATATATTCTTTACAGAATAGGGTAGTCTTTAAGAGATATAGAGAAATTTTGTGATCCAGTGTTATTCATGTAAAAGTCTTGACGTAGAACTTAAAAAACTAAAAGAATTTAAGACAAATTTTATTGTCAGAAAGAAACAGTATTGCTTTAAAACAGTGATGTGCAAAAGTAAAAATGTAGTTGTGTTAGTGAGAACATGGAAGTTTCCCTCTCAGACAGAGTAAAGTTGATGTTTTAAAAAAATTTTAAAAATCAACATGCATCCGCCACACATTTGCATTCATTGCTGTTTCAGTGACAGAACTTAAGAAACTTTTTGTGCTTTCGTCGCTGTATCATTTACGACTAAAACTGGGAGCGTAAGAATACGTGTGAGTTGATCGGGGACAAAGGTCCCGTGAAAAGCTCATGACTGCTTTAAAGCAATATTGTTATTTAATATTTTGAAATTGTCAGCGTTACGTTTTAGCCTTTTTTAAAACGTTTGAGTTCTTTTAATTGCTTAAAATAAAACAAATACAGCGAATTTAATGTTTTACTTTATCCACTTATTTATTTTTCTTTCACTTTATAAAATTATAACTATACCGTATGTAACTTATTTAATACTCGCTAAATACACCAATTTACTCAATACATGACTCTTATCAAGACTTTACACTTTGACTGCCAAGCTATAACTGACTGACTATGCATCATGCGCTGCCTTTTATACACAATTGATATTACTTCCGAATGTACTTGTATTTACTACAGCATTCTATTCATTTCCGTTAATTCAAATGTAACACTCAAAATCGATATGTTAACACCGTTCAATACGCAATTGATAACACTATTAATAGCACAGATAACAGGGTGATTCGGCGTTGACATAAATCAGTAGAATAAATGTCATAATAAAGTTTATAGCTAAGACATACTACTGCTGTGCTAATTTGGCATTTTTGTTTTCTTAGTATTATATTCATAACTATATTTTGAAATTGACAACATTGTTGCTTAATTGACAACAATATTTTAAAATTGATAACAAAAATTTTAAATTGTAAATTTAGTGTTTTAATAGAAAATCAAATTTTACTATTTATTTATTTTGAATTACAATACAATTAAAAATTATATTCTAATTATTAGGAGTCGATTGACTAAGATCATATGCTGTATGTTGTGTAACGGACTCTAGTGCCTCTGATAGGAAACCAAACCCACCATCCACAGCGCTAATTAGATAGCACACTAAAAATTTAGAACAAAATTTGTTTTTTAAATGCTACAAATGTGTTCTACGTTCTATATCTCATACGAAACCAGCTAATCGATGCAAAAAAACCTTTAAAAATTTCCAAAGTATTGTTGACAATACTTTCTAGATAGTTTACGCAGTAATACACTAAAAAACATTGTCATATTATGCTTGTCAACTCCCAACTTAGAGCTCTGCAGCTGGTAATAAGTGGTACACTACTATAGAGCCTGCTTATTAACCTCTGATTATATTACCTCTGATAATATTACCACTTGTATAATATCCAGTATGCTTTGGCCTTTTCTTTCAATGAATAGAACCAAGACTCTCCTGATTGATTTGGCTTCTGACAGATTGATTTACTGGACACTGTATGAAGCCGTTGAGATGGAAGATACTTTGCGATCGAAAGTCAATCACTTGAAATAAATTTCATATGTGCAAAGTGCTTAAACGTTCTCTGATACATTAACTCGTCATATATTAACAAAACAATTTTTTTTATCATCCTTAAAGGTTACCATATAATAAGAAGAAACCAAATTACTTATGGCTAAAAGCAGATTGCAACAAAGTTAAATTATTTTTCTTCACATTTTTCTTTTAGTTTTTCCTCTTCATTTTCTCTCTTGTTTTCTACGTTCAACGTTCTACGCATGATGGTGGTTGCAATGTTAATACCAATAGTATTGTAATAGTGGCACAATAATAGTTTTTTGTCATTATCATTTGCCTTAATTTGTGCCATAATAAGCTTTAAGCCAAAGTAAATGTTATTAAACAAAAAAAAAAACTTAAAGCAGAGAAAAAAACTAACACATAATTCATTTACTAAAATCGTATAATATTAGCTTTTTATGATTATCCCAAAAGTAGGCAAGATAAATATATTTAAATTTAAAACTACCAAAAAAAAAAAAATTAAGAGAGAAAAAAATTTACGAGTTTATTCTTGAGAATGTTTTTATCTGCTAGATAGATGATATATGTATGTACTCCACTGATAATATCCTTAAAATTCTGGTATAAAGAAAATGCTTTTGAAAAGAAAATTAACAGGATTTTGCTTTATATGCTAAAGTGGCTTAAAGGGAAGAAAAAGTGTTAATAAATGAATGATGAGTAAGTGGTATAAGAATTATGAGAAAAGTAGATTTGCTTTTTTTATAAAGAATATTAAGAGATATTAAGAAACTTCTTATGTCTGGAAAATTTTTAAGTCATTTTAATTGTAAAATAAATTTTTTTTAAGTTTTTATATGTGGGATATATTAAAATATACATACACACGATGACTGACTTTGGTTTTTTTTTTGTAGTCATACATGACAGATGTTGATTTTGTCTTGCAGGCTTCGTTGTATTACTGAGTCCTAACAGACAATATCATCAAGAATTATTAGTGCCTTTGTGTAAGTGTAGCAAACAAAATCATACATCGTTTAGCATGTAGTCGACACATAATAGACAATGTCGCTAAATTTCAGCTTTCTCTAGCCTGGTGACATTACAATATTCCCTTTGTTTCTATCATTATTGTAAATATTTATCACTGAAATTTTTCATTTACGATAAATTCATAAAAATTTCGACTTAATACGACTTAATACTATGACGATGATTAATCAATGAAATTATCATAGTGACTATGTCGCTCAAATACGCCATTGGGCATTTAAACCAGATCTTTCACTGATTGTTAAAAAATTATTAACAAAAACAAACGAGCATTTTAACTCGCAAAAGTCTAAATCCGGTAGGCTCGGCCGCTAAAGTAACGTTTGTGGTTTTGCTTTTAGTTTAAAAATCAGTTGCAAATAAAAGTTTCTTTATAATTCCGGTTACTTATGGTCCAATTTTTAATACTGAACTCAGAAACGATTTTTTGTTTATAGCGTAAAACAAGTTTGGATATCGAAAAATTTTGGCATTAATAACAAAGAGCCCGACCAAAGAAATAGACTATTAGGCTTCTTATGGGTATAATAACACTATAGTATTAAGCATATGGTATGGCAATATGTATGAGTTGTTTACATTACGACAATTGAGGACAAATCGGAACAACATCTTTTATGTAACTGCCTTACCTTACAGGAGTAAACACTAATACATTTTGTCACAGATCATGATCTGATCTAAACAAATTAGTATAGACAGGAGGTTCCAGCAACACCCTCCCAAGTCAAAGAGACTTACATCTAAGACACAATTCGCTTCCTCGTCACGAACGGAACCCGAAACCTTCCCCAACGATAAAATGATATCATCAAGGAAATTAGAGTCTACAGCATAGTACCTTAAGGCCTTTCTAGTCTCGGCAAAAATCGGGTATGTGAAAAGGAAGAAAACCTTGACTTCCTCCCGGTATGTTCAGCGTTCATTGGAACACAGCCCATCCTATATAGCTTTGCCCTCAAACCAAAGTATCCCGACAAAATGTACACCACTTTCTTTAACTCATCGTATTCCCCTTAAGGTTTCCCCATAGAGACTTTGTTGTCCTTCTGACTGTATCATTTGACCAAGAGCCGCATTGTATAAGTGCATCCTTATTAAAAGGAGCGATTAGTATAACACATCAAGGCTACCTTCCATCGACTACAAGATATCAGAAATAGAATATATGTGGGCATATGGGAATAATTATGTTAGCGGCAACATAGCTACCGACTACTCGACTACCGTTGTAGCCCGTAGCCAACTAGAGAAATTTCTATCTTTCTTGGCGACAAGAAACAGTTTAGTGCTGTCAATACAATAAGATGCATGAAATAGGCGTTTTAAAAACGCAATGAATGAAATATATACATTAAAAACGCGAAAAAAATTATGTGGCACCACTGAAAAAAAAATGTTCTGTTTTGTTTAGGTTATGTTCAATGTGTCAACTCAGATATTTATTTTGTAGCTGTAGTCGTTAAAATAATTAAGTATCGGGTGGGCCATTTAAAAGTTCAAATTTAAAAATGCAATAAAATAAAACAGTTCGAAATTTTGCCAAATTTATTTTTTTGTTGTGAAGTATAATTGTTCCGGTTAGAAATGAAATATTATTTCATTCATATGGCTGCCGCGGCTGGCCTCACAGTACCCCATTCCATCAGACCAATTTTCGAGAACTTTTTCGAGTGTATGGGATCGTATGTCGGCAACAACATCACAAAAGTTCACCTTCAAACTCTCAATTGTCTCTGGTTTGTCGGCATATCACTTGTCTTTTATGGCGCCTCACAGAAAATAGTTCAACCGTGACAAATCACAACTTCTTGGCGATCCACTGACATCACCATTTCGGCTAATTAAACGGCCATCAAACGTTTGACGCAATAATTCGATTGTGGCATAAGATGTGTTGCAAGTTGCACCATCCTGTTGAAACCAAACATCGTTCACATTAATACCATGAAGAGCCACAAAAAAATCGGTTATCATAGTGCGATAGGTGTCATCATTGACCGTAATGGTTGCGTCATCCTCATTTTAAAGAAATATGGGCCAATGATGCCGTAATGGGTGCATTGGGTTCTGTAAGACCAGGTTTGGATTTTCTGAGTCCCAAATACGGCAATTTTGCTTATTAACGTATCCACTAAGATGAAAATGAGTTTCTTTTAAAAAGATGATTTTTGCAATTTTTTTATTTTATTTTTTTATTTTTACAATTTTCGATCAATTGTCTTTGTTTTAGGCGTTGCTAAAGCGTAAATTGATTCGTATCATTCAGTGGAGATAATATACTGAATTTTGCGACAGGATAAAATGTGACATAAGTATTGCCAGATTCGAAATTACCGCTGTTTCAGATTTGAACCCATAAATAGCCCACCCGATATCTGGTTACTTGACTGTTTTTATAGTAGTGTGGTCGATGGTTGGTAGCCTTGAATATGCTTATAACATCATGGCTAACATGAAAATGTATCACAATCGGCCATAGGACTCACATAACCTGACCTAAGCTGATTTCGCTGACCTAAGCTGAATTCAATAGAGCATTTTAAGACAAGGAAATGGATGCTCAACTTTAGGAAGATACAGCATCTAGATAGTTACGCATTAAGTAGCTCCAAGAATGTTGCGAATTATATTTTGGCAAGAATAATATTTTAATTAGGAGCGGTAAGACACCAAAAATAGGTAGACCCTATGTTTAGCTTACGGTTCTGTGGTTCCAAGTGAATACACTACACTTCTAAACTAACTACTATTTCGAATAGTAGTGCACGTATAAAGAAAAACGTTTTAAATCGTTATAACTTGTTTAAATTTTAACTAAAACAGGACATATCGGCGGTCTCATGTAGAAAGGCCCTAACACAAATAATTTCAAATTTACAGAAGAAGGTGTAAAGAGGGGTATTTGTGTGAAATGTTTTGTATTCCCCAAAAAAACTTGATTTCGAAAAAAATGCAAGTTAGGGCCTTTTAACATGAAACCAACGATGTACTCTTCCTTGTTTCACAGTCGCACAATTTAAAGTATAACCTGATTTTCTAATTTAATCTCAAAATTTTTCATTTACATTTGTGCCACACCTTTTCATTATCACTATGATTTCATTGTTAGTTAAAAAAAAAGGGTACCGATGTCATTTAATTTTAAAAACTTTTTGATTTTCAAAAGATTTTATTTGAAAAAAATTTTTTTTTTTTTCAGAACTGCAGCAGCATATTGTTTTCGTTAAATGTAATTTCAATTTTTAATTATAAAGTTTTTTTAGAAACAAAACTAAAACAACATTTCATTCGAATTAAATTCTATATGATGGTACACATACTGGCTTAACATAATAATTATTATTGTTTTTGTTTTTACCATAAAACCCTAAAATCATGACTAAAGCAGAAAGAAGACCAAATGTGTAAAATAAAAATCCTAACAAAGTAAGCGAACGAACATTTTGTTTGAGGTCTAATGAGATTTTTCATACATTTTATATAGAATTTTTTTTTCATAGAATAATAATATTTTCATAATATTTTTTAAACTAAAACTAATATTGAAATTTTTTGTTTTTATCTCTTATTTTTTTCACAACTAATTGACTCGTTTAGGTCAATAATGCTACAGCACGTGTACAAACCAAAAAAATTACCACCGTTCCAAATGGTAAGTAAATGAAAACAATTATTATGGAAAAAATAAGTATTTTTTTTTTTTTTAACCACAATAATTAATTTAAAACAGCAACATTTTATTATAAATGTTAAACAAGTTTTATATGAAAATAAAAATTTCGAAAAAAATCTAAACTACAAAATTATTATTCACAAGTGCATACAATATGTACTATCTCTTATCAAATACTCGTATTTTAGTTAGAAAGCGTTTTTTGAAAATATTTTTTTTTTTTTTTTTTTGTTACTTAATTAAGAAAAACGTTTTTTTTTTTTGGTTTTTATATTTAAATTTTAACTTCAATTCGAATTAATATAGAAAATATATAGAATTGCAATCAACAAAAGATACACAAAATTGAATTGTAATTCAATATAATTTTTGTACAATTTTTTTTTTTTTTTCGTTTTAAATTTCCAACTAACAAGCCTGCCAGAAATATTTATTACGAATTTGTTTCACTGTTTATTATATTCAATTTTGTTTTATTTATTTTTTTGTTGTTTTTTGTTGGTATTGATGGTTTTTCCCCATTTTGGTTGAATTGTATCTCAAAAGTTGAGTGTATAAATCATTTTCATAGAAATCTATTAAATGAACCATAATAATATATTTCCATTATAGTGATATTCAATAGCAAGCTATTTCATAGAAAAATATGAAAAGCTTTAGGAAAATAAATATATAATCAGCAAATAATAGTATACTTTAAGGTTTAATTCGTTTTAAAATTGTATGGCATACTTAAGTTAATCAAAGAGCACGTTTTTTGAAAATTTCTAAGATAACATACAAACAAAAATTGGAAAATGCAAATTAAAAGAAGTTACAACGCATATATACTACATACTTATTAAAGCCTCAAGCCAAAATATTTAACGGGTGATTTTTAACCGTTTGGTTTTTAAAAATTGCAAAAAAAAAAACAGATAATTTGCAAAAGTGAATGAAATATTTATTTGCGGCCATAAATGAACGTCTGCCATTTATTAAACGTACTCCCACAAAAATATAGTCTAATGGGCTCAGTGTTGCAAGTAGGTTTTTTGAGAAATACCTAGGCATACTAAAAAAATTCCCTACAACTTAAATAGATATCCCCTACAAAAATCGCTATGCATTTTGGTTACTAAAATATAAGAAAAACAATAGTTATCATAAAAATTAATGATAATTTCAAATAAATTCAAGTACAAGTATAAGAGGTTATTTTTATACACGACTGAGTACCGAACCCTCGGCCTACACATCAACGGAATAATACAATATTCAGAGCTTGCCAATCAGTTGAAATGAATACGAAAAAGAAAATTTGGCTGAATTGGACAAACGTTATGTCGAAACGTTGTTAAAATTTGCAAAAGTTCGCTCATATATAACCCTGGTTCTGAAGGACGAGGAAGACCAAAAAACTCCTAGCACCGTTCTACCTTAGATGAAAACAAAAATTTGACAAATTACACAGACAGAAAGATTGGTTATCTAGTGAAATTCAAGGAGATTGCAGATACATATTACTTTTTCAACGCCTATGTCCACAATAAAATAGCTTGGATTATTTTGAAGCAAGGCTTGTGATTAGTAGGAGCTCGTTTTTAGATTAAAGCAACTTTTTAATTAATGACTTCCTCTTTTGACCTTTCCACAACCTATTTTGCTAGTACCAGTACAATGCACTGCATGAGTAAGGTACACCTCCCAAGTGAAAAAAAAAAACTCTACATTTTGGCAAACATGAAAAACCTTTTCGATTTTCCCTACGCTCCTATTTTAGTATCAAAAAACCTACATGTAGGGACTTTCCCCTACTTCTGGCAACACTGAGTAAGTTGAAATCGAATGATCTCGGCAGCTAATGGACTACTCTAAAACGTGGGATTAATTCCTTGCCAAACTCGCCTCTCAATAGGTTCATGGTATCGTGTGCCGTGTGGCATACGGTAGCATCAACCATGTCGAATTCTTCTATGTTTGGCAAAAAAAATTGCCAGACTGCTCTTCACACCAAATTATGTTTGTTAACGTATCCATTGATCTAAAAATGAGCTTCGTTTATAATAAAATTCAATGACTTGCAAGCGTTGCTCGTTTGTAAGTCTATTTATGGTAAAATGGCAAACCTTATAAAGCATTTTTGGCATTATCACATGTCTCGAATCTTTTTTACGCTATAAAACTAGTCAGCAAGAAAATCACCCGTTAACTTATAGGTGCATGTGTTTTAAGTTCACATAAAGTCTAACTTCTATTAATCAGCAGCATCGAAAGGTTATATTGCCCCTAGTCTTAAAATAGTTTAAACGTAGACCTGATTGGCGCTGTCAAAATAAAAATTTCGAATTACCAAGCGTTGATGTTGCTTTATTTAGGTTTATCTCTTTTGTATGAGAAATTTTTAACCCTTTCGGTACATGTTTTTAATTTTAATATTTTTGAATTATGTTAGTAATGTGCCGCTGTTGTATGGTAGTCTTACCCGCCTACCAACTAAGAGATCCTCGTTCAGCACCTGGCCAGACAAATTTCTGACAATTTTTCAACAGCGGTATCACCTTATAACATTGCTAGCGACTGGTTATGTATCTGCTGGTCGAAGCTGCCTTTAAACTGTAGGTCCCTTTCAATGAGTCTAAAAATATAATTGGATGCAGCTCTTTGATTGAGAGAAGTTTCCTCATGTTTCACTTGGGATGTCTTGGGAATTGTGTTATGTATGTAATGTAATGCTATATTCGCACGACAACGTTTTATCGTCATTCGCTCTCTCATGTGTAATAAATTTCCTTACAATATTTTGAGAGCGAATCACTCAACTTCTAAGTAATTCTTATTTCATTAGACTTGCTTTTATTTCTAAAACATATGAGTTTGGCATACTTTTTAGCTCTCAATTAAAATGTACGGATTTAGCATTGCAAATTTATTAAATACACCTCCATAAAGTACGTTTTCAAGCACAAAAAATTAACAAAAAAAATAACAGAAACAAAAGAAGTAAATAAACAAAACAATGGCCTCTCGCTGCGTCGATATCATTTGCTAGCAAGGAAAAAACTGTCGTGCGAACGCGATAATCCAAATAAGTAATACAAACAGAGAGCTACTGAAATAAAAAAAGTAGATCGATTACTGAGGAAAATATGGTTTATTTTAGCTACTGCACAAAAAAGTTTTCAATTTGATCTTTAAAGAACATTGAGGTTCAATTGAAATCCTTTAAAACGAAATGTTTATGACTAAATCTTGACCCATTAAGGATATTAATAAAATTTCATATTTGAACAAAAGTATATTTAAGAACTATTTAATACTTAACCTAGTTTTTAATTAAAGTGTAAAAATATTTCATGATACTATTTTTCAAAATGAGAACTTTTTTTGTAATAATAGACAATGTTTTAGCCTATTTTTTATAACGATGGGTGGTGATTAATGTCTAGTTTATTGGCTCTTATTGTACCTTTTGTAATTTTTAAATATTAAATGTCTCACTAACTAAAAACTTTAACAAATTCTAAACCTTGAATAAAATTAAATTTTAATTCAAATTTTAATAAAATAACTCTTTTTTATATAAAACTGTAAATAAGTGTTATTTAATGAATTTTTTTCTATTTCTTTCTTTTTTTCAACTATTTTTTTGCCAACCAATTAAAAAAAAACTCCCCTTCAAACATGAAACCAAAACAAAAACAAAAAATAATTACACAACCTGTGCAAATACAAACATATATGAAATGAAATGTTAGTTTTACTGACAAAAGATGGTGCCATACCGGCTCCAGCTCTAGGTGAGCGCACATAAATATCTAAATTATATAACAATTGTACTAAAAAGCAAAATCAACTCTATTGTTTTAACCTTTGCTTGTATTTAACTCTGAGTGGTGTCTTTTAGCAAAAAAAAAAAAAAATAATAATAATTAAAAAAGACATTTAAATAATATTTGAATATTACATGCATAATATTACCATGCATGTTTGTTTGTTTTCTTGGAATGCGTTACATATATATTTTACTTGTACCCAAAGTATTCGCTGTACTAACATGTATACAACCTATTTTTTCAGGGAATGGCCAAATGAAAAACAAAAAACTAACAAGTATTTAGTAATTATAACCACAAAATACTAACATTACAATTAACAACACATCTACATATGTAACATACATATGTATGTACATGCATACATTATAAATACAGAAAAATAAAATATCCCTTGAATGCTGCTACTTATTATTAAAACCCAGCAACCTTTATGTTATTTAGTACTCTGCCCAATTACCAAACATATTTACACATACACACGCACACACACTGTAACACTCTGTTTGGATAAATGATGCTCTTAAATGCTTTCTCTCTCTTTCTCTATCTCTCTCGCTATCTTCCTAGTTTACCTAATTTCCATTGTTGTGTTGTTTTAATCCCTTGCCTATTTCTCCCTACTCATTATTAAAATAAATTTTATACGTTTTTGTGAGTTTGCATTTGTTTGTTATTGTATTTGCAAATTTAAAAAAAAAAAAAAAAAAAAACAACGAAAACAAGAGGCCAACTACTGCTGGAATGTTATTTTATGTCTTGTAGTGTTTTTATTTTCCTTTAAATAAAATCCTTTTGTGTATATGTGTGTGCGTGTGTGTTGTTTATTATAAAAACAATAATTTTAAGACTAACAGAGTGATAAAAAACTTATTTAACCACAATGCTATCTTATAACAAACGGCATGTTTTTTCTATGCATGTTGTATGTAATAATAATTAACAAGAAACATTGTTGTTGTATTTGAAAAAAAATATGAAAAAACTGTTTTTAAAAGTTTAGTTGAATTTGAATTTTAAATAGTGTATGTTGAAACAGGATCTTTTAAAGTACACTCATACCTCTTTATACGGCTTTTAGCTTTAACTGCTTTTAGCTATAACTGCTTGTCTGGTTTATGGAACATCTTCGTTTTACGGCACAAATTACCTCGTTATACGGTTAATGGGGAGGTATAGCAGACAAAATCCTGCATCGTTGAGCATGTAGTCGACTAATGACAGACAATGTCGCTAAATTTTAGCATGTGGTCGACTCATAACAGACAAGTTTACTAAATTTCAGCTTTCTTAATATGGTGACATTTACACCACAACCTCGATGGTCAACAGACCTGTTCACTTGATTACTCTTTTGTCTCTAATGCGCTATAATAGATTAAAGTTTCGTCCACAGTTACAAATAGTTGCAAAAACCCTTCTGATTGCACCTAAAGATCACTAGACACTTTGTTGATGTGTTCATACGGTTGCTCTTATGGACGATTTTAAGCAATAGCTCTTTCATATAGAAATATTCATGTGAAATCAATTGAGATGTCTACAGTTTCAGCCACCTGACATGTCATCCTTCGACAGTCTAATACGTTTTCATCGATTTTATGGACTATTTCTGGCATAACAACCGCAAAAGAACTCAGTAAACTACATTATAGCTTTCCTCATAGTAGCAAGCATTTTGTTGGTATGCTTACGGAAAATTTCGCCAAAAATTGGAACTTTCATTCAACGGACCAACGGCCTTGATTCTTGAATGGGTGTAGACTTAAGACCTGACACAAAATTGACTAAGTTGAACTATGCAAAAAGTCCAGCTTTAGTACGCAGCGAATATTAATCTCCCTCAAGTTATCTCCTTCAAGGTGCTGCTTTTGAGCGGTCTAGATTTCCTTCAACATACAAAAACGTCAGAATCGTTTTCCTCCATTCTGGTAATGAAACGAGGTTAAATACGATAGATTTTAATGTTATCATTAATGTACACTCATTTTGGTGTTAAAGTTTTATAATTCGCACGTTTCCCTCGGTCGAGCATTCGTTTGAAGCGGTCATTAAAACAAAAACGCCTGGAATATCGACCTGACATAAAGCCTGTCCCATCCTACCTACGGTGCTATTTTTAAAATAAAAAAGATCGTGAGAATCGCAGTGCGCTGAATTGTTGAGGAAAGATACCGCGAAGTACATCATTCGCATGCTCACCAGTCCTGGACACTCATAGAGAAAGTGAAAGATTGTTTCCCTATTAAAAGATCTTCTGCATTTTTTCTGCGTGCGTTTCGATCATCCAATATCCCGTGCATCAGTATACACGGAATGAGTTGGCAAATAGAGTGACGAAGAACTTTCACTATATTGCCATTGTCATATCGAGGCCACAGTGTACAAGAGTTAACACAAGAGAAACTGGCTTTACTAGAAGAAACTCCCACAGAAGAAACTGCAGATTTTCCCCTTGATGACAGCTATAGAAATCACATACCAGAGCAGGAGGTGTAGAATCCATATACATCAAAGTCCACAAAGCAAGTTCATCAGCCCTTTCATTCCCAACGATGTCCTTGTGTTCAGGAATCCCGATCAAGAAAATAGTACACGTATTACGACGGTACTTCATATTTTCCTTAAAACGGAGAACTAAAGTTCTGATCCTATTCTTGGGCTTCCGATCTCTTAGCATTTTACCTGAATTCCGCAAAAGTGACAGACTCCGAGAAAATACCAGCCACAGCCCCCACATCGGATGACATCTTGGATCGATCTGTGAAAACAGCAATATAAAAAACAGTAGAAATCTTATCTCTTTTACATTCATTAACTAAACATTGAGCGCGTTAAAGATTTGTATGATCTGACATTGTCATGATGAAATACAACACCTTTTTAATTGCTTCGTTTACACGATTCATTTATGAGCTGTAGAGATCAGAATTAATCGCTTCATCAAGTCTCTAAGTATTGAGAGAAAATACAGCCTACTACTAACCAGTCTATTTACCGGTCATTGTGGTGTCTGATCTACATCAGGCAAACTAACATTAATGCATTTTACAATTGTAGTAGTAATTTTAGAGTCTCTCGCTCAGGCCACTTTGCACTCTATTTGTTTCACTTGTTTCCTCGTTACTTCTCTTTGTTTATTTTTTGCTTATGCGTGTAAGTACGTACGTGTGAAAATAAAATTTAAGAGCAGCTCTTTGCCTGTCGACAGTTTAAAGCAGAGTCAGGCAAAAATACAAATTCTTTTGAGAATTATGGTAGTAATATGAGAGTCTTTCCCTCAGGCCAATTTACACTATATTTTTTCCACTTGCTTTTACTTCTCTTTGTTTATTTTTTGCCTATCCGTGTGAGTACGTGCGTGTGAAAATAAAAGAGAAGAGCAGCTCTTTGCCTACCGATGTCTTAGATATATTCAGTATACCATATTTACCTGAACACGTATTTGTGAGTACCCAGATGATATTGGACGTACAGGTTACGTACGTTATTAGTTGATTGTTTACAGATCCGGGGTATTCTCTATTGTAACCATAAATAAAGAGATATTTGCACTAATATTGAAGAAGAAAAAATTTCTATCATTCGCACGTCCCACTCAAGCATGGATTTGGCTATGATGATTCGTACCTAATTAAACAGTCATGCTTACCGACGCCAAAGAAAATATAGCCGTTCCTTGTTTTTAAGTAAAGTTTCAAAATAAGTTTCTCTGAAAGTCTTTGTATAAATTCATACAGTCATAGAAATGCTACTCTATTTTATTATGGTTGCCTTGAAAAGGAGGACGATTATTTACAGCTCCTAGTGCTTTAGTTTTTTTTTCCCATTTGCTTATTCTCAGCCTGACCTTGATCCGTGGTTAAAAGAAACTTTAAAGATATACGAGTATTGATTGGCATATTTCTTCTCAATATATGTGCACTTCGTGTCTATTTACTTGAGTTTATGTTCATAGAAAAGCTTCTTAAATACTGCTATTTTGTTATGGTAAATCTTTCCCTCCCTCTCTCTCTCTCTCTTTTTCTCCATTTATTTGTAAAAAGTACTTGAGTACACAAGTGTTACTTCACAAATACTTAAAAGTGTATATGTATGTACTTACATAAAGTACGGAAATACATTTTCTATCTACGCCTCTCTAAGGAGATAAAATAGTAAAAGTAAGGAATTATCTGTTACTATTGTACAAGTATTTCTCCTAGAGTACTATACTTATTGTGTGGTTAGTAAATAAGAATTATATGTACGAGGAGTATGTTCTAAACTCTTTAATGTCTAATGCAGAAAATGAACCACCTTCGCATCTCGGTGATATACTCGTACTCCGTATATACATACGTTCAGTTTTATATTCCATACCTTATAGCTCCATCTGCTTGAGAGATAAATGTTAAAAGTTTACTGGTATTTATTTTATTCCTTAGTTACAGAATGTTACACATTTTTAAATGCACTTTTTCAACTCTCTTTCGATTCAGAAAAAAGAAAAAAAAATCTCTAAAAGTAACAAAAGAAGTTGAAAAAAAGAAACGAGAAAAAATGCTATAATTTCTGTAATAAATTAAGGCGTTTGTGCAACCCTGTTTAGCATTTTGAGGCCACACATGTATTTAATGTTTTCAAACTTTAAGTTACGCTTTCAATAGGTCCCATTCATTCATTCAATCATTCAACTTGATGTGCTAAACTTTACGACTAATACTCTGTCAATATCGTTGAGATAAAAAACGAAAAAAAGTTTATAAAAAGCACCGTAAATCTATTCGATTAGTTTTTCACATAAAGTCGAAAAGTAAATATTTTTTCTCGTTTTTTTTACTGAATTTTTATCAAAGTAGGATTCGTTAAACACCGCTACGATACTTCCTTTAACCAACTTAATACGAAAGCTATTTAACTTGTAAGTTGTAAAGTAAGCACGAGTACTTTTGCTCATGTACAGCTGCACAGAAGCTCATATTGTTTAATTACAGATAAGTAAAGAGAAGATATTGTTGAAAAAATACAGTCGAAACGAATTTTTTTCACACTGTCTGTGTTGAACAACATTCGATTTTAAAATCAAAACATTTTCTGGCACTAATAAGTGTTTTTCAATTTTAGACATTGTGTTGACTAAAAGTAATAGATTTTTTTTTAATAATAAGTCAAGTCGGATACAGTGTTGTTTGTTTGCAAACAGTTTTTCTAATTTGTTCCTCTCCTACGCTATAAGTACTTGAACTGCCATTTAGCCTTTAGTCTGTAACCAATTTTGGTGACCTGCTTACACCAGAAAATAAAGTACCGGATTTTAAAGATCAGATCAGAGAGCCTAAGTTTTAGTGCCATGGGCCCTCAAAAAATTATTTGTCTACCCAGTGATTGATACAGACCTTTGGTTAGTACGCAATGTGTCTATAGTTTAGACTAGTGATGTGCAGAAGTAAAAATGTAGTTGTGTTAGTGAGAACATGGTAATTGATCTCTCAGAGAGAGTAGAATTAAAAAAATTAAAAAAAAATCAACATACATCGCCGCTGCTTCATTAACGACTAAAAGCAAGAGCGTAAGAGTACATGTGAGTGGATCGGGGTCAAAAGTCCCGTGAAAAGCTTATGACTGGTTTAGGCCTAAATTATAATAAAAAATTATTAACTCATTATGTTTGCAATTGTAGTAGTAGTGCTCAACCATTCAATAAGGATCTAGTACTACACCATGATAGTGTTACCTTTCATTTTAATTCGGGTATATCTTGTGGTGCTAACAGGGAGTAAGTTTGAGCTACGTTGAAATTAAGTGCTGCAACCTATAAAACGCTAGGAGCCAAAAATTTAGTCTATTAGCTCGATATACTTTTCCCAGCGATATTAAATAGCTTTGATTTTTTAAGTTTAGAAAGAGAAAAATAATGTGTAATGAAGCAGTTTTGACTTTAAGTCATTGATTTGGATGGTTGTCTGAACTGGTGCAACACTTTCTTTTTCGCCAAATACGACCTTACCTACAAATGGAACTGTTTTCGCCCTCTTAAGACACGATGTTTGGACAGTTTTTTTGTCATGCGAGTTTATGGACCCATGTATCTTTCATGACAACTCCATGTAAAAGCTCTATTGAAACATCGTCGGGACACTGTTTTGTTCTGAGTAAGTAAACGCAGCACCCACCTCGTGCACAGCTTTCTCATCGCCAAATTTTCGATCAATATGCGATGTATAGCACGTTCATTTCTTTTTCCTAAGCGCTTCTATCTTGAACATCCCAACTGATCAACCCATTCGGTGTTCGTCCTAACAGCTCGTACTCTGCCAACCAATATTTCGTAATCGCTGTAAATGAAAGAACAGTTTCGCTCAAAATAGAATCTTGTACAGTTTTAATAATGTTTAGGCTAATTTCATATTCACACGACAACGTTTTTTCGTAATAATTATGTATCTTCCCATACACAATTTTCAGAGTGAATTACCCAAATTGTAAGTAATTCAGTTTCTATTACCTTGTGGATTACTACAAAATCAATGTGACTCCAATTTTGCCGAGTGTTTACCCACGCTAAAATTGTTAACTGAATTTTCTAACCTTTTTTCATTTCTAAAACACAATTCACCGGCAAGTTATAAAATAATAATCAAAATAACAAGAACATGAAGAAGACCCATAAGTATGTCAAGCAGCAAACAAAGTCATTCGATGTCGTCCTATGTGAACATGCTATAAAACGGAAACTATTTTCTTCATCTTTACAAATTTACTCATATCGTAATGTAAAGTCTTATTCAAATATTAACTGAATACTGAACCCCGTATACCGCCACATAGTCCCGTGCGCTTTACGAATGTTACATACGCTTTAACTAACTGAATATATCCTACTGTATTGCAATTCATATTTAAAAAAAGATTACATCAGATAAACTACCTGTATATAATACTGTTCTGTCATCAGTTTAATCAAATTTGCATATCGTATACCGTATTCATACATAGAACTCGTATGTGTGTAAGTCTGTAGATAAGAGTATTTATCCTTATTTATGTTTATTATGCAGTAGTTTTATATAAAACCAAAAGAGATAAATATTTCAGTATACGAGGGTTGGCAGGTAAATATTTAGATGTTTATTTAAAAAGGAATTGTTAAACTTTAATGTTGGTATAAAATATAGCTCGGACATAAACCTTTTTATTAAACAACTATTTTGTTGTTAATAAACCATAATACAGCAAACTAACTATTAAAGAAAAAATTTATATTTTTATTTAACAAACCTCGCAAATACAATTTACAGTAAATTTTTACTGGTTTTTACTTTTTACCTTTTACTCCTTGTTTTTTTTTACTTATTTTCTCTCACTCCTTTCTTTATTTTTCGCATAAAAAACATCTTTTTCATATTTTTATGCAATTCTCTGGTTAATCTTTTTGTGTGTGGCAATATAAGGCAGAAAATCGAGCGAGTTTACCTTACAAATAAGAATATTTTATATATATTTTTTGTGTTTTTGTAGTCAGAACACAATGTACAAGACACTATCAGTTATGATCAATACTATAGCAACATATAATCGTACGAGTACATTTTCTCAGTTGCATGTTTACATTTATGTCCTTTAAATATTATATATACTTACCAATACATTTAAATATGTATACATAAGGACATTTGTACTTATGTAGTTGTGTTTGGAAGTTGTTATTTAACTGCGGTTGTATCGCAGCGCTTCAAAGAAAGTATTTGCAAAATATTGTACTTTTTTAGTTTTCTTTACTCTTTTTCCGGAATATAATAGTTATAAAAAGACTTTTGTATAAGAGTTTCATAAAGGTTTAAAAAAGAGTATCGTATAATACAATTGTATAAGCAAAGAAGAATATTAAGAAATTCAATGTCGTGGTTTTAAATTATTGAAAATTAATATTGAATTTAGAAAAGTTATCTATTAAACATTTGTTATTATTAAAATTTATACAATTATCTTATACTATATAAGAGTATGGTATAAGACTTTTTGTACTCCATTAGATTAGAATTTTTTTATATTATTTTGAAAATAACTTTTTAAATTTGATTGGAAATTTAGCTTTAGGATAGGCTAGCGATAGGCACCTAGGTGCCTTATGCTAAAATGCATAAGTGCCAACCAATCACCAAGTATGTGCACTGGTGATTCGGTCTCCTTCCCATAGAATCTTCACTTCGATTCTCTTCAAATGATCGGCTATCATTATCAGACTATTTATTATATAGCCTGATACAAGATTCAAATCCTCTACTGTCGTAGTTACCTAGCAAGAGTTTGCTCTGTCTTATGCCCATTGTGGACGAGGAGAGTATACCCCTCTCGTTTTCCTTCCTTTTGCTAAGCAGGCTCTTTCAGACCCCTCTTCTCATTCCACAGAAGTGACGTGGAAGCTTTCTGCCTGCCTTACTGATCTGTTTGTTTATTTTCCAGAATCAAATCGTATGGCTATGTCCTATATGTAAAATTTTAATATGAGACTTACGCCTGCACTTGCGAAACCTATAAAAAAAATCATAAATTTTATTAAACTTATTCACTAAGGGTCTATTAGAAAAAGGATCCTTATTTGATTAATTAAAACGTATAGTCACTAAAATTAGCAATTAACCTCATAACATATGGAGGGAGTCAAGCAATTACTCATATAGTCAGTTTTATTTCTAAGGAATTTTGCCATTGTGTCCACAGTTCCATTTATTGATTTTTTTTTTTTTCTTTAAGCACGTGGGTATATGTATTTCATTAACCAATTTTAGATAGAATTCACCTAAAGCTAACTTATGTATATATAGGGTGAGTTATTTATCGGTTTAAATTTTAACCAGCGGTTATTTCAAATCTGGCAATACTTATGTCATTCTATTCTGTCACAAAATTCAGTATATTATCTCCACTGAGCGAAATGAATCGATTTACGCTTGAGCAACGTTGTGATAAATTGGAAATTTATCATCATTTAAAAGCATCTTTTCGGATGAAGCTAATTTTCATCTTGGTTGGAACGTTAATAAGCAAAATTGCCGTATTCGGGGCTTAGAAAACCCAAACGTGGTCTTACAGAAGCCAATGCACCCATTACGGGTAACTGTTTGGTGCGGCTTCCCATATTTCTTTGAAAATGTGGACGGCGCAATCATTACGGTCAATGGAAACACCTATCACAGCATGATAACCGATTTTTTTGTATCCGCTCTTCATGGTATTGATGTGAACGCTGTTTGATTCCAACAGGATAGTGCAACTTGCCACACATCTCATACCGCAATCGACTTATTGCGTTAAACGTTTGATGGCCGTTTAATTAGCCGAAATTGTGATGTCAGTTGGCCGCCAAAAAGCTGCGATTTGACACCGTGACAAACCAGTCACAATTGAGCATTTGAAGGCCAACATTTGCGATGCCATTGCCGAGATACGACCACATACACTTGAAAAAGTTCTCGAAAATTGGTCTGATCGAATGAGGTACTGTGAGACCAGCCGTGACAGCCATATGAATGAAATAATATTTCATTTGGCGAAATTTCAAACCGTTATTGTTTTATTGCATTTTTAAATTTAAACTTTTTAATGGCCCACCCGATAGAAGCATAACAGAACATTGTTATATCCTGTGAGTCGCACACAGATATGGGGGTTTAAAAACCAACTAATCTGCCTTAGGTTGAAATCTTATTTCTTTCAATATTTCATTTCGCGAAACTTTATAATGTCTCACTTCTTTCCAGCTGGTGAATAATAATATATACAATTCAGAAGTATTAAACTGATAAAAATTTATGCTAATTTGACTTAGACTTATGTTTCCTAATAGCATGTTTCCAGGTAGACAAATATTCATGATTCGTGCTCTCATTTGTAATTCATACCCAAATACGAGTGAAACAATGTGTTTTATCATAAATAAATAATAAGATCGACACAACTTATTTAAATCGTCTTCGAATCATTAAGAATTTACTAACTGTTAAAATGGCAAACGTAAACAAAAGAAAAGTAAACATTAAAAATATTATAGAAATAAATTCGAAAAGAAACAAAAAAATATCTGAAAATTGTTAATATGTATGTAAGCATTTGATGAAGACTTAATAATAATGTTAAGAACCAAATTAAAGAACTTCTGTTTAGGTGACATATGTCTATGCGCTGTTAATTCGAATTACGTATGTGGCTTGCAAACATTGTGATTCGCAAACATAATTAAAAGAGCAAATCATGTATTTTGTTTCATCGTGGAAACTTGCTAAAACAAAACTTCAAAAAATGTTTTAAAACGAATAATTATCTTAACTTATAAGCAAATGACTTGAGTTAAAATAGTTTTAAAAGATATTGAAAAAAACTAGCATGCAATAAAATATTAACCAAATTGTAATACAGCATGTTTGTCTTGTCGAACTATAACTTTTTACTACACAACTACTGATCAAACTATCAATATTATAAGTTATTATTACTTAACAATGAACTACATATAACCATAATAGCTACTCGTATGTAAACGTAATTATAATGAATGTATGTATGTGTCTTAAAAGAAAGTATGTTTAATTGATTAACAATTTTTCATAAATTTGTTTATATGTTTTTTCTGATTTACAAATTAATTGTTTTTCTTATAAATATTTATTTTTTCTTTCCAATTTGTTTTTTTTTTATATGATCACTACCTTTACATCATCTCAACTACTACTACTACTACTACTACTACTACTTACTACTTACTACTGTACTACTGCTTTTGCTTAAAACGCGCCTGATGTGATGCCTGATTTTGAAAATAAAAATAAAATGCCTTCTACTTGTACTGCATTTCTTGCTCGTAATGTTTTTTTGTATCATCCACGAATGAATGCATCATGGCATTAAAACAAAAAAATGTTATTAAAAATAAATACTTACCGGTGATGGATAAAACCAATACAAAACCACCATATACGCGAACGCCTACACCACTACCACCACCACCACCATGACCACCATCATTTTTAATAAAAATAAATAAACTTTTGCAACAACTTTCGTATATTCCACTTGCGGAATTTCGCTTATTTCAACATAAATGGACAGTTTGTGTACAATGGCCCGACGGTAAGTTTTTTGCATTGTGTTCTGTTTTTAAAAATAAGAAATTGTTTTTAATTAATGGTTGTTACTTATTCATTTTATTTAAACTTTTTTAATTAATAATATAAACATATTGAATATTTATATTAAAAATAAAGAATTTATTTATTAAGTCTGTTTTTTCATATTAAAAATTGTTTCTTTTTAATTTCATTATTTTCGTTTTTACTTAATTCTGTTATAAATGTGATTTTTGTTAGTGAAATATTTACATTTATCAGTTTCATAAACGCTAAAAAAAGCATAATTTTTCAAATCAACACAAAATAAGTAGTTTCATTTGTTAAGAAAAATCATTTAAACATTTTAATTATTAAAAGTATCAATATAATTAATTTAAAACAAAAGGTGCTCTTATTGTCGTCTAGAATATAAGATCTTTTATTTAAAACATTTAAAACAAACATTGTAAAATGTAAAGTATAATTAAATCAGTATATAACATACATATAAAAATAATATTTAAGTACTTTATAAAAATTTTAAAAATATAATTAAATTATTATATCTTTAATAACTTTATATTACAAGAGTGTACTCTCTTCTCTTCGCTCAGAAAACAACTTGTAAATTATTAATAAGCAAAAGTCATAATATCATATAATAAATAAGTAAAACGGCACAACACTACTATTTATATAATTTCAACACTTTTTGTATCCGGTGTTATTTCAAGGTTCATAATTTTGTGTTAGCAACACTGCTTTATTTGACAACCAATTTAACAGCTGATAGTTACTTTTTGTTTACTTTTGTTTAGTTGGGTTTGACATATCATTATTTATGGACTTACACCGCAGCCATCTCGGCGAATGGGCAGAAGTACATGCTCAAATTGATATTTGTATTAAATTTCGATTCAAAATTTTGTTCTCCAATAAAACAGATTTTTGGTTGGATGGGTACCTAAATAAGCAATATTCTCGCATTTTGAGTGATCATGGTCAGAAGGGTATTGGAACTTAAACAGACATTTTTTCGTGCCTCAATTAGCTGACATTAATCTTTCTAACATGTGGTTCTAACAGGACGGCGAGCGCTACAATTGATTTACTCAAAGAAACTTTTGATAAAAGAGTAGTTTCACGTAATCGTCCAATTAATTGGCCACCAAGATCGTGTGATTTAACCCATTTGGATTATTTTCTTTGGGGTTATCTAAAGTCACTTGTCTATGGCAAAATGCAGCCGATTATGCTGCGAAAATTTTGTAAAATTTGTTGTCGAGATCGCCTCTTGTAAGCGCCAGCCGCTGCGACCACATGGGCGAAATCATATTTAAATATTATTGTCATAAAATTTTCTTTCCAACAAAGCCTGTTTTATTGATATTAAAAATATATGTCTTTGTTTTAGTATGCTTTAAACTAGTGTAACTGTAAAAAATACTCGATATAAGCTATTGTTTCGACAAAAAATTCGTTAGCGCATTAGATTTAATCCAGCCTATTACAAGCTTTTCATTCTCAAAGCTCTTTGAATAGGCGTTTGTCGCAATGAGTAACTCTTCGACCTAAATCTATTATCACCGCGCCATTTCTTAAATTTTGAAAACAAGAAATGCTAAATGAAGTAGAAGTTTTAACTCAATTCATGATGGGTTAATGGCCATCAATACTGAATCTGTTCATAAGCTCTGAATAAAAGATGACGGTAATCGTTTTGTAAAAATAACAAAACAATGTGTCCTATAGGCCGATAGACCCGTCTTTGCCTACTTTGGTTAACATTCACCAGAAATAAGCTCGTATTTTGATTGTTAATTTATTTCTGTTATCTTGTGATAAATCTATACTTTGCCCATAGTTAGTGTCGAAAAAACCTCGTTCAGAGTGAAAACTGTCACATGACTGTGCTTATTATCGAGTTTGGATCATGGCACAGATTTGTATCCAAATGTTTTTGCAAAAAATCTTCATATGCCTATAGTCACAGCCGTATTACCCATTAAAATCCTCTAATCGGCCTATTTCATTCTGTAAATTTGTTCAAATTTTCTTAGCGTCACAACGAATATCATTAGTAAGTAACTTTTTCACGACTGAAATTGATTATATCACACAATCAATAGTACTTATCAGGCCTTTCTTTTATTCTCTCTTTCTTGCACTCAAATATTCCGATCGCCCCAAACCATTTCAAGATTTTTTCAAAACTTTCTGGCGTTACGATCTACTGTGTAAGGTCACAACGAATATCATTAAACCACTGAATTTTAAGTACTGAAATTGATAGTGTGGTGTATCCATAGTACTTATTAAGCCTTTTTTGAATTTTTGATATAAAAGATAATATAGAGAGCTTTTCAAGCGCGATAGAAATTTAAATTGTAGAAAGAAAGTTGCAAAATATTAAATTCAAATCCGAAAATTTTCTCATTCGAACGTTCAACACATGGCACTAACATTTGAAAATGATTTCGGGTGTATACCTGCTTCACCACGACATTCAATAATAACATGACCAACGACTGGCAAACATTTCTCTGATAAACCATTCGAAAACGACTATTAGAAGCGAAGCGAAAAATTCGCTAAGTTTGTGGCAGCAAATTTGGGTAATTTGTTAGCGATCTTCAAGCGTCAATCTATTCATGATAATTTTCTGAGTATGCTGCTCATAAATGTCAAAACGTGAGCGCAACTAATGTCTTCTATATAATCACCACACGAAATTCTTTTTTTTTTAATTTTCGTTAAAATTAGCGAAGTTTTCGACTTAAAATTACTATCACGAATTATAATGAATCTAATACAGGGTGTCCGCAGGGAAGGTATACTACTTTGTTTTGCCGCCATTTTGGTAAATATTAGTCTTGACAGTTCATATTTGGCAGTCGTGCAGTAGAGACGTGGCAAATTTATTATTATGGTAAATATTCAGTAAACCAACGTGTTTTAATCGTTAAAACATTTTATGAAAATCACTCATCGATTACTGTGACGATGAGAAAGTTATGTGAAATTTTATTTTCATTTGAATGGTTATGTGAATAAACAGAATAGTCGGTCCTGGGCAATGGAAAACCCTCAAATTATTCATCAGTCACCTTTGCATCCATTACAAGTGACAGTCTGGTGTGCAATTCGGTCAGGAAGAATTATTGGACTTTTTGAAACTGACTTCTTTGACTCTGAAAACGGCGTAACGGTAACTGTCAATGGGGAACGATATCGTGATATGATTGAAAACTTTTTAATGCCACAACTGCATGCTTTGGGCTTGACTAACATGTGGTTTCAATAAGACGGTGCCACATCGCATACAGCCAGGATTATAATGGAATTACTGCGAGGCCTCTTTCTACAACAAATTATTTCAAGGAATGGTGATGTTGATTGGCCTCCACAGTCGCCTGATTTGACTGCTCCGGACTTCTTTTTGTGGGGATATCCGAAAAGCAACGCTTATGCAAACAAACCAGAAACGCTGGAGCAACCCAAACAAAATATTCGTAATGAATTTAATGAAATACCGCGTGAAATGTGTGAGAATGTAATGAAAAATGTGCTCAAAAGATCTCACATTTGTGAGGCTAACAGAGGCGGGCATTCATCTGATATTGTATTCCATACATAATTGCCGACATTAAATAAAACATATAGTCAAAAGTTATAAACAAACCTTCGCGGCGTACACCCTGTAGAAGCAATCCACTCAAAATCCAATAGTTGTCCCATAACACATAACACTTAATTCAAAAAGTTATGAAATTATCAAACTGTCGTTGAATTAAAAGATTGAACTGAAACGAATTGTTATTATCTATCGTTAATCAATGCTCGTAGTTGATAATAACATTCAAAAATATTTGAAATAAAAGTGCTGCATTTAAATTTTATTTTATTGTAGGACATCCTATTTGTCCCTATGCGAGATAAATACGTATTTATAAGATTATTTATTATAATAACTATTACTTTGCTTTAAGAAGAAACTTTTAATTGCTCAAAAATAATTTACATTTAAATTAGTTTATAAGATTTATAGGTAAACATAGTTTTATTTATTTTTGAGGTTATGATTTCCTTTATATATATTTTCCTATCGTTTCTAAGAGGAGTATAGAGCCGTATGAGTTTCTTTATAATTTAAATTGTATATTTTGTAATTTTCTTTCTTGTATTAGTAATTTATGCTATATTTTATTGAAGATTGAAATTTGTAGTTATGCAATAATTTTGAATTAAATTTTTATCTGGCATTTTAGGTTGGTCCCTCTTAATACTTAAATTTTCTTGTTTATTTCAAATTTTTGTCAACTGAATTAGTTTCATTAGTAATATTTGCATTTTCTGTTTGATGTGATATTGGTTTTTCATATATAAAGAGAATAAAAGTATACCGATAATCTACCACATTATATGGATTTATAAATTTGCATATTTAAAAGTTATATAAAAAAGCATTTTAAACTTTAATTTTTTAAATTTATTTAAAAATTTGTCATAAGTTCTTAAGATAATGAATATTGTATTAAGGATACATTGCTATAGAACTTATTGTAAAGACTGCAGTAAAATCTTAAAGTACTATTTGTAATAATAGGTAAAGTTTAATATTTGTTTCATATAATAATTCTTTTTAATTATCAGTAACTTTAATAAGAATTTCTGGTTTTATATTATATTTATATTATATTATATTTCTGCATTTATATCTATTTAAAAGCCTTCGCTTTAGTTCAAAATGTTTTGAAAAAATTTTCTTTTACACAAGCAATACTCGGGTTATTTTACACTTACTCATTCACGATATTATGTTCGAACTGGCAAGACATACAATTGGTAAATCTAAAGAGTGAATTCTCTGTGTAATACTTCCTGTAATCTCTACAGCAATTCACTCACAAACTAGAGTACTCTACCAGAAAGACTAGCATTTCTAAAAAAAAAAAAAAAAAAAACAAACAAAAAATTGGCGATTATGTGAATAAGTACCCTTATTTTGAAGGGTATAGATAGCGTATTGATATATAGGGTCCGCCAAATAAAAAAATTTTTTTTGAAAATGCTATAAAAAAAAACTACAGAATATTTTCTCAAATTTCTTTTTTTCTTTGAAAGTACAATCCTTCCGATTAATAATGGAAAATAATTTCATTCAAATGGCTGCCTCGGCTGGCCATGCAGTAGCCCACACGATCGGTCCAATTTTTAAAAACATTATCGATTGTGTGCAGCTGTATATCACGAATATTGTCCTTTAAAGCGTCAATTGTCTCTGGCTTGTTGGCGTCACACTTATCTTTGACGGCACCCCACAGATAATAGTCCAACGGTGTCAAATCGCAGCTCCGAGGTGGCCAAACGACATCAGCTCTGCGACTAATAATGCGATCTTCAAAAACAGGACGCAAAACATCGAGTGTAGTTTCGGCTGTGTGGCACGTAGCGCCGTCCTGTTGAAACCAAATGTTGCTAATATCCACCTCTTCAATTTTTGTGAACAAACATTCGTTCAACATGGCCCGATAATGATCGCCATTGACTGTAACGGCCACTCCTTGCTCATTTTCGAATAAAAATGGCCCAATTATGCCTCTGGACCAAAATCCGCACCAAACAGTGACTCGTCTTGGATGTATCGGCTCTTCAATGTATGCGTGCGGGTTTTCTGTGCCCCAAATGGGTCAATTTTGCTTGTTTACATACCCGCCAAGATCAAAATGAGCTTCATCTGAACACATCGCATACATTCTGCAACATAACCATGATTTTCAAAGTAATGTCGCAATATTTCCCAGCGTTGTTCAAGCGTGTACACAACCATATTCGTTCAGCGGAAGGATAAAACTAATTATCTGTCAAATCAGACATGAGCTAAGTGTAACCATTCACGAAATAAGCACTAGTTGAAAAAAAAAAAACGTTAGATGGCGGACCCGATAGATAGAACAGTAAAGCACAAACTACATTGTACTGATGTTCTTATGATCATTATAAATGTCAATTTCCTCATCAATTTTAATTAAAAATTGTTCCTCATTATATTCAAATAATAATTATTGAATATTTACTGCAGTGGCTGTTAATATTCAAATTAATTTTTATTCATTTATAACATTTTATTAAAAATTAACTGCTCTGATTAACATATTTTTCTGATTTTTTTTTATTATTTTAGTTAATGACGTTTATTCATATTCAGTTGATTGGCATTAATCAAAGTCTATAAAACCCATTATTTTTTTGTAATTAAAAAAAAATTATTAAAAAAATTTAAAAACATATTAACGCATGATACTTGTTTAATTAATTTTAATTTAAGCGTTGATTGAAAAAAAATTATTTTAATATGAGAATTAAAAACAATATAAAATAACATACATTTTATGTAAAATGTAAATTATTGACGGTTTTCTAGAAAGTTTTTTTTACATTATGAACATGTAAACATTTTTTTATATCCGAAAAAAAACTAGTGAATAATTTTTATTGACTGTATTTCACGTTCATTGCCTTGAAAGATTAGCTTATATTATTGGGTGCTCGATTAAGGTCGGTTACAAATTGCTGGAAGAGAAGGCCCTGAAATGTAATATCTCTGGTAATAAGCAACACTATTTTAATTTTTATTGTTTAAAAAGTAATATTTTTAGCTTCACTTTGTTAGTTATTAAAATCGACTTATTCTGTGAAAAGTTATTTACGCTTAAAAATGAGTGAAAATTCGGAACATAACCGTCAGAATTTACTTTTCAATTATAAAAAAAGTAAAAATGCGTCGCAGGCTGCTGAAACTAGATAAACAGAAGCAAAATGATTTGCTTGTTTTCGATCCAATAATTTTAATGTTGAAGCTCTTTTTTGCTCTTTCGACTAATCACTAAAAAGGTCGCAGTTATCAACTATTTGAAAGAAAGCTGGATACAGAAAGAAGGCCGATGTTTAAGTGAAAAATTTAATCGGCCGAATTATCATTTGAGATTCTCTGCTAAAACTGAAGGAAACCAAAACATTTCTAAAGCCAATTATTACGGGCTATGAAAAGTAGATTACGTACAACAATAATGTACGAAAAATATCTTGGACAAGCCAGGATCGACACCAAGAAAGGTCTGGTAGGATTGGACGAAAATTATTCATTACGAGCTTTTATTGATTGATTCTGATCTCTACTGTCAACAATTAAGCAGATTGAAGTAAACAACTTGATAAAAATAACCAGAATTGATCAACGCCATGGCACACACATATTCTATGACTCGGCAAAAATTGGGCGAGCTTGGCTGGGAGGATTTGGAGTATGCGCCATATAGCCCGAACCTCTCACTTTCAGATTATGATATGTTTCGATCTCTTGCAGAGCTCTTTTAAGGGAGGAAATTTGCACTCTATAGACACCTGCAAAGTGAAATTGGATCTGTTTTTCGCTCAGAAAAGTCAGAAGTTCTACACCGATGGAATAATGGCTTTAGCGGGAAAATGGCAATAGGTTATCGATCAAAACGGCACATATTTGGTTTAATAAGTCTCGTTTCAAATATAAGAAAAACGTGTTTCATTTCTGGTAAAATTTTTAACTGAACCTAACCGAGTACCCAATATATTTCAGGTGGTAAACGAAAAATCGTTATAAATGAAACTGTGAACACTTAAAAAAACAGTCGACAGTATCTCGTTGGCCAACAGAATCACCTTGTAATCTTTGGCACAATATAAGATTCTGTTTTGATTATTCTTTGGTTTTTTATGTATTGTAATGGATCCATGTTACGTTCACAATTTCAAAACGCCGCAAAAACTCATATGGATTGCACCTGAATACCCAAATTTTTAATACTCCCTTGTAAAGGTTATACGGTTGCGTATATACTCAAATGGAAGCAAAAAGCCACTTTATATTCAAGTGTTTTGCTAGTTTAAGATGCTAAAAAACCGTAAACATCGCACGCACCTTAATGTTTAAATCATTTAATGTCATTCCTTTTCTTTTATCGAATATATTCTCTTTTGAAAATCCTTAATATATCATTTCTACTGATACGATCACAATGAATTTCAGTAAAACACTTTCTAACCGTAGAAATGGATGGTGTGAAGTTCCTATAGCATCTACGAAGGATTTTTTTGATTTCAGTGATGTTTAATCAAAATATGAAATCTAATTTTTATAGTTTTCATTAAAATTATCGAAATTTTTTAATTGCAATGATGGTTAAAAACAAACTCATATTCTAAAATTACGCAAATTTCGGCAAATTGTCTTCTAATAATTTAAAAGTTCCAAGGAATAAAGCTGCCCTTGTGATCCATAGGATAATTTTCTTTAGAATAAATCCAGTAAAAAACAAGTAAGGAAAAGAAGTAATTGTTTCCCATAATTTTACATATGTTCGTGGTTGATTGCTCCAAGCAGTACAGAGAGATTCGTTTTTTAAAACGCTTTATTTGTATGTAAAAAATATTTACGCCGAGTTTTCTGCTTCCGTTGACTTTTGCAAAAACTGTTTTTCCGCAAAAAAATATATTTTAACCGAATTTTAAGCCAATTGTTATGATTTACTTACGCACTAGGGATGTCTAATGAAATTGACTTGAAGCCTACCTCAAATATGGTTTCATAATAATGAAACTGGGTACGATATTTAATGCCATGTTATATAAGACATTGAATTACTTATGCGAATTACTCTGTTCACATGGTATCTTTCTAATTGGTTTTGATAGTTCTTCTTCATCTTTTTGTCTTTTTTTATTGTTAAATTGTGTAAATGCTTAGCACTAGTTTACATATGGGAATAGGCCTAAAAATGGTTTATTACAAAAATCCCAAAATGAATTCTGATCCAACGCCGAAATTATCTGATAATAAAGCTCTTCCAACCATTTCCAATTGTTTCTTATATTCACAGATCTTAGCATAAATTTGTAGAGTATTTCACTAATTTTTTACTTTTTTTAATTCTTAAAACTTATAATTTTTAAATATAGTATATCGAACACCAAATCATGAACAGTCACAACTCAAAATTTTCAAATGTTCAGCATAGGCAAAAAACTGTTTTTAAAACGTTGTTGTAAAATTAAATTGATCGGTTATAAAACTATGGTAAATCACCACTAAAGGCTAATTTACACGATAATAATTTACGTACGTAAAATCATAGAGAAAATATAATAAATTCCATCCGTATTTTAAAAATGAAAGTAAAAATCTTACGACAGAAATTTCATGTTTACGCGATACGTAAGAAGCCAAAACAAAGTAAAATGAAAGCAGCTGATTTAAAAGAGACCAATTGTGCAAGCGAAAAAATTTTCATCCGTATTTTCTCTCATTGTCGTACGCTCTCATTACATATTGAGTTTACACGATACTATCCGCTCTCTTCTACACAAAAACTTGACATGTCGTACGACTTGTATTATCGTGTAAAACCCTCATAATTGATCAACAATGTTGCCAAAAAGCTTGGTTTGTTACGTTGCAACTATGGCGTTACAATGTTCAAGCGACACAAGTAGCATAACAGTATTTTAGTAGTTAAAAGATACAGATATGTAAACGAAATTTTTGTGGTCGTGGATTGATTTATGCAAAAAAAGCGATTTTGATAAATTTTAAGTTGTGACAATTCATGATTTAGTGTGCGATATTCTCAAATATAAAATTTTAATCACATCCTGTTTTTAAAAACACAGTTCGTTCACAAAACACTAAAAATAAAAATTGTATTATATTAAGGTTATCGCTTGCCTGTGGCTACATGGCCTTTTTTGGGGGCACCTATAGGTGCAACGTCTTTAACGCCAGTGCCATCTGGGGCGACAGCTACTGCCACTGCTACTCCTTTAGCGCCAGCACCCGCCCCCATAGTCATAGCACCACGACCAGCAGCTCAAAGACGGAGGTATTTAAAACTGCTATCAAAAATGCCCATAAAAAACCAGTGATATGAGACTTAAAAGCACAATTCATTATAAAATATAATCATTAAAAAAATATACAAAAAATTCAAAAATTTATAAAATACACTGCAAGAAATTATTAGTTAAATATATATTTTTGGTATGTGCATTTGATATTTGTGAGAATAGAGTAAGAATGAGACATTTCTTTTTATTTCTTAATAAAATGTTTAATAATTATTGGATTTTATAAAACCTACAACATAACTAACTAGTTTGTAAAGTAAATGGTAATGGTGATAATGATTAAATTAAATACGAAATTTATTTATGAAAACGATTGCTATGTTGATTATGCTGTGATATTTTTAAGTATAAATTAACTATTATGGTATGTGCAAGTATTATAACCTATAATAAATGCTTAGTCCAGGTATTGAATTTTATAAAGATATTTGAACTCAAAAATATTCAAAATGTTAGTACTTTTTAATAATTAACCCCCCACCCTGATAATATTCAATTGTTTCCTTTTGTTTAATTTGTGTTTAGTTTTTTTTGTATTTTTTTGGATTTCAATTATTTTGATTTAAATAAATAACTTGTTTTATGGCATGTTTTTAGGCATATAAACATGGTTTTTCTTTATAATCTTTCTCTTACTCTTGTGATCAATTTTGTTTAGTTGTTGTCACCAGTTTCTTTTTGATACAAACAATAATTGCATGTTTTTATCTAAATGTTTGATATTTTTACGTTATTTTTTCAAATTATCCTGGAAAACAGGATATATTAGCTGTACATATGAAAAAGGTATTTTATTTTTGTTTATTTGTTTAAATAGATACATAGATGTAAATGCGTTTTACTAGTACGTATCTGAATATACTGTATCACAAATTAGTAGACACGAAAAATTTTCTTACTTTAAAGAACTATTTTATTAATTTAATCTTTTATTCAGGTAGAGTGGAAAAACAAGGGCTAGAAAACACATGGGCTAGAAAATCCCGGGGATAACAAAGAAAACACTTTTTTTGTATAGCTTTACTCATCAATCTAATCTCTATCAAGAGCAACGCAATCATTCCGCCGCTGCTCTAATATTTCAATACCACTTTTGTAGAACGATTTATTTTTTGCCTCAAAATAGGCCTCAGTTTCAGCAATAACCTCTTTATTCGTGCAAAATATCTTACCGGCGAGCATTTCTTTGAGGTCTGCGATCAGGCAGTAGTCACTGAGAGCCAAATCTGGCGAAAACGGTAGATGTGGGAGTAATTCGAAGTTCAATTCAAGTAATTTTGTCATTGTTCGAATAGACTTGTTTTTGGTCAACAGTTAGCAAACTCGTCACCCAGTGTGGACAGAGCTTTCTCATAGTCAAATGCTCATGCAATATAAAGCCAACACGTTCTTTTAATATCTTTAAGTTGATATCTATAAGTTGTCAGCTAACTCAAGCAAACTTCACTCTTCGATTATTCAAAACGATTTTGTGTTTTTTTATGTTTGGACGTTCACTGCGTGCGAATCCTCGGTGTTTTTATGACCTCGTTTGAAGTCAGCTAACCAACGATTTCTTGTTGTTTCTGATGGAGCGGAGTCCCCAAAACACTTTTTAAGCCATTGCTTCGCTTCAACGGTATTTTTCCCTTCAAGAAGCAGTGTAGAATTAAAACATGAAATTATTTTTGATCCATTGTTCTAAAAGATAACAGAAGTAAAAACGTCACTTTTAGCACAATAACTCATAAACTATTTAATAGAATATCGTTCATTTTTAACAGCTGTCTTTTGAAGTTTAGCACTTACTGAAAAAGAGGTGAATGCAATAAAACTAGCGCCATCTGTAAGTTATAAAAGGAGTGTTTATGTATTTTTTTGAGGAGGAGTGTTTATGTATTTTGTAGGAATATACTGTGAGCGTCAAAATAAAGCGTACAACTTTATTGTCTGAAATTTACATAAAATTTCAAAAAAAAAAAAACGAACTCCAAATATTTAAAGACAAAAATTTTCTTGAATATTTTGCGCAAAATTAAAATATATTTGACTTATAATTGTCAATTTTTTCTTAAAAAATTTTTTATCCTAATATCGGGTCCGTTTTTTTTTTTTCAACTAGTGCTTATTTCGTGAATGATAACACTTAGCTCATGTCTGATTTGACAGATAATTAGTTTTATCCTTCCGCTGAACGAATATGATTGTGTATACGATTGAACAACGCTGGGAAATATTACGACATTACTTTGATCGATCGACTTACAGAAAATGCCGATTTTGCCAAAAACAAATCATCATTTCAGATGAAGCTCATTTTGATCTGGGCGGGTATGTAAACAAGCCAAATTATCGCATTTGGGGCACAGAAAACCCGCACGCATACATTGAAAAGCCGATACACCCAAGACGAGTCACTGTTTGGTGCGGATTTTTGTCCAGAGGCATAATTGGGCCATTTTTCTTAGAAAATGAGCAAGGAGTGGCCGTTACAGTCAATGGCGATCGTTATCGGGCCATGTTGAATGAATTTTTGTTCACAAAAATTGCAGAGGAAGATATTAGCAACATTTGGTTTCATGTTTGGTTTGGTACGGCGCTACGTGCCACACAGCCGAAGCTACACTCAATTATCAGCCGCAGAGCTGATGTCGTTTGGCCACCTAGGAGCTGCGATTTGACACCGTTAGACTATTATTTGTGGGATGCCGTCAAAGATAAGTGTTAAGCCAACAAGCCAGAAACAATTGACGCTTTAAAGGACAATATTCCGGAAGCCATTGCCGAAATACAGCTGCACACAATCAATAATGTCCTTAAAAATTGGACCGATCGTGTAGGCTACTGCATGGCCAGCCGAGCCAGCCATTTGAATGAAATTATTTTCCATTATTAACCGGAAGGATTGTACTTTCAAATAAAAAAAGAAATTTGAGAAAATATTCAGTAGTTTTTTTTTATAGCATTTTCAAAAAAAAAAAAAAATTTATTTGGTGGACCCTTTATATTTTACCACCATAATTATTAAAAAAAATATATATATTTACATAATTAGTTTAAAATAATACTCTGTATTATAAATATTAATTCAAAACAAATATTTACTTAATCACTGATTAGTTTTTAATAACTTTTATTTATTGTCGTTAATGTATTTTACACCGATTTTCTTTTTTTTCCCTGTAAATCACATTAAGCGAACTTTTTTAACAACAAAAAAGTTTTAAAAAAAAAACCGTTAAATTCCCTCATTAATTGTACATGATTTACATGTGCAAAACCATAGCAAATAATACAAACATGTATTATGTATTAATAATCGTTGTGGTTTATTTTTTGTTAGAACGATATTATTATTTAATTCATTTATTACTAATTACTTTTACTAAAATTAATCTATGCAGTTATCACAGAAATTTAATTTAAATATCGAGCAGGCAACTAGACAAACAGTCAGACAGTTGTCATTAATTTTTATTTCATTTATTTATTAGTTTTCGATTTTTTTATTAACAAAATAATTTGTATTAAAAATGCATTTTATAAAAGTCATTTTTATAAATATTATTGTATTTTTTACTGTTATTGTTATTATTGCTATTAGAAATGACAATTTATTTTATTTAATATTTTTCTCTCGTTATCATTTAATGGGAAATAAATGTTTTGCCATTTATGAAAAAAACTATATCTACTTGTAGTATACATACATACATAAGTAGGTATAAAGTGTAATTGTATTTATTTTAATCTATACATAATTGATTGAGTTTAAATAATTTTAATTTCAATTTTAATTCAAATATTGTGGTTTTTAAATTCATTAATAAATAATGGATAAGTGTCTTTGATTGCTTTTCGATTATGTTAATTTGAATATTCAAAGATATAAGAATAAAAAAAAAATCTATTTAACGCAAATATATTCATATGGATTGTGGATCTTACCTAAACTGCTATTGAGTGGTCAGTTAAGAACGATAAAAAAATCTGCAACAAGATTAAAGGATTTAAAAATGACTCTCACTTTATTTTGACGCTATTCTTATGACATTAAGCCTGGAAAATAGCACATCATTTAAATGAACTTTATAAGCAGTGGCTTAAGCATTCGGTCCTCTATATATAGCAGAGCCTAGAAGTATTATTTTTGCTCTCTTTTGTAGTCTTATGCGCACTAGAACACGTTCGTGCCCTTGAGTGTTTCGATGACTGATATATAGCAACTCAAATATTTACCTTGATATCATTCCAATTGTTTTCTTTTATGTATGAACCGAAAACTTAAGGTGATGCCAGAGCATTTGATCAAGGGATTAGTTTATGATCGAACTAGTCTAACTGGAGGCTTCCGAACAGAGAGCGATATGACTTGTTTAGTTTCTGTGGTAGTTCACTGCTAAACAAACAGTCAAGTAGAGTTGAAAGGACTTTGGTTTGTCAAACCAATCGCCTGATGTCTTGCCATTCACATCCTAGTGTTTAACATTGTGGTTTTATAACCAGCCCATAACCGTGAAATATCTCAGTAGGTCATTAAATTTGGAGCTAGATAACTCACTAATGTTGGACAGTATGTAGCTGAAAAGGCAATTGTTTTTCTGAAAAACCAGGACCAAGAATTTACATTGTAACTGTGACAATAGTCGTTGAAGTGGAGTCCAAGTGAGCCGCATGCTGACATTGTAACCTTAAAATGACCCGTCTGTTACGAGCCATAAGTTGCACAGTGCGTTTCTTATCAAAAGAGGGCCAGTTTACGCCACCTACTTGCTACTTTTGATAAACCCCAGCGGAATTGTGACTGAAACCATGTGGGAGATATTTAAAGCAGATCCCGTTTTAGCTAACTCGTTTGGGTTTACCCCAGTTATTGAGTAGCAAAGGGGCATCGGATGTGATACCACTGAAATTTTTTACGTGCCTGCAAGGCCTATCGATGCAATTTTGTACGAAAATAAGACCATGCTAATGTATGTCGCAACTGTTCTGGGCTACGCGTATTCGAAATGTCCAAATTTCCATGATTCTGCATATAAATCAGGTTGTATTTGCCCGATAGCATGGATTATGTTGGCTTTGATAACATAAAAATCACTTAAACGGGTTTAAATCGCACGATCTCAGTTTCAAGTCTACGTGGGATGACCTTGTTTTCAAATCGCTCCTGCATATTGTATAATTAGCATTAGCTGTAAAACGCCGTCCTGTTAAAATCGCATGTCAGAATGCAGTCCCAAGTCAAGACGCAAAATGTCCTAATTTCTGGTCTTTGAAAGGCCTCTGATTTTCGAGGACGTTTTTTTGTGTTGGTTAATTTTTTACTGAGCCAGTGGTCACGGATTTTTTACCACACTACGATTAGTCCTCTCCGGTGAACAATTATGATGAAGCGCGCAAATCGATACACGAACAGAAGACCCATTTTAATAAAACAAATTTATTATATGTATGTGTTATTGAACGCCATGATGAATTGGTAAAACAAACTGCATAATTAACAGTCAATTCGACAGATGTTGCTTTAACAATATGGATACCATCAACTGTCGTAGTTCGAAAGCTGCTGTTTGAAGTCAATTATTAAGATGGGGATCTAAGCCGCCACACCGCTAAAATTGTCAAAGAACGTCTGTTGCAAAAAAAAAATGTGGGTAAATTAATAGTCACCATAAAGCACTAATTCCAATTTAATGGAGAATTTTTGGATAATAGTAAAAAACGTTTGGAAAAATATAATTTGTCGGAGCCAGATGTCTCTTACGTTTTTGGGTAATATTGCAGAATATGTCTAAATATGTCTAAATGAGCCACATAAAATAAGGAGCTTTAGGAGGAGTTAAATATTCAAGTTCATCTCTTTTCAAGCGAGAAGTGCAAAACTAAGTGCATGCGGATTTTTTTTATATTATTGATTCTCTCTCATTCCAGTACTGGTGTATCCACATTTGGTTAATGTTTTTTTGAAAGTACGTAACAATGAATGAACATCCATTTGGTTTTGCTCCCCACTGTATAGAATCCTTGCTTTATAGCTTTCAAGTTCTAGATATTGCATAAAATTAGTCCTTTTATTTTCTTTTAAATCGTATCAAATCAATTAATATTTTTGTAATTTTTATGTGCCAAATTCGATTAGTAGGTAGTGTGCTGGTGTGATAAGAAGAGGGTTATGAGTTCGATTCAGATTTACATAGTCGTACAACTAGAATATTTTGCAAAAAATTATCAAAATTTAATCGTAATACGTAATTTGTAGAACGTTTACTAAGCAAATATTTATGTTAAACGATGCCAACTAAACGAATTTGTTTTCAACCCTAAATGTATGTAATTAATTTATAGTAAATGTTTTTGCTTTTTTATTATGTTTATAAATATTTGAAAAAATTATTTTATTTAACAAGTATTAGATATTTAGTGTAAAATATCAATAATAATAATAATTTCGTTATTAAATTTGATGTTTAAATAATTAATTTATTTTTGAAACATTTTTTCTAATTAATATTTTATTGCAAATCGTCCCCGAAAATTATAGCTTTTAAAACATTTATTTAATACAAATTAACATTTATATTATGTAAATTTAAGTAAATGAGCATCCTTTTGAAAGTATAAATTTTATCCATATTATAATTTCATATTTAGTATGAAAAAACTTAGTTTAATACTAAAAAAAAAACCAAATTTATGTGTGCCTGTCATTAGAGTGTTTATAAAATAATTTAAATATTAACATAACATTTTTTTAATAATATTTTAGCACATTTAAATGTTAATTTATGTTCGTTTCAAATCTATTTATTAAATCAAAAGCATATAATTAAAGTACATTTATATTTATTAAGAATTTGATTTAATAAGTATGTTTTAGAATCATTTTTTTTATAGAAAATCACAAATTATGGAGAAGTGATTGGCAAATTTAATAAAAAATTTGAATATATATAATACCAATATTTTTTTATAATAAACGAGCTTGAAGGCGAAATTATAATAAGTCCAAGTGGCACTAGCCACTTTAATAATTGCATGATGTTTTTTAATAAAAGTTGTTTTTTTCGGCAGAAGAGCGTTTTATTTTTCAATAGGGTCTCGGTAATCAATTTAATCTTTCAAGCTAAGTTGATGATTAATCCATTGTAGCTTCCTTCATATGATTTTGTTCTGAAGTTTGTCATCATCGCTAGAGGTAAGAGCTGGAAGGTCATGTGGCTTCTTCTTCATTTTTTTTTTTATTTTATATGGAGTTGTCTGGCGGGAAATTGAATTATTTTTATTAAACATTCGAAAACACAATTAAATTTTTTTCGTCATGTCCTTCGTTGGGGCTTGAACCTGGGCCGCTTGTGTTGTTATGCGTTCGCTCTAACCACTACATCACTCCACCCCAACCAAAATCTCTTACCATCCAGCCATTTCTTCAAAATTAAAGCCGCAAACAAGTTATAAGGGTTTATATCTGAATTGTATTTTGGTTGGAATAGAAATTCACAACCCAATTTATTCTATTTTACCTTAGTGACTGCACACTTTTGTACTCTTGCATTATAGAATAACACTATTTTTTTCTTTGCTTCATGAGGTCACTTCAATTTTAAATCTGAATTTCATGTGTCGGTAACCGCTTTACACTCTCAAAGTAAACGACGTGAATGACATTCCTACAAACCAATATTAGCATTCTTTGGTGTAAATGTCACGTAAAAAAACCCGCTTTTCAACCAAAAGATTCTCATTTTTCAGCAGCAGCATCACCTCATTACATTAACTAGCGACTAGTTATGAGTATTACGCTAAAAAAAATTTTCTAACTAATCCATCTGCCGTTCGGAACCGGCGTTAAACTTAAGGGTTCCTTTCATTGAGTCTGAAAGTAGAATCGGGTGCATCTTATTGATTGAGCGCCTTATTCCAGTTGGGTTGTTGCGAAAATTTTGTATATGTATATATACAGCTGGACTTTATGGTATAATATAATGCACCATAGCATAATGTAATGAAGGTGGGGTCAAACCAAAAAAGGCCTTTTGCACCGCTACGTTCGTTAATCTACTGTGTTTCCTTTTGACATTTACGGGTTTAATACGCCAAGGAGCTCAACTAGTCCTTCTCGCTCAGTGTATATGCGTTTGAAAGCCTGTGCTTCAGTGATGCTCATTACAAATTTAGTAACCCATGAGTACCACAAAAGTGTTCTCAAACTTTATCTGTCCAGTTTTAAAGCAGAGTCCGTTCTCTTAGCGTCAAAAGTCAGATACTTTGCCATCTACTGATCGCCCCCTTTACGAGACCCCTGTTGAAACCGAAAAATGAAATGAGTCCAATGAAATTCCTCTCAGCCCTCTTTTTGGCATAGCTAACCGCCATCTCATTCCCCCTGTGATGTTCATGTCCTGGGACCTAGACCAATATTGCTCTGGATGTAAATGTAAAGCGATTAATTACCCGAGAGTACCTTGATCCTTTCCCCGTGAGTCCCATTTCAGATAGGATTCCCACAGTTTCCAATATCGAGTAAAGTGGAAAACTGGAGTCCCTGCTCAAAGTTACTGATATGCATTTACTAGGCTATACTATTCTAGCTTCCGTGTTGTGGTAGATCCTTGTTTCGCTTACAGTTACAAAACTGAGCTAAAACTTGTGGCATTAGCCCCGAACATGGTGAAATACATACTTTGTTGAAGCGACTACAGTGTTATATTTGTGGGCGGTTGTAAACAGTAGCGACAGCCATATTAATACATTGATGCGAAAAGTATTACATTTTTCTACCCGATGACTATTCAAACATCCCTATTGTATTTATCATGCCCGTGATTTCGAGGATATTTTTTTACGTAAAAGATGCCTTAAAATTTGCTTCAATTAAAGAGTTTACCTCCTTTCAATGGCTGTCATAAGAAAACCAATAAAAGCAACTTTTTTCTTTTACTACTAAGTTACTATACTGGGAATACTTTACCAAACTATACTTATAAATGTTCGTTCTTAAGTAAATATATCATAATTTGTCCAGTCACTTCTCTATAAATAATGGAAAAAATAAGTAAATTTTATTAAAAAAAAAAAAAATCATTGTTTTTTGTGTTAATATAACTCTGTGTGTGTTTTAAGAGTATAAATTAAAAAAAGATAAAATGAAAAGTAAAATGAAATGAAATTTAAAATCATCAGTGTATGAAAGCTTTTTAATGTAAATATTTCTTTAATAAAAATCATTATTTTAGCGAATTGAAAATTATTAGTTATAAGGAACGGTTTTATTATTATTTCTTTAAGTACCTATTTATTTTAGATATTTTTATATAAATTAAAAAATATATACATTTTAAAATATATAAAACTAACGGCATGCATTTTATGTTCTCTTTTTTTCTTTTCTTTCCATTTTTATTCTATGGATATCTATGGCATTTATTTTCTTTTTTTTTTTTTTTTGTAATAAAACAAACAAATAAATCATATTTTTTTAAACACTTGCAACAAAAACAAACTTACCACAACACAATTTTATGTTCAAAATTTTAACAAAACCCCAAACACAACATCTCTCCTTTTCAATCATTTTTAATTGGGGCCCAAAAAAAATAATTAAAAATCTTTTATAATTAAATTATAAAAACTAAACTCAAAAAATTCACTAAATTTAAATGTTTCAATTTCATTATTTTTGATGGTATTGAATGATAATGTTGCGTTTTGAACTGAAATTTTTGTGATGTCTTTGTTTGTTGTTGTACGAAAAAAAAATCAACTCTTCTCACAATTTTACACTGACACATAAAACAAAAAACGCACCCACCACTTCATCATCATTTTGTAAATTACTAAACAAACTAAATATAGCTGCTGTAGCCGCTGCTGCTATGCGCGGTGTTGCCATACAACGTGGACATGTCGGTGTCGTCGGTGCTCCCTTCAATCCAGCTCTGGCAGCTGCTGTAGCCGCTCAACAACAGCAACAACGTCATGCTGCCGCTGTGGCAGCTGTAGCTGCCCACCAACAACATCAACAGCAGCAACAACATTTGGGCTTGCAACAGGCATTACAGGCCCAAGCTCAGGCTCAAGTTCAAGTACAATCAGCACAATCGGCAGCTAATGCAGCAAATGCAGCTGCTGCTGCTGCCATGCAACCCAGTGCCCAACAACAATTACAAACCCTCGCACAAACGGCTACAGCACCAAATCCAAATTCGGCTGCTGCCGTAGCGTATGCAGCACGTCTTTCCACCGCTCCATCAGCTCAGCCCACAGCTGCCTCAATGGCTGCCGCTGCAAATGCGGCAGCTGTTCATGCTAATGCTGCAGCAGCTGGTACAACATTGCACGGATATGCACCGTAAGTAAAATCATAAATAACGATTTCAAAAAAAAAAATTTTTAAAAAAACTTTTTTTGCAATGATTTTAATTTGAAAATGAGAAATTCGAGAAAACATGCAAATAATAAAATGAAGAAATTAGTAAAGTTTTTGTTTTTTGTGACACTTTTAGTAATATTTTAGAAATTTGAAGAAAAAGTACTGGATTTAACTGATTTTTTCACTGTACACAAAAGGAAAGGAAAAAGGCACTAAATAAAAATGTAATCGCCGAAATAAAACGAGTATTTTCAAAAAATCCTACCCTAATAGTATTGAATCATAGGATCTGTATTTATTAAATCTGCCACTGCACTCCATAAGATTGACTCTCCTTGAACATTGAAGACATCACTTTAAAATATTGTGGAATCTATAGCCAAATATAATCAAAATGTTTGACAATAAAAAAAGGTCAATGTATTTATAGTTTTGCCTAATTTACTATAAACTTTAAGATTCTCGGAGAAGAACCACATTTTTTTTAACTCTTATCGACTAGCTCAAGTGGTTCTCATTTTACATTTATCGCAGACACGGCAAATTCATTAGTCTTTCTTCTTGACACATATCACAATAAGTACATACCCTCTTGAGGTATACTGAAATTAAATATCGGCAAAGTATCGAAAATAAATGCCCCACCTCTACTATACGTTGTGCATATTTTTCGATTAAAAAAGTTATTAAAACAAATTGTCATACACATTATGTTTAATGAACTTTTTACAAATCGATATATATATATATTTTTTTTTTTGAATACGGCTGTAAAAGATGCTCCTTGGTTGAACATAATGCCTTAACTCTGTTTAATGGTAATTCTTTTATTTCTCTCCAACTATATTCTAAATCTTTGCTATGTTTTTGCCGGAAGTTCTCTCCGGTTACGGATTCCTTGTCGGTTCCAGTCTATTGACGTCGATGATTCTAAAAATATGACCTAACCACTTCCACTTTCGGCGTTCGATCTCGTATTATACTGGTTTTTGTTGCATGATATGCCATAAGCTGGGACTAGAAATGGTTGTTGTCCAGAATATCTAACAGCCGAATCCTCGTGTATCTAGATATGACATCCACAACTTGTCGAGTAAGCCAAATACTGCTCGCCCCTTCCTGATACTTCACTGCATGTCATTCATGGAACCACCAGTGACAGAGATTATACTGCGCAGATACCAAAACTTGATATGAACATTTTCAATAGCTTGCCCGCAGATCTTTAACTGTAATTGTTTTATTAATTATGCGGTGTGCGATTATTCGAATCCGACTCTATATTAACATTATACAATTACATGATGACGATATTTAATGACCCCTTAGGCAATATATTTGATTAGTAAAAGAAAAAAGGAAACTTTTTGCATTATAAATGAAAATAACTCCACAAATGACTTTTATAAATAAAATGGTCGGTTATTAAAAATTTCGTTTAAGCAAATTTTGTCTATAGCTTTACTTAATTCAGTATCCCTTGCTACCAGTCAAATTTAAATTCAAAAATTTTAAAAAGTTTGAAATTCTCGAGAAAGACATTGCTGTGTTGTAATCTTCAAATATACATGTGTAAATTGGTTCAGATTTTAATATTAAACATTTTCTTACTATGAGGCCAAATACAAGAAAGTTTGGCCGAGATCAATGAAAATCGAGCTATCATTGAACGATTTCGTGGAATTGTAGCTATGCCGCTTTATATAAGTAAATCCATATGAAAATATTCATAAATTTTCAGGTAATCAAGCTTGTGGTATGGTAGGCAAGAGACCCGCCTACCAACCAAGAGGTCCTTGGTTCAATTACAGGTCTGACCATCTAAAAAAGAAAAAAATTTGTCTACATCGGTAACACCTCATAAAGTTAGCTAGTAACTGGTTATGGGTACTACTACTATTGAAAACAACTCCAATGCATTTGCCGTTCGAAGGCGACGTTAGACTGTAGGTTTCTATAAATGAGTCTAAAAATAGAATCGGGTGCTGCTCATTAACTGAGAGAAGTCCTCGTATTCCTGCATGAAATATTATGCGAATTATTATTATTAGCTTTGCTTTGCTCTGTTGAATTAATGTTAGTTTGTAATTGGAACTTGTCGAACTTAAGGTGGTTGAACTAATGCAAAATTTTGATTAAAAATTTCTCTATAGGATTTAAGCGCTATGTAAATATTCACATTATAGGATTGATTGTGATTCATGAATATTCAGATTCAATATTCCATTTCTTTTTTCAAGGCATCGAAGGTGATATAATCAAGTCACAAGTAATATGTATGTATATAATTTAAAAGATGTACGATCAGCACTCAAAAGAAAGTACTTTATGATTAAACTCAACTCCACATTGAAAAAGCTCTGGAACAATTATAAGTTTCAATATTTTAGTTCCTAGTGAACGTGATAGCAGAATAGGGATAGCCTTTTATAGCTCGATAGGATAAACCCAATGTGTTGAAATCATTAAGCTGCTGATACAACTATCAGAAGCACGGGTTAAATTTTTAGCAATTTTGCTTTTTAAATAACTCATGCCTTAAATTTGCATATATTTTATTAGATAAATAAAATAGCTTTGCTTTACATTACGAGTATAAATTTGTTGTAACGAGTGTTGAGCGAAATTCAACATTTTTGCAGTGCGATTCGAAACTGAAATCCATAATTTTTTTTTTTTTAATTTTAAAATTATAATAAAACAACTTAAGAAAAAAAAAAAACTTTACAATTTCTTCATTTTGCTACTAACATTATTTATATATATTTTTTTAATGTTTTGTTTAGTTTGTAGTTTGCTTTACTAATATCGATATACATACATATATGTATATGTTTATGTATATAATTTTTGAAATTTGTTTTGTAGTCTTTTTAAAAAGAAATGTTTTTGGGTTCTTTTTCATTTAATTTTTTTTCAATGTAATTTAATATTTTAGCACAATTTCAAATGCTAAACAGAACAATATGAACGAAAACAAAAATAATAACAAATAATATATATTAATAATATGTTTTATTTTTCTATCTCAATTATTATTGCATTTAAACAGCAACAACAAAATATAAATTAATAGCTTTAAAAAAAAAACATAAATTAAAAAAACATCATGTTAAAATACAAGTAAATTAGTTTTGGTTATTGAAAGCGATTTAAAATGAATTAAGGTTTTTGTGTGTATGTGTGTGTTTTTTATATAATAAGTTATTATTTCAATTTTTTTCTATCAGAAAGCATGTTTGGTAAATGAAAAAAAATCTTAATTTAAAAAGAGGGTTTTTTTGTTGGAAAAACAAACGTATGTACTTGTATTATTTAATAGAATAAATTAAAGTCACTAAAGCTTATCAAACCCCTTAAGAACGAATCAAACTTTTTTACAGCAAACATATAATACATACATATAAAGCATTTATTATATACCAATCAATACATAAAAATTAGAATTATTGAAATGAATTTGAAAACTTGAAAACCATCATTTTTATTTAGCTTAGTTAAATGAATCATACTTTTACGATACTTTATGTTAAAGCATATATTTAGGCTTAAATAATAATAATAATATTCGTATACGGACGTACTTGTTTATTTGTAAATAGCGCTTTAATATTATTTTCAATGATTTTCTTATTTATTTGCTCTCTCACTGTCTCTTTATCTCTGTTTTACTCTCTTACGTTATTATTGGCAACGGAAACAGTTAATTGTCTGTATGTGTGTGTGTGTAATATATTTTTTTATTATATCTTGGGGACCCACCGTTTGCATGTAAAAAATTTTCTCGCTCTTTCTTTAAAAAACCAAAATAAAAACCATTACAAAAATTATTTATAAAGAATAAATTCATGAATGGCCTTCTTGTTGTGTAACAAGCGAATTAAAATTTTTGTCTTCTGTATTGCATACTTTTAGGCGCATGTCATTCATTGTATGTTTATAAGCAATCAGGTTTTTTTCTGTTTATTCTTTTATAAAATACTCTTTTAGATTTTTGTTGCAAAAATGTATTTTTTTGTTTTTAAGATTCTAATTAATTTTTCTATGTTTAATTTAAACCAGGCTTTTTTTAATTTTCTAATACACCTTAAAAATATGTCTGTCGAAAGATTAATTTTATAAGCTTAATGCCAACAAATATGTATTAAATAAGTTAATTAAGGCCTAAATATCATAGCCATCTTATAAAACAACTCTACTCATGTTCATGTATCGTACGCCTTCTTTTGGTATGAACAGCAAAAATAATTAAAATCTTTAAGAATTAATGAACAAAATTTATGAATAAATAAATAAAAATTTTAAAAATAAGAAACAAACAAACATGATAAACATCCTTTTATATTAAAAATAAATAAAGTATGATCAGATAGATACAATTATTTAGAATACGTACTCTTATGTCGCTTCTTTATTGCAATTGTGTCATATCTCTTATCAAAATGCGCTTACAGCTTTGTCAATGTGTACACATACATATTTACATTTTAAAATAGGACTGAATGATGCACTTTTATGTATAATAACTTCAGTATAAAATATTATATATATGTTATAATTTTTTCTTTAATGACTAAAGAAGATATTGAGAAACATACATATTTTCTTCAGTAACCTCAAAAATCTTCTTTTTTTAATGACATGACACTGTTGCGATAAAGAAGCGATATTTAATCATAAAAATCGTACAACGTGACTTTTCAACGATAATTTATAATACTAAGATTTATTTTTAAAGATATCAGAGATTTTTAAAACTCATTCTTATAGCCTCATAAAGACTGGGGTAATATGCCAGAAGAATAAGGTAAAAATTTCTTAACAAGTTAAAAAAAAAAACAATTAATAATTCTTGAATATCAAGATCATATGGATTCCACTGTTTTTAAATACATTCAACCAAGATGTCTATTAAATCCTGCGTAGCTACTTCTATTAAAAACACCAACATTCAGGTTGAAGGCTTCACTATTTAGATGTTTTATACTTACTTCTTTGAACTATTGTCATCATTAGTTACAGTACTGCACGACATCAAATCAAAAGCCTTTCTTTGCGCTTAACTAACTATCGGCGGGTGACTCAGGCGTCTAGCGGTCGAACTCGAAATTATCACGATCGTATTTTTCAAAATTTTTTTTAAAATAAAATATTTAAGAAAAGCGCTAAATCGTAAAACATTTTAATAATTTGTGAATAATATATTAATAACCGCCACGCAGATAGTGTGCTAAGATCAAATTACAGCCACCACCCAATAACCGTTTAGATATTTAAGCTTCCAAAGCTGCCAGTGCGCTTAGTGCCAACATTCTGGTTAGATCTTAAATGTGTTATTCTTCTAGTTCGGGCACAATACTACTCAGGAATAGTGAATAGTGTATCTGAATAAAATGGTCTGACCTAATGATAAATATCATATCGAAATTTTTATCTCTAGCGTCAAAAAAACCGAAATCTTTTTCGCATTACAGATCAACATGCGAAGATATTGATAATAAAATAGTCCTATACAGTTCATTGAAATTTTGTATTCGTTTTAAAGGCCTATCAATGCCAATATGTATAGAATATCGCGCAAATGTCCAATGTGGCATGAGCTGCTTGTCACATAGCGCCGTATCACATTTTGTTAGTGTCCATATCATAAAATTCGGGCCATAAAAAGTTGGTAAACATTGAACTATAGTGCTCGTTGTTGACGGCGATAACCTGACCAACGTCGTTCTCAAGGAAAAATTAATCGGTAACGCCGCCAGCCTAAAATCCCCACTAATGACTGACTTTTTCTGGAAGTCTTGGATCTCATGTAGATTGATATTGTCCCAAATTCGAAAATTTGACTTACCACTTTATTCAGAAATGGGCCTCATCGTTTAAACGACTTTTTGCAGTTGAAATTGTCTGAACCATTACCCATTTTGATATGTTAAAACAATTCTATCATTTGTACGTGTTATTCAACGCTTTGTTCATGAATGGTGATTTGGCGAAACAAACTCAGTAATTGACAGTCACTATCAACTCTCACAGGTTTAAGATGTTGTTCGTGGGTCTTAATTGGAAGAAGAACTAAATTTCGCCAGATTTAAATCTGCCAATTATTGATTGGAATTTTTAACAACTGCTTTTAAGAAATATTTTAAATACATTTTCTTGGAAAAACCTTATTTATAATCTACAACAAAGGATCATCGACAATCAGCTTTATAAAAAAAAACCGAGTATTCTACTCATTATCTTCTGTCTTTTCTTTAATTTCATATTGTGAAGATTCAACGAAAAGCCTCTACATATACGGCAGGAAATCGAAACTTTGAGAAATCCACGATAGGAGTTTGAAAAGTTGCTGCGTTAGCAATTAAAGACAAGTATTTGTGGCTTATTTTTTAATATTATCATTCTCATTCTGACCAGACTCTCTCGCAGGACACTGCAGCCCTTAGAATTGATTGTGTCCCTTCCGGTCAACAGTTTGTTTAGCAGATCTGTTGACTTTTTAAAGAACACCAGTAGATCTAAAATCCTTATAGTGGATATGTCTGACAATGAGATTCCAGGTCTTCCCAAACATCTTCATCTAAACATATCAAGAACTCCACATTCACGCAATATGTGTTCCGCCATCTCTAATGCCTGTGAGGAAGCACAGTCTGCAAACATGCACTCATGAGTGATCGCCATCGTTTTCAGATGAGCTCTCAGTCCACAATAGCTCGCAAGAAAATCCGTCAGAAGTTTTAAGTCCGGCCTGCCAAATTTGAGAACTTCAGAGTGAGGCCTCAATTGCGGACTGATCGACGCCTTAGAGTATCGAAGTCCCATTTGAACATTCCAGTGTTCCAAGCATCTGGCAATTTTCCAATCCTTGATTAAATTGAGGATGGTAGTACATGGTGCCGCACAGTAAGGTTTCGGACCAGGCTGTCACGGAACCTTTCCTACCCAATGCATCCGCTGTTTCGTTACCATCTATCCTACAGTGTTCAGGTACCCAAAACAAACTTATTTCTAACTGAAAGCCTTTGCAACGTCTATGTGTTATGCGATTCGAGCCAATTGCACTTAAGGTAGCTTGGTTGTCAGAGCCCACTGTCCAGGTTGGTTTCCACACATATCGCAATGACCATGATCTCAGCCTGGAAGACACTCAGCTATCTTCCCAGTGGGATCGACAAGTCTCGGTTGGCTCCATGAACATCAATACCAACACAGTCTTTCATTTTGGAGCCATCGGTACACCAGTTTAGATCAAACTCGCTCCGAACTAAGGCCTCATTAGATTAACAATCCGGGTCCTGGAATTCAACCCTGAATCTTCTGCTAAAGCACAGATCCAAAGGCGTAATATCTATAACCGAAAGAAACTCACTCAGAACTAAGGCCTCAATAGATTAACAATCCGGGTCCTGGAATTCAACCATGAATCTTCTGCTAAAGCACAGATCCAAAGGCGTAACATCTAGAACCGAAAAGGGTCTCTGACCACCCTGAGTAGAATGGACAGACTTGGCGGTGCATTTCGGGATCCATTGGCGAAAAACTTTGCCACCGAACATGCCGCCATCCGTATCACATAAATGTGAAGTGGTGTCAAACCAATCAAGGCCTCTAAGTCCGCTTTTGGACACGTTCTCAATGCCCCAGTTATAACGTGGCATGCGAGTCTCTGTACCCTGCCTGATTTATTCATGCTAGTAACTTCCTCAGCCTTTCTTCACCAAGTTATAATAGCGATAGTGCCATTCTCGGCGAAAAGCTTCATGTTTTACCGTAAGAAGAGTGACTAGATACTTAACCACCTTAAAAAAGTTGATGTTGGTACCCATATCTCTTTGTAAAAGCTACAATACCGTTTTTTAGGGATTCACCGAGAATCCTTCCTTTGGACTCGTACTGTAATTCATTCAATTTTGCCATTTACATTCGAAAGCGGTTTTTGCTCAATTGTAAGCAAATGCGTCCACCCCACCAATTCATCATGCATAATATGTACTATTCATTCAATTGGGTTACCTGTCGAATCAGCTATACTACGTACTCTTACTCGTCAATCATTCAATACTATACAATGGACTTGTTTAATGATTTCTGTCGTTGTTGCAGTTTTTGGTCGTCCACTACATGTATCATCTTCAAGGGCTTTACGACCATGTTTGAATTTAGCAGTTCAAAATTACACGATGCGTTTTAAATCATCTAAAAAAAAGAACTTTACTACCGTACGTTATTAAATTTTATCCATAATAAAGAATGTACTGAGGCGTTCACACTAAATGCTTGTTAATAGCTTGTGCTACCAGTGTTCAAAACAAAAATTGTGCTAGTTGCAGCGCCTTCAGTGGTCAAACGCAGAAACCTTTCAAACTTCTCTCATATATATCTCTGTTGGACAATTCCAAGTCCTTATAAGAAGAAAAGTTGTGGTCTTCAGAGTTATAATTTTGAAAAACCTATTCTTTTTCGCCATATAACCAACCATATGATACTTAAAAGAGAATTTTATTTATTTGTAGAATTAGTACAAAAATGGTATAAACACATTCAAAGCTACCGACCATCAACTACACGACTGCAAAAGACGATGGCTACAAAACTAGCCAAGTCCAGCTACTTAATTATTTTAACGACTACAGCTACAAAATAAATATAAACAAATGGACATATGATTATTCTTTTTCAGTGGTGCCATATACATGTTTTCGCGTTTTTAATATATATGTATACATATTTCTTGTAATGCGTTTTTAAAACGCCTATTTCATGCATCTTATTGTATTTACAGCACTAAACCGTTTGGTGTCGCCAAGAACAATAGAAAAAGCCTAAGTTGGCTACGGGCTACAACGGTAGTCGTTTAGTCTGTAGCCGTGTTGCCGCTAAAATAATTATTCTCATAGGCACACATGTATTCTATTTTTGACAGCTTGTAGTTGATTGAATGTGTTTATGGCATAACTTGTCCTTTTATTTTCGGCAAGTGAATGAATGTGATATTGAGTGAATGAATAAAAAAAATAAATGTTAAATGTTAATAAGCAGTATAAATGTAAGGTTTTATTCATAAAACGTATAGTTTTAAAACGATTATAACACGAAATTTTTTTCTTTAAAATTAAAAGGTTTATAATTAATAATTAAGTTAAGTTGACAACATAAAAATATTTATAAAGATTTTAACTTGTTTTTTCGAAGAATATTTTAATATAATGAAAGTGGGAAAAAATTACATGAATTTTGCTTTTAAGAACTCAGATCATTAGAATATCTTGTTCTTTTTTGAGTCTACAAAATGTTTAAACGTTAAGTTAAGATAATGATAATGAGTAAAACCAACAAAAAACTATTTCTTTTTTTTCTTTCTCTCTCTCGAAAACTTTGTTCACAGTGTTTACTTTGATCCCTACTTAGCAGCCGCTGCAGCTCAAGCTGATCCCAATTTACGTTTTCAGGTAAGACAGTTAATTTGTTAACATTTTGGTTTTTGTTTTTATTTCTTAGTCAATATACGAGTAATGGTTAAGTTTATTTCATGCAGGGCTAAGTTAGTGTTAAATATTTGTTTTTGTATTTAAGTTTAGTTTTAAAACTTTTTTTTATTGTTAAAATAAAATAAAATGTAACAAAAAACAATTTAAATATGAAATTTTACAGGCAGCAAAACCGGTCACAGAAGTTCCAGCAGCACAGCCAGCCGCAATTATAAATGTAATAATTGTTTTATAATTTTGTTATATATTAAATATAATATAAATAATACTCGTACATATAAAAAGAAATTACAAATTATTTTTTAACTTAATGTAACTACTATCTCCATTATTATTTCATAAATTGTTTGTTTTTATAAAATTAAACTTTTTTTATTTATCTTATCGCTCTCTCTCTCTGTCTCTCTAACCACCTATTTGTTTGGTCCCCTTGAGTCTTGCTTTATTTGAAATATTTTTTAGTTAAAATTGTTTTGTTTTTTTTTTATAAGACTTGTAAAAACTCTAGTTTGTTTTTGTTATAGCAATTTATTTAATTTATATATTTTTTTAATATATTTTTTGGTTTGGTTTTTTTATATAAAATGCTAATTTCTTTATACTGCGATTGCTCCTTTTTTCGATTTTTTAGTTTGGGTATATATTTGTTCTCTAGAATAAAAAATATATATATTTTTCTTGCTCTATTGTACTCTCTTATTGTGGCAAGGACTTTTCAATTAAATAGTTTTTATATTTAAAAAAGAACATAAATATGATTTTTGCCAATAATTCTCTTAATCATATAAAAATAACATATAGATCAATTATTATACGTCATTTAATTTAAAGTTTTATTTTATTTTTTGTTTAAAGTTTTCATTAAAGTTTTAAATTTAAAAACAATATGTATTTTGTATAAAATTTTGTATAATATTATTCAAAACAAAACTTCTAAATAATACATACATACCATATGTTATAAATAATACTCACTCATACTTGTGAACACACTTAATGTAACACACCCAATACAACATACTATGTATTAAACACTATATAAACCAAATGGCGGTGGAGGATCAAAAATTGTATGTCATATACAGTACACCTGTGTTTATACATTGTCAATTAAATTTGTTTATTTTTTAAAATAACGCTTTTGAAATTCGCAATTTTCAATATTCTATTTTCAATAGTTTGAAATGAAACAAAAATAACAAAATTTTTCACAGAAATTCAGAGATTCTTTAAAGTAGTTTTTGATTTTTGTTCACTGTCTGGTTTTAAATATTGAAAGAAAAAACAGAAAATTTGCAAAAGTGAATAAAATATTTGTTTGTGGCGTTAAATGAAAGCCTGCCATTTATTTTTTAAAAAATTATTTAATGTAAATGTTGACCGCAGCTACGCGGTAGGTGGTCCATTTGTAAGCTCCAATATTGGCATACTTCTTCCAGCATTTCGGCCGGAATCTTACCAATGACAGCTGTAATATTGTCTTTCAGAACTGGAATTGTGGCTGGCTTGTCTCTGTACGCTAGAGGCTTCACTTATCACCACAAAATATAGTCTAGTAGAGACAAATTGCATGATCTTGGAGGCCAATAGACTACTCCAAAATCTGAGATTATATGCTCACCAAAGTCGACTCTCAATCAAACTAATTTAAAAATCACCAAACTGAAAAAAAGGTCGCCAAATAAATTTTAAAATCGCCACATCTGACAACCCTGCTCTCAATAGGTTCATGGTATCGCGTGCCGTGTGGCATGTAGCACCCTCTTGTTGAAATCACATATCAACCAAATTCAATTCTTCCACTTTGGGCAAAAAAAGTCAGTTATCATCGGACGGTATCTTGCTTCATTGACTGTAATGTTGCTTTTTTCACCGTTCTTCAAGAAGCACGGTTCAATGGTGATCGGCCCACAAACCGTACCAGACAGTATATCTTTTCGGATGCATTGGCAACTCTTGAACTGCCTCCGACAGCTCTTAACACCAAATTCGGCAATTTTGTTTATTGACATACCCATTGAGCATAAAATTAGCTTTGTCGCTTGAGATACAAAACACATTTTCCACACAGCACGAAGCTTGTTAGTAAAGTTCAATGTTTTCTATGGTGAAATGGTGAAATTTACTGCTCACGATTTCTTTTTTTTTTTCATTGAAAAAATTTACACTTGAAAACTAAAAAGCAACAGAATCACCCATTTTTAAGGGTAATATTATAAAACATTTTATCGATTCAGTCTAGAAATATTGATATTTATTAATGTCTTCAGATAAGGCATACGTTTTAATGAGAACCCATTCTTTTGATTCATACTTCTTACCTCCCACTCATTCCATGGGTATAGCGATTCGTATTCTAATTTTTTTTTTCCGTAATGACTACACACTTATTTCACGTAGAAGGACCCAAAGATAGCTAACCTATTTAATAAAACACAGCATATTTAAGAAAATTTTTCTTTAATTTTTAACAATCTTTATGTTTCATCACTCATTGCTACTTTTTTTTTGTAAAAATTATACCCTGCACTTCCAAAAAACAGATGCAATGACCAAACCTATAGATGGAAATATTGTCTACGCAAAAACTAGGTTTTATTGCGGTGAAAAATCGCCAAACATTCTACTGTGAGCAATCGCGGCAAATCCAAATCAATATGCGACGTGTAGCATATTTTGAAATCCCATTCATTTCACATACCTTCAGCCGATGACTTACTTAGCCATTTCTCCTGCCGTGCACGAACGTGCAGACTCTCCCAGAATAACTATCTTACTTGCTTCTAATATTGGTCGGACGAAGGACTTTCAAATGAAAGTGTTGAACTACATAATGCTGACCAATTTTTTTCGTGTTTACATATTCAATAAAACAACATGGCATCTTAAAACTTAGAACATACGTTTTATAAGTTTGACACTTTTCATCAAAGTAATTGTTTTCAAACTACGGCCGCCGTGTAGCAAATGGACAAAAAAGTCCCGTTCCTAACAAAGAAAACACTATTTTATGTTCAAAATTAGCTTTATTCATCAACGTAATCTCCACCAAGAGCAATGCAATCGATCCTGTGCCGCTGTAACATTTCAGTACTTGTTTGTGGAACAATTTATCTTTTGCCTTAGTTTTAGTGATAACCTCCTCATTCGTGCGATATTTCTTACCGGCGAGCATTTTTTTGTAGTCGGCGAACAGTCAGTAGTCACGGGGGGGAGCCAAATCTGGTGAATACAGTGGAGTTCAATTCATGTAATTTTGCAATTGATTCAAAACCATCAACACGTTCTTATTTTTGGTCAACAGTGAGCAAACGCGGCACCAACTTTGAACAGAGTTTTCACATAGTCAAATGCTCATGCATTCTTTTTATATCTTTAGATGTCAGCTAACTCACGCAACTTTACTTTTCGATCACTTTTCGTCCACTACGTCTCTACGACCACGTTTAAAGTCAGCAAACTAACTTTTTGAGCCATTCCTTCGCTTGAACGGTATTTTTTCCCGTCAAGACGCAGTGTAGAATTAAAACACAAAATTGTTTTTGATTCATTGTTCTGAAAATAATAAAAGTAGCGTCACTCTAGGCACAATAACTTACAAACTAATTAGTAGAATAGCACGATATTTTAAGAACTAACTAAAAAAGATAATTTTTAGCCCATGTGTTATACGTCACATATTTAATTAAATCAAAAGCACTAAATAACATTCGCCGATATCGTTTAACCCTTCCGAAACAATCGATGTGAATAACACAACTATGCGTCTCAAAAAACTGTTGCCTTCTAAGCATGCACGTTAATCAGGAAAAGCCTACTGTTTTGATAGTTTTTTAGTGTCTGGTGTGTAGTGGTAAATTCATGTTTCGTTTACAGTTAAAAAACAAACCAAAATTTGTTCGAATTGCGCCTGAACACCAACCTGAAAAGATTTCACGATTTCGCTTATATATCCATATATATATGAGTGTGATCTATTGAGCCACTGATAGCATGGATAGCTATTTCATATCCATTTATCGCATATTCATGCAAATGTGATGTAGCCGCTTATTTGACGTACCTACGGACTCAGCCACTACTTCATACACTTTCAATCTAGGCTCGTCCAATATCTTTTGTCCGATCGTAACGTGTGTTGTTTGTGTTGGTAAGCCTCAATACCACAAGTATATGTATTAAGTTTTTCTTTGGTTTTAATGTTAAAATAATTATTAGCAGAGAAATGCAAAGTTTACAAGATAAATTGATTAAAGAGACTTATTTGTATGGTCAACATGTCAAATAAAGACTTCAAACAAAGCCAGTTATCTGTCACCTAAAATAGTACGTAATTCACATAGTGCGTGTTCAGATGTTTCAACGTATGTACATTATGTAGAATCAAAATCAAAAAGTAGTTGTCTTCTCATCTACACTGGTTTATATAGTGTTAATACAATATAAAATTCCTATTTAAAAGCATTTCTTTTACCATCCCATCAGCATTCATTTTCTATACAATTTATATAACAAAATACAATATTGAATTGTATGTTTTAATTTTATTTTACTCAAACAACAAAAATAACAAAAGAAATAAGGAAAAGTTATCGAAAAAGAAAAATTCTATACAAATTGTAAAAGTTTTTTTTAAATTTTTTTCCTTTACATAACTGCTAAAAGAAATAGCATGACATTTTCTTTACCTTTTACTCAATTTTTCTCTTTTTTTACATGTTTTCATTTTTTAATAAGTTTTTATTTTCATTCTACGAGTATTAAGTTCTTAAACAATTTATTTAATGCAAATATGACGACAGTTTTCAGATTATTTTTTTCCCGTCTTAACATTGTGTTCTTTCAAGAAGAAAAATTTGTAAAAAATTGTTTTGTCGTCTGTCGTTCGCTGCAATAAAAGTGATGAATTTTAAGTGGCATGACTTTAGTTTTAAAGGCATCGCATTGGTGTAAAAATAGGGAATAAATTTTAATTGGAAAATGTAAATAATTTTGTAATAATCATTTGAATTTCAAAGTTGGTTTGAGAATATGCGAGTAAAAAGGACGGAATGTGAAATAATATTATGTTGACTTTCAGTTAAAAGTATGACATTTTAAAGGGTAATAATGAAGGAATAAAGGTGAAATAAAGTTTACATTCTTACGTTTAGTGCTTAAAAGAAAAACTTTTTGGTTTTAGTTAAAAAAAGAAAATATTTAATATAAATGCAGATTTCAAGCGCAAGAAGATTTATTTTTTACTAAGTTATTTATTAAGAGATTTAAAAAAAAAAATTAACTTTAATTGTATCTCAATGCCAACTACCAAATAATGATTTCTTTAAAAATGTCGTCATCATTCTAAATTTACTTCCATCTTTTATTATGGAATTTCGGCTCATTGGCTTGACTTTATAGACTTTCCATAAAATCAATAACGTGATCAACGTTTACTTCTATTAATCTACTCATAATTTTCTCATGTTCTCAGTATTCAAAGTATTTCTAAAGGGTAATTTTTTTACTATATGGTTTTTGAATGTAAATTTTCTCAGTGTAAAAAATAGGTTCGCGATATGTGGCAATGCCAAAAATTGTCAGTGAGGTATGCCATTTCAGCATGATTAGGGTAACGAACGTACAACGCTTGCAAATCATTGAATTTCATTATAAAAATTTGTGCTGTGTGAGAAAAATTATCTTCAGCGCATTTAAGCACATTTTTGCTTTAATAATGGGTACGTTGAAATTGTTAGAATTGCTGAATTTGGTGTGAAGATCATCGGACCGTACTTCTTCATGAACGATGTGTTGATTACCGACTTTTTTTTGCTCAATATGTAAGAATCAGACTTATTTGACATATGGTTTCAACAAAACGGTGCTACATGCCTGCCACACTGGACGCGATATCATATAACTATTGAGAAGCAAGTTTGATTAGTAATTAATCTCAAGTTTTGAAGTACATTGACCACCAAAATCATGCGATTTTACTATTTTTTTCTGGGGATACGTGAAGTCTCTCGTGTATAGGAAACAAGCCAACCACAATTCCAGCCCTGGAAGCCAACATTACAAGTTCCATTGGTGAGATCCTGCCTGAAATCCTGGAAATAATATGCCAAAACGAACCACCCACGGCGTGACCACGGGCAATATTTACATAAAATAATCTTTAACCAGCATTTCATAAGTTACTGAAGTGAAGTACCATAACAAAATTCGTTATTGTATTTATAAAAATGTGCGCAAATGGATTTGAATGTGATTTTTGATTGTTAGACAATCGAATTGCTTAGGTAAAATTAAATTTACAAAATGGAAAAAAATATACCCGAAAAATCTAAAGCACCTCAAAAATGCTCGTTCAGAAAATTAGAGGGTAATGTGGAACCCCATGAATAGACAATGTGGAATATTATTCTACATCATTGGAAACAATTTAGAAAGAAAAAATTTAATATTTTTTAATTTTGTTATTGAACCGATCCATAGTTTAGGCCCTTAGTCCCGAAAATATCTGTTTCATGTAAATTCCAATATATGTATAGTGACTCCAACACATAAACGGACAAAATCAGTTTTCATAGGAAATTAATCTTAAAATAAATAATATAATAAATATATAGATTTTTTGGGGTCTTATTTATACTTAAATAAGAATAATAGAAAATCCTGCAGTTTATCCAATAATAACTGTAAGTTTTACCAGAAAAAGAATTTAAAGCTTATTCAGAAAAATGCAGTAATCGATAATTTGCATATCCTTTGTAATCTAGAAAAGTCAGTAATCGTCTTGGAATTGATTTTCAGTATTTCTAATAATGTCACGTTATACTGACAAGGATAGTGATCCTTTTTTGATCAACTCCCCAAGCTAATTCCTTCCAAAGACTTCTTATTACATTATGTTCTGGGCTCTGCGCAAGTGTTTCTGTAAGTTTGGATCAGATAGGGATCATTCAAAGTCTTGCAACATCTAATGGGTGCTTGGGATGGTTGCTTGATAGAAGGGGAAATTGACCGCTGTACTCCCTTCTCTGCACTTTGGTTTGAAATTTGTTTTATTTGGTTATTGAAATAAACAAACTTGTCCATTTTACCATCAATAAAATTCAAATTGCCATCACCAGGACTACAGCTGTTTAGAGGACTTTTCTCTGAGCAAAATTCTTGTCCAATTATGCATATGAGTCACTGAGTATTTGAGTGTAAATAAAAAAAATTTAAATATACCAAATAAATGAAAGAATTATATAAACTCCTACCCCCATATTCATAAAAAATAAAATGTGTTTGAAATCTATTTAAATAAAATGTTGTACGAAAAGTTTAAAATTTTATGAATATGGTAGTTTATATTTAGAATAAAACCCTTCTTTGAATGTGCGCACAAAGTCATTTTCAATAGTTTCCATTCCAAAGATCAACTGAAAACTACTTATACTGATCTAAAACTAAGATCTTATTTGCGAAATAGAGGGATGTTCGACATTATCCAGTATTACTTTACACCAGGGTTGACAACCCAATTAAACCCACACTGTTGGATTTTTTTATTCACAGTAGTTCGTAGTTACAACAACAAAAATAAGTATAATTTACGTTTGGGTAGTACAAATTAATTCTGTCCGTTTTTAAGTTCAAAAAAGATGAATTAATAAATGTATTAAAATAAAAATGTATGATATCCCTGCTTACATCTTTTCCCCACCTCTGAGCGAATTTCTGAATTCCGTTTCAGCAAAACATCTCGTCTTCTGATCCAACATTGAAGTCGATTTTATATTTCTAGAATAGAAGTAATTCAGTGACATGCTGAAAGACATTGTACTTATCTGTCGAAACAGTCAATAGTCAGAGAGACCAATGTTCGCTGAATATGGCATTTGATCGTTTCTGACAGTCGTTTGGCAACTTTTGCGGCGTAAGGCCGAACATTGTTATGCAAAGGAATAACTTAATCATATCTGCCTTTGTATTCCGGCCGTTTTTCTTATAATGTACGATTCAAACGAAGTAATCGCAGTGTACTTTAGCAGCCCACACAATGCCGACCATGAGTGAAAAATTGCATAATAAATATCGAAACATCGTAATTGTACTAATAAATAAAAATTATTGTCTAATTAAATGAAATTAGGAATCAATTATAAATATAAAACCCAATAAAAAACCATTAAAAAAACCCGATAAAACCCGGCCTTTTAACTGCCCTGCTTAATACTATTGTTATTTTTAGAATTTTAGGTTTTTTTTTATTTTATTTTTTTTTTTTTTTTTTTTGTTTCAAGTGTTTATTACATTTTATTTTCTTTATTTCTATGCATTTAAAGTAACATTTAAGCATTTTTCACATCAAATATCTGTATCCTAACAATATAACATGCAATTCATATTAATTTGTTAAGTCTTTTGTTAATAATTGTTGTTTTTTAAGCATTTAAATGAAAAGAAAAACTAATTTTCATTGTTTTTTATGTTGCCCCTTTCATATACAATTTTCTACACTTTTACACCAAAATTTAAACTCTTTCTCTCAACCCTCACTAGAACACGAAACCCAACATTAATTTGTTTATTAGAAATTTTTATAAAGAAAAATACTTTTAAAAGAATACATAGAAAAAATGAAATAAGAAACGAAATTTACTTGAAAACTTACAGCGCCGCACTGTGACAACGATAAACAGTACCCCACATACGATCAACCGCATTCCGGTACCACAGAATGTTTTGGTAAAAAATTATCTCAATTTATTGTATAATTCTCAAGCATTTGTTATGTTTTTGTTTTTTGATTTCTGTTACGTTTTATATTTGTAATTTGTACTAGAGTTCTTCATATATAATATATGTGTGTGTCTGTAATTTAGTTTAATTAATAGCAAAAAAAAAATCGTTACCATAGTGGCCTCTCTTAATGCGTTAAATATGCACCAATTTTTTCAAATTTTAACGGCTTCGCTGGCATGCTTAAATTTTGAATAATTTGTTTTTCTTACAGGTGTTGCTGTGTGTTGGAATTTAGTTATTTTTTATATATATTTTTTTAACTTATTAGTTTATAAGTATGTAATACTAAATAATGTAATTCTTTTTAATTATATTTCAGCTGTAAAACTGTAACTTTTACAAAAAATTTTCATTTGTTATAAAAAAGCATGTATTTTACTTTATTTCTATATATTCTTTGGTAAATTATTTACATACATATCTCTTGCTCTGTATTGATTACTGATTATGATTGCTGATTAAGGGTGGCAACCGAATTTCGGTTGCGTTGCCGAATGCTAACTAAAAAATTTATATTTGCCTATATGACAATTGAAATTAATGATTTATAGTTGTCCATTGCCATACGTAATATAATATTCGGCAAAGGTTGCCACCCATAATCGATCCATTAGATTATCTAATCATACATATACATATTGAGCCATAACCGTCAAAAAAACGTAAGCGCCATGATTAACTAGTTTCGTTTTTTGATAAAAAAAAATCTATAGAATTCGATCATTTCCATTAATACGCAAAATTTTATAGTTCTAAAATGTACCTTTTTGATTTTACAGCAAAGACAACACTAGAACAAAATATTATTTAAATAAACCTTCTCCTGTAAAATTTGTTTTTTGTCGCTTACGTCTTTTTGGCGATTATGGCCCGATATAGAGATTCTTTCTTTACATTGTATAGCAAATAATAAAAAACAAGGTTTTGGTTTAACTCTTATATTTTATTATTAAATGTACTCTTAAAACTGCATTTTATTTAAAGCAACAAAATTAAAGAACAACAAAAAATCGCACCCTAATATTAAATTTATAGCTAATGTATGTCCATATTGTATTTATTGTTTGATTGACTGACTGTATATTATTTGGTTTTATTGAAAGAATTTAAATAGAAATTAAAAATTAATCTGCAACCCCTCCTCAGTTTTGAAAATCATTGCGTTGATTTATAATCGCGTACATATGATTTAACTGTCACTGTCAGCTACATTGAAAACGTTTCATTAACTAACTGTTCCTTTAAATTTATACAAAATTTTATTTTATTTTTTCGTTAACGATGAATAAGTAATTACTCATTCATTTTTATTGTGTAGAATCTGTAATTGACAAGTGCCAGTTTAGATCAATTATTTATGGACCGTTTATTTAAATCACTTACACTTATATTTCAAATTATTAAATTCAAATTACAATCAATAACTATATTTAATTACTATGCTGTAAAATCTCACCTTCCAAAAAACAAAATGAATTCTGTTTATTTTTCTTTTATACACTTTTTTTGGTTGTTGCCTTGACAGCCAAATTATAAAATGTTTGTTAATTTGTTGTTTTCTTTCTACCTTTTTTTTTTCTTTTGCGCCCGTTTCAATACGTATTACTCGTTTAGGCTACTGGTCCTCTGTTAAAGACACCCTTGTCTCAGGCTCAACAAGCTTATGCTACTGCAGCAACTACATATACTGCTGTGGCAGCTAGAGCAGCTTATGGTGCTGCTGCTGCTGCAGCAGCTCAGCCAACTTTGGCTGGTTATGCCACCGTTGCGGGGTAAGTTTCTATAGGAAATGACTAAAAGAAAGTATATCAACTAAAACATTGCGTACTAACAGCGATTACTAACCAACTAAACACAACAAAATCAAATAATAACGAGTTTGTATATGACAAGGCCTCGACTACAAGTACTTTCCACATTAGTACTTAGCTGAAATACATATTTTTATTTAATTTATTGTTTTTATTTTATTATTAGTAACAGATTTTAAATGTTAACTAGTACGAAAACATTTGTTAAAAACCATGTCTATAGACCTGTAGAGTATATGTCTTATAAAAAAAAAGTATCAAATTTATAAATAAGATATACATTTTTGGTAATGGCTTAGTACCATTTCAAAAAGTTGGCCTCAAATCCTTAATTACAAGATCAATGAGTTTTTGTATTACCAGCGCTCAAAGTTTATTGGAACACTGTTATCGGTAACTGTTATCTATTACTAACTACTGAGCAAGCTGTGTCTATTAGAGTGTTTTTTTATGTATAAACGACAATCATTGAAATTAAAGAGAGGCTTAATAAATGCGTACTCTTCTCCATCAATATTAATGGTTGTGGCTACGACAGTACAAATAATGTTGAGGTCCAGAAAAAGTTATCACTTCAAAAGCAATCGACGAAATCCATTGAATAATATTGAACAGGTGGACAACGAAAGCGCATGATGTGGTTAGCGCGCATGCTGATGTTGTATAAATATCGGAATATGGTGAAGGTGTACACATATTCACTCGACCATAAATACAGCCTAGATACCGGCATAAAATTTTATCCAACGTAATGTGTTAGCGTCTGGAACCAGAAGAATCCACTACCATTCAAATATTCACATAACGTCAAATCCTGGAGAAAACCAAAGAAAAACAGATCGATAAACATAATCGATTTTAAAGCTGCCATTGATAGTCCTATACGGAGCAAATTGTATAAGGCTATGTCTGAGTTTGGAATACCGTAATGAGTGAGCGTCTGGAACTAAAAAAATGTATTACCATTCAAATATTCACATAACGTTATAAAACTGGAAAAAACCAAAGAAAAACAGATCGATACACACAATCGATTATAAAGTTGCCTTTGATAGTCCTATACGGAGCAAATTGTATAAGGCTATGTCTGAGTACGGAAAAACTGCCAGGCTTGTACGATTGTGTGGGATGACGCTCACGGATACAAAGTCCTCAGTGAAGATCGGTCGGTTGGTTTACGAGTCTACTCATAGCTGCTACGAGTGTCAAGTAGTGTCCTCAGACACTCCAAACTGCCCGTTGTCTGCAATACCTCTACTCACTTTGTGAGGCTGAGATTTTTGAAGAGATCATCTGGTCCAATGCAGAATATTGTATAGATATTGTATAGGAGCCACCGCCGAAAGCGTTACTGCTACGATTCATAAGAGCCGGATATCCACATAAGAAGCGTTCAGTGACGAAATATTCAATACTGTAATGAAGGAAAAGTAGGAAATGCTCCGGTGAATACGTGTGGTACTATTTATGACAAAAACCACATGCTTCTCGCAATGCCGATAAGAACAACATAATGGGTCGAAATTTAAGAGAAGTACCATTAGTATTCTCTAGAACTGAAGAAGAGTCAGCTAAATCGGGTTTGGTGGTAAGTGAGGACAAAACTAAGTTAATGGTCTCTTTGGACAAACAAACAATTCGCCCTACCATCAAAAAAGAAAAACTTCGTTTATCCCGGTTCTGCCATGAACAAAAATAATAAAGTCAGCCTGGAGATAAAAAAGAGAATCTTGCTTGTTAATAGCTCTTATTTTGGACTTTTGGAATTTTAATAATTCCAGACTATCAATACGGAAACTGAAGAACGATGTAAGAGAAAAACGTGTCGTTGAGGTTCTTTTGAAACTTGGTGTGATTAAGTGGAGAAGAAGCGGACAAAATTAATAGCAATTCAAAGAATGAACATGTGTGAACGAAGCCTGAAACCATCCAAATGCACTAAACAATACAACACACTGAGGAGCAGCTATTTGAGTTTTAAGAGGTAACACTCACGTAAATTACCATGAAAAGGATACAACGATTAGTTACAAATATTATTCGGAGCTTTTTGACAGATTTTACATTGATTTAAAGCAAAAAAGGCCAGTTTCATCAAGAGAATACTTTTCAGGCAACATGTAATATCGTTTTTTTTTAGAAAAGTTGCAACAAACAGTAGATTGTTAGGATATGACTGAAAGATTGGAAATACTCGTATTTTCCATTCAAAACTCTATCTGTTCTATAACGCAAAGAAAACGTCTTAAAGAATCTTTTCTCTTTCAAAATTCAAGAAAATGACAAGGCAGCAAATGCCTTCAAATTTAAAAAAATGTTTATACTGAACAGCATATACCGTCGCGTCCTATCTTATCAATTAGGAATTGTGGCTGAGTCAGGACTAGGGAAATCGATTTTTCGACTTTTTTCAAAAATCAGTTTTCGAATAATTCGAAAAATTATAATTTTTTTAAAAACCGATTTTCGGTTAAAAATTAATTAAATAATCGGTCAACCGGCTCGATTATTAAAATGAAATTCCAATTAATTCTTGTTGCTTTATCAAATAAAATTGATAAATTTTGTTCCATGTTGTAGTTTTTTAGCAAGTAGATATGCTAGAAAAACATTCCGCTTTTCTAAAATCTGAACGGACATTCCGTCATCGACAACATAACGTGCTAATATTTCCCCAGTTATTTGCCGGCGCCTCGGAACTTCTTGGTATAGAATTAAGTTATATGTACTGCACAATAACCTCAATCTTGTGAACATATTTAAGGCGGTTAATAAGTCCTACTATCGAAGAGCCTTTACAGTTTAGTATTTTAGAACACTTAATACATCAAGACGTATCCTTTCTAACGCGTTCGAAGAGGAGGATATCTGTAGTAAAACATATGTATGTATGCAATTGATTCTTGCATTTAATTTTCAAATCACAAATCACTTCTTATTTAACTGTAATTTTTTAAATTTCAAGTTTTTGTTTGTTAAAAGGAATGTTTTATGTTTATTAAAACAATTCCAAGGCTCAATTACACAGCTGATCATCAGCTACTGCTCCTCAAGCTGTTAAACTCCATACGTAAATATTGTTATTCATTTACAGAATATGTATAAGGGGATTAGTTAATGTTGCTCAGGTTTTTTTTTCTGCGTCACTCCTCTAGGGAGCATATTGGCTTTCCACAAAGCATCTATTGCTTTGTTTCAGTTTCTTTAATCAATTTGATATTTCAAGCTAAGTAGATGATTAATCCGCTTAGCTTCCTCCATATGATTTTTTTTTTTTGTGTAGTGGAGAAGATCCTTGCTTATTGGTGGTGATCTTTAATTTAGCATTGTAATTTTTTCCCAGTAGGTGACGTGTTTTTCCTGATCATTCGTTTGATGTTTGTCATCATCGCCAGTGGTATGCGAGAAGGGTCAGGGGGCTTTTTTCTTTATTTTGTTTTAGATGGAGTTATCTGGAGGGAAGAAAGTTGAAGCCTTTTTATTATTAAACATCCGAAACCACAATTAAATTTTTTCCTCGTCATGTCCTCTACTGGGGCTCGAACCTGGGTCGTTTGTGATGTTATGCGTGCGCTCTAACCACTACACCACGCCACCCTCAGATATGCATATCTTATCGTTCTTTGTGCGACGTTTAAGGTTGTCATTTATTTAAAATTAAGACGTTCTATATTAAATTTAGAAAGATACATAAATTATGAGCATATTTGCAATAACAAAATATATACAAATTATACATTTTTAAATTAACCGGTTTTTCATGTTACAATAACCGTTTTATTCGATATTCGAGATGTGGACATTTTAAAATAACCGACTTCGCAAAAACAAAAAAACTGGTCGAATAATAACCGTTCGATCTCCCCAGTTAATACCCTACCGGATTATCCTGCAGTATTGTTTAGATCTTCATAAAGAAAGGATTATAATCAAAAATACAATTATGATTTATTTTTCTTTTCTGTTGGGTAGTTTCTACTGATGATTTGAATCTTTTCTTTTTTAGATGATATGTAAAGTTTTCATTTAGTTTAATAGTAATTATTTTTATATACATTAATTTTCTTTATTATTCTTATTATTTTGATTTTGTTTTATTTTTAATTTTGATTTTGTTTTAATTTTATTTTTATTTTAGAAGAAACGAAATAAGAAACAATGAAAACCTTAAAGTGTTACTAATAAACTTTTGCAAAATCCTAACAAAACTTAACAATTTCAACCAATAATAACACTAAACAAGACTAGAATTTTCAAAAGGACAAAACTACTAACAAAATTTAAAGGATTATTTATATCAAAAAAAAAAAAAAAAAAACAAATGCATAAAACTAATCAATTAAACAAAAAAGTAAAAAGAATTTCAATATTTAAAAATTGAAAATATTAAACAAAATGTTTATTTTTTAAATCATAGCTATGCTCGAGAATATGCTGATCCATATTTAGGACATGGTATTGGACCTGTACCCGGCTATGGGGTAAGTAGACATATATTTTTTAAAATAATATGAAATAAATTTTTAATTTCACTTCTTTTATTTAGGCTACCATGTATCGTGGAGGATTCAATCGCTTTACACCATATTAATTTTAAGAGAACCGTCATGAACACAAAATTTGTCAATACTCATTAATTAATTATTGAAAACAAAAAAAAAAAACTTTTTTTAGAAAAAAATACTCATAATTTACACACCAGGGGTTGCAAATAAGAAGAAAAATATCTATAAAATGCTCAATAACAACAATACTCATTAAAAACATAAACTTTTATATAAAAAAAAAATTGAGAGAAAATACAAAAGATTAAAAATTAAAACACACGTTTAAAGTGCGTTGTTGAGAATTAAGTGAAAAAAAAAGAAATTTAATTAAAAAGAAAAAAATAATGAAATCATTTATTTAGATTACAACAGAGATTCTTAAATACAAAAGTAGTTTTGTTCAAATTCAATGTCGTCCAGCAAAAATATTAAGAAAGAAACAAAAGAAAATTTAGTAATAATTTAAAATTTAAAACTAGAAAACAAAACAATCCTTAATTCTTATTCTTAAAATCATAACAAACAAAAACAATTTTAGAGCTTCTCTTGAAAACAAAACAAAAAAAAAACGCAAAATAGTGTTAGAAAATTTTCCTTGTCTGTCTTTCATTAAATTTAAATTAAAAAAAATTTTTTTTCTTACATTTTATTTGAAAAAGTTTAAAGAAAAAATACATTTTAAAAGTTACAAATATGTACACGTAGTTAAAATTTTTTATTATTAAAAAAAACACAATCATCGTTTCTTTAAAATATTTAAAAACCAAAATTATATTAATATGTGTTTGAATATGTTTAAAAACATATAAAACAAAATTATTATTTTCTTTTAGTTTTATGAAGAAAGTTATATAAAAATGGCAGCCCTTTATACGACGTTTTTATTTTATTATAAAAAAAAATCAAAAATTATTTCTTTATACAAATATTTAGCATATAATTTGGCAACTATTTACAAAATACTCATTATTTTTTGTTACTTTATTATTGTAATTAAAAAAGAAATTATTATTGACATTAATTATTATTAAATTTTTTCTCTTTTTATTTGAGATTTATTATTATATTATTACATTATATTTAATCGATTTTTTATAATACTCTTTAATTTTTGTAGTTGTATTAAAAAAAAAAACAAAAAATTGTTGAATACAAATTCGCAATTTGAGCGCATATAATTCGTTTTTTTTCCATTATTATTATTTTTTTTTAATTTATAAAACTTAATAGTATATTTTGAAATAAAATACTAAAGTTATCAGATTTAAATATTTCCCATATGCAGGTTATGGCAATCATTATGAGATTTATTTTGAAAATCACTTATTGCAATGCATCATCACCTAGAGTTCGAATTAAAAGCGCTATAAAAACCAAAAATATAAGAGAAATCATAAAGTTTTTTTTATTTTAAACACTCAATAAAACAATCAGAAGTATTAATCAGAATTAAATTCACATATACTAGAAGTTAATCTAAAGGTTTAGGGAAAGTATCAATTTTTGCAAGTTGTAAAAAATTCGAATTCTCAATACTTTGTCCAAAAACATTTAGTTTTATTTTACATTTTAATACGTCTTGGCATATTTTCGACCAAAGTATCGATGGTCCAGTATATAATATTAGCACAATCCCTTTGTATTCGCGATCAAAGTGCGTTTGAATATGCTGCGTCAAGAGCCAATCCTTTACGATTTTTGTTGTTTACTTCAGAGCCACATTTTGTTGAAATATAAATTCCTCTTTTGGATAAGCACTTTCTTCTACAAAGTCTGAAATTATGCATTACCATAAGCGTAGAGAAAACTCTATTATCAAAAGAAGCAGTTCCATACCGTCACTCGTTGCTTTTTTAAGCATTTATATGCGCGTCTATCCGATCAAATAACCTTATTCAAGTCATCAACACTCCAATTTTACAAAACTGAAGGCGATCTTTCACTTTTTTCTGACAACGCTGGCATTTTTTGCTTTACATCTGGCATAAGGCAACTTTTACGAAGAGATCAACATGATGTCCACTCACTAACTGAATTGTTTATGGCGGCTGTGGCCTGTTTATGTTTACCTGTGTGATGTTTACCCTATTTGAAAAATAATAAACGCTTTAGCAAGCTCAAACGGCTTCTGACGTATTTATATTGCCTCTTTTTCGTATTTGTAGCACTATTTAGTGACACATTTCTAACTTCTTGGCATTTTGGCAAACTGAAAAATTATTATTTGTCATTTACACAATTTGTTTTTTTTATAAATTTGATCTTTTTTCTTTTTAAAGTGAAGTCAAAAATCGTTTTTCAAGAGCATATCAAGTAACGGCATTTAATTTTGCCTAATTTGTTTGTGCTGTCAGACTGGACTAATTTCAATGTGCCAAGTTTCAATACTAGTGAAACTAAGTTTCAATAAGATTGAATTTCCTTTTGTTGCTTTTTCCTATTCCTCTATTGATTATTTGAAAAAGTGAATTAATTCTCTATTTTTCTATTTTTTGGGTTTTATTGAGCTTTTATGGTCCCTATTGTCGTTCTCAACTCAACTCAGTTTGGTTGTTTGAAGCTGGATTCATCCATACGGGTTCAGACAAAGAATCTCTTCGGACATAATTTTTTCTTTTGTATTAGGTAAACTATGTCAGTAAAAAATGTTGGTCGAACAAATGTTTTACCCGAACCGAATAGGTGAATCCAGCTTCAAAAGACCAAACTGAGTTTAGTTGAGAACGACAATAGAGGCATTTAATTCGAACTTCATTATTTTGTATTCAATTCTGCTCGACACTGTAAGTGATTAACAAAATTAGCATCTATTTGTTTTCAAATCAGCTTATAACAGAAACCAAGTCGAAATTTTCAATTATAATTAATTCTTATCGTAAACCATTTGCTCTCAAGCCCAGTCGCCGCTGATGTGGTCGAACAAGTAAACGTACCGATAAGCGAATAACAACATTTCATATGCATAGTTTAAAAATTCAAACTAAACAAACTCGATCAAATCAGCTCGTTGAAAAATATTGTATTTTCAAAAAGAATTTTCAAGAACAAGAACTAATGGCAAGAAATTTAAAAGTGTCATCTTACATTTATTAGAAAACGTATTAATTTAGTTGTCTGATTTATTAAAAAAAAAAATACAAAGTTAATTCTAAAGCACTATTGATTTAGAAACAACCAAATAATAAAATATCTAAAAAAAATTGGAGCAAATTCTTTGTATATAAGAACAATTTTATAGAAATACTGATAATTTTAGTGTTATAATACATATTTTTTTAAAAATATTTTTCTTTATAATTTTTAACAATTTTGTTCCTGTTATAATTGCAATTATCATTGTTTTATATGCATATGTATTTTATATTGGCAGCTATTAAAAGAACTTGTTTAAGCAAATTATTATAAATAAATTAAAATAAAATCTTTATATACATAAAAAAATAAATTAGTGAAAAAACGTAGACATATCCTTGATATATACAATAAATTTAACAAAAAATAAGGCAAAATCTAAGAAATTTATAAGAATTAAATTAAAAAAGCTAATTAAATTCATAAAATGAAATAAAAATATTATATATTAATATATATATATATATATATATATATATATATATATATATATATATATATATATATATATATATATATATATATATACATATATATATATATATTAAAAAATGAATCTTTTTATTTTTTGTATAAAACAGTAATAACAAAAGAAAACCATATTTTTCAAAGAATTTATTCAAAAAAGCAATTTACTATTTTAACAAAAATGAAAGAACTCAAATATTTTTCCTCACTCTAAAGAATGTTTTGAGACAAAAAACAAAATTATAACATTAAAAAAAATAAATGTATGAGTGTGTTCAAAGAATAAATTAAATGAAAATTATAAATAATAATTAATTTTATAAGACAGCTACTTTAAATAAAACAGAAAAAAATATAATTATAAGTAAAATTATAATTAAAAGAAAATGCTCAAAAATATAACAAAAATACTTTAGATTTATTAAAGCCATATAAAATATTATAAATATTACTTAAAAATGAAAAAAAAAAATATTTCTCTAAGTGTGTTTAAAACAATATTATTTTTTGTTTTTTATGATTATTATTAATATTTTTCTAAAATATTTTTTTAAATGTATGAATGTATTGCGTGTTTAAATGTGCAATTGTTTATATATATATATATATATATATATATATATATATATATATATATATATATATATATATATATATATGTATATATATTAAAATTAAAATTAAAAACAAACATCTTGCACTTTTTAACTGGTTAAAAAATCTAACACTTTTTAATACTTATTTATGTAATTCTTAGCAAGACTATGCGATAAAACAAAGAAAGAATATTAAAAACTTAAATCAAAAGAAAGCTTGAGTATAGTTTAGAAAATAAAAACAATGTTTATTAAATTTTAAAAAATACATATTGCTGAATTTACATTTAACACAAAAAAAAACGATAAGGAAAACCAAAATAGTTAAATTCTATTTAATTTAAATACAAAATCAAACGTTAAGAAACAAAAGCACAAAATTACTTGTACACCCCTCGCCACTGGAATAGCACACCCTCTGTAGTTTCAAAAAATCGTCTTATAACTAAAAAACTATAACCTCGCTAAAGTTATTATCACATGTGCTCTCTAGTGCTTTCATTTCTTTTTTGAAAAAAAAAAAAGTATTACAAAAACATTATTTTAAAAAAATATTATATAACTTTTTGGTATTTTATTTTTTGCTGACAAATTTACTGTGAAAAAATGCGCCATTTGAATAGAACATACAATTAAAACTTAGCTATCAGTCGGAATTTTGACGGTAAGGTTAATAAGCTAATTAAACAGGATTTCTTTTATGAATAATATTAAAAATGATGCGTGGTAAAGCACTGTCGGAGGTTGAAAAGAGAGTTTGAGTCCAGGGCAAGTTTTATGGTTTAAATAAACTCTGGAGCACTTGAGTATAGTTTCCTACTCTCATTAGCTTTTTTTGGATAACCATTCCCATATATTTTCGTTTATGTTTAAATCATGGTAATACGCGGCCAACTTAAAATTCTAATATTTTGTTTCTCTATATAACCTTTTATAATCCGAACAGTGTGGATAAGTACGTAATCCTGTTAAAAAATTTAAGGAAGAGGTCCAAGGATATTTGCGAAAGCCGGGAAAGCCGTTTTTAGTTACTCATTGGAGGATATAGCTTTTATCGTCATGTTTAAAAACTTAATGTGGTAAATGACGTCATATGGAATTATTCTCCATACCATAACACCTCCTGCAGGACTATGTAAGCGATCCATATAATGCGGTTTCTTTCGTATATAATAAAAGTAATAACCATACCTAGCACGGAAATTAATTTTTTATCTGATAAAACCATATGATGTTACTCAGTAATTAAGGTTATTAGAGTGCAGCAAAAGTTTTGCATTTTTCGTTGTGGAATGTAATAAGGGGCTTCAACTCCTGTTTATTGTGTTATTTTCGCTATTGAGTTCTGTGAATTAGGAGTTTCTCTTAAAAATTGTCTCTTGTCTGCATTAGACAACACACTATGTGTAACATCCTTCGTGCTTTTTTTAATATGTGGATTTGATTGACAAGAATGATGTTGTTACTTTCCGAATTCTTTCAATATTCTTCAATGTTTTAGCAACATAGAGACCCACATCCTTGTAAATTTAATTTGTTCCCTTTTCAACCTCTGGCAGCTTTGCCACACTTCATTTTCAATTATTATAGATAAAAACAATCATATTTAGCTAACTTATTAACCTTAAGAACAAAATTCTGACTGATAACTAAATTCTAATGAGGTGATCTATTTAAAGCATGTAAACGAATAATATTTTACATTTTTAATTATTGATATCTTATTAGAAAAAATAATGAAAATCAAACTAATATCACAAGTTAAAGGTATTTCTCCAAAGATTTTAAAACAATTGCAAAAATTATAATTCTCTAACAGATAAGGCGTACGAACATATTTTTTCTTCTTAAGCCACGCATAAATTTTTGGACAACTTTTTTATCTTATTCCACCTGAAGGACAAATGTTATGAAGTTTAGCTAACTTCGACATTTTTTAAAAAGTCGTGATTTTATTTCAGCCCCAAATTTTGACATTGGACGAAGTTCAGGGAAATTTGATGGTCCACTCTTTTTCAACAAAGCTTATATTATTTTGCCTGAACCATCATACTGTTTGATAGGAGTACTGGTTGTTTGATAAATTAGGTCAGAATATTGGCGACGAAGAGAAAAGTTTGTACAAAGATAGCAAGCGGTTTTCTAAACACTATTTTATGTGCATTTGCCAGCTCAATATTTCTCTTACGACAGATAGCTTCTAAGGAACTTTTTTTTTGTACATTTATTTACCTTTTATGTTAAAACATATTTCTGAGCCTTCTCTTATGAATGCTAAGTAGTATTGAGAACAAGAAATAATAACAAACAGCTACTCGAGTTATTTCCGTTAGCCTTTAAGTAGTTGTAAATGAGGCATTGGGTGAATTTACAAAATGTCCACAAAACTCTGATTGTTTTTCTATTTTTGATCTTGACCAGATAATCTATCTCAATAAAAATTAAAAACATGGCAGGTATTTAATTTTTTACACATTAAGAAATTTAATAAAAAACGGTTCTTTTACTCTTTTTTGTTTTGATAGAAATATTAGCGTTTGATTGTGTAAGAAAAATGTTTGTTTACATGCTTTGTAAGCAAAATGACAAAATACCAAAAAAAAAAATTATAATTATATAATTCGTAATAATTTTGATCTCCAAAGACGACAAAGCATGAAAGACCGCTTATGATAATAGCTTTATAGCGGTTATAATTTTAGAGATGTAAGACAATTTTTTGAAATTATAGAGGATGTGTTGTTCAAGTGGCAAGCAGTGTATAATTTTTCTTTTTTTAATATAATCAAAAAAAAATAATAATAAATTTTTAGCTTTTGAAAGTCTGTTTTTCAATTCTCCTGATTTAAACTTTTTAACTTTGCTCAAATTTATTAATAAATGTAGTATGTATGTATATTAAAAACAAACACACAAAAACACACACAAAATTAAAATTGCTCATAATTGTAAACTTAGTCTTAAATATAAAAAATAAAAACGTCCTCTTCTTCCTGTTACAAATTAAAAAAAAAAAAAATATTTTAGAAACAAATATAAATACATATACTACATATGTATGTATGTATATATGAAAAAAATAATAAAACAAAACAGCAACAATTACACACAGATAAAGAAATATTTTATTTCGAATTTATTTTTTATAAAAAAAAAAATTAAGTATTTCTCATTTTTTTTCAAATTTAGTTTAACACAAAAAAATCACACAAAGCCAAAGTTTATTTTTAATATATTAACAAACAAAAAAAAAACATTTTTAATATATTTTTTAAATACCTATTACTTTTATAATAATTTTCAATTTTTATTATTATTTTCTGCTAATTCTTATATAAATATTTTTATAACTTAAAAAAGTATAAAAAACATTGAAAAGAACAATTATAAATAAAAAATTATATAATTTAGTTTTTAAACGCTAAAGTAGTTTTTAAAAATTTTAAGAAAACTTCAGTTAATACATAAAGCAAAGCAAAAAAATAATAATAATTACAAACAAATCAAACCCATCAATTGCCAAATTAATTGTAGCTTTTATCAATTAAAGTATAATAATAATTAAATTAATGAAAAAATACAAAAAGTAACATTTTATATTAAAAATAAAAAATTAAAAAAATAAAATTAAAACATCTATAATGATTATACATTATTAATTATATACAAACTATTGATCAAATATATAAACATAGTTTATAACTTTTATTTCAATTAAAAACAAAAAAAGTGTTTATCTTTAGCAAAAAGTTTATATACAAATATATTTTTAATACTTTTTGCCTAAAATTTTTTTCTTATGTATACATAGTATGTTTGTTTAAATTTAAAAACAAAAAATTATTTTATGAGTTACAATCTGAAGAATAGAAAATAAAATAAAAAAATAAATGGAAATTAAATTGCTTTTATTTTTTATTGCGTTTATATTTATTAATTTTCAAACTTTTTATGCCTTTTATAATAATTATTTTAGTATTTAATAACAATCATTTTTGAATAGCATTTCTGTAGAATATGAGTTTAGAAGAGAAAAATAATGTTTAAAATTTTTCAAACTTGTTAATTAAACAAGCTTCTCACGTTGTATATAAAATTTAAAATTTGAAAATACTTTCATAGCAATCCCCTAAAAATTAAACTTTTATTTGCATGATACCCTCCCCATACACAACAATTTATTTCGATAATACTTTATTACTTTCCTCTTATGGATGGGGTCACAATGAAACAAAAATTTAAAATTCTAATAAACTGGAGAAAATCTAATAAAAAATCCTTAAATGCACCATCACAAAAAATACAGTACTTCTCGGAAAATTTACCATTTTATAAACAATGTAAGGAAAGACATATCATGAAACACAAATAGCCCTAACTGCTTCACTGCACAATAAAATACATACCCGGTAGCAAATTTGAGCAACATTGTCACTATGATATTTTAATCGATAAATCATCGTCACGATATCAATATCAATTCAAAATTCTTATGAAATTATCATCAATGAAAAATGTCATCAATGAAATAGAGTTATGTAGACAACGTCATTGAATGCCATAATACTAAAGAAAGCTAACATTTAGCGACATTGTCTGTTGAGTCCATTACATGCTGAGCGATGTATGATTTTTTTTTTGCTAACCTCCCAGTTAGCGAATAAGATACAATGATTTTTGATGATATTGTCTGTTAGGACCCACTAATTAACGGACGCCTGCATGACAAAATCAACTTCTGTTATCAATAAATTACTTTAAAAATACAATTACTTTAAAAAGTCATATATGACACCAAGGAGAATTTATTCTCAGTCATCAATGCTTTATAATTGTCAGCGTTTGTTACGATGATTCATTATGACATTCGCCACTGGGTAGTAAGTATTGACTTTTTCCCCCTTCAGTATTTTATTAACTCGGAATTTTTTTTTTGTCAGAGAAAAAATTTTTGTTTTTTGTTTTTTAATTGATACTTCTCTATTTTTAAAATTTTAGTTACGTCCTTTCTAAATTAAAGTAACGATATGAGGCATCTGTCATTTTATGCGGAAAAGACTATCGCTATGCTATACATCAGTTAGAATGAAAAAGTGGTTTATTGAATTTCGTTGTGGCAAACACGGAGATAATCGAACGTTCTCCACAACCGAAACAGTTGAAAAAATGCATGGTTTTGGTCGATAGGTGATTGATAGTGCAAAAGATTGTGGAAGCCATACGCATCTCACATGGTTCAATGGTTTCAATTTTAAATAATCGTTTGGGCTTAAGAAAGCTACCCACGAGATGAGTGAAGCGTTTGCTCAAAATCGATCACAAACGCAATCAGGTGATAACATCGCAGGAGTATCTAGTGTTAATCAACCGCAATAGGGGAAATATTCGCACCCGTGGGTGAAATGTGGATCCATCACTGCACACCAAAGACCAAATAGAAATCAGAAAAGTTGGTTCTTTGGTATAAATTGGTGCCAAAGAAGACCACAGTGTGTTTGTCAACCAATAAAGTCATGAAAAACGTTTTTAGGCATGCACGTTGTGTAATCCATATTGACTACCTGCAAAAGGATACAACAAGATTGTACACATGTGCAGTTTCCATGATAAAAATTCATGAATTAGGGTACGAATTGCACCCTCATCCGCCACATTCTCCAGATTTAGCACCGAGTGACTATTTCTTGTTCCATCTTTTTTGTTTTTAATGTTGAAAATAAAATTTAAATTCAATTTTTCTTATAAATTCGCGTCTTTTTTAAATGTGAGTTGTTTTGACATAAAATGTATATAAAGTTACAGATACACTTTTACTCACATTCTTTCCGATATTTAAGTCAAAAACCATAAATGACAGACATAAATTAAAATTGCAGAAAGTTTCAAGTGATACATAGTTCTTTACATAGTTCTTGTTTGAATACTATAGTGTGTTTTTTTAGCTGCATGAGATCTATCGATATCGATGACTATATTTTGACAGCTAAGAATGTCAAACAGTGTTGACATTTCTGTTTAGTAAGGTTTGGCAAGTTATCATTATTTGTTTAACGCCAGAACAACACTTCCAAATTGTGGAAATTTACTTTGAAAAAAATATATCTGTGCCAATAAGCAACATTGCGTTATTTGTAGTGAAAACAATCCTCAATCCAGAAACTCTTGAAGCATTGGAATCAATATTCAAGCCACCACTGACACCATACGGCCAAATATATTTCAAAAAGTTGTCAAAAATTGGACTTATTGAGTGAACCATATATGAACCGTGACGGACATACAGTGGTCAAAAAAAAACTATTCGACATCTCACATTATTTCGTAAATCTTCTTAAGATGTTGATATAATTACAAATTTTACATGCAATTTTCTGCATTTTGTTATGTTAAGTGTTATTTAATTTAAAGTTGGAAAATTTATAAACATTACGCATTTTAAAATTATTTTGCTTGGTTAACAAAAAATACAAATTTTACAAAGCAAAAAATTGATTCGACAATCATCGTTTTTTATTTTCTTTTGCTGGTAGGCTTGTTTAAAGTTTATATTTTTACTGTTGTTAGTACCGTTAGAATTTAGGTTTATAATGCAAAACAAATTTTCTCATTAATGTGCATATGATCGTAAAGATAGGAATCAAAGGATATAAGAAATTTATAAATTATCACTTTAAATTGGAAAGTCAGGAAACGGCATGTCAGAAATAGTTAAAAAATCAATCAAATCAATCATTATGTAATAATAAAAAATACAAGTGAGAAAACAAGGCTAGAAGTGATTGTCCTCGAAGACTTACAGAAGGAGATGAATCGTGCGCGGAGTGAAAAAGAATCCCAACATTAATGCTAAAAATACCGAGGAGCACTTAGGCATTTCAGTAACACCGAAGACAAAAATAAATATTTAAAAAAACACGATTTCCATGCTAGATTTGCCAGAAAGAAACCCTATATTTTCAAGAAAAATATGAATATTAGATGCGATTTCGCTAAGGAGTACGCGTCTAAGCCTACTAAATTCTGGATGGATGTTAGTATTGATGATGAAAGCAAATATAATCTTTTTGGCTGTGATGGGAAGGTTTTAGTATAACCGAAACTCAATACAGAGTTGGAAGAGAGAAATATTGTACCAACAGCTAAGGTGGTGTTATGATAAGGAGTGTATGGCGGCATCAGGTGTTGCCAATTCAGCATTTATTGATGGCATTATGGATCATCACAAACACAATGACCTGTTCAAGCAAAATTTACGACAGACCAGTGAAAAATTAGGACTTTCAGTCCGATTTCAGTTCAACCTAGATTATGATCTCAAGATTTTGGTCATCAATACAAAGCTTAGGCTTTTATATAATGGTCCAAAAATAATAAAAACTTCGCCACAATTTCCAGAATTTCCTAAACCCCACTGAATATTTGTGGAGTCACTTGGAGAAAAAAATTAGATCACGTGATTTTATAAATAAAAATCAGTTGAAAGAAATCCTGCAAGAAGAGAGGGGCAATATTGATTCTGAATACACAAAAAATTGGTTAGATCAATGCCAAAACGTTTAAGAGAGATTGTAAGTCGTAAAGGAAAATGTTTTATACTTTTATATTAAGAATATTGTCCATGTCGAATACTCTTTTTCTTTACACTTTTTTATTTATGTTTTAAACAATGCATTTTCGTTTCATGATTTTTTTTACTGAATGTAGTTTTTTGCTTCTCAATAAAGTTCTTTCAAATTTAGTTTTTTTTTTTTTTTAATTACACGTTATATTGTTTTTATTGATTTTTAAATAAATTTGTAAGCTTTTGTCGAATAGCTTTTCTAGCCACTGTATGACGGAAATCATATTTAAAAATAAGTGCCATAAAATTATCCACCAGATTATAATAAAAAATTTCATTCCACAATATTTCTGTCTTATATTATCATTTCTCAAGCTCTTAAAAACCACCCTATAGTACTGCTTTTGTTTCAATAATAATGTCATGTGGATAGATTTTCGATGCGAAAGTTACAGAAATAAGACACTGATGAGACTTCCCGCAGATGAGTCAAAAGCATGTTTAGTTCTGTTAGTTTTGTTACATGGTTCATCCGATTTTAGGACTGGATTAATTTCATTTTTACATTCTTTTTTTTCTTCTACTAGAACATGTAGAGTGTGTACAGCTAAAAGTATTTATTAAAATGTTTACAAATATCATTTTTAACATAAATAAAAAATCTCAAATACCCCGCAGTTATTTTTTAAATATTCTGTATGAAATTTCAAACATTTTGAACGACTAAATAATAAAAAAAAGTGTAATCTTTATAAATTTACTCAAATTTCTACACAAAAATGTTTTGTTCAAAAACCAAAAAGTATAATGTAATAAAACAATAAAATTTATAAATCCACCGTTAAAATATATGCAACAACAACAAGAAAAATTTATAATTACAAAAGTCCATATTAAAAATAATTTAAAAATAAAATTAACATTTTTACAAAATTGATACAAATGATTTTTTTTTTTTTTTAATATTTAAATACAAATCAAAAATATAAATATAGAATATTATAAAAAAATATATTAAAAAAATTATTTTAAATACGCAGTATAATTAATTTTCTCACTTTATACACAATTTCTTTGTTTTCGTAACATAATAATTTCATTGCAAGTATGTTTTCCATAAAGTACGTATCAATGTAGTTTAAAAGTAAAAAAATAAAAAATAAAAAAAAAAACAAAAAATAAATTAATGTAATAATAAAAATGTAATATGTGCCAAAAGTAATAAGTATATACAGATATAAATATATTATAAAAATGTAATTTTCATACATATGTTTATAAAAATAAATTGAGTTCACAACTCCTAAAAACAAAGAAAAAAGAAATACTAGAAAAAAAAGACAAAATCAAATGTTAAATTTAAAACAAAAACCAACAACAACAAAAATATTTTAGCACAAAGCAAAAGAAAAACAAAGACCTAAAGAAAAATTATAAGATCAAATTATATCTTCCTTGCAAAACAAATTAAAACAAAATAAAAATAATATTCAAAGCTAACATATAATGAAAATGAAAAGAAAAAGAAATGCATAGAAATTATTATTTGAATAAATTGACATTTTAATCCAATTACTAAAAACTTAAAACAAAAACATAATAAAAAAAAAAACATTAAACATGAGAACAATCACAATCCTTTTTGAATTTTATTCCAAAACAATTTTTTGTTTTAATTCTTTCATAAAATAAAAAATTTTAAACTGAGATGTAAAAGTAAGGAGATGCCTATCCGACCGCATGATCATATTCAAAAACATTCATTGTGTATGCATTGGTCAACATTAAGAAAAACCAAAAAACTAAAAAAAAACATTATTAATTACTGTACTACTTCTGTATTAATTATTTGTTCTTTCCATTTGTAAGGTTGTGAACTGTGAAAAATTACAAGAAAATATGAAAAAATAAAAAATAAAATAAACACAAAAGAAAACAAACATAAAAAACTTATGAACATAGCAAAAAACCAATAAAAATCATAAAAAAAATAAAAGATTGCGTTTAATTTATGTATGTAAGTGTAGTGGGAAAATAAAGGTATTGTGAGTAACAAGAAAGTTGCAGACGGTAGAAGGCGCATTACGTAATACTAAGCACTGCAATATGCTCTTTGGAATCAATAGTTAGGTAGAATGGGTAGCTTATAATTAGCGACTTGACTCGAAAGTCCTGTGGCTCACTGTGTTACCCATTAAAAGATAGACCCAAAGTTTTTTATTTCCTAACATTAATCATCTACTAAAATGTGTTATACAAAAGTACATTTTACCTTTGGAAGCCGATAAGGGTTAAAAAAATAATTTACAGTATATCTTGGGAACTCTAAAAGATAGTCTTTTAACTTTACACAATTTGCACGTTAAGTTAAAAAACTAACTTTAAAGTAAGAGTAGGTGTGGCTTCTCCTTTATAAAGACAGATAGGTGCCAAAAAAAAAAAAAAATGAAAAGAATCGGGAAATGGAAAATTTAGCTCCCATTTTCAATATACACTGCGAGTCTTCAGAATAGCGCCCCCCTTTTACTGACAATTAATATGGCCTTAAAATTTCTATGAGGTAGACTTTTGCCTTTAAATTAAGCATAATTAGTAATGCTTGGGACAACCTTTGCTTGAAATAGCCTCGAAAATTCGATTGGAAATTGAATTGTAAAGTTTTTAATATAATTCAACGAAATAGTGGACCAAGTGTGTTTGACTCCTTTCATTAATTCCATTTTTGTGTTGAGCCACACGTTCTTGATTATATTTAGGGCGGGCAAGTAAGGTGGCCATTCAAGAGCGTCACCTTTTTAGCTCTAAATCCACGATTTCACAGATCAGACTGTATAGATTAGAATATTATAGATTTCCAAAGAAGTTTTGAATGTAGGAATAAATCGTTCATACGCGACTTTAAAAATGAAACTCACAGGTACCATGGTAGGATATTGCTTCACACACTATCACATTTCTATTATCTATTCAAGCTACAGTGAATACGAATAATACATTATTTCTTGAAGCCAAATTTTACTTTATTTAGATTATTCCTGAGCTTTAACACGCTATAGCTTGATCCGATGTTTTCCTTCACTCTGGTTTATTTTTGATCTTTTGCCAGTTACGTCTGCCACATTATTCTTAACACGTTGACGTTTATAGACTTACATTCCATGTGTTCTTACAGAAATAAAGACATACTGGGCTCAATGCGATAGTTTAAAGCTGATGGATGGGTGCTTATTACCGAAGCTGGAAAAGTGCAGACAGCAATACAACTTCCAATCTAATAGTGGTTCTTTCCTCAAATATGAATGAAATTTTAAATCAGTCCCATAAGGAACCTAGCGGCGGGGCATCTTAACGTAACAAAGACAGTCAGAACAGTCAGTTTTAAAAATTTTCTACACACCACCAAAATTTTAAGTCACTTATAAGCTAATAACTTAATGGCGCCGTTTGAATATTAACCGATTTTAAGCTTATGTATTCTTATATAGTTGTGAATATGTGCTTGCATGTATGTACATATGTTTATTTGAACGCTATAGACAGCTAAAAAATGTGTATGCCTGGATGAAACTATAGGCATGGTATATAGCCTATAGTATATGTATGTATATTACATATATATCATATTTTGCATATCTTGAGATCAATTCGTAGTCCATAAAAATTATCAGTCAAAAATGGGCGGAATTGAAAAAGCGACGTAATGTCTTAATAGATAAAATCCATCATCCTCCAACAAGTTGACAAGATTGGATAAGTTAGCGTGACATCTCTTATTCATACTAAATATGGAATTTTGTGTATGTGGATCACGGTAACAGTAAAAGCTATCTTATCTATCCGCATCAGCCAAAATGCGAGAGAGTGGATATGCGGGTATCGCATAAAGCACACCGGGTAATACAACCTACCTATTTATCGAGCCATAACCGCCAAAAAAACGTAAGCGTCAAAACACAAATTTTACAGAAGGTATTTTTCTTAATATTTTTTTTTTTTTTTTCTAGTGTAGTACATAAGACTTCTTTGTTTTGCTGTAAAATCATAAAGGTGCTGGGAATGATCGAATACTATCGATGTTAAACAAAAAACCAAAATCGATAATCATGGCACTTACGTCTTTTTGGTGGTTATGGGTCCATATGTTATATATGGGCTTCTCTACTGAAATTCAACGTAACGCCAGGTCAATTTGCGCTTATATCTTGAAATCCTTTGGCCGATTTTTCCCATTTTTTTTTAATACACTGCTACTTTCCAAGCTAATGTGTTTGCAGTAAGTAGGGCAGTGGAAAAGTCCCTAAGTATGATAGGAAGCGTTAGATAACTGTCCTCAAGGCGCTCAAATCATGACCGATCAGGTCTAAGATCGGCATAGACTGCAGAATGGCCTTGGGAAGACTGCACATGGTCATAAGACCTTGCTTGGTACCAAGTCACAATGGTATTGTGAAGAATGAGATGGGTGATGAATTGACCCGACATGGGTCGGGGTCAGCCGACCGACGGACAGAGAACTTCGTACTGCTGCCGTTGTGCCACTATATTGATGAACTCGAATTGTTCTACGTTAAGAAAGCTGCTCAAATCTGGTACAATGATCCAAGATGTAGGGTTTCAAGGCTGGCTACGGGCGTTACTACAGGCCGTTGCGACGAACAATTTCTTTTAAATGAGAGAGTAGTGATACCGATTTTTGAAGGCTATGTTGGGATGCAACTGTAGATAAAAAAGGCTTTTCATTAAACACCAATTTTAACTGACTAACTAACTAACATTTAAGTCTAAACACTAATTATAAGAATAATTTTGTAAATAATTCAAAATTAACGCACAAAATATCGATTGAATTTTTTGAGAGAACTTAAGCACCACTGATTTTCTTTTTCCAACTTTTCTTTTTGCTATCAATTCACCATGAATACCAAAACTCTAATAAGTGTTGCGGAATCTATTGATTTGAATTTTAATATAAACAAAAATAAACTGTTAAAAACAAAGCAAACTTTGCTTACTTTATGTAAATCAACAAAATATCTGTAAATTATATAGTTTTTGTTATCATCTCGTTGAAAAAAACAATTTTATACATATTTTTGCTTTGGCATAGAAAATTAAACCGACAGATATGGCAGCTTTATGTGTTTTGTTTACGTTTGACCAAGAACAGCAGCAGCTACAGCGAGAACAACAACGCATTATAAAGTTGTTGTCAAATCATAAAATGAAAATCTTGTTAATACAATTTCGTGGTAAAATCCAAAACCTAAAAATATAAAAATGACAAAAACAAGTCACAAAAAGAATAGACCATTCGATTTTAAATTAATCGAATTAGTGGAACCACATCCAGTGTTATACTTACGGCAAATACCCGGTATGACAACATTCGAAATGATGAAAACCAAAAACAGTTTATGGCAACAAATAGCTTCTGAAATGGGTTATCCAGGTAAAATTCAATTGTCATTAATATTAAATATCTTTAAAACAGAAACAATTTGCGTCTTTAGTACAATTCTGTTTAAATCGCTGGAATAACTTACGCGGCCAGTTTCAGAAAGAACTGAAACACAGTAATGAACTTTGTCCCAAAAGTGGTGTTATACGTGGTTCCACTTGGCCATATTTAAGTCGTCTTAAATTTTTGGAACCAACAGTTCAGGCTAACAAACCTAAAAAGGAAAAGTTGAGTAAACGCAAACTAAAAGAGCTGATAGAAATGGAAGAGGATACTGAATGGAAACCTGAGGATGAAGAAACTAGATTAACTGAGGAATACGAAAGTGAATATAAGGTAGAGGACATAACTGAGGAGGTGCATGAAACTGAAACGTTAGAAGATATATATGTAGAAGATGAAGCTTATTCGATTATTGAGGAAATTGCTGAAGAGGTAGTAGGCTCTGAAACAGTGGAACATAACGAAGACGATTTTGCTTCAAACAACAGCCTGGAAAATTATCAAAAAATGCAAACCCTATTATCAAGTTTCGAAGAAGAAGCTTTACTAACTATTGAAAGACGATTGTCGGCTTTCCTTTGCAAATGCCAACTACGAGCCTTAAGTGATCAAAGTATAGATGATTTGTATGTTTAAGATAAACTTTTTAATATTTCTCCTTTTTGTTTTGCTTTTATTAACAATTAATATTTAGACAATACAGAAAAAAAGAAAATATAATTTTATACCTTAGTTATGTTTAAATAGTAATTTTATCTAAATTTTGCCAAGGAATCTTAGGTCTGGAGAGAAAATCTTGTTTAGAGAGATTATCCAGCATAAGAACCTGACGTCGTACATATTTAACTAAACGTTCTATGCGCTCATATTCATCACAATTCATTTCAAAGAAACGACGCCATAAAGCGGCAGCTAAAACTCTGTCTTCAGACATAATGCCCTCATCGTAGGCAATTAAGGCAGCTTGAAATTGTTCAGATAATTCCTCAATTTGTTGGCGTGTGCGTGAGGGATTATTGGCCTATTAAACAAATATTAATCTATTTAATTAAAACAGTCTCTGTTATCTAATTTGTTACTGACCCCTAATTTCTTGGCTCTGGTGTTAACATCACCCCACATGGCTTCCACTATACAATTACGTAAAAATCGACCATCCTCACCGGTCTCCGAACCTTCAGCCATGGCTCGTAACAACAACATCCAGACATGCAGCTCAGTAACAAGGAACCACGAATTGAAGGTATTGGGCATCTCAAAATCTTTGAAGAATGCTAAATAATTAATTTTATCTGCAACACTTTCATACAGCATATGACTGCTCACTCGCAGGCGCTAAAACAAAAATATGGAACATTGTAACAAATATATTGTCTTAAGCCTTTTAAAATCACTGTACCGTCTTGGAATTGGGTGTAAAACCCACTTTTTTTAAAACCTTTTTCAGTATACCATTTTCACCAGCATTCGCTTTGTCCGCTACACCAGCAGGTGTTGTGGTGGTTGTTGTACTGCTTGAACAATACTGACACATCAGTAAACCCTTCGGTTTATATGTCCGCTGGTATGTATTTTCATTTTTATTGAACTCCGCTAATTGTAAATTATTAACTGACGTCAACGTTAGCTGTAATATTTTTCAATACGCATTAAATTATTATTAGATATGTTTATGTAAGAGAGAGAATATGCATTCCAAGCAATTGCACTCTATGTATACGGAAATGATTTCTTCGCCAATTCTCACTTTCAAAACTTACAGTTGGTTTTAAAATATGTCTGGCGTTGGGTAATTTACTTAAAAGTCGTGTTGTTAGCATTTTTATGTGATTATTTTCAATAATATCCTTTAAATTTTGTAAACATGAACGATTTACTTCAATACAACCACACTACTTAAAAATCAAAACACACAGTTGAAAACATTCTCATCAATTTATTAATAACTGCGCAATGGCAGCACTATTGTTAGTTGTCAGCTGGAAAAAGCACAGAGAAAAAAGTTGAGATTAAAATTATGAACTTGTTTAACCCTCCTGCACTGTTAGGCTCAATTTGACCCAACTTTAGTTTTCAGACGCAAAGCTTTTCCCTTTCATTATAAGACATGAGCGTTAAACTTGAATTTATCCATTATATGGGCGAAAATTATGCTTTTAAAAGAAAATAATAAAATTTAGTTTTTTCCTTCCCACTCCACATATCAAAACACAATTTACAAACAAAAGATCATAGGAATGGCACATATCCAAGGGATGCAGAATAGTTAAAAGTGTGCTTTTGCATCATGAAATTGGAAGGCAGACATTATATCTTGCCTATAGCGTTTGAATTTATAGAAATAAGAACGTCCACAGAAATTATTTATTTATATTTCATACGCATGCATACCCAACAGTATTAAAATGACATTATTATATTATTAAATCCTTTAAAGACTCCAAGGGGATCATAAGGCCATAAAAAAATGTTTGCATCTACGCCTATCTAAAGCCAATGTTCGAATATGGCTTCAAGTCATTCTATGGGAAGCAGATTTTCTCTCAATCTGTCTTCCAGGTATAAGCTAAATTTCCGATTCTTCAGCTTCCTTACTGGTTCTGTTCAATGACCGGTTTCGCTACGTCTTTATTTGGTTTTCTCTGGTTGTGCCCAATTCATCTCCATTTTCTTCTACAAATTTTCTTTATTACAGGCACTTGTGAGCTTTATCTAATAAGGAAAGGTTGGATATTGTTTCCGGCCAGAATATTTTCCAAATGCGCAATAGAGAGGGGCTTATAAATGCCTGAATATAATTGACATCCCTCACAGTTGCATTCCACGTAATCATACAAAAGCGTAGACTTCTTACACAAGTCAAAGACATTCACATTCGCTTTTAGAGAGATTCGTAGAGAATGCCATATAGCATTCAATCGGCCAAAAGATTAACGGCTTATTCTCAATCTGTTTCGAGTATCCGGATACTACCAAGATAGAAAAATACGAAATATTGTTCAAATTTCTGTTTTCAATTCGAAAGGTCATTGTGTTATTAACGTTGATTTGCTTATTTCTGGTTGTTGGTTTTAGTCCGCTCTGTATGCTTAAGTCTGTACAGAATTCAACTTTCCTTGCATATCGCAATGTATGTGAGCCAGGAAATAGATGTCGTCTACGTAATCCAAGCCTTCTAACCTTGTGTTAAGTCGCCAGGTTAAACCTTTCGCAGTGAAAAATGAACGTAGGAACAAACAATAGAAAACAACATTTTAACAGCAGTGGAGAAAGAACACAAGCCCGTCTAACACCAGCTCTAATAGGGATAGATCGACTAATGCTGCCATCGTGTAGGACACGAAATCTCGGGAGTGCCTCTGTAAACCAATACATGGTATTCCAAATAGTGGAGTGATCAATGGTGTCAAAAGCCCTTTCGAAGTTAATGAAAGCAGGGTAAATTGGTATACGCCACTCAACCGAATGCTCAATGATAATCCGAAGGCCGTTATTGTGATCTGCACATAACTTATTAGGGTGAAATCCAGTTTGATCACTGCGAAGCACCGAATTAAAAGCTCGCGGGAATCGCTTATTTATAATTTTGGCAGTGAATTTATTGGCGATGTTTAAAACCGTTATTCTGCGCCAGTTTACGCACTGTGTCAGGTTAATCTTTTTCGGCATATTTGTAATCACTTCCTCTTTTAATTCATCAAAAATTCTTATATGGTGTTGGCAAGGTGCTTAGCGCTAACTAAATAACAATGAAATGAGAAAAACAATAGGAAGCAACAAGATCAAATTCCTGACAAGTAAAAAAATGTGCAGTACAGACATTCGCTTATTAAACATATCGCTTTTTCGATCCCTCTTCATCAAAATTCGTTTGTCTGCTAATCAGCAAAATGTAAAAGCGGTCTAGGTATTGTATTTACTTCACACTATTCGAAGTGAAGTATTTTGAAAAAGAAATTTTTTTCAGTGTATAAATTCTCTCTAGTGCACGTGTGGTACTTAACATCTGATTTCGTTGTTTTTGTTTCTTTTTTCAATAATAAATAATAGATTGCATTAATTTTTGGTTCAGCAAATTATTTTTTAAAATTAATAACCAAAATAAAATGGTTAAATTGAATAAAAAGAAATCGAAAGGAAAACAAACTCCTGCAAAGCAATTGTCACGCAAAGAATTGCGCAAACAAAAGCTAGAAGAGAAGAAACAAAACAAACGTTTATTTTTCTCTAGCAAGACAGAGGGAAAGAAACTGGTGACCCTGGCCAAACAGCAACAATTGGAAAATGGCTTTAACGCTAAAAAGAAAAACAAGAAGAAAACACCTAAAGTGCATATTAATCTGAATGATATACCCATTGAACAACTTCTGTCAAATGAAGTAAATTCAGATAATAATGAGTCGGTGGATTCAGACTTTTCGGATGAAGAAGTGGATGCTTTACTACCGGAAAGTTTAAGACAGCAGAAAAAGGCCAAACCACCACCAACAAATAAAGCTAAACAATCAAATCCTACACGACCAAATGCTGAGGAGACTCATAGTCGGGAATTGCGAAAACAAAAAGAATTGGAGAATGCTTCTCGAAAAAGACGTATTAAACAATTGAAATTAGAAAATGAAGAAGAGGATAAGGTTATTTCAAAGCTGGAGAAGAAATTGGGTCTGAATAAAACTAAAAACAAAAATCGTTTAGTTCGTAAGATGTTTAATGATGGTTTGGATTTTGCCTTGGAATTGTGTCTTGACGATGAGGAAGAAAAAGAAAAACAGGCCCTAAAAGACAAACGTAAAGAGGAGTTAAAGAAAAAACAAAACAAAGAACCAAGTTGGAGTGATGAAGAGCAAGATGAGGAACGATTTAATGCCATATTTGGTAGTGGTGCTGAATCCGATGGCTCCTCAGAGGACGGCGCTGATGCCGATGACTTAGGTGAAGAAAGAGATATGGGCGAAGAAGAAGAGGAAGGTGATATCGAAGATGAAGACTTTGATGAGAATGAGGTGGCATCTGAGGAGGAAAATGGTGATATGGAGGATGATGGAAGTAAGTATTTATAACATTTTTACATTAATAATTAATAAATAAGTTCAGCAATGACATTGCAAAGTTCAGCAATGTCGACTCAAGTGTGTCGATTTGTCAATTTTACATTTAAACGACTCATTTTCTTTAAAAAAATTTTTTTTCTATTTCAGTTAGAGAAGATATTTATGGTCGTAAACGTGATAAAGATGGCAATATTATTAAGGAAACTTCTAGCGATAGTCCACAAAAGTATATACCACCTCATCAAAGAGCTCTGCTGGCAGCTAAAGGTGACAATAAGCATGCAGAAATATTAGAAAGATTACGCAAACAATGCAAAGGCCTTTTGAATCGTTTGTCTGAAGCCAATTTACATAAAATCTCTACAGGCGTAGAGGAGCTTTATATGAAAAATTCACGTTTTAATATGAATGAAACCCTCAATAAACTATTGCAAGAGGCCTTAATAAGTAAGGTACTAACAAATGAGCGTATGGTACAGGAACATATGGTACTGCTGGCCTATTTACATGCCCATATTGGTAGTGAGATAGGTGCTCACTTTCTACAAATGTTCATTGAACAATTCGATAACATTCTCAAAAATCTAGAAAAAACAGAACAAGAAGACAAGCGCTTAAATAATGTCGTTTTAGTACTCAGTTATATGTATGTTTTTAAGATCTTCGAACATAGACTGTTGCTAGAAATCATAGATCGTTTGACCGATCAGCTAGAGGAAAAGACTATTGAGTGTTTGCTTTTAATCTTTCAATCGGTGGGCTTCAAACTACGCAAAGATGATCCATTGGCTTTTAAACAAATGATGTTGGGTGTGCAATCAAAAATTTCTGCTGCACCATTAGAACTTAAAGAAAATCTTAGACTAAAGTTTATGGTGGACATTCTAAATGCTGTAAAGAATAATAACATTAATAAGATACCCAAATTTGATCCTTCGCTGCATGAAAATCTACGCAAAAAACTGAAAGTCATGTTAAGAAATGACAAATATGTTATAACATTAAATATAACCATGGAAGACTTGTTGCGAGCAGATACAGTGGGCAAATGGTGGGTGGTAGGTTCTGCCTGGACGGGCAACATCAACGAAATGGCCGCTGCTCAAAAGAAAGCCACAGCGGGTGAAAGTTCTGCTAAAGAACAAAAATTCTCAGAACAATTATTGAAATTGGCCAAGCAGCAAAAAATGAATACCGATGAAAGACGCAATATATTCTGTATCATAATGAGCGCTGCCGATTACATAGATGCCTTTGAAAAAATACTTCACTTGGCTGTTAAAGATCAACGTTCAATTGCTTACGTTATCATACACTGTTGTATTAACGAAAAAGCCTCCAATCCTTATTATGCCCATTTGGCATTAAAATTTTGCAATTATAATCGTAAATATCAACTTGCGTTTCAATTTGCTGCCTGGGATCGTATCAACGAAATTGATTCTCTAAATAAAATACAAGTACGTAACTTGGCGCGTTTTTTGCAGCATCTCATCATACACAATGGCCTGCAATTGGCTGTACTAAAGATAGTAGATTTCCTTCAGCTGGATAAACAATCCTTCGCTTTAATGAAGGAAATCTGTAAAGGATTACTACTGGCTAACGAAGAACAAGAGCTGTATCAAGCATTCGAAAGACTGGCCAAGAATAGTAAATTGCAACAGTTTAAACAGAGTTTGCGTTTATTTTTGCAACACTTTTTGCTTAAAGAAGAGGGTGCCACTTTAAAACTAAGTGAAGAACAAATAGAGTTACTGCATAGACGAGTGGATTATGTGGATAAATTGTTAGCATATGTAGATTTGTAAATATGTTTATTTAGGTTAAAGATTTTTAAATAAAAAAATAATTCTTTATAATTTTCAAGTTAGAATTATGGTGTATTTAGCCAACATTACTTCTCAATATTAAGAAGCACATAAAAGTTAATTTCTATATAACATTTTACAAACTTTTTTTCTTCTAATATATATTTTTTTCTGATATTTATCTTAAACTTATGTCGTTAGCAAATCTCGAATAAAATAATATGTTTTATTTTTTGTTTCAGGTATAAAGTTGTTAACACGGCTATAATATTCTTTTACAGACTTTAATCGAATATCTGCAATAAATCTCTTGCCCTTTGGTATTTCACTGAATTAAGTACGGACTGACGTTCTTCTTCTGTTTCCTGGTGTTCACATAGTTTGTCGACCTCTTCTATAGCAGTATTGGCCAATTTAACTATTTTCTCTTTAGCTGCTCCCTTACTGCCGGCCAAATACTCTAAAGCAATGGACCATACCTCATCTGACAACTTGTCGCTTTCAAACATAGTCTGCTGTATAGAAATTTGTCTGAGTTTTTCAAACTTCCATGAGTCGCGTGCATGTTTCCATTTCTGTAGATATTCTGTATTGCGTTGTTTCTCCTTTTCGGCTGCTTGACCTTTTTGAGCATCCAAAAGTTTTTGGTGCTTCTGTTTTTTCTTCTGACGGCCTGTTACTATAGCCAAGTTATTTTCTGGTTTTTCACTTTCTTTTAATTCCTCAGGAGTAGGTTCGTGCAAGTCTTCTTCATTTGCCTCGTGGTCTTCAGCAGGGTTGTTTTCGCTCGACGTCTCATCTTGTTGCGATTTACTGCGTTTCTCTTGTACAGCGCCCTTATCTTTATTTTTCCTTTTTTTTGATTTCTTTATACTTTGTGCTATTGGACAACATAAACTTGTTGTTAATGATTCCGGTAGGAATTTCTATAAATATTACTCACCTTGTTCAACTTCTATGGTTGAATTTGTTTGCATAGGCTCGAAAATTTCTTCTTCATTTCTCTCAACAATCACGCTTTTATTTGCAATTTCGTCTTCATTTTCTGCGTCATTATGTTTTCGTTTTTTTCCTTTTGGTTTCTTAACTGTTGCAGCTTCTAATTTAGCCATTGAATTTCGGGCTTAAATTCTACAATCGATTATAGGTAAACTTACTTTTTTTTTAGAAAATCGTGCAACAATTATTTATTGTTTTTCGTATTTACCAGATGTCAAAGACAGGGATGCTATAAGATTGTTTTTGTTTAGTAAACAGAGTGTTTTCAAAAGTTATTGTTCTTAGTAGGTAATTCCAGGTGAAGAGAACTAAAAGTTGTTATAAATTATTTAAATTTTTATTAATATTATAATTTTATTAATATTTTTACTAATATTATTAAAAAAGTAATTTTAATAGTTATGTATATATAAAATTAAACTTTATTAACATGAGTTTTAATTTATACGCCAGTAGTGAAAAGTACATAATAGGTGTATTACCTTATCCTATAAGAATACAGTACATTTTAACGGTAGCTAAGCTCTTTAACAATCTGGCATACCTAACATAAATGTCATTTTATCCTTTTTTCTGAAGTTTTAAAAACAACCCTGGCTTAAAGGGGTACATCATATGTTGGTTTAAACCTTACACAATAATAATAACAATAGAAAAACAACAACAACACATCACCATATACAATAAAAGCCCTCCAAAAACACATGCGAATAAAGGAATAAGATAGAATGCAAATTAAAAGTGTTGAAGAAAATATTAAAAAAGAAGTTAGGGCCGTCTGTGTTCAACTTAATAATAAATAAAAATAAGCGGTTATTAAATAAATGTTTAGTACAGTAAATAAATAAAAGTGTTAATAAGTGATTTAAAGTGCTTTAATAATTAACCCTTAACGAAAAGAAGTTGGCCCAGGAAGTAAAGCAGTGAGTGAAAAGAAATTTCATGTATTTTTCTGTCCCATAAGAAAAAATCCAATTAGAAAGTCCCGTTTATCAAAAATTGCAAAATTTAATGAAATCATGGAGAGAAGTACTTTCTTTAAGCTTAATAAATTAAACTTAAGGTAAGTTTTTTTTAAGTGAAGGTAAAGTTAAGCTAAGTTTGCATTGGCAGTGGTAGGGAGACCATTGTTGGAGCCATTTTTTATCATTTTTAGCACAACTACGTTATTAAACTAAAAATGCATGAAAAAATCCATGATTTTATTCTGAGTATGTAAATTAAAGTCTTTAAAGTGCGTGAATCTTTAGTGTATGTGTTTGTGTCTTACCAACGAGTTCCAATTTTTTTTTGCTCATCCGTTTTGTAAGTGGGTCAAGGCCAGTCTCATCTTCTAAGCATACATCTGCTAAAAACAACAACAAGCACATGCAGTCACAAAAATTTGTGCTGCACACTATTACAAAGGATAACAATAACAGAGGTGAGTAATTGAGAAAATTATGTTAAAAGTGATTAATTAATAAAATAAATTATTTTTATATTACATACGTATGCGTAAGCACGCATATACTGTTAATAACATAACATTATCTGTTAAATTGCTAATTATGGACTTTGTTATGCAAGAGATTTAATATTACGCAGAAATGAAAAATAGGATTTTAAGTTTTTACCAACTTTCATGAAAAAGCGTACTTTTTTCAGTCCGAATGTACTTAATTCTTTAATATTTATTAAAAATTAACTAAAAATAATCAAAAATTAATTTGTAATAAATCATAAACAGTCACAGCTTAACATTTATCAAATACGTTTTTTCCGTAAACCAGTCACAGGTAAAATCTCTAAAGACCACGAAAATTTAGTGTGAATCGCACTTTGGGGTATTTGATACCGAAAATGGGATTGCATTTCAAAAAATTTCAGAAAACCGTAAAAAAATTTTATATCACGTTAAAGTAGTTAAAATTCTACATCACTTGGCATAAACATATTTTTGGTATCATTTTCCGTTATGCTGCTACGTTCTTCCAAAGAGTTTTTTTGTATTTTTTTTAAATAGATGTAATAACACATATTCTTTACTTTCAAAAGTGAAATTTATAAAGTTTATTTTATGGATAATGCAAAAAGTAGTAATGGAGCCATTAACTCTAGCCTAGTGAGATTATTTTTGCGTTTTTTATTTGTATGTTTAGTCAATGTATATATTTTTTATGTTGTTTGAAATAAACTAAAAATCAGCCATTTTTGGGTAATAAGTGGACTTAAAGTAGTGAGTAAAGCAAAGTTAAGCGAAGTTTTTTATTTTTCCTAAAAATACAAACATTCCATCAACTATTGTTGAAAAAACTCTTGCTCATTTTGCTCATATGTATTAAAACCACTTGCTGTAAATTATGACAGAACATTTTTTAAGAACCACGTAGCATTTGGGGTCTTTTCTAAATAAATATAATATTATTTTAAGTTAGTAAAAACCCGGCCTTTCAATCATACATGGATGGATTCGATTTATTATTTCCAATGCGAGAAAGTTAAAAGGAAAAAAGTAATAATTTTCCACAAAGAGCACTGAGCTTTTTAATATTTGAACAAAATCCAGAAAATCTTCAACATAGTGATGATGATGACAAACACGATGATGATGATGACGACGATAATGATGATGTAGCTGATGATGTTGATGGACAATGATAGTCATAAGTCCGTGATACTGAATAAAGTCTTTTTCATATAGATACTGTGATTAATTTTATTATGAGAAAATAAAAGTATTTAGAAAAGCATCAAATACCACATTGTGCATCGTTGTTTTCTTTACCGTTTGCTTATGTTACTTATCACCTGTACATCATCAACTTTAAAGTAATATCTTTAGTTGTGACGATTATGAGGAGTTTCAAAGTTTTCTTCTATTCTGTGGTGCAAACGGTTAAAAATGCACCCGTTACATAGATATATAATAATATATTTACTGTGATATGGAAATATTTAACCAACAACAATTATAAAGTGATACATCAAGACGGGGTGATGTAGTGAATAAAGTCCAGGTTCGAATCACGTCGATGACAAGGAAAATGTTCATCATGATATCAAATTAAAAAAATTTAGAAGCTTGACGCATATATATATATATATATATATACAGTGCTTCAGCCAAGGCGCCCGAAACCTATACCATAAGAGATATCAGAGTTGCAGTTTAAGGTTAAAGTATCTGCCTATTGAACCCGTTTCTCATTTAAGTTTTGATGACTATCTAAACCACCGTTAAATTCAATTCAACTTCACACCGAGCGAATACCCACTTCCTACGTTTTACAACAAGTAACAACCACCACGTGTACTTTTTTCCGTTGCCAGTGGCACCAGAAGTCTCTCTTCATGTTCTTTGAAGTTATATTCTTCTTATTTAGACATAAGACTACCCAGGGGTAGTTAGTCTTACTTCGATCACTTTAGTAATGCTTAAGAAGCAAAAAGGCATCTATGAAAAGTTGACTCACAAAAGGAGAAGTTACTGATAACTTCAGCATCTAGGTTGCCTTATGCTATGATCATAATTACCGTATGGTCTTTATTTGCTTAAAAAGATCATAACTAAAAACAAATCATGTGTATATGGTTAAAATGAGCGTGTCCATAGAAGCGTTTAGAAATTCTAACAGCAAAAGAAACCTAGATAAGATTAATATGAGAAATGTGACGTTGAAAAAAAAAAACAATTTATGATATTAACATTACTCAAATGTGTACGCTAACTTTTTTTTCGTTTTCCGTTCACAATAGTGTAGAATGGTCTGAAAACACGAAGATTTGTAAAGAATGAGAGATATGAAATATGAAACAATCATAAAATAGTTTAAAGCTATGGTCACACGGCTATGTTTTTAATTATTTTATTTTTTTGTTGTTGTTTTATTTGTAACTTGACCCGTCATTCATAATTCAATCTCCAATTGCGAGCACAATTACATAATTCCCCATACAACATTTTAAGAGTAAATAACCCAAATTTTAAGAAATTCAGTTTCGATTAACCTGTTGATCAATATATTCCTTTTGTGCTATGTTCGCACTTGACTTCTGATTGCTTCACTCTCTGTTTGTATTAATGAGAATTTTCCTTTCGCAGGGCACCTTTTTAGATGTTTTGTTTGTTGTCTTTAATTTGTTTATGCTATTTTTTTTTTTAACTTGACAGCGTAGTTTAGAGATATCAATTTAATAAATTTGCGATGTTAAATCTGTAATAGAAACATTTTAACTAAGAGCTAAGAAGTATGCCAAACTCATATGATTTAAGATTTTAAAATTAGAGATGACAGTGATTTTGAAGGCAATAGAAACATAGTTGCTTACAATTTGGGTGATTCTCTCTCAAAATTTTGGATGGAAATTTATGTGGTTAAGCTCATAATCAGGGGTTGTATTATGAATGAGAGAGAGAATGTCGAAAAAACGTTGCCTTGCGAACATAGCACTAATCTTCTAGGTTTTTGTTCCGTTTTTAAACCGGCAAGCAAACAAAGAATAAATAAATATAACAAGAAAAAGAAGAAGAACCATCAAACAAATTATAAAGTTGCCATGTAAAAGTGATAATTCTTAAGTAATTCAAACAGAAAACAAAGTAATTCGAATTATAGTTGCTGATTCACTGAAGAATTTCTAACGAATAGTTGTTAAAATATTTCTCAAAATTTATTTTGTACATTCCCATTTTAATTTATTTCCAGAAAAATTTGGAAATCTGAGTAACGAGCACGGTGAATGGTTTAAGCAAGATATAAAATTCTTTGAGCGAAACTATCTGGGTTTTTGGGACCAGCATATGCTAGGAGACTACTGGTGAACTGTCAGGATAGAAAAAATTCTAATTTAAAAAAAAGCATGAGCACTTCTCAACAAATTAATTTTTAATAAGTTTAAATGCATATTTTTATGTCGTCAATAAAAACAATTTTGCTAACTCCAGAGTTAGCTATATAAGCCCAAACCATCACTCTGCAACCGCAGTACTTGACAGTCGTTCTTAAGTATTTTTTCCGTATTTATACGATCTGAACCAAAAATATTGAATTTTGACTCGTTAACAAAAATAACGTCTTCGAGAAAATTGGTTGTCTTTGTCACATGTTCCTGAGTGAATTTAAGCCGAATTGGATATTCTTAAATATGAACTGCTTTTTGCGACCTACTTGGCAGTGTATGGCTGCCTTTGAAGCTATCAACATTGTTCTTATTGGCGGCACAATGGATAAAAATATGTTTTTAAGCATGATAAAAGATAATTTCTTGCAAAGTGCCAATCAGAATTATAATCCGAAATACAAATCAAGGATTTTGCAGTCATGGTTGATATGGAAGTGATCAAACCTAATGATTGCTCCTTAAATATTCTCTCAATAAACGTGATAGAAAATTTGTGAACACTTTTCGACTTGAGAATACCGAAGAAGCAGATTAGTAATCAGAATGATTTATAAGCTGTACTGGTGAAAGAGTAGAGCAAGACTGGCCTCAAAACTACCCAAAAAATGGTCACATCGACGGAAAATCGTCTTAAAGATGTAATTAAACAAAAAGAAGGTCACACTAAATACGAAACCATGTTCCATAAATGTTTTTTCTAAGACTGCTGACAATACACGAAATAAGTTGTGACTTGAATTTTTCATATATTTTAAGTTTTCTTAAAATTACTTTTACAAATATTTAAAAACGCATAGTTTTATTTAAATAAAGAAGTATTTAAAAAAAATTGTGCGTTTACATCTTTTTGATATCATCCTCAGTTTTGATGCTGCAAACGTTCAATGTTATATATTGAATGCACACAAAATAAGCTGTGAGCTATTGTATAAAATAACATCATGTAAACCAGTGTAGTTAAAGTTTGCAGTGACTTTAAATAGGAATTTGGAAATTGGGCAGAGATTAGTTTATAATATTTTAATAATTGCTTTTGCTCCTAAATAAAATCTTGAATTTGATTTTTTGTTTTCATTTTTAAATTTAATTATAAAAAAATGTAACTTAAATCAATTTAATGATACACAGACGCTGATACCTGTTTAGTATTCGTCACCTACACTGATTGGCGTCTTATTGAATCACAACAGGAAAACTTTAAAAGCAATACACAACTATTCTGAACTGACAGACACTAAAAATGACTGCATTTTTTTTAACAATTAAGATATTTTCGTTGTTGTATTTATTTATCTTATAATTTCGTTTGTTCAATGATCAACGATCAGATCAGATCAACATCATCATACCGTTTCATTGAGCTCACAAATCAAATAAAAACAATAAAAGGAAAGAAAAACTTTTTAATAAATAAATAAAAAGCAGACCAAAATCAAAAACAACAATAATAATAAAAATCATAAAAAAAACAATAAAAAAAACAACGTGCAAATGATTTTAATTTTCAATTGTTTTTGTTTTGATTTTCCACAAAAACAATTACAATAAAATGAAAACGTGTGGGTAATTCTATTTTTTTTTTTTGTTAAATACTGTACGAGTCTCATTTTAAACTGTAACGTATAGCGTGTATTATTTACTCTATATTTTTGTTTTTATTTTTGCTTTTGTGGTGAATTCACTATTGTTTTTGTTATTGAGAGGGTTGTTTTTTTTATGGTTTTAAATTGTTTATTTATTTTTTTTTATTTATAGTAATTTTTTTTTCGCTTTGTATTCGTCTTATATTTGACGTAAGAGTTTAAAAAAATTAGTATCAAAAAGTTCTCGCTGGGTAAACAACGGCAACACTTAGTCACTACTCAGAAACACACGGCCGTATTCATAGTGAAAACCTAATACACTTACTGCTCTGTTAGCTAACCTGAGATCTACAATCTCTAACCACTGACTAAGTTAATTTGTGTCAAATTTGTCTCAGTGCTTGAATCGTTTTACTCCTTTTGAAATTAATTAATGTGAAAGACACCGCCTGTATTGCAAAAAACTTTGGCCACGACTTTGTTGACCCATAGACCTAACCTGGCATTTTTGGTGAACGTTTACCCAAAGAAATTTAGGATTTTTATTTTTTCTGTTCTTCAGTGAGCTGTGATTGCCAATTTTTCGTCCACAGTTACAAAACAGCTCAAAAACTGCTTAAGTTTGCTTCTGAATATGTGTTTGTTTTCGGTCGAGTGTGATCCCAACAGACCATTTCACAAGCAAAATGTTAATGAATAGTAAAATAAGCTTATCATAAGAGATTTCCTACAACTTTTTATAAGCATGATTATTATGAGGTTATTTAAGTACAATAATACTTGGTATACACTTCTGATAACTATTTAACAAACATGATTGTATTTGACTTATTCTCTTACTTATTTTTTTTTTTTTTTTGACAATGTTAAAAAAAATGTATGACATATGTACATATGTATGTTTTTTTTAATTTACATTTTAATTTTTTAGAATTCGTATTCGAAGGACCAACATGTTCTCCGAACTCCAATGGCATTTTTCGAAGCATTTTTTGCTTTTGTCCAAAAATTCTCAATTGGACCGGCATTAGGGCTTTATGCTGTAAAATCAATCATATGTATCTGTTGATGTGACAGCCATTCTTTATATGTATTAATATTTCTCAACTTACAAAAATATTACGAATATAAGCTTATTATAAGCATGATTAAGAAATCATTTTTCTGTAAGCGTATTCTATAATTAGATTTCTAAGCCTACTGCATATTATAGACAGCAATATTATCGCAAGGGTTCAGTTTTCATTATTAAACAATTCTTAATAAGCCTTTTAAAATAGTATTCACAACTCTTTCCTAAGCTTAAGGTTTATGTTAGTAAGCTTGTTACAAGTTATTTCTACATCGTTTTTGTTCGTGGGATATTAGTTAACGAAAGTAGTGTTACATTGAAAGTTGCTACTCTAGAAATACAAAAAAACATGAAAAAAGCTTAAAACTGGCCTCGTACTTAAACAAAAGTACACAAGAGGCTGCTCCTTATTTAAAAAAAATTCGAATTTGTACTGTAACTCCCCCTAGAAATGTTCGCGGAATGCGGCACGCCTTCCGCTAATGCCTATCAGTCTAAAATTGTCCACAATGCATTTCTTGGATACGGAGAACACCTCTAGGGGGAGTTATGACCAGAACTTTAACTTTAAAAAATTGGCCCATGCATATAAGGCATACCCTAATACACAATTTAGATCTTCTTAAACTGTATTAAGGCGAAAATTTGTAGTTTTATTGTTTAATATAGAATTCTGTTGATGTTTGTTTTAAATAGGCTAATGATCTTCCTGACCGAAATCAGTACGTTAATATTACAAACAATACGTCGAACCTTTAATACTATTCCATCGCTGATTACTTTAAGGCAGAGTTTAATTACAGTATATGTAAATGTGTATCACTACACCGATTGAAAAGTCTCTGTCTCAAATTAATTGAAAAAAAAATACAATAAGAACTGCCTTATCTTACACATCGTACAAGTAAAGTCTGTTTACTGCAAAAAGCTTTTATTTAGAAAATTATTCTTTATTAAACTAAATAGATATCGCTCTCAGACTATAATGCCATACGGCCATATAGAGTCTACGTAACTCAATTGCAGTTTTAAGTCAGTTATGGAATCCACTCATAAAGATATTTAATTTGGCGCTGCTTTATTTACTCTTACACCACAAGTTGTAAAGTATACCGCATTTGTTTTCTTATACGAGTATTTAAATTTCGGTGAGTTAACCTTACCTCTCCCTTATGATGAGAACTGCCAAAAACTCACCAATGGAACATGATGGGGTATATAGGGACAAATTGGTGACTTAAAATAAGCTGACAACATTTACCAGCTAAGCCACAGCCAAAATTAAACTGCTTAAGGAAACTGCATTGAAAGGCGGGTTTAATGTCAACATCAATAAAACGGAGTCAATGCGTATAAACGAAAACGTTAATACCACGTTCTCTTTATCAACGACTTCCATAATAACAGTTTTGCTATTTAGTTAGCATCATAGACAGCGACAGAGGATTAAGCGCTGACATCGCTCACAGAGTGAATAGCTCTAAACGCATATAGGGAACATTGAGCTCTGTCTGGAACTCTCTACATATTTCTAGACAAGCCTAGATTGCAATTTTTAACACCAATGTAAAATAAACTTTGTATGAAGGTGAAATTTGTAACGCCGGTACCCGCAACGTAAACGCTCTACAAGAGCTCATCAACATATGACGGAGAAGAATTTTGAAGACCTATTGGCGGGCGACAATATTCAACATGGATCTATGAAAAGCGAAATTCTAAGACCTAAGTGGAACTGTTTTTTACATACGCTGCGTAAACAACAAGACGACCGGAGAAAAGCTGCACACAGCAGCGAAATAACGTAAATTTATTGGGTTTTTATAGATCCGAATGGAATTTTTTCGTCATGGTCCTATGCTCTGCATATTGACAACGGAATGAATGTGGTGATTTTTTAACAACTTCCTTTTTGGAAACTCTGTTTTATGCAGCTCAGCTGTTTTCGTGTAATATGTCAAATATGTTCAGTTTAAGCTATAATTTAACCATGAATCTACTTACAATCAAAAAATTCCATTGGATGAAGATCCACTTTTTTATGGCAAAATTATGTTCAGCGACAAAGCTCATTTCTAGTTGAATGGATAGTTGAACAAGTAAAATTGTCGTATTTGGTGTGAAGAGCAACCAGAAACATAGCAAGAACTACCAATGCATCCCGAAAAATGCACTGTTTGATGTGGATTATTGGCCGGTGACATCATTGGATCGTACTTTTTCAAAAACGACGAAGACAGAAACGTTACTGTGAATAGTGAAAGCCACCGTGCGATGATTAAAAAATGTTTGTGACCAAAATCTAAGCGCTGGACTTGGCTGACATGTGGTTTTAATAAGATGGTGCCACATGCCACACAGCAATTGGGGGGCGAGTTCGGTGAACAGTTCATTTCACGTTTATGGCCGGTCAATTGGCCGCCTACATCGTGCGATTTAACGTCTTTGGACTATTTTTTGTGTGGCTGGAGCTCAGGTCTATAGGGACAAGCCCGCAACGATTGTCGCTCGGGAAGACAATATTGAAGAATTTATTTGTGAGATACCGGCCGATATGTTGGAGAGAGTATGCCAAAATTTAAACTCATCTTTAAACATTGAATTATATAGATCGTTCTATCGGCTCAAATAAATATTTCTTACATTTCTCTAAATTTTAAGTATATAAAAATTATTAAAAAATCTCCCGATTTATAATTACTCCTACATTCTTTCATTTACTCCTCTTCAAATTAAAAAGTTGTATACGATACTGTCTCGTTCAATAGGTTTTCTGCCTGTTGCAAAAAGTAAAGTACCTCACTAAACAGTGTCCTGATGTTTTCAGTACCATGCAATTGCTTCAAATATATGATATCTTGTGAGTTTCTCCAACTTATCGAGCATTGCGTGGGACTATTGCTGAACAAACGCCATGTGAGACAACACAGTCGCCAACTTTTACTTTCTCAACTATGAGTGGTGTTTACAACTGAGTTGGATATTTAAAAATTACTAAATAATGTTTTTTGGTCGAAAACTTGACAAACCTTGTAGCTTAAGTGTTTTATTTATTCCCTTTTATTACGAATAATTTATTCGGTTAGCTTTTATTCTTCTCAACGAAAACACATTAAAATAATAGACCGACCGCACACTACAGAATTGTGTTTCACTTTCAGTGTAGTTTTCCCGTTTCACGTTTTCGTTGCTATTTTCTTCTGATTTTTCTTTAATCGAGTTTTTCTAACTTTTCTGCCGTCTGTTTTTGTTTACCTTCTGTTGTCGTAGCTTTTCGTATTTTCTTTTCATTTAATAATGTTTTTTTTTTTTTTGCGCAAAAGTGTTACGCCGCCCCTCCTACCATCTGTCCGTTCATACGCCTATTTCTCGTGTCTGTCGTCTGTCCATCCGCAATGACATCCTCCGCTGGTTTAACAAACATTCTAATATGAAATGAATTCAGTTCAGCATTGTTGAGTTCTTAAAACGAACGTGTTTTCTTTTCTGTCTTCTTGTGTGTTTGTCTTTCGGTGTAGAAAAAAAAAAATCGTCGCGTCGTGTTTCTTTAAACGTTTTATCTTTATTACGTTAAGGGATACAAAATTATATTAAAAAAAATTCTCGGAATTTTAAATGTTTTTTTTTTCGGTAAAAAAGTGAAAAAAGGAGAAAGAAAAATCAGTTTTAAAGGTTTAAACGCCTAAAAGCAGGCTTCAAACCGCAACGCCGTTTTAAATGCGTTTTTCTTTTTAAAGTGAAGTGTAAAAGAGTGTTGTTTATCACAAAGCAAGGCGTATAAGTAATTTGAAAAATTTTTTAGTGTTACAAAAAAAGTGAATTTTTTTTTCATATAAGGCGTTTCCCGCGTTTTTCTGAACTTTTTATTAAAAAAAATTGTTTAAAAAAATTGTTTTGTTTTGTGTATTTTCTGGCTGCATTTAGTTTATGAAATAAAAAGAAATAAAAGAAAATTAAGAAAAAAATCTGTAATTTAAAACCTTTTGTTAATTGGATTGACGTGTGTTTACACTCAATAGCTGTCAACGTAGTTAATATGCCAGGCAAAACGTAAACAGCAGTAACCAGTGACTGACTACCTCAACTAGGCTTTCCTACATGTTTGCCATATATTGAGTTTTCCCTCCTATTAAATACAGATTTTTAAACCCTTTTTTTCTAATATAAGTTAAAAAAGAGTTACAAAATAAAGAATAGTTAAAAAAATAAATTTCCCATTTAATTTGCAGCTGGAAAAATTAAAGTAAAAAATCAATACAAAAAATAAAAGCCGTTTAATCCTTACGTTTTGCAAAAAAAAAAAACTTGTTTTTCTTTGTGTAAACGCGTGTGTTGTTGAGAGCGGTTTCTAAGGTAACTAATAAATTTTCGTAAAGTTCAATATTCGTTATAATAATATACGTAATACCGCATAAAAATCAATCCAGTCAGTTATTCAACCACAAAAAATAGTTTTACACTCATTAGCAAATTTTAAACTAAAAAATAAATTAAAAAAAACACATTTTTTCAAACGCTAATCGCCGGAAATTTTTTCTTTTATACTGTCAACGGATATTTGTCCAAGTTTTTTAACAACATTGGTTGGGCGGTGTTGGCTTATACAAAAATTTGCCATTGGATTTCTATAATTTAATGCCCGTCAGTACGCAACCATAGTGTAAGTATTTAAATCGAACATAAATATATACATATGTATGTACGAGTTGTCTCAATAGTTTATTTTTAATATATTTTTCCAATTTTTTCTTAAATAACTTCTTAATATGTTTTATTGTTGTTCTAATGAGAAAATATATTATTAGACGAGAGTAAAAGTTATTTCATTATAACTAAAATCATTATGTTTTAAACGTGATAAATATGAAACGAAGCAAGAAATAGCTATCATTTTCTAAAGGCTAAATGAAAGTAAGTGGCTCGTCCCTCTTCCTTGTCGAGTTTGTTCATTTATAATAGCATAGGCGAATTTCTCTAAATACGTTCCAGTGTGTTTTTTTAATTTTTTTTTAATTAGCAATACTTGTAAATCTTCTTACTAATTCTGTCGTAGGAGTTGATTTCGGTACTTATTAATTTCCCCTATGTTTGAAGATGAGACACTACTCGATAGGTAGATGCTGAAGCTTTATATCTATTTTTATATTAAATTACAGTTTACAGTCTAATGCCATGTTCACATCACATAATTTGTGCTTTTGTTCATAATTCAACCCCTAATTATGAGCCGAATTATATAATTCCACATACACATATTTTTGTGTGCCGCTATGATTTGGCAGGTAAGACACCCGCCTACCAACCAAGAGGTACTGTGTTCATTCCCAGGCCAGACCATTTAAAATACTTCAATAGCGGCTTTAACATTAAAAAAAAAAATTCTCATGCCAATATATCTGCTATTAAAAGCCGGCGTTAAACCTTTAATGAGTCTAAAAATAGAATCGGATGCCATTGATTGATTGAGAGAAGTCACCCCTCTTCCAGTAAGTATGTTGTAGGAATTATGTATGGGTATGTACACAGAAAATTTTAAGAGCGAATTGTCCAAATTGCAGGTAATTGAATTTCGATTAGACTGTGGATTACTAATTTTTATCGAACACTTTTCACGTTAAATATATTTTTTTAATTTCCTAACCTTTTTTTTCCCTTCCAAAAACACAGCTAAATAACAAAACACTAAATAAAAATAACAAGAAAAAGAAGAACAACTATTAAGACGAATTATAAAGATGCCTTGGAAAGGGATATTTCGTATAATTAATTTAATTAACGAGCAAAGTAATTTGAAGTTTCGCGTGAATACGCTATAAGCTTAGTGTTGAGATTTTATTAATAAACCAATTGATTTCAACTGTTCTTAATTTATTTGTACCAAGCATCTTATGGGTTAAAAAATCTCTGCCAGAACAGGTGTCAGGTAATTTCTGGCGGTAAATGTGTTTCGACTAACAAATAACTCTTTTACTCAGCTTGATCATCAGGCAAGGTTCTGAATAAAACAAGATGGTTCGCAGTTATTTTTAGCAGCATGAAAACTGTCGATATCGATAATTATAGCTTGACAGCTGAGAATGTCAATACATTTGGCAAGTCATCATAAATCGTTCAACGCCAGAATAATTCTTCCATACTTCGACCATTTTACGGTCAATCATTTCTGGTTAAATGACTAAGTCAGTAAGCAAAATTTGTCGTAATTGAAACGAAGACAATTCTCAAGCCGTTAACGAATCACAATTTCATCCATTAATATTGAATGTTTGGTGCGGTTTGCATGCCTTATTTCTTTCGAAATGAGCAAGGGGCTACCTTTGCGGTGAATGGTGAACAGTGTCGGGGCATGCTGACAGAATTTTTGTATCAACGATATTTGGTTCCAACAACGCGGCAATACTTGCCATACGGCTCACTTATTGTCAGTTTGGTGACAATTTTCTTTCCAGAAGTGATCCTCTTCACTGTCGCTTCGTTCATGTTATTTAACGCCTCTGGGGCCTTGTTAAGTCATTGGCTTCTGTCAACAAACCAGTAACTCTTGAGACATTGGAAACCAATGCCACCTTTGATGCCATACGGCGGAATTTATTAAGCTTGTAGATGGAGCGGACATACATACCTAAAAATTAATTCCATGAAATTTACAAGATTGTAATCACAAAATTGCGTTCTAACAATATATCTGTCTTGTATTATCATTTTAAGTTCTTAAGCTCTTTAAAAACACCCTATACAAAAATGTTTATATAAAAATGGAAAAAAAAACATATTTTGATGTGTAAAAGGATATCTTCAAAGCTCAGAGTTTCTGAAGAGTACAAAATGTACTTTAAAGTGCCGGTAAATGCCCATAAGAAAGAAATGTCAAAATGAAACAAGAATCATCGTTTGAACATTGTGATTCGCAATCGTGATTCATAGAACGAGCCGAAAAAAAATGCTATTAACCATCCCATGTATAAAGTTGCGGTGGTTAAAATTTAATATTTCCAGAATTCTAGTATGTCCATAGTTAGACAACCTCTGTTCCCTGGTTAACCGAATACAAACAATTATTACACTACACATTACATTTCTACAAATTACGGTCATTTATTGAAGCAAAAGCAGAACTTATGTACCTCCAATTAAATTTTTGAAAAAAAAAACAATTTAAAAAAAATCTATGCGTACGGTAGTAAATTATTTTTTATCAATTTAGTGTAGACTAATATAGGAAAAAAGACGGCCAAGAACAACAGGTGTTTTTTTTAGTTCCACCACCTTTATACCATAATTTGTATGTATATACGTACATATGTACATACATATATGGTACATATGTATATCGGTAGTTTCATTGAAATTTGTGGCAAATTAACATGCAAATCGCGTATGCATTGACCCTTAAAATATCAATATTTGACATTTGTATTTAATTTCCCCTTTGTCATAAACGAGGTAACATTGAAAAGTGAAAAAAGATAAAATAATATGAAAATGGAAAATTATTTGAAAAAAGCAACAGCAATTGCTTCTGCAGCAAAGAAAACTTCCAAGTGTTGATTGGCTGTTTGAAACTATACGTTCTAAGAACTTTACTCGTAAATTGTTTTAAATTTTGAGCAATTTTTGAATTGTTTTTGTATGATTGCAACAAAAGTGCAATATGCAATATTAAAGTTAGAAAATTATTGCAGCTGCATGAACGTTACAAAAAAGCAAAAACTACTCAGCACCAAAGCATGAAGGCAAAATTTGTTGTTAAACTTTAAATAAACTGAAAAACGGCGATGAAAGATGACCATATGTATATCGTAACCTGAAATGTAAAAGAACCAATCAACGCTTTTTGTAATTTTACATTAGAGATGAAAAACTTAATAAAATGTAAAGTATTGTGATTATAAACATGATGATCAATAGCAACAAAGACATTTGATTGAATGTCACAGTTTAGTCAAAACTACTTTGTGTGGTGTGGCCTATGTAGGAAGGTAGGTAGGTTGTAAAGACGTATGCTTGAATAGTCTGCACCATTATCAATTCAAAACTCAATTTTGATTTTTTGATAATTATGCCCATTTGCATTTCAGATGACGATATGTACTTATGAAAATATACATATGTGCTTGCAATTTACATAAGAAACCATACAGCATTGCAGAATGGTTCTGCAGAGTGATCATATAAAAGATATAAAAGATTATTGAAGCTCTGCATAAAGCCATTGTTTTTTGGTAAAGCATTTGAGTATCACACTTAAGCTGAAGCAATTTGTAGTTACTAGTTGGGAAGATTTGAAAGTAACAGTTTTTATGCATAGTTTGATGATATAGTAGTAGAGACTTTGATCAATGAAGAATTGGTAAAAACGTAAAAAAACAATAACCACTTGGATTAATCTAACAGCAAAGAATTTAAGTGCAATGGAAACTGAAGTAGAACCAAGAGAAATCGAAAAACGATTTTGCATATCTAAAATACTTCGTATTATTATTGCGAGCCATTTAGGCTGAGTAAAATGAGTACAAAAAACCCGAAATATAAAATTGAACTTGAATTTTTTTAAATGTAGCAGGTTATGTAAGGCTCTCTTCACACGTTCGCAGCACGACTTACCGTCAACCATCGTTTTGATCAAATGAAGGTATGGATAATTTCCACATTTGCCCATTGCGAGACTATTTTTGTCATGAAAACTTCTATAAAACAACAGTTCTAACGTTAAGTCCTCAAATGCAGAACAACGACACTGAAAACGTTCAATATTTTCCTCTTTTTTATTGCGGTTTCTGCAGAAATCGTTATAAAGGGTTATCAGTCTCTGTGTAGGTAGGTAGATAGGTAGGTAAGTTGGCTAGTTAACCAGACGAGATCAATTGAGTTTTTATTAGTAACAAAGTGCCACCAGACTAGTGAAATCAAACTAGACCACAGGCAAAGAACCACCTAAAAGCATAATGAAAGGGAAAAGGGCCACCTTGAGCAGTTTATGAAGTGGAGAAGATTAAGCGGATCCAGATCTGCGCATTGCCACAAACAATTAAAGAAATGTACGCCAAAGTAACGCAGTCGTCTGCTCGACAGACCCGCACGAAAGTTAACGATTGTCTTCCATTCAGATGTGCTATTGCAACTTCTGCAGCGAAGGTTGAATGACAAGCCCGTTTTATCCGCGTGAGTTCCGATCAGCCAATGACCAGTGTACACCGCAATGAGTTTCAAAATAGAGTGACGGGAGGTTTTCAGTAATTTCAGTGTTCTGCCACTGTCATACCAAGTCCATAGCTTTCTCGTGATAGCACAAGAGAAGAGGGAACACTCTACCTGTTCTATGCAGCCTCTCCAAAAAAACTATAGATTTCCTCTTTGGTAATAGGGCAGCGGATATCAGAGTAGGGAGTGATAGATTCCACATCCATCGAGGCCCTTCTGGCAAGTTCTTCAGCGTTCTCGTTACCAACGGTGTCTCTGTATCCAGGAACACAAATCAAAGAAATAGTAAATGTACCACCGAGAAGCTTCGTCTCCTCTTTACATTGGAGAACTAAAGCCGAGTTGGCGCTAGGTGACACCAGGATCCTGATAGCGTGCTGACTATCAGAGAAAGTAATTCTCTTTGTACGTCTACCAAAGCCCAATGGTCCGTTTTCAAATCTAAAAGTTGCTCCTACCAAAACGCATGATGTTCATTGTAAATATAAAAAAAAATTTTCAGAGAATTACCTCCATATTTTTTATTATGATAGAAGCATCTGTGACAATTATGTGTGAAACAAAATATCGGCCAAATGCTGGTGGCATACCTCTATCCGTCGGTCTATATTTTCCATGACTCTGAGACATAATTGAGGTTCATGTCGTTAATGTGCCGAATTATCTCATCCTTTAGCTCTTGAATTGTTTTTGGCTTATTAACGTACACTTTTCTTTTTAAATATCCCAGAAAAAAGAAGTCCAACGGTGTCAAATCACATGATCGTGGCATGAAATAACACAGCCATTGAATTTCTCGCGCAAGAGCCATTGTTTCATTGGCTGTCTGGCAAGTGGCACCATTCTGTTGGAACCACATATCGTCTAGGTCCATATCCTCAATTTCTGGCCACAATAAGTTCTGTATCATCTCGCGATAGCGAGTACAATTCACGGTAAGTGCTTGGCCAACCTCATTTTCGAAGAAGAACATCCCAATGACGACGCCAGCCCATAAACCATACCAAACAAACAGGGCGAGCATACACAGGCGTTTTCACATTTCCTACAAACCCGGTTTACTGAAATTTGCACATAATTCTTCCGATTGTGGACATATTTGTTCGATTATACTGAACAAACTAATCACGAAGTGCACGAAATGCATTTTGATTTGAACGCCCATTTTTGTAAAGGCTTCAACAATTTCAATGCGCTGATCAATTGTATGCCTCTCCATTGTTGAATTTGTCAAACACATTTAACACAATTAACATCGTGCATTATGGTTGGACCACCCTTTATTGGATATCTTCTTTGCTCATCTAAATTTGGCCGTTTTTCTTGTCCATCGTTTATTGGTGTGATATTGGTTGTCCTACTCAAGCAATAACAAGCTTACTAGCAACATGAAAAACGCCTGGCAAGAACAATCTATGGTTTTTGCCTTAAAATCGTACCTTATTGACCTGACCATATTCACGAGATTGAACCCTCGATTATCTAATGGCTGTTTTTTTAACTGAAAAGAATCATCAAAGCAAGAAAATGGATGAGCATTGAAGAGAAAAAAACTGTAAAACTATGTCAAAAGGGTTAGAAAAACAACCATTGTATACATTTTGTGTAGGGTATTTCAGAGCAGCTCTTAATGTGTCATAACCTCTTAGCTAAATTACTAATTTCGTTAGCTCTTATTTGGAGCCATTCTCCACGTCTTTTTTTCATTTTTCAAATTTCAGAAAAATAAGATCATTGACCATAATATAATGAAATATGGCCACAAAAATAATAACAAAAAAAAAAGAAATAATAAAGAAAGAAAAAACTTTAACAACATCAATAAGAATGTTAAAGACTCTCCCATGTTGTTGTACATTTTAGTTGTTTGTAGCCAATTGCTATTTGACTTCATCCACACATGATCGGTCAGCCCAAGCACAAGTGTTAAGCTTGTAACGTGAAATGTAATAAGAAATACAGATCGCGTATATAAAATAAAATAAAAAACAGCGAAAAATACTTGCAACAAGTGAAAGTGAAATGATTCAATTTTACAAAAAAAAAAAAAAAAAAAAAAAAAACTAATCTGCGCAATGTACTCTCATGTTCATTTCGTTACTTTTTACAAGTTTATAAAGAAAATATTTTTAACAAAAAACTTTTTTATAGCAATTTTATTATAATTTAAGTATGATTTAAAGCAATACAATTGATTTTTTGTTTAAGTAATAACATAATTAGCAAAAAACTTCAATTGAAATAAAGAAAAAATGCAAATATTTCTTTTTATTAAAAAATAAATAAAAAAAATTAAAAAAATTGTGGCAACTAATTTTGTTGCAATTTAAAGTCATCATTCGAAATACTTGTACATAATCAATCATACAATAATTTGCGTTTTTGTTTGTGTGATTTACCTTGATTTTGTTTTTCTTTTATTATTGAATAAATGATTGTCTGCATCTCTCAAATGCATTATAAAAGAAAGACTTTCTCTTCTATTTCTTCTTGGTTACAAATTAAAAACGAAGTGGTTAAAAAATTTTAAACGAAATTGAACTGAAACCTTTTTAGTTGTAAATCAAATCATTTACAACTTTGCCAAGAAATTAAATACAATATTACAAGAGTGCAATAAACAGCATCTTGACAATCTGGTTCGAGATAAAATTCCAAATTATACGAGTGTTGTGACCAATTTTTTAAAGATTTTGATGGTGGTGGTGCTGGTAGTAAAATTGCCTGCCTACTGCGACACCTTAAATCTAAGGTATTTGTGGTTTTTCACTGCGCTTGTAACATTATAGTCTGCAGACAACAGTTTACTTTGAATGAGTAGTGAACTTGATGTGAAAGAAAATAGAGTAATTGTTGGAAATATTTCCAAGACAAAAATGCTTAAAAATATTAAAAGATCGGTTTACCAAAGATAATTAAAAGGATAAACAAAATCGGTTCAATTTATATCCAGTATTGTTTCATGCTTGAGTAACGTGAGAAAATTATTTGAAAAAATGAGCGCATTCTGACAGGGAGATACAAATTTTTTAATAAACAACTTCAGTTGTAAATACACAGTATCCAGATATTCTGACATGAAAGACGAAAGAAATTGAAGGTGACCGATACACACTGGCTGTTCAACTGCGGACATGATAGAGTTCTGGACACAGTCAATTTTAATCGTAAGATTAAGTTGGTTTGGTTTAAGTAGTAACCCCGGAACAGTGGGTCAATTATCGTCTTTTTTTAACCACAAACTCACTCACTAAAATAAAAGAAACATAGAGGGAAGAAAGTGTCACCCAAAACATAAATCTAGTATCAGCCGATTAACAGAAAAAGGGGAAATAACCCGCTCGCCTATATCCAGCCAGCGATATTCAGAAATGACACAATTTTGGTTAAGACTATGTCCGTCATGCTGCTGATGTCCGCAAAGTTCGAAGTTCTCATTATGCTATGCCTGCTCCTGCACAAAGCCGGGCTATCACATAGCCGGTGAGCCATTCATACACAATGTTACTGGTTATTCCATGATGCCTGATGTGTTTTTGGTCAGTGGCCAAAATTACGGTCTGCCACAAACCTGGAAATGTTTCTTGTTGAGAGTTTCATCAAAGCGTCAGTCTTTAGTCTATCATAGGATGGCCATGTTTTTCTCGAAATGATGCACGTAGATATCCGCCTTTCTCAGAAGCGATGGTCTAAAATATCGCTTGATCCCCTGCATTGGAGTAAGAACCTGTACATACTGAACGTGGAATGTGGTAGTGCTGTCTCAAGCCAGCATGTCAACCACCACTTTCCCTTCAATATCACAATGTCCAGGATTTTGCTCCCGTTGCAAATCCTTCTCCACCACTTTCTTGAGGGTATTCGGGCATTGTAAACCGTATTGGAGGGCGCTTTGCCTGCTTGCCTTGAATGTTACAGTGTCCATAAGGCCTCCGGTAACTCATATCGGCACAACCCAACCGAGTAGCGCTGTTGCAAGCCGTATACATTATGTCGAGGCCTATAGGCAGTATCGGAGTATGTACTCAATGCCCCCGTCACGCATGCACTTTTCTACACCATAGTTGCTGCGTCGACGATGTACTGTTTCTTCTACAGCCGTAGCATAAAATAGGCTTCAATATCACCGTAAAAACTCATAGTCTTAGCTGCAGTCCCCTTATTCTACCTAACATTCAGCTGCAAAACTGTTGTGGCCTTTTTACGTTGAGTGCTATACTAATACTTACCCTTAGAACCCTTAGACAGACAGGTGCGACCCATAAGTGACGAGTAAGTGTAAATGTCGGGATCTAGATCCTCCTTGTCAAAAGCATGAGTTCTATGTTCAGTGGATTTATGCTGAAACCAGACGTGGTAGACGAATTAGTTTTTCTCTGTCACTTCTTTTGACAACGTATGGCTTTTCGCAAAACATCCATTGCTTTGTTTTAGTTTCATTAATCGGTTGATTTTAAGCGAGGCAGATGATTAGTCTACTGCAGCTCGGCTCCATGTGTTTGTGTAGTGGTAAAGATCTTGGCAAAATGGTGGTGGTGATGCTTACTTATCATTGCCATTTTTTCCCAGTCGGTGGTGTTTTCTCGTAGTAATTCCTGTGATGTTTGCCATCATCACCAGAGGTAAGATGGAATGTCAGAAGAACTTTCTTTAGATGTATTTGTCAGGAGGGGAGTCAAAAGTGTCTTAATTAAATACTCGAAACTGCGCTAAAATTTGTATTTCGCAACATTAACTATATGATTTTCCTTTTAAGTTTACATACTTATTTATCAATTATAATTTTGTTAATTTCCCATTAGTTCTTCAAAGTATTTTTTAAAAATTACCTAAAAATAATAATAAGTTAATGTTAATTGAAATTGTTAAGAAATTATTTCCTTTTTATCCATTTTCCATTCAAAATTATTGCCCCATTTTACGTGAAGAGGCACTTGTATACTTCTGTTGATGATATTGAACAGATGATTCAATCAAACGGATGACCCACATTTATTGTTTGATTTTTTTTCTCAATAAGTATGTATTTTCACCTGTGGATTAATATAAAAAGATATTAATATTTTCTTAAATGAATAAATATGTATATTTTGAAAAAAGTTTTGTTAATATTCGAAATATTTTGCAATTGTGTTTAATGCGTAAATTATGCACTACAGTTCATTCAATATTTTCTAGATCGTTAAAGCAATACGAGCAGTGTTGGATGTTAAATATACATTGACTTGTACAATGTCGTCAGTGTTTATTTTCATATTTTCTCTAGTCCATTTATTTCTCTTTATATCCATATACTAACTCGTTCAAAATCATTTTTCTAATTATTTATTTTTTTATTTTTATTTATTTCCGCTGTCGTTTGTTCAATGATAAATTTGAACTTTAGATACAATTTGGCCATGGGGCTGATTTTAAGACATTTTTATTTCCATCTTTTATAAAAAAAAATTCGCTAAATCATATTTAGAGATTTTTGTTTTTCACTTTTGAATTTGTATATATAATATATATATATTTTTTTTTTATTAAAAAATTTTATTTGTTTACTGGGATTTCTCTTAATTCTTTAAATATTGAAATGTGTTCATGTATGTATATGTATCTCTACAAAATAATTCTTATGTTTTTGCTATATTTTAATGATAATTTTATTTTTCTTCAAAACATCAATTAATTATAAAACATTTTCATTATACATATGTACGCTGAGTGGCAAAATATTTGCCAGATCAATTTTGATTTAAACCAAAACTATCATCTACCCGGCCTTTTATTTTTAATTTTCGTTTGTTTTTGTTTTGAATAACGTCATTCATGGGGTTGCGCGGTTTTATTTTTAATACAAAATTTTGTATATTTTTCTTCCAATATAATAAACAGGGAAACCAGAAATATCCTCTTAAAAAAGAGTTTTATGCGCATAAAACTCCATCTTGATCAAAAAGTTCCCGGAATATAAGTTTATTCAACTAAATCTATATTGTACTCTTCAAAGTAATCTCCATCGACTGCAACACACTTATCACACTTATTTTCTATATTTTATTTTCGGTATGTCCATCAGTGCTTCCTTCGATTTTTCCATTATTTCCTCTCGGCTGCTGAAACGCGCTCCCCGTAATGGTTTTTTAACTCGATTGAACAGAAAGAAGTCACAGGGAGCCAAATCAACTGGATTTGGTGGCTGTTAGATGGTATTTGTTGCATTTTTCGTCGAAAAATTTCGCATAATGATGTCACTGAGCGACGGTGCGTTATCATGGAGCAAAATCCCTGAGTTTTCTGCCCACAATTCTGGTCTCTTTCGACGAATTGCTTCACGCAAACGGGTCAAACACTCTTTGTTTATTGCCTGGCCTTCAAAAATTCATTATGCACTACACCGTTGTAATCCACGAAAACCGTGAGCATTACCCTTTTTTTTGGCCTCGGCTAATTTGGTGAACGCCATTTCGTGTTGTTTGGACCAACTTTGCTGCTACACGACGGAAACCCAAATCATTAACCAAAATGTCTTGGATGGATCCATAGGCAATGTTCAAGTCCTCCGCTATCTCTCTGATGATTAATTTGCGGTTATTGTCCAACAGTTCTTTTACTTTATCAATTTTTTCGTCCGTTTAAAATGTCGATGGTCTGCCACTGATTTCATCATCTTCGATTGACTCACGGCCACTTCTGAACCGCTCGTGCCACTGGTAAACGACCGTTTTCTTTAGAGAATCGTTGTCGAAACACTTTTTCAACAATTCCAACGTTCGCGCACCATTAAATCCGTTTTTTACACAAAATTTAATACAAGTTCGTTGCTGCAAATTTAAATTCATTTCTAAAATTGTAGCTTTTGCAAATGTCAAGCTATGACGCTAAGATTTAGCGGGAATATCAACAATAGATGTAACAACTTAAAAAAACACTCAAATCGGAACGATAGGACCGCCATACGAGGGTTACTCAGAGAACTTTTTGATCAAGGTGGTATGCAGTAAAAAAAAATATTATCTAAAAATCGAAAAATATGCTCTAAAAAATCTAAAACTTCTTTGTTAATAGAAGGTTTATTCAACAATTCAATATCGTCCATACAAATTTGTACAAAAACAATACAAAAATGTTACTTCAATTTCTAAGAAGATCTGAGTACATAAAATAAAATTTTTTGTAAAATAACACCGATCTTTTTTTTATTGGTATGTATTTGTTGTTGTTGTAAACGGCAAAACATTGGCTTTAGTTTTCTAGTGTAAAGCGTTGTTTATTAAATCTAAGCATACTTTTAGTTATTGATAATGTCAATGTATACTGATGTAATGGGGCCATATTTCAAGCATGACAATTTCTTAAGATCATATTTTAAAGCTTGATTTGAAGAAAATGCGCTAAGATAATTTGTAAGATGTTGACATACAAATTTTACTACATCAAGTTCTCTCTTTTTTGCTATAATCTGTTTTAGTTTAGTTTAAATTTTCAGTTTTGTATTACAATCCTTCATCTTGCCAATATTCTGAATCGTTTCAATTAATATGGTATACTGCTCAACTAATGTTAGGCCATTGGTTTGCAGTTTTTTCAGTAACTCTTCAATAAAACCGAAAATTGCAGCATATTTACATTTTTTAGTTAATCTTTTGCAGTTTGTGCACTATTTAATACGCTAACAATTCCTAAGATCTTTTCACAATTGTAAGCGTAGTAATTGATGACCGCAAGCAAAGTTCTACAATGAATTAAAGCTGGTTCGGTCGGCAATGCAAGGTCTGGATACATTTCTGTTAAAATTTCAACTTTATTAAATTAACGTCAAATGTCTTCAGCCAATCATCAGGAAGTTGTGTAATTGTGATTGGTTTTGTCCAAAACAACTGTGTTAATTAAGAATTTTGGCTTTGTCGCAATGTAGAACACCTAAAATAATTTGCCTAGATCCATAAATATTGGTCTTTTATGCTATTGCGTATGGTATTTAAGCATTCTTGTTAAATATTTTTGACATGCAAACATATTTTGAACGTTAAAAGCTTTCTGTTCACACCTTATAAATTGTATATTCTTCCAGAAATTGTTTAATCGGTAATAAACTTAATTGAGATTTAGATGGCGCAAAAAATTTTTTTGACTGAATTTTAAAAAGTTATGACTTGGTCAGAATTTAAAACAAAAATTTTGTTTTTGCTGTAATAATATTCTGAAACACTAAAATCCAAATATGCGTTAAAAAGGTTTAAAATGCTCTTAAAACACGAAAAAATGTCGAAAATATGCTATTAAAACTGAAATATACAAAAAAAAAAAATGTTTTGAGCAAACCAAGCAAAAATTTGCACTAACAAATGGATACCAAAATTCATAAAAATTTATGAAATGGATAAATATTTTACAATCGACTTAACTGGATGCATGAGAAAAAACATGCAAAACATATTTCTGGTTTCCCTGATAATAAATAAAAATAATTGCGTATATAAAATAGATCAATAAGAAGAGATCAATAATAATAAAAATAAAATAAAGATATTTTTTCAATATATTTTTTCTTTTAAGAGAAATCTGTATATATTTTAATTTTTTGTTTTATTGTTATATTTATTTATACTTATATTTTTATATATAATATAACACAATATTTTATTTTTATTAAAATAACCTTGGAACTACATGAAAATGAAACAGGTTTTTGGATAAAAAAGTATTTTATTTTTCAACATAGTCTTTTATGAGCGCTATACAATTTTTGTCCAAGGTTTTTCCAATTTTGTTATCCTTTTCAAAAAATATGAATTGCTGAGGCCAATAAAATCGGTATATGTTTGTTAGAAGATATCATCGTTGTAGTCAAATCTCTTTGCGGCGAACCGTTTTTTCAGGTTGGTAAACAAGTAAAAGTCACTCATGGCAAAATCCGGAAAATAAAGCGAAGTGGAAGCAATTCGTAGCCTAGTTCATGTATTTTGCCGTGGTAACTGCACATATGTGCAGTTACTAAGCCGACCCAATTAGTTCACATAATATTCACCATTGATTGTTTTAAACTATTGAAGTTATTCGTACCATCATGTAGAGCATTATTATTACATTATTGCAGGATACTGCGACCATAGGGTTTATAGTTGGTTCAGCAGATTTGCTGCCTTCCTAATGAATACCAGCAGATTTGAAACCAAATAGTGGATTTTTCAATTAGTAAGATCATAAAGGGCCTTTTCAACTAGTGCATGGTAACACTACTACTAGTGAATGGTAACACTTAGCTCATGTCTGATTTGAGAGATAATTACTTTTATCCTTCCGCTGAACGAATATGGTTGTGTATACGCTTCGCTAAGTGGGCCTGCGATCGACTTACATAAGATGCCGATTTTGCCTAAAAAATCATCTTTTCAGATGAAGCTCATTTTGATCTTGGCGGGTATGTAAACAAGCAAAATTGTCGCATTTGGGGCACAGAAAACCCGCACGCATACATTGAAAAGCCGATACACCCAAGACGAGTCACTGTTGGGTGCGAATTTTGGTCCAGAGGCCATTTTGGCGATCGTTATCGGGCCATGTCGAACGAATTTTTGAAGAGGAGGATATTAGCAACATTTGATTTCAACAGGACGGCGCTACGTGCGACACAGCCGAAGCTACACTCGATGTTTTACGCCCTGTTTTTTAAAGATCGCATTATCAGCCGCAGAGCTGATGTCGGTTGGCCACCTCGGAGCTGCGGTTTGACACCTTTGGACTATTATTTGTGGGGTGCCGTCAAAGATAAGTGTTACGCCAACAAGCCAGAGACAATTGACGCTTTAAAGGACAATATTCGTAAAGCCATTGGTGAAATACAGCTGCACACAATCGATAATGTGCTTAAAAATTGGACCGATCGTGTAGGCTACTGCATGGCCAGCCGAGGCAAATAAAAAAAGAAATTTGAAAAATATTCAGTAGTATTTTTTTTATAGCATTAAAAAAATATATATATATTTGGCGGACCCTTTATATTTATCTAAACATTTCCACCTAAACCTATCAAGAACCCCACATTCACAAAATATGTGTTCCGCTGTCTCTGATGCCTGTGATGCGGCCACATCTGTGACTGCTATTTTCTTCAGATGCGCTCTTAGTCTATAGTGACCTGTAAGGAGTTTCAAATTCGTTCTTTTATATTAAAATATAATAATATATAACCGCAGAGCGAAGCCCAAATTTTAGACTGATCGCCGCCCTAGAGTGGTGAAGAGCCCTGTGAGCATTCCAGTGTTCCAAGCATCTGGAAATTTCCCCTATTGAAAGTAGTCAATGTGAATTATAACGCTTGCACTTAAAAAACGGTCACCATGACTTTATTGACTGACAAATCTACCTTGTCCATCTTTGTCGCTGATTGACCCTGAGAATCCCACTGTTTTGACTGCTGCTTAGTCGCTTGTGTAGATCCACTTATCGTTCACAATTACAAAACGGCACACAACAGTTTTGCTAAGTTGTCACACGACTGCGTTTACGCGGAAAGCTTCCTCATACCCAAGTGCTTAATCAAAATTTAAACCATTGAGTCATACGAGTTGCCTACGACTTTTACAATCTGTCGTACTTTCAATCTTCGATTGGCCAACATCATATCGTCAATTTTCTCAATTGTATCGGGCGTCCAGAACGTTCGGCACCTTCCGTGCTTGTACGGTCACAATGAAATTTGGTAAAGCACTTTTTACCATTGAAATTGATGGTGCAGAGTTCCTATAGTCTTTATTAAGCGCCTTAATCTGACTGGTGGTTTTTTCGAAAAAAAAAAAAAATAGTGAGTAATGAGCACATGAAATTTCCTTTTTTTCATTTTCTCCTCATATCAAATAGTAGTCTGCTATAAACGGCTGTTAAACATAAACTAAATGACTCAGCTTGCTAAAATTTTAACAGGAGTCAACTGATAGACACCTGTTTAGAGGAGCAGCGTCGCTGTTTGAGTTAAGAAGCTGGAAATAAAAAAAATTATTGATTCGCTCTCGTAATTCACTTACAGTTGCGTCTAAAATAATACCACCAAAGATGAATGCTATTAACGAACTTTATGCAAAAACTAAGTGATCATCTTTAGATGTAAGTACTTCTTGTCATATCTCTGTCCTTCTAAGGGTCGCTTTAAACACTTCATGCCTTCTACTCACTTTATTAGTAATTCAATTCTGCGCTTTATTAGCAATTCAAGTTATAAGCGACATTGTTTACACAAAAATTATTTTTTGTTTTGTTCAACTGTAGTGTCAATTTTTTGACTTAAATAAAAACCAATTTATGTGTTTCCTGGCAATTTAAGTCATTCCCGGTAATCAGAAACGTTTGATTTGTTTGCATGTCGCAAATGACGCTTGCAGAATTAAAAGTAGACCTAAGTTTTGCATTCCATGCGTTAAAGCGTTCTATGTAACTTGCAGCACTAATTCAGCTTTTTTGACAGACGCGTAAGATGCGTAGAATTCGTGGTGTGTGTTTATTTTTTATATGCAGGATGGCAAGGTTATCATTCGACCTTACGTTCAAAACGTTACTTCGCCACGGTAATAAAAGAATCTATTTTGTAGCGGTTTTTTCGATCTTGGGGCTTGTTTGAACCGGGTGTTTTTATAAAGGTATAAAACTTGAAGTAACTCTTTTTTAATTGGCGACCATTTTGTCAGTTGTCTAAGGATTTATGTTTAGTTTGGTTTTGCATTTCAACATGAATAGACTGACGCCTGAACAACGCTTTCAAATGGGCCAAATGGGTTCAAAACAAGATTGCCGTTTATCCCGATTTTCATAAGCGAAATTTATTTAGCGATGAAGCTCACTTTTGTTTGAATTGATACGTCAATAAACAGAACTGCCGTATTTGAAGTGATGCTAATCCTCAAGTGTATGTTGAAACACTGCTTTATGGGCTGGTGGAATCATTGGTCCGTACTTCTTTAAAAACGATACTAGTCACATCGTTACAGTCAATGGTGATCGCTATAGAGTTATGTGAGTTATTACTGTTGTGATATGTGAAGTCGCTAGGCTACGCCGGTAAGATTGAAATGGTCAATCATTTGAGAACAACATTCACCGCGTTATTGCCGATATACGGCCCCAAATGTTGAAAAAGTTATCGTAAATTGGACCTTCAGATTAGATTACGTCTGAGGCAGCCGTGGCGCTCATATGCTAGAAGAGTCATATTTCAATTATAAAGCCAGAAGATTATCTTTCGAATAAAGTAAATTTCATGTCAATTTAAAAAATTCATCTTTGTTTTATTCCTTTTCAAAGTTCTATACATTATAAAAAACACCCTACACAATCGATTGGAATTAGATTTCCATCAGTTATAAAGCTTTTAAGTAATTCATGTTCTTTACTGATGCATTTAGCCAGTATCGTTATATGCTTGTGTAAAGTTTGTAGTTTTTCCATCTTATTATGAGGTTGGCTTATAGGTTGTTATGGCCTGCATGACATCTCTCGATGAACTTGTTGTTCATACCAGAGTTATTCTATGTTAGGATTCTGGTCACTGAAGGCCTTCCTGCAAACGAGAGGGCTAACTGTTTAGTAAACAGAGGAGCCCCACCGGGTTTTTACTAGTCCTGAGTCTTTTTTCGGTGTCGCTCTAGGATACGCAAAGGCGAAAATATATTTCTGAGCTGAGGAGAAACATATCATTTCGAAGGAGTTTCTCTGGTAGGAGACAGACGAAGAGGTTTATTTCGCTTTCTTCCGGTAGATCCAGAAAGCTATTGCTGCTCATTGAAGGCGAGCTTAGGGTACTAACAGGTCGATTTACCGGGTATTGTGGACTTATGCCATCAATGTATTTGGGAAATGTTAAGACATTCGAGCACGCTGTAGATTGATTGCTTTATTCGCAACCTGATGTTCAGAACTTATAAGGCTGCACAAAACATCCTTTGTTTCGCTGTAAGTGATCGCCCTGACCAACATTACATAGTAGTTTTGGAACAAATATGGCTATAATACGTCTTATATAAATAACACACAATAACAACAATGTATGGCACGATCCAAGATACTAATATTGTTGTCAATGTCACTAATGATCATTCGGTGATTTTGAAATAGCATTACAAATTTCATTTATCATTTCCTTTTGATCTTTGAAACATTTTTTAGTTCTTTTTATTTTTTATTTGGAAGATAATTTTGAAATTGATTAAAAATAATCACTTATTTAATTGGGTCAATGAAAAGCAATAGCGAATTTGGATACCCAAAACCGCGTTTTTAAATAAAAAAAAAATTAGAACTATCAAAGCTATCCTATATAATTCTTAAAATTTAAGAACTCTATGTAATCGTACAATGATAACGTGTATTAAGAATTTGTATTTCTTAATTTGTATCACAATATTTACTAATTGGTTTCTTTGTCGGATAGCTTCATTTCCAAATAGGGTTCTGTCGAAATTTGTGTTATTTACAATATCAATATTAAAAGAAAAAATCAAAAATTGTGTGAAATAATTTAAATAGCTGCCTCAGAATTAAGCTTGTAGTAGGATAAGCTTATAGTAGGATAAGCTAGTCTCCACATTATCCTTTTACAATTTTGAGCGTTGCTTCGCTTGTATACCATATAGAGCAGCATTTGTGAAATCAGAGTTTGGATATACTGGTGTTGTATCATATTCATATAACGTAACGAGATGGGCCTTCATTTTTAATCATCTACCAGGATTTCTATGGCCATGCAGATTAGAGTAGAGCGCTTGTCTCGCAATATCACCAGATGGCCTTCTCAATATATGGCGAATCAATGTATATTTACGCCTGCGGATTTCATATACAATCAATGGTAACTCAATTAAACCTATCCGGGTTTTATTGGGTATTATATTTAAAAACCCCGGGGGGGGGGGGTTTTATTAAAAGGTTTTCGTAGTTTATTCACACCAAAAATATGTGTAATTTACATATTGGGACTACAAATTTATTTGTTCTGTTTTTGGCATCATACAGATAATGAAATAACAAATTTATCAAATCACAACCTACATCTTTTCTACACTTCTAAGCCAGTTTCCATATCCCGTCTCAGAAAAACTTCTTGTTTTTTAAGGCACTCCAATTTTGAAGCTGATTTTGTATTTCTTCAACGGAAATGATTCGGTGACATTTTAAAAGATAAACTCATATCTCCTTATACACCCTAGATAGTTTCTGAAAATGTAGGCCGTAAATCGAAATGCCTTTAAACGAGATGAAGATGTGTTGCGTTTGCTTCCCTTACACTTTTTAAAAAAAACGAAGAATCCATGTTTTTTTAACCGTAGAACGAGGTAAATTGCTTTTAAACCGAATGTGTTCCATAATACAAACAGGTCGTTATAGCGAAATGCCATGTAAAGAAAATCTGTATAAAGAGGTGTAAGTATATTGTGTCCGTCGCAACAGCCGACGGATGTTACAAAGAATGCGGCGGATGCGGCATTCAATTGTTTCTAATAATTGTTTTGAATCTTTTTCGACATGAGGTCGAGTGTTATCATGCAAAAGAACAACTTAATCATATCTCTCTTTATGTTCCGGCCGTTTTTCTCATAACGCACGATTCAAACGAAGTAATTGCAGTTTGCTTCGATCACCCAGTATTAGCAACTCATAGTACATACTATATACAATGAGGCCTTGATCCCACCAAAAGTACAAAATTGCAATGTAAATACTAAAACAACGTGATTGTATAAACAAACAAAAAATATTATCGACTTGAATGAAATTCGTAATCATTTATAAAACCCAAAAAAACCCATAAAAAAACAGGTGGGTTGTTTTTTTTTAAACCCGGGTTTTTGGCCAACGACAGTAATTGGTCATTTGTGACCCAATTCGGCCAAAGATGCAAAGAATATGCTTCAAGCACTGATTGTGGACCGTTTGCAGTCTTCTAAGGGAATTTTGAATACAGCACCAAGTGGTACAACCTTACAGAAGAATTGATTTGACGCTGCTATTAAAGATCTTCAGTTCTGTATAAGACGGCACGTTGCTTGCACGCCATATTCTGTACAGAGATTGATATGCATTTCAGGCTTTGCTAATTCGGACCGCAATATCCTCATAAGAGTCACCATCTTTTTTTACTTTTACATCCTGGATTGTCTGCCCCTCAATTGTGAGTGGTGAGGTGTTTGCTCATGCCTCAGCGGATGCCATATAATGCCTCGACGTTTGTCTTTTGGACCACACAATCCAAAAGCAATAAAAATAGTGTGGCAGACAGAACACAGCCCTGTTTCACTCCTTTGCTCGTCTTTTATATCGTACTCCTCTCTTTGTATTCGTATATAGCTCTCGGATTTGGTTTATAATTTTCGATGGCAAACCCTTGCGCGAAGGCGCGTTCAAAATCAACAAACAAAATTAAAAGCTACTGTTGTGTTTAATTGATTTCTCGATGATGACTCGCGCCGTATTTATGTGATCTGCACAAAACCTTTCCGGCTTGAATCCGGCCTGTTCCCTTCGAAGGGTGGTATATACGATTTTGTATCAGGGTTGATAACACTTTATTAATTGCATTTAGTAGCGTTATTCCCCTCCAGTTATTACGTAGCCTGAGGTCTCTCTTTTTTGGAGCACTCCAGGATCGATTCTTCTTCCCATACTTTTCTGATTATGATTATGGATGTTATAGCCTCAGATATAGGCTCGATACCATATTTTAATAATTCTGACGGAATGTTATCGGGACTGGAAGCACTCGAGTTCTTAAGATTGGATAGTGCGCACATTTCTGAGAATGTTTGGGATGCGGTAGAAATTTCCATTTTTTGAGTTCGTCTGCTCTCCGGCAAAGTTCAGTTTGCAATTTGGGATATATTTGGTAGCTATATCGTGGAGTTAAAGAAGTTGCGCCAACATATTAATTGTTCTCTGGTGGAGGAGATATTATTACCATTATTGTTCTTAAGGACATCGGTCGTTGCTGCCCATTACCGTTGACCTTACTGCCTCTGCCGATATATTATTATAATAAGCCTTGCGTTCCTTCCACGCAATGTACTTTAGCTACGTAGCCATTGGCGGTACTCCGCCTTTGTGCTGGTTTTGAGTTCTATCGTTTTGAAGTAGTTGAGTCTGTTTTTTAGCTCCCTTCGATTTGCTATTTCTTACTTGGTGTACTTAAGCTTAAACTAACAACTAAACCTATATTTTAATAAAATATATGTATTTTTTAACATTCTTATAAATTCGGCAAGCTTGGAACGATGCATGATGTAAAATTTGTAACACATCTTTTTGAAACATCATCATGTTCGCTTCCTATTTGTTTTGTGGGCGGTAGCCTTAAATATTTGTAGCCATATGTTGGCAAAGTGACATGCATGTTTAACAAAAATTTTTCTTATTTTGTTTTCGGACAATAATTTATCAGAGCTGTCAAAACATTGCAATCAATTCTGAAAATAAAGGATGCCAATATGTGATTTGGTGTCAAAATAAATTTTAAGTAAATATTTTAGTTAGAAATACAAATTTCAATGTATGTTTTAAAATAATATGTGTTGCAATGGAATTTTAAAAGTATATATATGTACTTCTTAAAGGGTGGACTGACTATATGAGTATGAATGCAAAATCGGGAAAAAATATATTTAAATATTTAATTTACTTACATACTCGCATGTATACTTTTTTTTATTAATATTAAAAACTCACGTGGTTTTTATACTATTATTTTATTTATATTTGCAATGAGAACAAAGTTCATTGAGAATTTAGTTTTTATCTGGGTTATACACCTGTTTTAAAAATGTTAGCTTTTACGAATAGTTTGTTCTTCTGAAACTTTTGCTAAACATTACTTTCAATGAAATTTCTTCTTTTTTTATAGAAATTGTTAAGCAACACATCAAAGTAATACAAGATACCCAGCAAAATTTTTCTTTGATCTCATAGTAACAATATATATTTATTTATACAGAGAAATTTTGGTATAACGAACTTCGGTATATAAAACTCAATATATCGAATTTTGCAGAGCCCACTCCGAAATACGTCTTTATTTCAAAGATTTTCATACAAACATGCTCTTAAGCTATACCGAAAAAATTTTAAGCTACAAGAACTTTGCCAATAAATAAGTTTATCACTGTATGAATGCTAGAAGACATTTGGGCTGACCACAATCGTAATATTCACTAGAGGTTAGATATTTATTTTGATGTGTGTGAAGTTCTTAACATAACATTAACATTACTTCCACAATGGTGGATTATAAAATATAATTTTGGATAAAAATAACTAAAATAAGGTAAAGAATTATAAAAATTTGTAAAATATTTCCTAATTCTCATTATGTTTATTTTTGGTTTGCTATCAATTCAATTGGATGGTCGGCGCGGAGGAGGAGGCAAAAATGAAAAAAAAGTTAGTTAGGGTCTATATAACTCCGATCTGGTACTTTGCAGCCCAAAAAGGAAAACTGGCCCTGAAGCCTTGATACCTTGGTTATAAAGCCCACCAGGTCTGTTATCCGATTCCCCCATAATTGCATCTTAGGTCCGACTTTTCATGAATGACATATATATGGAAAAATGAAAAAAAAGTTAGCTACGGTCTATATATCTCCGATCTGGTACTTTGCAACCCAAAACTAGAAAACTAGCCCTGAAGCCTTGATACCTTGGATATAAAGCCTACCAGGTCCGATTCTACCATAATTGCATCTTAGGTCCGATTTTTCATGAACGACATATATATACGGAAAAAATGAAAAAAAGTTAGCTGCGGTCTATATATCGCCGATCTGGTACTTTGCAGCCCAAAAAGGAAAACTGGCCCTGAAGCCCACCAGGTCCTCCCTTCCCCATAATTGCATCTTAAGTTCGACTTTTCGTGAATGACATATATATATGGAAAAAATGAAAAAAGGTTAGCTACGGTCTATATATCTCCGATCTGGTACTTTGCAGCCCAAAAAAGAAAACCATCACCAAGTCCATTCCTATATCCGATATTTCATATTTTTATGGATGATCGTTTTAAATATAATTACCAGCTATAAGAAATACATCTTATTTGTTATTGTAATTGTATCTCTCTAATGATATTTTTTAATTATGACAATCATTTACGAGTACCTTATTTTAGTTATTTTTATCCAAAATTATGTTTTATAACCCACAATTGTGGAAGTAATGTTAGCATAGCAGTCTCTGTTAACTAAACAGAAAAATTTCATATTCGTATTTATCTTCACACATATTCTGTTAACTTACAAAGTTTTTGTTATGTTAAGAAAAACGTATTTTACTTTCGCATTTATCTTCACACACATTTTATTTTGTGTGTTCGATTTAGTTCGGTTATAAATTTGACCAAAATTTAAACATCTTTTTCCTTAATTTGAAACAAGTTTTATTTAACCAAATGTGAGCCGTTTTAATCGATAACATTATGTGTTTTACAGGCATCTATGGAACTTCAATTAACATCAATAAGAAAGTATGAGTCCTCTCTCACTTTTTTTCAACTCGTTCCTTTTTGACAGTAGAGATCAGAATCAATCGTTTTACCAGATTGTAGAAGCTTATAATGAACAATTCCCTTTTAATTCCACCAGACACATAGCATTATCTTTTCTGGTGCCAATTCTGGCTTTGCCACTGTCTGTAAAGCTTTGTTCATGATCTTTTTCGCACATTACTATCATACGTTATCCAATTTTCATCACTCGTAATTATTTGTTTCATACGTTATCCAATTTTCATCACTCGTAATTATTTGTTTCAGAGGTTCGTTATAAAGGGTCCGCCAAATAATTTTTTTTTTTTTTGAAAATGCTATAACAAAAAACTACTGAATATTTTCTCAAATTTCTTTTTTTATTTGAAAGTACAATTCTTCCGATTAATAATGGAAAATAATTTAATTCAAATGGCTGCCTCGGCTAGCCATGTAGTAGCCTACACGATCGGTCCAATTTTTAAGCACATTATCGATTGTGTGCAACTGTATTTTACCAATGGCTTCATGAATATTGTCCTTTAAAGCGTCAATTGTCTCTGGCTTGTTGGCGTAACACTTATCTTTGACGGCACCCCACAAATAATAGTCCAACGGTGTCAAATCGCAGCTCCGAGGTGGCCAAACGACATCAGCTCTACGGCTGATAATGCGATCTTCAAAAACAGGGTGCAAAACATCGAGTGTAGCTTCGGTGTGTGGCACGTAGCGCCGTCCTGTTGAAACCAAATGGTGATAATATCCACCTCTTCAATTTTTGTGAACAAAAATTCGTTCAACATGGCCCGATAACGATCGCCATTGACTGTAACGGCCACCCCTTGCTCATTTTCGAAGAAAAATGGCCCAATTATGCCTCTGGACCAAAATCCGCACCAAACAGTGACTCGTCTTGGGTGTATCGGCTTTTCAATGTATGCGTGTGTGTTTTCTGTGCCCCAAATACGACAATTTTGCTTGTTTACATACCCGTCAAGATCAAAATGAACTTCATCTGAAAAGATGATTTTTTTGGCAAGGTCGGCATCTTCTGTAAGTCGATCGCAGCGAGGCGAAATTCAAGCGTATACACAACCATATTCGTTCAGCGGAAGGATAAAACTAATTATCTGTCAAATCAGACATGAGCTAAGTGTTACCATTCACGAAATAAGCACTAGTTGAAAAAAACGTTAGATGGCGGACCCTTTATTTCGTTCGGTTTAACCTCTTGAAACCTTAACATGAAGCTATTATGACAACAGTTTTTTTGTATATATCTTTTCTTAAAGGTCATTATTAAAACACTCGTGGTCTTATTGAACAAATTAAATTCTCCAATTATAAAAAAAAAATTGGCGACAACTTTAGTAAAAATGGAACCTAGAGTCTATGCTAAGAAACACAAATCTAGCAGCTTACAAATAATGTCGCTACTTGTAATAAATAAAGATAATTTAAAGTACACATACGTGTACCCGAGGTCTCAAGGGGTTAACAGTAAATCGCAAATGATAATTTGGTCTATTAAATTTTTTACTTTTAATTCATTGGCACTTAAACATCGAGCTTCTCTGTGTTTCCAGCTATTTAGATGATTGTTCGGCGATAAATGCCTAGTCTCTTAGCAAAGAACACGCTGCTTATGTTCCGGTCTTTCTTAATTTATGCTGTGATTTCGTCGACTTTTTTAATGATTGGTCGTGCAGAGCGAGGTGCATCTTTAAAATCCAATTTATGAGAGTAAATAATTTCGCTGCTGTTTTTATAGTTATAGCATCGACGCAGCCTTATATTTTTTATAATAGAAAAGCAAAATATGATGGTAATGATCTGAATTTTCACACATTTTTAAACGTAGATAACTTTTTACAGGATAATGTGATTTTAGTAGTGTCTTCAACAAAGTGAAGCTGAAAATGCCATCTTTTTAAAATGACGTCTTAATTGCCTGCTGCAGTTAATATTATCAGAGATATTACATTTTAGAGCCATGTACTGACAATTTGTAACTGAAGTTTTTCGTACACCCAATATTTTAATTTTTTTCTCTGTCTCCTCTAGGGAGCCCATTGGCTTTCCACAAAGCATCCATTGCTTTATTTCAGTTTCTTTAATCATTTTGATCTTTCAAGCTAAGTAGATGATTAATCCACTGTAGCTTCCTCCATATGATTTTTGCGTTGTGGTGAAGATCCTTGCTAATTAGTGGTGATCTTTACATAAGCATTGTAATTTTTTCCCAATAGATGCCGTGTTTTCCTGATCATTCTTCTAATGTTTGTCATCATCGCCAGAGGTAAGCGGGAAGGTCAGGAGGGCTTTTTCTTTATATAAATTTTAGATGGAGTTGTCTGAAAGAAAGTTGAAGCCTCTTTATTAAACATTCGAAACCCTCTGCTGTGGCTAGAAACAAGTAGTTTGTGTTCTTATGCGTGCGCTCTGACCACTACACCACGCCACCCCCCAATATTTAGCCCCTTTTGGCAGCTCAGCTGTTTTCGTGTAACATGTTACTCTCACACATGTTCAGTTTGGTCTGTAATTTAACCATGAATTGACTTACAAACGAACAAAGCTTGCTGATCATTGAATTTTATTATCAAAATTCATGCTCGGTTAAGAAAGTGCATCGTGCCCTTCTTCCATTTTATGGTCAGCTCATTTCTGGTTCAATGGATACGGGAAAAAGCAAAATTGCCGCATTTGATGCGAAGAGCAGTCAGAAGCGTTGCAGGAACTGCCAATGCATCCCGAAAAATGCACTGTTTGGTGTAGATTATGGGCCGGTGGCATAATTGGATCATACTTTTTCAAAGACGACGAAGGCAGGAACGTTACGTGTGATGATAACATTTTGTTTTTTGACCAAAATGGAAGAGCTGGACTTGGCTGACATGTGGTTTCAACAATACGGTGCCACATGCCACACAGCACGGGAAATAATGGCCCAGTTGAGAGGCGAGTTTGTAGAACAGTTTATTTCACGTTTGGGCCCGAAATTGGCCGCCTAGATCGTGCGATTTAACGTATATAGGGACAAGCCCGCAATAGTTGACGCTCTAGAGCCAACATTGAAGAATTTATTCGTGAGATATTGGCCGATATGCTGCAGAGAGTATACCGAAATTGGACCTAGCGTATGAGCCATTTAAGTCGCAGCCGCGGTCAACATATACATGAAATCATCTTTATACATTGAATTATATATATAGAACGTTCTATCGACTGAAATAAATGTTTGCTGGGTTATTAAAAAAAATTAAATTGTTATGGTAACAACATGTTGTTTAACTTCTTAAACAATAAACATTTTTTTCAAACGTTTTCTATTAAGGCAATCTGTTTCACTAAGAAAGTTGTAGAGCTTCGCTAGAAGAAGAGTCTACCATAAGAATACTCATATTATACGTATCCTTTCTGTAGAAAACAGTGATTTGTTTAATTATTATGTGTGATGTCTAAAGAGATACGAGTAAAGGTAGGTAGGTAGGTAGATGGGTTGATTGCGTGCCATTAAATGCGTGGCGTGTGAAAAGTTTATTAAATTAAATTTAATGTAATTGGGTTAAGAAAAACTATTGGTTTTCTTATCAATTGGCAAACTGAGAAAGTCATGGTTACACTCTTAACAGTATATTCTTATCAAAGACCTGCAGCTGTTATTAAGAAACTTTATTTATTTTTCAACAAAGAATTTATAACTTTGTCACTTAAGCTATTCTTTATTCTTAGTTAAGTCATGATTCTATTATAGTATTTAATTAAATGTTTATGAAGTGATTCATATTGAGTTTTGTCAAACTTGAAACTTTTTGTATTTTAATTATTTATAAATGAATCCTACACCATCTATAAAGTTTTCAATTACAAGTTTTAGACAAATGCCTTTAATTACATACATATGAAACAATTCCGCTCAAGTTATATTTAAACAAATCGATGGTTTCAAATGGTTTCCAGTAGTTTTGTATGGGTTTTGCTTTTTTTGTTTTATAGAAAATAAAGCGTTTGTTAGATAACACGATTGTTGAATGCTGTCGGATTTTTTTTTAGAATTTCATTGGAAACTTAGCCGCTGGGTTAAAGTGACGTTGGGAGGACTGTTTTACAAAATGAAACGACATTACAAAAATCTTAAACTTCGTCACCCTGTTACCATATATCGGGTGTTTTTTTACAATTACACAAGTTCAAATCATAATAAAACAAAGAAATATATTTTTAACTAGACTAACCCTTCCCGCGTTGCTGGTAACCTTTGTGTTGTATACCTATTAAATGTAAATGGTAGACAAATTTGAGGTAAGGTAAGGAAGTAAATTGACAACTACAAACACATTTTTTTTTTATAAATTCAGTTTTATTCATACCAATATAAAATAGAAATATGGGAATTAAAAATGGAATATAATGTCGGGCAAATGTCCCCCTCTGGCACGTCGGCAGACGTCCGCTCTTTTCACAAAATTTTGGACCACATTTTTGAACAAAATCATCTTTAGTGTTGAGGCCCATTTTCAATTAGACGGTTATGTCAACAAACAAAATTGTCGCATATGGGGCTCACAAAATCTACAAACAGTCCTCGAAAAACCTCTACATCCAAAGAAAGTGACCGTATGGTGCGGTTTGTGGGTAGGCGGCATCATTGGCCCGTATTTTTTCGAAAATAAGCAAGGAAACGCCGTCAGCGTAAATTCTCTGCGCTACCAAACCATGATAACCAATTTTTTGTGGCCACAATTGGCTAATGTTGACATGAGTGAACTTTGACTTCAGCAGAACGGCGCCATAAGCCACACAGCTATTCGAACAATTCAGTTAAACAATAGAAATTTCCCGGTCGCGTAATTTAACGATTTGGCGATGTCAATTGGCCGCCTCGTTCTTGTGATTTAACGCCGCTGGATTATTTTCTCTGGGGCCATTTGAAAGACCGGGTATACGTGAACAAACCACAAGCAACTGATACTCTGAGAGATGAAATTCGGCTCTGCATTGACGAGATAAGCGAAGTTTTGTTGCAAAATGCGGTTCAAAATTTTGTGAAAAGAGCGGACGTCTACCGACGTGCTAGAGATGGACATTATTAATTCCCATATTTCTATTTTATATTGGTATGAATAAAACTGAATTTGTCAAAAAAAAGTGGGTTTAAGCCAATTTACTTTCTAACCTCAAATTTGCTCACTCTTTATTTCTCATAAGAAAAGTTTAAAATAATGATGTGGATAGATAACTAAGCTTTAAATGCTAGTGTTTTCCACACATGCAAAATTCCATATTTAGTATGAACGGCTGATTCCACGCCCACTTATTTAGTCTCGCCCATTTATTGACTGATGATGTGTCCTGTCCAAGAGGATACTTTTACCATTACCGTTCTCAAGATAAACAAAAATTAGTAGTATGTTAGATTCCCCGCCCACTTATCGAATTTCGCCGAATGTAAAACTAATGATTTGTATTCACTACTAAGTGGTGACTTATATAGACCACAAAGTTATTTGGACCAGATTTAGAAACTAACTATTACCGTTCTCTATATATAGAAAACAAATATTTATTTTGTAGGGGAGGTGTCACGCCCACTTATTCAATTTCGCCCATATTTCGACTGATGATGTGCATTGACCACAAAGTTAGTTAGGCCAAATTTAGAAACTTACTATTACCGTTTTAAGCGCAGATGAACAAAAACTATCAGTGAAAGTATACCTTTCCAGCGCATGTAATGATTTGCAAATCGGTTTAGTGGTTCTCGAGTTATAAAATGACAAACATAGGACAACTTATTTTTATGTATGTATGTATATAGCTATCAATGAATCGGACTTTGTTAAATAGACAACTTTTCAATATTAATGTTCAAATATAATTTCGCTCATATGGCCGCCACGGCTGGCGTGTTAAACGTGATCAATAAGTTTGAAGAACAAAACTATTATTTTTAGATAAAATTTTAACAATTTGCAAGCGTTGCTCAGGTCAGGTCTACTCATAACGAAATGTCTAACCAAACTTAACAAAAAGCAACTGTCAGCTGTTAAATCAAATAAAGCAGTGCTGCCAACTCAAAGTTATGAGCATCTCTAAAAAAAACATCCGATACAAACATACCTTAGTTTGTATATTTTATTTTAATTTATCACGTACTTTCCTATTGAGTTTTAACATATTAATACTGAGATACATATGGATTTCAAATCGAAGCTGTTTGTGCATGATAAACCATGAGGTGTGGTGTTAGTTTTGTTGTGATATAATTTTGTAGATGGAATACAATGTTAAAAACCAACAATTATTTATGTTAATTTCAGCAATAAAACAAGTAATAACGAAAAAACAAAAATGTTGTTCTTTTGCACTACACTCGTACTGTAGATATAAAAAATATTCTGATTTTGTTTTACAGCCTACAAATAAATGCTATAAACTCATACCATATATCATAAAAATATAATTATAGGTTATATATATAGTCTCGTTTATGCCATAATTTTTTAATCGCAACAACATTGAGAAAATTCAGACAGAAAAAAAAAACACAAAATTCAGGTTAAAATTAACATCAGTTTCATTTAAAGAATTTCATTGAAAGTTTTGTTGTTGTTGTTGTTTTTTATTTTTATTGCAATACGAGTATTTATAGGCAATAATATATATATGTGTGTTGTCATAAATAATTTTCTTTTACTTTAAGGAACGTGATTAATTGGTAATTATGGTCATTGTCAAACTATCGGTTAACAATTGTTATTTGAGGAGAGAAATTGTTGTTTAAATTATTAATTTGATAACTCGAGTTGCATAAATAATTAAAAAATATGTTTTTGAATATCTTTTACATAAATCATGCCATAAACTGTATATATACATACTTATGCTCAGAAGTTTATTAGATAAATAATGTCAACAGTACTCATATTGAGAGTAAGTCGTAAAGAACTTAAAGTGAATGGTTAAGCCGTGATAATAGATTTCAAAATTAAGCATAATTACAGCCGGTTTAAAAATTATTAGGGAGAGTCAATTGTTGTCAATCATTATGCTTAAACGTGGCTTTGAGTGCACTTGGATGTAATTTAAAATTTTAATGCTGGAAATTATTACACGGCGCTAAAAAAATGAACGATGTTGAAGTACCTGGGAAATGAACTACTTTTCTAATAGGCGCTGTCGAGTAGAACAAGGATTCGTTTTTGGAATATTCGAAACACCTTCAAAATCTCAAGTTGCGGGTAAGAACCGGGTTTTTAAGTTCCTTTCCGGAATTCATTATTATATTAATAAATGCCATATATATTAATTACTTAAAACTTTCTTTTATTCATAAATTTGAGGCTAATGCATCAAAATGCATTTTTTGTTACTTCTCTTAATAATTTGGCAACCGGCTGCATTATCCAAATTTCTCAACTCAGTTATAGCATGTTCACACATAAGTCTTAATTGTGCAATTAAGAAATTTTACACAATTTAGGCCTTAATTGAGCACAATCTACTATACAAGAGCATGCTAAATACATCGCATTTTTAAAAACTGAAATAAAAACTTAATTCTAAAGAATAAGGATGTACACTTTTTCTGACCCTGATTGTATGTTACCATATGTTTCTATGAGGAGTAACGGAATAAAAATTCTAAAATTCTAATGCTTAATGACAGTATCATGCTAAATAAACATCCTTGCGCTTTCCGCAGATGTTACTCTAAAAAACTTTCTCGGAAATTGTTAGAGATGGAACTTCGTTCAACAAGTTCAAGATAAATTCTGGGGGTTAATCTATATCATATTTCTAATATTTCCTGATGACTTTCTCCTTCAAAGCTGTTAACATTTTTAGCTAAATAGTATGTTTTTAAGCAGTAGTTTATTTCATTCCAGCGAAGTCTATAATTCACTTTTTTTCTTACATTTATTTACTTATTTATTTATTTATTTTTTAATCGAAATTTCATGTTGTACTTATAAACTGAAGGTAGAGTTCATATGCATTTTTAGGGCACGCACTGCAATTAAAATATTTCCATTAATAACCTAGAAAAGGGTGCGTCATAAACGATGCTAAAGTCATAAAAAACATTTATTCATAAATTTTTATGATTATTAGGTAGGAAACGTGTCAAGCAACACTTTGATTTTCACATAATAATTTTGAAAAAAGTAAAATACAATTTTAAAGTAAATTTTCACGTTTATAAATAAGTCTTTCAACACGTATTCATTAACAACAGTTTTAATGTCAATGCAAATTATAAATAAAATAATACATATCGCACTTGTACCTCAAAAGTGCATCAACTAAAAATTTGTAAATTTTCAACTTTTGCAAAAAAAGCAGTATATTTTGGACATATCTACCCACTGTATAAATCTTAAATTTTTCTCTACTCTTTCCTAAAAAACACATATTAAACAGAAAAGTTTTCTGTCTCTACTGAAAATTTAAAAATATCGAGTTAGAGGTATAAGAGCGATATAATATTCAGATGGTATTTGTGAAAAAATTAATATATGTACGAGTATGTATGTATGTGTATAATAGTTTGAATATTTTCATACCAATTACTTTTTATTTAACCTTTAAACTCGATAATTTCTGTTAGTACGTAGTTTTAATAGTACTTCTGTTAGTTTTCCAATTTGTCTTTTTTAACAGGTACATTTTATATTTATTTAAACAGCTCCAAGGCCAAATTATATAGCTAATCATCAATTTCCATACATAGAAATTAATATTATATAATAATATAATAATATAATATTAATTTAATATTATATAATAATATACTAATATAATATTAATTTACAGAAAATTTGTAAAAGTTATTGTTGCTTAAGTTCTACCATAGTTTTGGCCACTGTTGCCAACTCAATAGTTCAAAAAAGGCTAGATTTGAAACAAACTATTGCGTATTTATCCTAGGAATTAAATATTTCATTATTTTAACCATAATGTCACATAGACTTAATACTATGTTCAGGCATAGATTTTAATTGAGTCAATTAATGTATAAATTGAGCTTTCAAGTTTATTGTTCACATATAGCTCAATTAAGCGTGTTTCAATTAGAATTTGACAGCAGAAAATGCTAAACCAAATTTTGTTCGTATAAACTTAAATTAGGGAATTTGAAACAAAGCAATAAAATAAATAATTAAACTGTAACTTTAAAAAGAGTGTAAAATTTAAAGAAAAGAACTCAAATTTAATAAACAAAATTTTTATTTACTTTTTTCAGTTTGACAATATATATTTATTTCATATGATATTGTACAGTGTGCGAAATCCGCATTCATACAACTCTAAAAAAATTAAATTTCATTATTTAAAAAATTATATATATATATATATATATATATATATATATATATATATATATATATATATATATATATATATATATATATATATATATATATATATATAAAATTCAGGTTCCGTTTTTTATTTGTTTAAAGTAATAAAACCAAGCTGTTTAAAATCGTAAAAAAATATTATTTTTGAATTATTCTTTTGTTAAAATTTAATGATTTATAAAAATGCCATTTGAAAATTTGTACGAATAAGGATTTTGCATGCTGTATATGGTTGTAACTTTTCTCTGAACATACTTCATTCAGAGTACCCACTCCTCATTCTGCATACTTTACACTGGGTTTCATTTTAAATTCGACATAATTAATTATGCTTTAATGTACTAATTGAGCAATTTAATAATTGTACTATTGTACACTTGAGTTCAATTAAGGGCTTAATTGCGTAAAACCACTTAATTGGCAATTAAAGCTTATGTGTGAACATGATATAAGCTACATTCACATATTCACCCACTTTGTTCGAACAAAAAATTTGTTGGCACAAAAAAGCTTATAATATTTGGTGTTCTGGAAAAGAAGAGCATGTGTTTGTAATTTATTTTGTTTAAATTTTTTATACAAAGTTTTCTTCAAATTCCAAATACATTTTCTATCAAGCTTTACATTAAAGGTGTCTTTAAAACAGGTCTGCTGAGATTGTAGCTTCCTGGAGCTTTGTGCTGAATTCTTGCGTTCATTAACCAAGAAGTTTATTTTATGATTAAAAACTTTTGTATATGCTTTTTTGTTGATGAATAGACCAAAGCGGGTTTCCTGTTATCCATAACTTCAGATCAGTAAGTTCAAAAAAGAACAGCACGAAAAATGTTCCATGTACCGTTAATATATAGATATGTCAAGATTGCTAAAATAGTACATTGAAGTTAATCAAATCTACAGTGACGAGCAAAAGTGTTACATGATCTAATACTTTCCATTTTAACACCAGCTATTTTTTTTAAGTTTAAACGAATTAAGTACTTTTGTTGTATGGTATTATAGGTATACCTGTCCTCTTACTCCAAAACTAGTTTGATGCCAATACAACAACAATGACAGTAGTAGCAGCAATAACAAATGTGACAATTTTGCACCGTTGACTTTATTTTTAATATTTATAAAAATAACTTATATAATTAATAGGATGCCCAGCATCCTTTTGCCTTTTTTGAGCCTGAATCCGATGGAGGGTGTTGAAAGAGAAAGTTTTATATCGTGTTACACTTACGCACGTCACAATATCACATTTATTAAAAAAAATTCAACATTTTTTAGCGCTAGATTAAAAAAACCGTTAGATTTAGAGAGAAAATGGCTAAATTCGCAACCATGGCTATGAGGTTCTTTGTGAGACGTTCAAGGTTGCCATATATAAAAATAAGAGTTTTATTTAAATCTAGAAAAATACTTACCGATATTATGAGCATACTTGCAACAAGAAACCTAAAAATGTATTAAAATTTTGCTTATTAAAATTAACCGGTTATTCTATATTCGAAAAATGAACATTTAAAAAAGAATTGGCGCCGGCAAAAAGAAACCAACCGCTTAAAACCGGTCGAATAATAAAAGTTCGGTCTCCCTGCAAGCATGCATAATGAACACGAGCAAGCGTCATGGAACAGAGGTTATTGCAGCATAAGAGACTTTGATGAAAAGAATTTTTGATCTGCCTAAGCTTAAATTCATACACCATACATATGTATGTTATTCTGATACATTTTTTTCTAAACATCAAATTATTTGCATTTAATTTCCCTTATATTGTATTTTATAACTTCTGTACTTATCTTTCTCTCTATTATCTTGACTTTTATGTCAGAAAGTATTTAAATGACACGCCTGTCATAATTTTATAATTTAATATGGAAGAAATGCCTTAACTTAGTATTATTTAAACAGTAGAAAATCTCAAATAGAGATCTTTTTTTTTGGCTTTGAAAACAAAATATCTATCCTTGTCACTTCAATTTCAATAGCTCATAGAAATGGTGCGTGCGTAGTTCTCTCAGTGGAATTCAATTTAAAATAAACTTAAGACGAGAATGCGTTGATTGATATTGCTGCCAATGTTGTTTAAGAAAAACGTTCACGTTTCAGGCAACAAATTGTTTATTAAAAATAAAATCTAAAATAAATACTATGCTTGTATGTACGTTTATACTTCTCTACCTTCTCATTTATTTATTTTTTTCCAGATTTTCTATAGAGTATTTAAAGTTGTGAATATTTTATTTGAATTTTAATATCTACTTCTTATTGTTTCTTGTTTTGTTTTCTTTTCTTTTTGTGGTAACGTCTTTGGATTTTTAATTTTAGATTTTCCAATTGTACACATATTAACGTACGTATTTATTTGTTGTACCCTACACCCTACGCTATGTAATTATTGGTGTATTGAGCTTATTTGTAAAGCACTTTTTGAATTACGGTCTCTTTGTCCATGCAAGCATATTAATTGAACACTAAATATACCAACACTTGATACATAGCTTTTTTTTATCATTTATTTAACCGGAAATGACAGGTTAATGATTCATAATTAAGTGCCAGAAATATAGATGTTATACATACATAAAAAATCGGTGATTTGTCCGGCTGCGTTAGAAGTGGTAGTTATTACCGTTCAAACGACCGATAATTTTATGCTTATTGTTAAAGATTTCAGCTTGAAATTGTGAACATGGCTGCCTTTCTAAAGCTATTTATATCGGGTATTTTATTATACATATATAGTTACACAAGCTTGAATCATAATATAACAAAGAAATATATTTGTAATATCATTTGTTGAACACAAATTTTCATTTTCAACTTTTCGCAACATATGCGGCCGTATTTCGCCAATAACCCTTCGAATGTTCTCTCCGTTTTATCGACGTAGACAAGTGACTTTACATAACCCCAAAGATAATAATCCAATGGGGTTCAATCACATGATCTTGGTGGCCAATTAATTGGACCATTACATGAAATTACTCTTTCATCAAAAGTTTCTTTAAGTAAATCAGTAGTATCGCGCGCTGTGGAGCATGTGGTTGCGTCCTATTGGAACCACATTTCAGTAAGATTAATGCCAGCTAATTGAGGTATAAAAAAATTTCTAATCACGTTCCTATACATGTTGATGACATATAGACCAAGGTCTCTTCCAGCCCAAAAAGCGCACTAAACTAATGGTGTTTCGCCAAAAGCTTGTGGTTTATCCTCACTCCAAATGCGATAATTCTGCTTATTTCCGTACTCATCCGACCAAAAATGGACTTCATCGGAGAACAAATTTTTAAATGGAAATTCAATATCAATATCAATTTGTGCCTTCAGTCTAAGTTGAATCTTGAAAGCCAAGATCCTCTCGTAAAATCTTCCATAAAGTGGTTGCTGAGAACGGCGGCGAATTAATTGATTTGGATTTTCGTAAATGCTTTCCTGTACAGCTGCTACAGCTTCTCCAGTGCGCACTACTCGGCGTCTCACGGGATGCACATTATCATCAATAGTAAACGTGGTCCAAAAACGATCCATTGTTATTCGAATTAGCCGCTCTGAAGGGCGATTATGTACCCCATAAACTGGACGAATTACACTATAAGTTTGACGAACAGAACTAGTATTTTGATAAAAAATTTCAACAATTTGCAAGCGTTGCTCTGGTGTAAGTCTATCCATAATGAAATGTGAAATCAAACTAAACAAAAAGCAACTATCAGCTGTTAAATCGGTTGTCAAATAAAGCAGTGTTGCCAAATCAAAGTTATGACTGTATAACAAAAACACCTGATAGTCTCTAATAGACCGTAATAGTAAACTATTTTGTTTTTGCTACTAGTTTTGAGTGACTAGTATGACTAAGAGCGTAACCAGTAATTTATTACATAAAGCAAATTATAGCATAGGGTATCCCTCTGTTCTTCGTGGCCGTTTATAACTTTCGTACTGGATTTCTTTTTTGCCATTTTATTTTATGTTACATTAAACATGTAGTTTTCTTGTTTTTTAATAAAAAGTTTGCATTATTCTTTAACTTTTAAATATACCGTTTACAGAAAAAAAAAAAAAAAAATAAATAAATAAATAAATAAAACCCTACTGCGGTTTTGTATGTATTTCAAAAAGTAACGATTTATTACAACAGGCTGTTTCGAATTTTAAAATAGTGTTCGTTTAAAAAGAGGTTTTTAGAGCTTAAAAGAATGATTTACGAGTAAAATTATTTTCTATTTAGTTTGCTACAATGCATTATAAGACATTTTTTTCTTGCATAATCTTTAAATTCAAATCCATTACAAAACACTTAGTTTATGGGAACCTGGGTTCGATACTTGTATCTTGTAATTAATATCGGATGGGACATTTAAAAGCTAAAATTTAAAAATGCAATAAAACAAAAACGGTTTGAAATTTTGCCAAATTTATTTTGTTGTTGTGAAGCACAACTGTTCTGGTTAGAAATGAAATATTATTTCTTTGATATGGCTGCCACGGCTGGCCTTACAGTACCCCATTCGAAGCGGCCAATTTTCGAGAACTTTTTCGAGTGTAGGGGGTCGTATCTCGGTAATGGCATGAAAAATATTAGCCTTTAATTACTCAATTGTCTCTGGTTTGTCGTCATAACACTTGTTTTTAACGGCGCCCTACAGCAAATAGTCCAACGGCCAACTGACATTACCATTTCGGCTAATTACACGGCCGTCAAACGTTTGACGCAATAAATCGATTGTGGCATGAGATGTGTTGAAAGTTGCATCATCCTGTTGAAACCAAACATCGTTCACATTAATGCCATAAAGAGCGGACACCATTGACCGTAATGGTTGCGCCGTCCTCATTTTCAATGAAATATGGGCCAATGATGCCTTCCGCAAAGCATCTCTATCTTACACTGTTCACCGCAGATGTTTTTGCTTCCTCCCATGTTAGATTGCTATGTCTTACTTTCTCGATAATTGTGTGTCTGGTTGTCTACAATGCCTTGAGCCTTAAGAATTCCAATCGAGCGCCATTCTATTGATATGTCGGAATTTTTTTGGATGGCATGACCGATTCATCTCCATCTCCTATACTTTATTTGCTTCAGTATGGGTTCCTCATTGCCAAATCATATAGACCAAAAATCCTGGGATCGTTTTTTCTTAATAGATAGTTATATTAGGGAAAGCAGTCTTGTGACCAAACCAATTCATCTTTAACAATTCGTGCAAATCCACGGTGACAGCTATTCATCATATTACGATGATGATTGAGAGGGCTCTACACGGTAAGCAAGTTGCCTTGTGTCACTTCGTCGACGTTCACGGCGCCTTTGACAACACTTCAACGATGCCATCACAAGGGTACTTAGAAAAATTGTCCTATTATCTTACGCAACTAACTAAGGGATGTGGTTCATGGAGGACCATCGGGGCAACTAGAGGCTATACGCCTCTTCTGTGGATGCTGGTCATTGATGAAGTTTTAGAAAAGCTTAACCTTTTAATACCTGCGCTAATTTTAAACTAATTCTTAAAACTTTATTGCTTAGCTTATCTTGTTAAGACACTGTGGAAAGCTTTTCAAATTTGTAAACTAAAAGACATAATGAAAATAATCATGCCGTGCAATAATTTTACATTCAATTATTTAATTGATTTTCAGCCTTTTGAAAATGTACTTCGCTCTCACAGACCAATGCGCGGCTATAGGAAGGTTAACAACTTGAGGTTTTGTACTTTTGGCTACGCCGATGATAGCTGGTAATATCGGTGATCAGATGGAAAGGTTTAACCACATCGGAGCAGAAGTAAAATACTGTTAATGTAACATTAAACTGGTACAGGGTGAGGGGGTTAACTATAAACCCTGCAATGACTGTAATTGTACCATTTACTAAATTAAAACTAGGAGTTTGAGATTAACTGAGCCAACGAAGGAAATCAGGGTACATTATGCCTGTCAGCGCCACATTCCACAATTCGGTGATAGAGGAGGCATGTTAAAGTGCTCTAAGACTGCCTGGTATTTCCGGTTTGAAAGCTGGCGACATGGTAGGGGGCTCTCTTTGAGCAGAATTCGCTCATTATGGCATCCAGCGCAATGGTCAATAGATAAGGTAATAGCAGGTATCTTTGTTTTACTCCAACATTGGTGTAGAATGATTGACTGATGTTCTTGTTGTAAAGAACTTAGAATTTCGCATCCAAGTACATCGCTCTAATTATTTGAATTATTTTTTGAGGTATTCCTTTTCCTCTCAATGCTTTTAGTATATACAGCGGCCTACACCATTCTAGAGATTTTTCTTCTATTTGTCCGGAAGTCTCGCAAAATGTTGTCTATTTTGCCGGAATCCTGCCTCTATTATGACTGAAGGTATCTTATTTATGGTGTTAAGTAGAGTAATTTCTATCTAGTTGTTGCAGTCTTTCAAGTCACCACTTTTTGGTAATTTTCGTGTACGTTAGTGGCAGCCTTTCTTCCTGCCATTCTGATGTAATGTGAGATTGTAGAAGTCAGCAGTAATTTGAATGTCTACTCAAAGTTTTTTCGCCGGTAATTCATCTTCCCTTATTGTTTTGTTATTTTTCAATTTTTCAATTGTCTCTTTTATCTCATTCAGATTGAGAGAGTTGGACGGTATTCTCAAGATATTTCCCGCGTAACTGTTCTGATCTTTTTCATTGTTCTCAGTAGAGTTTACGGCGTTGCTAATTACTTTGAAATATTATACTTTAAACACATGAACGACGGCAGGCTACCGACTACAAACTACAAAAATAAAATACACACGCTTATATGAATACGATTAGTTTGGCAGCAACACAGCTACTCTGCTAAACGACTACTTTTGCTGCTGTAATCAACTTAGGCTTATTTCTATTGTGTTTGGCTACAAAATTAAAAAAAATTAAAATACAAAAAATGCTAAGAAGATAATAAAAAAGTGTTATAAATAATAATAATCTTATATACATATAAAAATGAATGTATGTATGTATGTTTGTTTGCTTGTTTATGCCTAATAGGCAGCTAAACGGCTGAAAAGATTTTCTGGAAATTTTTATAGTATATGTCTGTATATCTGGAATGAACGTTAGACTTTATAAATTTCAAAAATTCCAACTGGGCAGTACTACGCCAAGTGGGCGTGAGTTTACCTCCGATGTAAAATATTGATTTTAATATATCTTGAGAACGGTTCAAGCTAAATTTTTAGTATTTGGTCTGAATTACTTTACAGTTAATGCAAATCATCCGTCAAAAAGACAGGATTGGACAAGTGGGCGTAATACCTCCCATACAAGGTAAAAATTATTTTTTGTATATCTAGAGAACGGTGATAGTAAAAGTTATTAAGTTAGGTTCAACTAACGTCGTGCACAATACACAATACACATCATCAGTCAGTAACTGGGCGAGATTGGATAAGTGGACGAGGCGCCTTTCATTCATACTAAATATTGCATTTTGTATATGTGGAGAACGACAACTATTTAAGCTTCATTATCTAAACACATTAGCCAAAAAGCGGGAATTACAAAAATCTACATACACGTATATCTTATATATACACTTCAATGTGTGTTAGTTTGAATACTGAAAAACCAGAATCGATGACCTTGAAATGTATCTTGAAAAATTGTCTTTCTGGAAGTAACTACAGGCTATCTTAAAAGTTTGAACTTGAACCGGATGGGGATAAAATGGAAAAAATTTTTAAAAATCGTAATTAAGATAATAATTAAAGAAAATAGCAAAGAAAAGGGTAGCTAGCTGGTCTTTAGCTAGTAAAACTATAAAAAGTGGAATGCGCATTAAAAGAAGTTGCTGCAGTTGTAATTTTAAATTTTAATTATCAAAACGTCAATGTTTCAATTTTTAGCTGCTTATTATGATGTTTCCAATATATTTAAGTAGCTTACTCACGACTATAAATTAGAGCTGCAAAACAATCGATAGTATCGGTAGTTTTGTTTTTGGCTGACCATCGATAGTTTCTTTTCACTATGGATATTATCGTCGAATTCTAAGAGTAAACACGGAGGCCACTAATGTAGTCAAAGTCACATTTGCAAACGACGGAGGTTGTAAACTTTTATAGTTGAATAGGGACACAGCTTAACAGTTTAATAAATTTCTATTTATTAAACCAAATAAAGTATGGATTGTAACTAAAATATGTTCATACATACCATTATGCATTTGACCAAAAAAAAAAAAAAAAAAATCATTTCGTCAGACCATAGTATGTTGTTCTAATTATTACGGTGCAGTTGTTGCTTCCGTTTGTTGAGAAATGATACCCATAAGTCTAGCTTCCACAAGTTTTTTTTTTCTTATTGTGCGACTTCAAACAGGAGAATAGTTTCATTATGGAGGGTTTTTGATGACTATGAGTTAAAAGTTTATCAAAACTGACAGTTGTTCCACGCTTACTTCCCATAGTCTCTGCAGTTTTCCTTCACTAGATATTATTATTTACTTTACTTTTATAGCACTTCATGGTCTGAACAATTTTCACTATATATGTATAAGGATTACTCTTCCATCAAAAATTTTCCATACATTAAGTTTTATGACATATTGGAAAAAATAAGGTGTCACTATTATTTGTTCAAAACTGTATATTTGTCATTAGTCATTCCCTTCCACTTAAATTCTAATATTGTAGCCACAAGTAGCAATTAAAAGAATCCGATGGTATCGATAGTATCGATAGTTTTTTTGCAAACTATCGAATGGGCCGACTAACGATAATTTTGCAGCTCTACTACAAATGTTGCTAACGGCAATTGTAGTCGTGTAGCCTGCCGTCGTTTATGTTTTTATAGTATTGTTTTGTTACTTTGTTAAAATAAAACAAAATTATTGTTGAATAACCCTGTAATACGGATGTCTAGTACTAATAGATCATACAGCCTAAAGAACTGGTCAAATACCATATATAATTTATGAAAATATTTTCTTCACTTATTGAACTGGCAAACTTCTATCAATTTAAAATAATAGTCTTCCATCATTGTTGTACTCCTCTTCACTACAATTAAAATACTTAATTGTTTAACAATTTAGCTTTAATTTATAATTATATAATAACAAAATTTTATCATTTCTAAGTCCAACATAAATAAATTTCTCCATCAGGTTTTGTGACATTTTAAAAGGTAAGAAAACAAAATTCAGTTTTTAATTGCATGTCGAATGTTAAGAAAACCATAAATTTTCAATAAATCAATCTGTTCGTAGACAATTGCTCAGATATTACTTAATAAATAAACAAAAAAACAAAAAAAAAGATTATTTTTCAATTTTATTTATGAAGGATTTCAAATAATTTCTCAATATTTTATGATGCTTCATACAAACTGTCCTCCTTGTTCGCTTGTCTTTTGAATCATAAATTCCAGCCAATCAACTGACACGCAAGTGTTAAAAACGTATACACAATGTCCATTAACAGAGAGCTTTAGAGTGAGTTCAATGGACTGTTGTAACCCTTTAACAAAGCAAGGAAAACCAAGAAACGAATAAAAGGCCCTAAACTTTGTAAGCAATACCATAATAGCAATTGTTATAATAACGTAATAATGTGTAAAAATATATGTTTGTTTAAACTACGGACACACACACTTTTAATTCACTTTTAGAAAATTATCGACTTTTAACAAAATTTCCTTTTGGTTTCCAATAAAAGAAGTGAGAAACCAATAAGAAAAAACGATTAAAAATAAATAAAATTGAAACTCAACGATTAATTGTCTCTTATATTTTTTATAAACTTTTTAGCACCTTTTTTGCTTTTATTTTTGTTTGTAATAAAAAAATTTGTAAACAACAAAAACAATAATGAAAACATTAAATACGTACTTGCGATGGTTATGCCTCTAAAGGAATTAATTCGTAATTTTCTATTCCTGGCTTTTGTTTAGGGGTTATATAGTAATATAAAATTAGAGTGTCCTGGCTGTCACTATTACCACCAGAGATTCTGGTCTGTAGTACTACATTAGCAATTAGTTTCTAGTTATATCGTTTGTTAATCTAACTTTTGGATTGTATGTTAGAATATGGCCACTCAGAGTCCCAAAAATAAAAGCCTGTTACAATTCAATTCATGAGTTCTTCCTATAATCACTATACACGAAAGCTACCGTGCATTGTCTTGAAGGAACACCACGTCTGAAACCAAATTGAATCTATCCAAAAGCTCTGAAAAATATTTGCCACATATTGATTTAAGAGCTTCAAATTAATCGATGTGAACAATAGCTTGTACATCTCAAAAGACTTTGGCCATGGACTTTGATCGTCTTTGGTGTACGTTTATCTGAAAAAACTTTTCATTTTTTTTAATTACTAGCTAAAACCTGGCGTGCTTAGCTACCTCCACCTTAACTATTGTCTTAAATGTTAATTTAGTCCCTTTCCGGTCCAAATCCAAACATTTAAGATAGCTTATAATTCCTTCCAGAAAGGGACTGTAGAATCTGTCAGTCTATCCATACATATATAGATAGTTTTTGCCCAGTGTATTTTCTACAATACCAGCTTTTTGGCTAATGTACATAGATAACGCTGCTTTAATTGTTGCCGTTCTTCACATATAAGTAAGTATGAATGGAAGACGCCACACCCACTTATCTAACTCACCCACTTATCTAATTTTGTTTGAACCTAATTTAGAAACTCCTACTATTACCATCAATCAATATTTACTTTTTATGCGCATTACTATGCCCACTTATCCATTTCCGCCCAATTTTTGACCCATGATTTGTATTGGCTATGAAGTCATTCATATCAAATTCAGAAGTTTTTGCTTTAACTGTTCTCAAGATATATAGAAATCAATATTTACTTTGTATGGGAAGTACCACGCCCACTTGTCCAATTCCTACCAGATTTTGATTGCTGATTTCTATAGACTACGAATTTAATCACACAAAATTCTGAAACCTCAGCTGTAACCGTTCTCAAGATATACTAAAAACAGTATTTACTTTGTATGGGCGGTACCACGCCAAATTGTCCGTTATCGTCTACTTGTTCACTGTTGATTTGTATTGACGATGAATCTATTTGGACCAAATTTGGAGATTTCTGTCACCATTTTGCAGATATAGAAAAATTAATATTTACCTTATATGGGCGTGGCACCGCCTAGATGGTTTTTTTGGAATTAATATAGCCTACAGATAGATAAGATTATTATCATCATAAGTAGGTTACCCAACGGCAGACACCTAGACAACCAAACAATTTTTTGTATCCTACTAATAGTCCCAGAGATGACTAGTGCAACCCATCCTACAGATGATGCTCAATTAACCACAATCGTCAAATGATATTATCCCACTCAATTGTTTCCCATGTAATGTAATTAAGGTTTGGTCATGTGCAGTACGATGCCTCTGGTTTTCATTTACAAGCTCAATACGCCAATAAACAGGACCAGTTTCTTCAGTGGTGGTGTCATCAAGTCCTGCGAATGAATCCAAGTGCCACACATTGACTCCTCTTCCTCACAACAGAATCTGTAGGTGTAGGCGTTGAATATGCACAGGTGCTTATGACAAGAAAGTTTTCTAGGCTTTTCCGTGGAGCATTTTGAATCCACTCGTCTATCAATTTTGCGAGTTACCTTGTCGTAAAGATGACTCTGTACCTCCTGACAAAGCTATGCACAGGATCCAGACATATTGTATAAAGTGTGTCCCCGATTTACCTTAAGATCGTAAGATTTGCCTGCCTGTCTTAAGATTTCCCATGCTATGAATAGAGATTGCCTGCAAAGCAGCCTTCTCTTGTGCAGCCACGTTAAGCGGTGTTAGATTCATAAAAGCTCTCATGCCCATCGTTGGGGTAGATGTCATTGCCGCTGTATTGCATAGGCTCTCTAGCATATTCGTTGTCTTTCATACTAGAGCGACATATAGTATCGTAGGCCTAAAATTTGGGTATACATTCATTCCTCTTTAGACGGCCTAGATCGGTTCTGAAAATGTCGACCCTAAATTGAAACGCCGTTAAACGACTTTTTTCTTAAATAACGGTGAATTCCCGGTCTTTTAGTCGTATGACGAGGTAATTTGTGCCGAAAAGCGATGTTTCTTATGTCGGACAGCCCATTATAAAGGGTGGCCCAACCATAATGCACGATGTTAATTGTGAGTCACACCTTAACGTCAAGTTTTTTGCGGAACTTAATTTGTTTCAGTGTTGAAATACACAATTGAGCAGCGCGTTAAGATTGTTGTGGATTGTTGTTTGGTTAGTATAAATAGACCAAATTGGTCCACAATCGGGAGAATTGTGCGCAAATTTCAGCGATCCGGGTCTGCAGGAAATGTGGAAACACCTGTGCATGCTTGCCCAATTCGTTCTGCGGAAAACATTGATGTTGTTTGCGATAGTGTGGCAGAAGAGCCGCCAAACTCGATTCGTCATCGTGCCCAACAATTAAACATCTCACGAACATAATTCGTGACCAGAAATTGAGGATATGGACCTAGTCGATATCTGGTTCCAACAAGATGGTGCCACTTGCCACACAGCCAACGAAACATTGGCTCATTTGAGCGAGAAATGCAATGATCCTTCTATTACAGCAAAAAAATATTAAGATAATTCTCTGAAAACTTGTTGTCTTATTTACAAAATGCTAATAATGAAAGGCCGTAAAGAGGTATAAGTGTATATCCAGAAGCTTAATCAGTTGTTTCGTAGTTCAGAGACTCTTTGTAGCCTTTTTATCACTAACTTAAGGTGCGACGCCCAAGTAAGTTTCCTGTACAATGTAATGCCTAAATATTTAATCTCTTCTAATCGTTTCAAGATGATTGCCCCTGATTATTACAGTGATGTTATTGATATGGGTTAAGGATTCTAATTAACTAGTCAACTAGAAGAAACCATAATGGGGAAGAGGGCATCTCTTAAATGCAGTGACACTAAGGTCTGCGGAACTGAGAGGCACTAATCGACTTTTGTTTCAGCTTACAGTATAGAACTACCTAAAGATGCAATTAGACAAGCAAAATTAAGTTGATCGGTTAAGACGCTATGGCATGCCAACAGTGTGGTGTCCATAAGGTTGGTTCGTTGTGCTGCGACAATGGCGTTACGTTAAGTTACGTCAAATTTAAGCTTAAGCATCCTTCTTCATAGTTAATTTTAATTAAGTTCTTTTAAAATCGAATTATAACTTCAATTTTTTTTAACCCAAAGAATGCATTCTTTTAAAGTTTCTTCTAGTTGCTAAACCATTAAACAATAAAAGTGTGTTTCATTTTTCAGCGATTTTAATTGAATGTTTTGTTTTCTTTAAAAATATTTTTTTTTTTTTTAAGGAAAAATATCAAACGAAACTATTTAATCTTGACACCAGCATCTCTAATGAGTAGTGGTGTGGCGTTATTTTAGTGTTGATGCTGATTTTATTGAAATATGATGTGTTTTGTCTGAGTTGGGTTGGTTGGCTATATGTGCTGCAGCACTACTATTCACTTCCATAATGAAAATAAAAATATTTTCAATTGCCTTATGCAATTCAAATTGCAACTTAAAAAAAAAAAAATAAAAATTCATTATTAGACAATAAAGAAATAAAAAATATATAGGTATTCGCCTTAAATAATTTTTGTCTGGTTGAAATGCAATTTTGTTGGTTGGCTGGGCTTGATTGGTTCGTTGGCAATTTGTTTTCCTTGCTGTGAAAATTGCCCAAGATATTTTCTGCCTTCGCTGAATTTAAATGTTTTAGCACGTTTCTTAAATAATCATTTCGGAAAACCACAGGAATTTTGTGTTAAAAATTGTTTTTTCTTGTGCTGCTTTAGTATATTTTATAGATTTTTGTGGTGCTGGTGGTAATATAAAGAACAACATGTTTAATTAAAAGAAATTACTTAGAAACTCTGTAATTATATCAATAGACGGCGGATGGCGGATGTCTGAATACATGTGGAGTTTTACAAAAAAAAAAAAAAAAAAAAAAAAAAAAAAAACAAAAAAAACAATTACTTTAAGTGCCTCTTATAGTTTTCCTGCTAATTAGTGTATAGAAGGAAATGGATGCAAATTTGCTTATTAAACATATGTATGTGCATATAAAATTAAAAAAAAAAAATATTTTAATTTAAAATTCTTTTATAATGACAAGAGTACGTTGAACTTGTTTACATATCATACATACAGAAATTCCCTTGGTTTTTAAAATTTTTAATTCACTTTTTTATATGATGGAGCAGCATTCGTCTAAATGGACCTAAAAAATCTTGGTTATAAAGATGGTCTGCTAACACAAAGGGCAGATGAACACAAGCACTTAATTGTGACCTGAGTAGTTGGCTACAGAGAAATCATGCGGAAATGGAGTTTTACACGATCTAATTCTGCACCATTTTCTGTTGATCAATATATCTTTGTTTACATTGCCTTTCCAAGACTTAAGTCTGAAAAAACATATTTCCATCGAAAGTTAGGATTGATGATTGATTCAAAAAGTAGGATAGATTAGATTAGAGTTGATTAAAGGTATATGGATTAGACTGTAACTGTTAGATGTACTCTTTACGAACAGATATACGTACACACAAGAGTCTGACGACTCCATAAAAACATTAAAGAATGACAGAGCTCTTGGTATGGAAAACTTATCACCGGAGATGCTAACGACCAACCTTCAACCCCAATAACTTCGGCCACTTGTATTTCTGGGAAACTAAATGCTTTCACGGAAAGCTCCGAGAGGACCTTATCGTTTAAGCGGGAAAACTGCCAGAGTGTAAAAACTGGAGAGGTGTAACTCTCTTAGGCCTGTTTAATAGTGTAATTGCACATGTTAGCAATGATCGTCTTGCTTTCGTGCTAGAACCTGACCTTAGACCCAAACAAGTTTTAGATTTTGAAAAAGCCTTCGGCACTCTCGAACACAGAATTATCTGAAACGCTCTAGAATGCAATGGCACGCCGCCAAGATCATTTTACTTTTTCAGGCTCTATACGAAGAAGCCACAAGTAAAGTTTTTATGTTGGTTGGCGTGCAACAAGAGTGTGCAATGTTACCACTTTTGTTTAACATTATCCTGGAGTTTGTCTAGAAAATTACCACAAACACCACTAGTGAAATAAGACTGGTAACCCAGTTAAATTCACTCGGGTTTTGTTGGGTATTATATTTAAAAAAAACCCGTCTTTGAGCTCAAAACAGATAATTAAATAACAAATCTATCAAATCACTGCTTACATCTCTTCCCATCTCTGAGCCAATTTCCAAATCCCGTCTGAGAAAAACTTCTTGTCTTTTAAGGCGCTCCAATTTTGAAGTCGATTTTGTATTTCTTCAAAAGAACTAATACGGTAACATGATAAAAGATAAACTCATACATCTTTGTACGGCACAAATAGTTTCTGAAAATGTAGGCCGTAAATCGAAATGCCTTTAAACGAGATGAATATGTGTTACGTTTGCTTCCCTACATTTTTTGTTAAAAAACGGAGAATGCACGATTTTTTAGCCGTACGATGTAATTTGCGCTTAAAGCGAAAGTGGACGTTATAGCGAAATGCCGAATCCAGTCATCTGCCCGGGCGATTTCTACCGCCGTCAGCAGTTGCGCGGGAGGGTTTTACTCCGGATGTTTGTTCGCAGTGCCATGACTTGTTGGGCCCCTCCGACCCAATTTAATGATAAATAAAGTAGAGTAGAAGTAAAGTAGAGGTGGAGTCGAAATAGACAGAATTACAGTAGAATCGAGAGTATGTACAACAATAGAGTAGAAGTAGAGTGAAATTATGGTAAAACTAGAGTAGAAATACTTGTAGGGCAAAAGTTGAGTAGAAGTAGGGGTAGAGTGAAATTAGTGTAAAGTACAGGGGAATGACTTGTTGGGCCCCTCCGACCTAATTTAATGATAAATAAAGTAGAGTAGAAGTAAAGTAGAGTTGGAATCGAAATAGAGAGAAGTACAGTAGTATCGAGAGTATGTACAACAATAGAGTAGAAGTAGAGTGAAATTATGGTAGAAATAGGGTAAAAGTTGAGTAGAAGTAGAGATAGAGTGAAATTAGAGTAGAGTACAGGGGAATGGAGTAGGGTGGTGTATTGTAGGGTAGAGTATTGTAGAGTAGTTAGTAACAGAAAACAAATCGTTTTATTTGTGAGTCCTTAATAAACTGAAAATGCTACAGCGGATTAATCATCCACCTAGCTTGAAATATCAATTTGATTAAAGAAACTGAAACAAAGCAATAGATGTTTCTGGAAAGCCAATATGCTCCCTAGAGGAGTCACGGAAAAAAAAAACAGAAATTGAATATAATTTTTCGTCATCATGCCAATTTTGATAAGGATCAACAGAGTTTTCATTCAAACCAATACATAACAGATTTATTTTACTTCTGGTGCCAAGAAAGAATAACATTCTCTGATAATTAATAATAATTTATTTTAGTGAAAATTTTTGTTGTTCTTTTTTTAACAAAATTTTTTTTTTATTTGTGTTCTTTTTATTTTCAGGTAAGTCCTTTGAATTTATCAATATTTTGATGTCTTATCCGTAAACGAGTAAGTCTTAATAATTGCGTGTTAATGGAAACTATAACAAAACAATAAAACGAATGACTCACAACTCCAGAAAAGGAAAATGTAATAAAATACTTTTTTATTCATTTTCTATCCATGTTTTAATAGTCCTGTTAGGAAAAATGTTAAATAAATATTTGATTTTTATTATATTTTTTTGTTTTGGAAAACCATTAACACAGTTATGTGAGTTTTTTTTAAGGAAACGTTTTTCCGAACTATTTTTTATGGATTTTTTTTTTACAATACAATTTTTGCTTTTATCACTTTATTATGTATCCTTATAATGACTCATTTGGCCATGTAATTTCCAGGAAATTGCAAATCACTCCTACTTAAACTCCCTTAACAAAGTAGTTTTGACTAAATAACTTCCTATTTGAAATACCTTTTTATTATGGTCGTTTTGAAAATATTCGTTTTCCTTTTTTATTAATATGTTGCTTTGTTTTCAGACCAAAAATTATACAGACGCCAATTTGTCTAGTCTTATATGGCAAATGCAACGTGTGTCTGTTTCAGTTTTATGACTATTACAACAATAACTGATTATTAACATATTTTTATTCATCTGGGCCGTACTGTTGTATTTGCTAGCCAGCCTCTCTGCCAATTGTTCATTTATCCGTTTGCTCATTTGTTTGTCTCGACTACTTGTTTTATATTTTTACTTTTATGTAAGTCCGGCCTTAAATTAGACAGACACCTCTCCTAAAATTTATGTTCAATTTTTATGCAAACCAAATAATTTGCCGTTTACTACTCAGCATGGTTATGTTTCATATCCTCTGTAGACATTACATTAAATACAAATTAGAAAAAAAGCAACAATAACAAATGTGCAGAAAAGCATATGAAATTTACAGCAGCCAGACTTTTTGCTTTAAAACACGTCTGTCTGCCTTCGAATTTTTACTTGCTATGGACTCCGGTCTATTTCAGAGTGTAATTTAATTTAGTCAGTGGCTATTATTATTACCTGTTACTGTTTTCGTTAAATGACTTAAAACATGACGCGCCTAATGATCTTTTAACCTGATATACAGACAATATGCAAAGCCTCACAGTAATCATAGTTTCTTAATTTTGTTACGCACGAAATTTGTAATTTTTTTCATATGCCCATAATAGAGCCAGTATTTTGAGTATTTTGTTATCACTTGAAATGCAAATAAATTATCTTGTCATGGAAAAGTGCCCATTTAATAAAAATGCACCACTTAAGTGCATATTAAGTAAAATAATGTCGCCGTTTATTTGCTAACTGGTCAATAAAAAGGTAAGAGACTGCTTTCGATTTATTTTTCGCCAGTCGAAATTGTTAGAAATCTTTCTTTTGATAAAAATGCACTTGAATACGTTTATAACGAACTCTGCATGTAGCATAACAGTCTCTGTGTTTGACTGTAGATGCAATTATAGTGCAAATTTTAAGACTTCCAATCGTTGCTCTAAAACTACAATCGAGCTTTAAATGAAAGTTAATTGTAAATTAAAAAAGAGTTTTCAGAGGATCTGTAACAATTATGTATGACACAAAATATCAGTCAAATGCTCGCCATCACTTCGATGTCGTACCTCTATCCGTCGGTCCATATTTTCAATGACTCTGAGATATAAGAGAGGTTCAATGTCGTTAATGTGGCGGTCAATTAACATCTCCATGACATGAGATAACACGGCTATTGAGTTTCTCGCGGAAGAGAGCCATTGTTTCGTTGGCTGTGTGGCAAGTGACACCATTCTCAATTTCTGGTCACAAGAAGTTCGTTCTCATTTAGCGTTAGCGAACACCATTCACGGTAGCTGCTTGGTCGGCCTTATTTTCGAAAAATTACGATCCGATTACGCCGCCAGCCCATAAACCGCACCAAACATTCACAGAACGAACAGGGCGAGCATGCATAGGTGCATTTGCATTTCTTACAGACCCGGTTTGGTGAAATTTGCACACGATTCTCCAAAAAAAACCCGACGTGCACGAAATGCGTTTTGATTTGGACGCCCATATTCGTAAAAGGCTTCAAAAATCTTAACGCGCTGCTCAATTGTGTACCTCTCCATGGTTGAATTTGTCAAACACTAAACAAAGAAATGTTAAATTGTGTTGGGCAAAAAACTTAACGTTGAGGCGCGACTCACAATTAACATTGTGCATTATGGTTGGACCACCCTTTAGAAAGTGAATTTAGAAAAAAAGAAAAAAACGTTTTTTGCTTAATTCATAATAGCAAACTGTTTCAAAAGCATACTGAAACCTGACCTAAGACCACATAAATCGTGCATCGACCACGTCAACAGCCTCAGAGTGATAGTTGAGCAATCTGTTGAATGAAAATCTTCCCTGCACAAGATTTTCGTGGACTTCAAGAAAGCTTGCGATACCCTTGACCACAAAACTATCTGCAAATTCCATGTATGTCCATTAGAATACCACGGATAATTATATCCCTCATTCAAAAATTATACTGCGGAGTCACGTGTAGAGTTCTAAACAAAAATCAACTAAATATAGGAGTTGAAGTGCGACAAGTAAGTTTAATGTCACTGCTGTTGTTTAATATTGTCTTGGATGGTGTGATGAAGAATGGCAACAACTGGGGCTTGCAAGGATAACATGGTGAATTGGTATATGTCGACGACATATGTTTGTAAGCCACAGGCACACTGACATATCAAAGAAATTCACGCTGTTAGAAGCTGGTCTGAGGATTAAATGCACGAAGTCCAAATCAATATGAGTAAATTCAGATTATATCCATTCATTTTTAAGCAAAGGTTGGTCAGTTGAAGATATTTGCTGCTTCTGCTGTTTAAGAAGCATTATCGACACAAAAGGAGGATCCACTGCTGACACCGCTAATTGCATAAGCAGTACCGAAAGCTGATATAGTGCCACTCAATTTTATCCCATATATAAAAGGAGCAGGCTGAAAGCCATGAAGTCAAGTAAATCCCTGATAGGAACAGATCTGATCTCCTCCGGACCTTATTGATGACTCCGGTTGAAAACGTGCAATCTAGTCCTAGTCAGTGCATCACAGTTGCACAAAATATGCCTTGTAGTTACGTTCTTCTCCAGACAGAACCGGCACTTTGTTTCATCCAGGAGACATAAACTATTTTAGATGATATCTTAGATAGTATTGTCCCAGTTAAGAGCCCACTATCCTATCCGCATTTCGTAGACCATACAGCCCTTTTCCATAAGAGAAAGAGTCCGCTAATCTTTTGGTCTGTCGCAGTCCTCGGGCGCCTTCCAAAAGTGTGACTCTGAGAGAGAGTTCTTAACTGCCCACCTTAGACATGGGCGCTGCCACAAAAAGGACCAATAAAGACCGCTGTGGACGCTACCTTCATCAGAACGTCAGCAATTTCAGTTCTAGAGCTTCTAGCACAACCCTGTTGCTGCAACGAGTCATTGAAGACAGTCAAGGCACTTTCCAACCATCCGCGATCTAAGTGAACATGAAGCCAGTGCCCTCATTGTAGCTTGACTATCCGAATATCAGTTATGTGCGCACCTTTGACACCCTTCTGTAGGCGTACACTAAAATTGCGTAAATTTCAACCTAAAAGACGCTTGGCGCTTTGCCTGTAGTTACACAGATCTTTGTATAAGGTCAGAAATCCCCCGCTCCTGTACCCTAGTCACTTTTTGGTCCACTTCAGGCTCCTGGGATCAGCACAAGGCCGGTCTAAAACAAGTTTAAGATTCATAAAATCTGTGATTGAACACACCGCCATACGAACGCTTCTTAGAACCCTCATGTGGCCAAAGTACTCCAGTTCTAAACCTAACGCGATTTGCATCTTCAAAGCGCTGCCCACAGCACTCTTCTTTACAAAAATGCGCAGGATAAATAGCCCCATTATGGTCTCAATGGCCGCCGACTGTCAGCTACATATGGCTCCAGCTATTGCCAAACAAGCCCGTCTCTGAAGACTGCCAAGCAAGGGATGCTTACGCATCGGCCGAATTGGTGTGGTATGTTAGGAGTTCAATTATTAATATTTCCTATTTGATCTTATCTGTTTTTGTTAAAAACAAAACGCTGTTACTTAAGTAAGCTTCTATAACATCCTTAAGCCGTGTACAGTATTTTGTACAAGCTCTCATCACCTCTCTTTGCTTAGTAAATGTTTGGTTTTCAATTTCAGTCTCTAAGTAATTCATTTATATTTCCGTCTGGCGCGGTATTCAGTTAAAGGTGAAAGTGTTTTTTTTATAAATTTTATTTACTACGGTCGTACATGTTTAATGCTATCCCCTTGATAAACGTACGTGCATGACGAGTTTGTGTTTGGCCAAACGTGCGTCTATCTGTTTGCCTGTTTATTTATCTTGCAACGTTCATATGAAAATTATTAAGTTGCACAAATATTCACTCTCTCTATATTAAATAAATATTTTGTTTGTCTAAATTTGTTTTTTTATTTTTCTTTGTTTTTAAATAAAAATAAAAGTGAAGTCTCATCTCTTAATATCTGTTTACAGATCATAAATATTGGCTGTATTTACGCAAAGAAATCTTAAGGTAACTTTAGGAAGAACGTTGAATTAGAGTTTCTTCAAATACATATTACGGTTAATGCTGAGACTTAACGGAAGATCAATGTATTTTATAGAAAACATATTTGAGCTCATGTAGCTTGGACATTAATTGAAAGCCAATACAACGCTTACCCACCGCAGCATCTGTGGCTATGACCATCTTGGAAGACAGACTCTGCTGAGACTAATTTGATGCACTTTTATCCTAAGAAACTAACTAATTCATTTGTCTTTGGTGGGCTGTGTGGTAACTGTGTTTCATAAACAGTTACAAAACTGTACAAAAACTCGTGGAGATTACGCTTTAGCATCGCTATTAGAGAGATCGAACGGTTATTATTCGACCGATTTTAACCGTTTTTTTTTTTTTTGGTTTTGCCGAATACGGTTTTTTTTGTCCTATTTTCTAATACTGAAAAGCGGTTATTTTAAAGCGAATAACCGGTTAATTTAAATATTTATGTATGTATTTTTATACATTTTAATTTTATTTATTGGAAATATGCTCATAATAGAAGTACTTTGCCAAATTGAAAATATAATGTCTTATTTATATAAGGAGTGCTTCAAAATGACAAGATAAGGAATTGAGTATGCGTGGAATGGCAAAAATGGCAATTGTTTGTTGTCTGCATAAACATTACGCACAAGCAGTCTCCACAAATTTTCCATGGGGTTTAAGTCGGGAGAACGTGCTGGCCAATCAAGTACTTTAATATTGTGCTCCTCAAACCATTGTTTGGTCGATTTGCTGACATGAATTGCTGCGTTATCTTGCTGAAAGGTGAAAGTTTTGTCAACATTTTGGGCCAAATAAGGCAGCAAACGTTCTAAACTATCAATTCGAAGTGGAATGAGAGTAGAGTTAAAGCCAGCCCAAACCATCAAACTACCACCGCCGAAATTCCAGTTGGAAAAAAACAAGAACCATCTGGTCCATCCAGGTTAAATATTTTCTCATCGGAAAAAATAATCTACAAAACCCAAAAATGTTTGGAATATCTTATAACCTTTTTTTAAAAAATGTTTACCTGATGCCAATTAGTTGCCCAGTTGTTTTTCGCAAACTCCTTACGCTTAATCTTATGCTGCTTAGTCACATATGAAATTTTTTTAATTTTGTTCGAATAAGGTTTGGCTGGACATTGATAGCTCTTAGAATTGTGCTTTTTGAAGCTTGTAATTTCAATTCCTCTTTTATTGTTATCGAACTTTTCATGGAATTCGGGCCCTTTCGTGAAATTAGCCGAGTTTCACGGGCAGTCAGGACCTTTGGACGACACGTGGTTTTTAATTTTCCATAATTTTCTCTGTTTTTGAGAAAAGATCATCTCAGTTTTTTCGTCATTCCACGCATACTCAATCTCTGCTCATGAAGTGCCACAATTTGTCCTTGTTCACAAGGTGACAAAGGTTTCCAGTGACCAATACCGCACAGATATTATTTAAATTCTAAATTGTTACAAATTATCATTTTGACGCATTGAATTTTGCACTTATTTACATAAATTTAAATAAACACAATAAAACGGTACATCTCTAAGAGCAAAACCGACTTATTATTCACTTATTTCAACGTAGAATTTTTTTGAATAAAGTGATCATACATAACATTTTATAGTTTGGATGAATAGAGCAAATATTAAGATGACCTTATCATTTTGAAGCACACCTTATATATGACAACCTTGAATGTTTCACAAAGGAAGTGAAAACCGTGGTAGATCGAAAAGGATATACCCACTTGAGCAACAATAATTTGTTCTCATTTTATGTAAATAAACATTAATTATTATACGAGTATATGTAGAATGATGATCAACTAGACTCATTGAAAGGGACCTACAAACGCCAGCTCCGAACGGCAGATGTTTTCACAGCGTAAATACTCATAACCCGTCGTTAATAAAGTTGTGAGGTAATACCGCAGTTGGAAATTGTCAGATGTTGTGACCTGGTATTGAACCGAGGACTTTTTGGTTGATAGGCGCGTTTTTTACCTAACATACGACAGTGTCACATACTAAGCACGTGGTGCATGCATTTATGTTTCTACAGATGTCCTCTGAAGTGTGAATATACTTGGAAATGGATGTAAAGGATAAGACTATATCTGGTCTTGATTGTCCTTAAATACTAAGCTGAAAAGGCGCTTTGATAACAGGAATTACTAACCACCTTAAATATGTCTATAATATTAGCGTTATTGTGCAGCAAGGAAAGCTTGAATCTATACTAGGTCTCTAGGCGCTGGTAAATAAAACTGTTACAAAATACGCTATAAAAAATGAATTACTGGATGAAATAATAGGGCATTGTGTTGTCGAGGAAGAAATGACCGTTAAGGCCCTAAAAAAGCCGAACGTTGTTCTAGCATACTAACTTACTAGAAACTACAACATGGGACAAAAATGTATCAACTTTATTTGCTAATGCAACAAGAAGTGAAAATAATTTTGTTTTAATAAAAGAACCGATAAACCAGTAATATAGTTTAATATTTTTTAACCTAAAACCGGTTTTATATAATTCTAACCTCGATGTCTCTAATCGCTATTCATTCGTTTGAAGCAGTTAAGCTTATAAACGGCACTCGTTGAGCGAATATTTTTTTTCTAACAGGTATGTACACAATATGTAATATACCTGACAGAGATGCCTTAGCTGCCTTAAGCACTTTCGGTGTCGGGAGCCCCAGGAATTTCGGTTCCTGCCCGACTATGGTGAGGCCCCCTTTGTGGGAGCAACGTGGTGGCTGTGGTTTAAACCCAAATCGCGGGGAGAGCTATCCTGGCTCGGTGTGGAGTTACATTTTTAACCAAGTGCCGTGACCCATAGATCGGTAGGAGTTTAGATAGTCTCCGGCACCTTACCAAGGTGTGAGGTCATGTCCAAATAACATGGCTTTAAATTGGTACTCACTGGTGATTTTAATCATAGGTGGGGGCGTTGGTGGACGCATTGTGTTCACTCATGCTTTGGCACCGTGAGGTAACGTCCTAGGGCAGGTACTCACGTTAAACCACTGACTTAATTAGCAAGGATCTTCACCGCTACGCAAAATCATATAGAGAAAGCCACAGTGGATTAATCAAATTGATTACAGAAACTGAAACAAAGCAATGGATGCTTTGTGGAAAGCCAACATGCTCCCTAGATGAGTGACAGAGAAAAAAAATATATATCAAGCCTTTAAGCTCAACTAGCCAACAATTTTCTACAAGATTGATACCGATATATGAAGTAATACTATTGCTAAAATAACACGTAATTAACAAAATTGAACTGACCACTGCCAGCGAAGCTTAGGCCGTCATATAAGTGATGTGATAAGCAGTCTCTAAATGGTTTAAATATAGCTTTGACTTGAGAAATTATTGCCGTTTAATATTTCTTCTATTTAGTAGTGTTCTATAGTGGAAATTGGCTAGCAATGTTATTTATTACCAAAAGGGAATCAAGTCAAAGGTGCTTTAAAGGCCCCCAGTATTAAAATCTCTTCTTCTAAGCTCTTCACTTAAGTTTGCAATATGCTGTAAAATGATTTTAATTCTCTTCATGTGACAATTTATGAAAGATTAACTAAAATCAACTTGTGATTATAAATTATACGTACGCGTATAGCAAAAAAAAGGTGAAATGACTTGAAAGACTTGTTAAAGATATGTAAATAGTAGTAAGTAGTTGGATTTAATCCAATCTATTGCCTCTTAAACAAACTCTAATCGCTGCATCTCTAATCAAGAGAGATACGTTTTTTATTTTGTTACTTTGGCGTTGCTTCTGCAATATTATAAATCTTGCTTATGATCTTTTTAATATTTGTTTATGGTAACGAGATTCATTCATTACACCGAGAGTATGCATGACACTTTAATATTGAATTGTAACAACAATCGTTCGTTATCGTGTTTTTCATTCAAGTAACGCCATACAACGTGCGTAGAGTAAAACAGATGCTGCTGATGAACATGATGATGATAAATGTGGCAAACAAAGTTAAATGAAGAAAATTGCAAATATACGGGTACTTGTGTTGCATGCATTATATGAATTTTTCACTTTCGTTTGCAATATTTTATGGTACGAGGGTGGTAGAAAAAGAAACAGTATTCTTTTCTGAAGTTTCAGTTTCGAAATCGGGAATTCCTGTAAGAAACTGAATTTCTCGAACGGTCTACGCGATGTTTCTAAAAAGAATTTGTTTTGCAAGAGATTTATTCGACAACTGAAGAGAAGCCCGAATTCACTGAGCCGACAATTAGTGGCTCAACTATTGAATTTTCGGATGAATTAAAATATCTGGGTATCATTCTGGATAAGACACTTACAAATTACATTATACCTGTTAGCACCTTTGTGTTAGAATGTGGGGTCAAAAACCTAAAATGATATGTCTATCGTTACGATAATAATGCCAATACTGCTCTATGCTGCGTGGGCCATTGCCATACTTGTGTTTCAATCACTGCTGCGATGATTACCTGTCCCTACACTTGCCATTTTGGCTCTTAGATTGCCTGCTGACACCAGTTTGAAGGCTGGTGACATGGTGTGGCACACTATGATATTGCGCCTATTTGATGGCGATCCCCTCGTTTGGATAAATTACTATATATCGCCCACTTTAATGCTGGGCAGGAATTTTAGAGTCCGAAAGCAATTCATGGTTGGACAAATAGTGGTGATGTAATATCGCTAACCGGATTCGGTTCACCGATGGATCAAAGAAGACTGGTGGCGGGACTGGAGTCAATGTGGGGTTTGTCTATAGGCATTTGTCTATTTGCCATCTGCACTTGCGTTAGGGGATGTCTGAGGAAAAAATCAAGGGGTTTTAGTAGGCTTTGTATATTGTGAGGTTAGCTTGAAGATTTTTATGAACTGCATTACTCTTTCAATGAACTTGGCATTCACAACAGGGTTACTCGATGTTGAGTCCCTACGAACAAAAGGGCTGGCTGTTTATCGGGCAAGGGAATTCGCTGAATTTTTATTGGGCCTGAGTCGTATTTCGGTGTCGCTGTAGGGTACCCAATGCTGAGGGATAATTCGTTCGGTTTTGGAAAAGTTTCTCCGGTATGAGACAGACGAGGAGGTTTATTTTGTTTTATCCTGGTAGATGCAGAAAGCTATTGCTGCTTAATTAGAGCAAGCTTAGGGTGAGCGCAGTACCAATTATTTTTAGCTATGGTATAAGAATAGCTGATATGTAGGAACTACGATAATAAAGTTAGGTTAGGTTGCGTTAAAAATCGAGAACCGGCCGGCCAATTTAGACCAAAAAGACAAGTTGATATGCGGCATAAGACGACGACCCTAAAAAGCAAAATCATAACTATGTGCCTGCCCACCAGGTCCAAGCCGGCTTCGATCACAAAGCGACCGATACGACATATCAGGACTTCCAGCAGAAATTCAGAGTCTACACGGTGCCTGCTGAGGAATCTTGTTGTCAGCTTCGATAGCAGCGAATATTCCAGGAGCAAGTATGTCGCTGTTGCAACCTCGTCTTCATAGAAATCACTGAACAACGCTGCTCCACTATATCCAAAATGGAACGCATGTCTCCCTCTAGATTATGGCCAGAGAACGTACCTAGCACAGCCGAAATCCAGGCAGGTTCAATAGTTGACCTATTCTCTTCCGATCAACAAACGACTACAGCTTTCTCACCAGTTTACAGAATGAATATGCTCCCATTTTCCAAAGAACGTATTGCTGACCCAGCACTTAAGATGTACAAGACAAATAGAGACAGGCAAGCGAACCCTCTTTTTCCTGTGCTATCGTGCCCCATCAAGCCAGTTCATTTGCCACACAATTTGCCGGAATACCACTGTGCTCCGTGTGAGATTTATGAGGTTCATTATAGTGTATAGATTTGGAAACCTGTATTTTTTGTTCTTTAATTCCAAAAACACCCCTCGTTTTTCTTTTACTCAATTGTAGAAAAGTCAACTCAATCGGGCTACAGCTTCATATGTAGTTATGCATTGCCATGCTGTTGCGCCGTTGTTTGTTTTCATTGATCCGCTGTAAACTGTGGCATTTATCATCAGTTGAATGTTGCACTCTGATTTTTTGTTGCAATTGCTTTACATCTTTGTCTTCGACTATTCATATGTTGCATATTAGTAAGGCACTGTGTACAAGACACTTTACGACTTTGTTGTTGTTGTTGTTGTTGTTGTTGTTGTTGTTGTTGTTGTTGTTGTGTTTTTCTCTTATTGTTGTTATTTCGGTGCGTCTGCAAACGATAAGACTGGAATATTTTTTTATTTTCGTCTGTTTTAATTCGCCTTATAACACGGCATTACAAAAAGTAAAATGGTTTATTATACAAAAATTCGTTTTCATTTAATTGCCTTTGGCACTATAGCGTTTTATTGCTGCGTTAACAGTGGTGGCAATAAGTTTACTAATACCAGTTATTCAAATATTATTTCCAACTATTTTCTTTACTTTTACTATGTACTGTTTTGTTTGTATGAATTATGTTGACTCTTTACTTTTACTCGGCACTGCTGCTTTTGATATGAATTATGTTGCGTTGCGTTTTTAATAAAAAAAAAAACAAGTCAAGTCTCTTGTGTCTTGCGACAATATTTCTTTTTTCTCAAGGAAGGAGTGTTCCATAAAAATATTTTATTTTTCATCATTCCATATCCGCACACACATATTTTTTATTTATTTATTTACATCTCCTTAATCTTAATTTTTTATTTTTTTGTCTTTGTTGCACATTTACATTTTTAATTAAAAAATATTAAAATTTATTTTTGTAATCAACCTATTTGTGTTAAATTTTGCTTTGAAATTTGGGTGGCCTATTATTTACTTTCAACATTGACCGGCCTTTTGTGTTTAATGAGACGTTTTCTTACCAATGACACTGATACATGAAGTACTTATTTTTGAGGAAAAGTTTTCATACAAAATATTTCATATTAAAAAAAGCAATATATAGAAAAAGGCCTATTTATGATATATATAATGGGGGTGGCGTGATGTAACCACTACAGCGCACGCATAACAACACAAACGACCCAGGTTCGAGCCCCAACAGAGGACATGACGAAGAAAAAATTCAATTGTGGTTTCGAATGTTTAATAAAAACAAAAGCTTCAACTTCTTTCCTCCAGACAACTCCATCTAAAAAAGAATAAAGAAAAAAGTCGCCCTGACCTTTCTCGTACACCTCTGGCGATGATGACAAACATCAGACGAATGATTAGGAAAAACACGCCACCTACTGGGAAAAAAATTACAATGGTAAAGTAAAGATCACCACCAATTAGCAAGGATCTTCACTACTACACAAAAAAATCATATGGAGGAAGCTACAACGGAGTAATAATACTCTAACTTACTTATGTGGTCATTTACAACCTCAGTTGGTCAATAGTCGAGCATAAGGAAACCAAAGTGTGTGATCTAGTGCTTTCTTCTCCAATTTATCACACTTCATCGACTTTTCAAAAGAACCTCATCGAACTTATCTTTCCAACTAAGTTTTGCTCGTCCACTCTTACGTCGCTCTTAGGGTTTTGTATCAGACACCTTTTGAATTGGGAAATTTTCGCCCTGTCTAAGTCCACTTTTAGTTTGCATCATGTGTTATCATATTTTATGTGGCACCTATGCAGTGAGCTTCTGTAAGCTTATAAATTCCGTTAACGATTCACATGGCTCCGAGTGGTCCTTTTGGAACAAACTTCTTTTTCCATTTGCTTTAGCCTTCGAAGCTCTTGTGGAGGCGTAATGCTGAGAGTGGGATAAGCAAGGCACTATGTTTTTAGGAGGAAAATGGGTCTTAGACCTTATTTCTTTGGTAATAAACCATTCTGAATATGGTCTTGCATTTGCAGTGCCATGAGCTGCGCTCCTCAAACTGGTCTGAAGATAATAAGGAGCACACAATCCCTGGATATATTTATCAAGTGTGTCTCTGCGAAGTCTGAGCTTAGACTGAGCGAGTCGTGCACGTTCGCTGGGTCTTTAGTATTTTAATGTTCTAGAGGTGAATGGGCTGCGGGATCTGCCCTTCGAGGAAACACAGTCTGGGTCTATATCAATTAGTCAAAGACCGAAACGGTAATAAGGTCGGGTTTCCACTCTGATGAATTTAACCTCAGGGTCTCTCTCAGCCTGGCCGATGATTGCACTGTTTTCCTTGCGGAGGTTTACGCCATGAATTCAGTCTCGAGTCTCGTAGTGTATGGGAATCCACGTGAACTGTCTTGCTGCAATAAATGTTGCCGAATTCTATGTAGTATGATCGCAATGTCTCTCAGCCGTATTCCTTCACTAACCCGACTAGTACGCCATCATATTGTATTGATATAAGTTCCGAGTCATGTGGGGATCCGAGAAATGAAATTGTTGATGAATGTCCTACTGGTCTTCCCTGGCTGTGTTTCTTACTTAGGGGGACATACATGCCCCTTTGGTTACTCTGTCGAGTTTGATAAATAGAAAAATTGTGATTCTTTTTTCCTGCTGCAAGCCAATGGCTTAGCCGCCTGTACGCCATTGTATTCTTTTCTCCCCCTCACCAATAAACTAAAACTTGCAACAAGAAAAATTTCATAATGTGAAACCTGACAAAGCGAACGATTGATCTTCTGACGAGCATAATTACGGGTCACTTTATGATGGATCGCATGCCAGCTCAGGTTAAGGCACCTGAGTGCTTGTGACTTCAATATTCCGGACTGTCTCGGGGATGTCTCACTGTCGAATTTCACCAATTTCGTCAGGAGCACCGGGTGGTTCACGTGAGGGACTTATGAACTGAATTTTTAGGTTTTGGCTTCTTCATGAATCTGTCCTCTAAGGGGTAACATAAAGGGTCATAGAGCCTACTAGCGATCCTGCGTATTGAAAACGAATAACATAACCTTGCCCTACATAACCTGCTTTCTTCAAGTATGGGCTAGTCTTACAATTCTTCGGCTTTCTTGTGATTATCATTCTATGACTACCTTCGTTATGTTGTCATTTGTCCTACATGTTTAAAAATAACGGAAATAAAATAGAGGATGTGAGAGCGTTTGAGACATTTCGGGAACTTTCCAAACAGTAAGCAATTAGGTATATAAGGAGGCTGCTACGTCAATATAGTGTTCGTTTTGCAGTCATAAGATAATGTCGTGTTTAGGCGTAATTAAAGTCTTGTATAAACGAATATTAAGTGCAAGATAAATAAGTTGCTGTATTATTATTACATAACACATTTATAAATAAGGTCACCAAGCGTCTATTTGGATAAGATGTACCGCGATGACAATGCATATAGCAAACTTCTTTATATTGTTTGATAATCACTTAGATTTTATGTGAAATAAACTGTAAGAGCTGATTAGGAAACGAAATTTCTTCGACTATTACAGTGTAGAACTCATCTGCTTGCTCCTATTCTGCAAGGTTTTATTTAACACGTTATTTACAAAGTACCCTACTCTAAGATTAGCATATTTATAATAGTGTTGTTCAGATTAGACCCATTTGTTTGTTACTTTTGCTTGTTATTCAACCCACTTCAACCAGCCCGCTTTAGAATATCAAATATTTTCAAAAGCTATGTTATGCGTATGTTCGCTTGGTCTTTATTTTATCTTACCAAGCACATATTTCTCTAAAGCATTTTTTACTTCACACACTGTCAGTCCGAATAATTATCAAAATAATCACTAGAATAACTAGAAAGAAAAATATCGCCATTACGAATACATCCACAAACAATTTTTAAACTGAACTCTTTACAAACTCCGGGCAATATTTCAAAATTTGCAAAAAAAAAAAGCGAAAAAACAAATCAAATTCACAACAGAACATGAGATGAAAAATGAAAACGAAAACCGTAAAAAACAACAATTTTGAGTAGCCTCCACCACCACCGCCACATGTGGTAAGGTGAGTGAGTAAGTGCATGTGTGAGTTCAAGATGAAGATGATAGTCATGGAACTGATAATAGTTGGTTGTATAGCAGTAGTATTGCTGCGTTTAGACTACATGTCTGATAATAATGATGGTAATGATGACGATGATTGTTGGTGGTGGTCATGTTGAGATGTTGAAGAACTTGTTTATTAGCCACTCACTCATTCACTTACAGGCAACCTCCTCCCTGTTGTTTCTTTCTGTTTTTCGTTTTTATTTTCGTTACTTTTACAACATACTTGACTCACGCCAAGAAGTAGTTGGAAACAGACCTGCAGTAGTAGTACATAGTCTGTGTGTGCTGGTCAAAATTAGGGGGCTACTAGAGATTGTGAGAAAAGGGTATGTTGATTGCTGTTTTCATAGATCAATAGATTTTTTTGTTTATTAGAAAACTATGTAACAATGATATTTACTTTCTTTTTTCTATAGACCCGGTTGCTGCAATTTGCGCACGATTCTACCGATTGTAGGCACATTTGGTCGATTGTGCTGACCACAAAAATCACGTAGTCCACGAAATGCATTTTGAGTTGAACGCCCATATTCGTAAAAGACTTTAACAATCTTAACACGCTGCTGTTTGTGTATCTCTCCGTGATTGAATTTGTCAAACACTGAAACAAAAAAAGTCAAATTAAGTTGGGCATTATGGTTGGGCTACCCTTTAAGGAAATGGTGCTTAAGTTTTGTGAAATTTTCATAAAAAAGAGATGGGGATGGTAATGATGTTGCAATCGAGATTAGCTCATGTTTTGCTAGTTTGCGAAGCTTCTTATTTTTGGCAAAAATAATTTTCACATTGGGTCCGCTCAGGAGTTTTTGATAATAACCCTGATTTGCCCAAAACATTCATAACTGGTTACAAATCATGGATTATTAATTCCCATAGCATTTTCTCTCAGTCAATGAGCTGCACCCAATTCTATTTTTTAAACTCATTAAAAGGGACCTACAGTTTAACGCCGGCTCCGAACGGCAAATGCATTTAGAGAAGTTTTCAATAGTTGTAACACTCATAACCAGTTACTAGCTAATGTTATGATGTGATACCGCTGTAGAAAACCTTTTTTTAAGATGGTCTGCCCTGGTATTGAACCGACGACCTTCTGGTTGGTAGGCTGGTGTCTTACCTACCATACCACAACGGCCAAAATACTCTCTTTAAATGAATCAATTTTAATCAATTGCGCTAAAAGTCTACGGTGAACGTTTCATAGTTGGCTTCACAAAGAACGTAAAAAAAATTAAAATGTATAGGCTATAGTCTTCTTGACGGTTCGATATTTTTCAGGCGGAAATATTGCCATTAGGGAAGCATGTTTACTACAATTTGGGGGGGGGGGGTAAGCAGCGACACGTCTGTGTTTGCGTGGACAGTCGAACGGCCATCTTTGCCCTAGAATCACACACTACGACCTCAAGGTTGGTAAGAGAGTACAGGGACTCATTGAATACCCTCAGTCTGCTTTTTTGCTGATACGACCCTTGTTTTGATTACGGAAAACCATTACTTCTATGGAAATAAGCGGATGGACGAGTTGGTTTGTTCGGGATCGGCATCGAATAAATAAAAGCCGACTTCGGTGGCATCGCTAAAAAGGGCTATTCTTTATTTCTACCAGGATCGGGCGAACTGTAGGTGGAAGGTTATCGGGTTCTGCAGGATCGCGAAACTAACTTTGCCCAAGTATGACGTGAGTCTCACTCGATCGCTCATTCGTCATGCCAGAAGGTCATATCCAGACTCATAGCTGTACTTATCCGGCACTGGCCGTTTGGAAACCAACGACCACTGACGTAGCTGTGACGAAGTAAAGGAGAAGGAGATGATTCAACACTTTCTATGTGGATATTCGGCACATATGAACCGTCGGCGTAAAGTTTCAGCGAGTGGTTCGTACACGACATCCTGTGTTCGATCGGATGATCTCCTCAGATGGTGAGGTAGTGTTGCAGCCATTCTCCAAACAGTGTTAGAGGACACTACTTGACACTCGTAGCAGCTGCGTGTACTGTCTACCTGGACATTTGATTTTGATACAATTTTTCTTGATTTTCTAGTTATACATACTTAAGTACTTTTTCCTGCTCTTTAGATTATCAAAATGGTTCCACTTTTCAAAACATGTAATAGTTTGATTACGTTTTGTGTTGTATTTTACCATTTCTTGACTTCAGTTCGTGTTTAACCTTATTTTATCGATTAACAACGAATTCAAGCATTGTTACACGTCCGAAAATTGCTGCTTGTCATAGCATTACAGACTTTGAGTGCCTCTATGAAAAAGTTGTATTAAACACTTTGTACCGCCTTAATATATTTTCCATACGCTGCCTTACATGAGGCGGCATTTTTGCAAAACAATTCAAAAAATGAGCAGAATGAAGTTTTATAATTTATAAAATGTTAAAAAATAAACAATCAAAATGATTGGTGGCAATTTGTAAGTAAAAATGTTAAAAAGATAAAAAAAAACATCAAAGAGTTGAATAAATCTTGAGAAGTTAAGTAAATAAAAAAAAACTTGAATATCGAAACAATGATTATGAAAGCCTTCAATTTCCCTCATACGACCAATAATTATAAGTTTCTTTTTTTCAATTTTAATTTCAGTTTCAACATATTTTGCTTTTTATGGTGCGGCGGCATATGTGTCAGTTGTTATGAAATTTGTATAAAAAAAAAAAATGAAAAACATAAAAAAATATTTTAATTATGGCAAAACAGGATAATTTTATTTTATTTTGTTTTGAAAGCCACTTGTTATTTCAATCAATCCATGAAGTAAATGTATTGTAATGTATGTACGTAATGATTGAATGAATTGAATGAACGAACGAACAAGCGTTTGAATATGTCCATTTATAATTACATTAAATTGTAATTAATGCCGAAACACAAACTCAGTCATTCACTCACTTACTTGAACGCACTATGGGAGACAAATACATAGATGGCTGGACAGACAGCTACTGCTATTTTTAACCACTTGTCCCGTCTAGTTGTGTTGTTTTTTTCGCTCTAAACACTTTTGTGTAGTTTCCTTAAGAAATAAATTTAAAAAAAAATGAATTAAAAATGTAACAAAAAACGTTTTGTCAAATGCAATATTTTATAACATTTTCATAAGACTTACACTTATGTTTTCATTAAAGCTGGCTGTTTACTTTTTTGCTTTTTGATCGATAAAAAAAATTCACTTTTATTTTCATTTACTTGCTCGTGAAACTCCTGAAAAAATGTGCGTTAAACTGGATTTTTCTTTTCAAAATATTCGTCATCATTCATTTAATACGATGCACTAAAAATGAAATTGAATGTCTCAGCAACATGTTGCCAAACTCATGTTATTAAGACTTAAGTTGCTTTCAAACATGTTGGTTATTTATTATTTATGTTTTGTTGTTGTTCAAAAGCATTTCGTGTATTATTATTGTTTGATGGTTAAATGTAAACAAAACCAATTTTAGTTTTTGTTTTTATTCGGTTACGACAGTGGGCAGAAAGAGAGAATATTTCATAGCAGTTTAAAAAACTTTAAATATGCTTAAAGCAGAAACCTACACTGAGAATGCTACATACAGTCTCTGGATATAAGCAAATAATTCCATATCAGAAATTAAGATTTTCACTTTTTAACTTTGACCAAATATATACAAATAAACAATATTTGATCTTAACTTTCTTTAGGAGTAAAGTGCAAGGCTCAATCTGAAACACAAATTTTCAATAACTTTCGCAGCATATGCGGCCGTATTTCGCCAATAACTCTTCGAATATTGTCTATGTGTCAAGTGTCTTTACATAACCCCAAAACAAATAATCCAATGGGGTTAAATTACTTGATGTCCAACTAATTTTACCATTACGCGAAATTACTCTTTCATCAAAAGTTTCCTCTGAGTAAATCAATTGAAGCGCGTGTTGTGTGGCATTTGACTCCGCCCTACTGGAACCACACGTCACCAAAATAAATGCCAGCTAAATGACATTAACAGCAACATTCTGACCATTATCGTTTTTGAAGACATATGAATGAATCACACCGTTAGTCCAAAAAGCGTTGTGTTTCAACAAATACGAAAAATCAACCAAAAATGGTTTTAATCGAAGAACAAAATTTTGAATGGAAATTAAAAATCAATATCAGTATGTGCTTCAGCCTCTTCGCCGAAATAGCGGCGAATACGATGGTCGCTTTAATTCTTGCACTAGTTGAATTTTAAAAGTTTTTAAGCTAAGATCCCTTGGTAAAAACTTCCATTAAGTGGAAGGATACAACCATAGTTGCTGAAAACAGCGACGAATTATTTGATTTGAATCTTCTTCAATGCTTCCCTGCACAGCTGCTACAGCTTCTTTAGTGCGCACTGTTTGGCGTCTCATGGGATGCACATTAAGAGTAAAAGTGGTCCGAAAACAATCCATTGTAATTCGAATTAGCCGCTCTGAAAGACGATTATGTTCTTATAAAATAAACGAAGTGCACGATAAGTCCGACGAACAGAACCATTATTTTGATAAAAAAAATATTTAATTAATTCGCAAGCGTTCTCTGGTATAAGTTTATCTAAAATGAAATTTCAAACCAAACTAAACAAAAAGCAATCATCAGCTATTAAATAGGCTGTCAAATAAAGCAGTGTTGACAATTCAAAGTTATGAACCTCTAACAAACACCCCGTAGTCTGGCCTTCAATGGACCGTAATAGTAAACTATTTTTTTACTACTAGTCTGACTGAAAGCTAAGTTTGGTGCTATGCATAACCAGTAATTTATTTCACAAAGCGCATTATAGCAATTTTCAATAACTTTTTGCAGCATATGCTGCCGTATTTCGCCAAAAACTCTTCGAATGTTGATTTCCAGGTGCTCAATTGTCTGTGGATTATCAAAGTGGACAAGTCACTTTACGTAACCACAAAGAAAATAACCAATGGGGTTAAATTACACGATCTTGGTGGCCAGTTAATTAAACCATAACGTGAAATTACTCTTTCATCAAAAGTTTCTTTCAGTAAATCGATAGTAGCGCGCGTTGTGTGGCATATGACACGGTCCTGTTGCAACCGCATATGTATAAGCAAGATTAATGCCAGCTAATTGAGCTACGAAAAAATTTCTAATCATGTCCCTATACCGTTCACCCTTGGTAGTAACATTCTGACCATTGTCGTTTTTTAAGACAAATGGAACAATGACTCCGCCAGCCCATAAAGCGCACCAAACAGTAAGTTTCTGTGGATGTAATGTAAGTTTCGACAAAAGATTGTGGATGTAATGTAAGTTTCGACAAATGATTGTAGATTTCCTCAATCCACTCAACCAAAAATGTGCTCCATCGGAGAACAGAATTTTGGAGGGACAATTCAATATCAGTATACCAGATGTAGTACCGGTATGAAGCGAGCGTCAAGACACAAATGTCTCCATAGACAATATTTCTTGTGAACGAGCCTTAATTTGTTTTTGTGTTGGCAATGACATCTGTCAAACAGATTTAGTGTACATCAAATCAGTTGACAAGCAATGTTATATTTTTCATCGTGTTAAAGATGGTGAATTTTGTACCAGAAAATGATTAAGGATTAATTTTTTGTTTTCATTTGAAGAATAGTGCTGCAACATGCGAATTATGGCTTCAACGATTTAGAGATAACGATTTTGGTGTGAAGAATTAAGAACGGTGTGTTGAAAGATGTGGCGGTGAAGACAGGTGTGGTGTACCACGAGCTCCTAAAACCTGGTGAAACCGTTAATACAGATTAGTACTGACAATAAATGATCAATGTTAACCATGTATGGATAGAAAGACAACCAGAATGGACCACAAGGCACGGCACGGCAAGGTAATTTTGTAACATGACAAGGCACCTGCACAGAAAGCAAAACCGATTCAGGATACAATCAAAGCATTAGCCACCCAACGTATTCACCAGACTTGGCTCCTTCCAACTAATATTTGTTTTCATCGGTGGGAAAGGCATTGGCTAAACAGCATTTCGAAGTCGAAAATTGTGTGACTGATTGGTTTGCTTCAAAAGAAGAAAATTTTTTATTGTGGTGGAATCGACAATTAGCCTGAAAGATGTAAAAATGTGTAGCCAGCAATGGCCAATACTTTGACAAAATGTTTTTTACTTTCTGATTGCAAATTAGTGTTTTATTAAAAAAAAACGCTCATTTCATACCGGAACACCTGGTAAATTTGTGCTTCAGCCCATTTGCAAGTGATGCTCTCGTGTAAGTCTATCCATAATCAAATGTCAAACCAAACTAAACAGAAAGCAGCTACCAGCTGCTAAATCGGTTATCAAATAAAGCAGTATTGCCAACTCAAAGTTATGAAACTCGAATTTTTCTATTCGCCATACAAAAAATATTTCAACAAATTTAAAAGAACAAAAAATTATTACTATTTTTTAACAACACGGCGCGATAAAAAAGAACGAAGTTGTAACACCTGGAAAATGAAACCACTTTTCTGATAGGCGCTATCGAGTAGAGGATCTGTTTTTGGAATTTTCGAAACACCTCCAAAATCTTAAATTACGTGTAAAATCCAGGTTTTTCGGTCTTTCATACATTCATATGCTAATAACTTAGCTGAATACTAACCGATTCTAAATTTAAAAAAAAGAGAAATAGACGGTTCTAATGATAAATATATCGTTTAAGTATCCCTGAAGAACCCGGGTGTATTTCTCAAGCAATATTTTTCATAAAATTTTTTCCACATTGAGTAGAAACTCAATAGTGCCTAACAGAAAAATAGTATCACTTACCAGTTATTTTTTTGTCGCACCGTGTTATTTGCGTAAATATAATGCAAATATTTGTTGGTTGTTGGTCACATTATGTTCACATTGGAAACCTTTTTGTTTGTGTGCAAATCATTCGCTTTGCTCAAAATGTTGTTTTCTCCCAAAAATATATAGCAAACAAATATTTACTGTTACGATAAATATTTGCCCAGTCTGACCGTAGCTTTAGTTAGCCTATGAATGAAAACTAATGTAGTCGAATTTCTTTTTGTGCGCACATTTAAACAAGCTTTTGGTGTTATATATAAAATCGGCTATCATTTAGCTTATAAGCGCATGAAAGTATAAAAAACCGTTTTTGTACCCGTAACCGTAAATTTTAGAGCTGTTACGAAAATTCCAAAGTAAGATTCTTGTTGTAGTTGACCGCACCTTTATCATTTCTAAAATATTTCTGTTTAGTTTTTCGGTGGCATAGTTTTTTTCTTGTACACTTTATTTTGACGCGTACAAAGCAGAATAAATATCGTTTTTGTTGTTGTTGTTGTTAAACACGCTTAAAAAAATTGTTTAAATTCATAGTATTTTAAGGGACTGAAATAAAGACCTGATTATAGATAATAAGGTGGTACACTTTATTTTGACCCTCTCAGTAGGTTTCTGCACAAGGTATTATAAATACTTACGTATTCTCCAAAAATTAGCCGATTTACTAAAAAAGTAGTAAAAAATTTTGAGGAAAATTGTCCTTATTATTCAACACCTATGATCTCCTTTTATATAGCTCATCTATAGCTTCAGTACAGTTTTTATAATTAAAACTCTTTAGTTCTTTAGAATACACATTAACCGTAGATTTGATCTACAGTCAAGGAAAAAAGTCTACATACACCCTTTACTTTAGGCGTTTTAGAGAGTTTGAGAAGAAAATTAAAAAAAAATTATATTAATATTTTTATATTAATATTTATTTAATAAACAAGTTTATTTATAAAATAAAAAAGTAATTCGTTTACATAATAAAAACTACAATAACAAAAATATTAAAAACTCACAGGAAGAAAGTCTACATACAGCTTACAAATAAAATAATTATTATTTAAATATTTTATATATAAAGAGGACAAATTTTACCTTTAATATTTGCTTGATCCACCTTTGGCATCAATAACTGCTTGAAGGCGATGGGGCATTAATATCACTAAATTCTCTGTAATAGGGGGTGTTATTTCGGCCCATGCACGAATAAGGTCAGTTTTTAATGTTTTACAGTTACTAATGCCACATAAAGGTAAAAAAGGTTCAATATGTGCTGTATTGGGTTTAAGTCTGGTGACTGGGGTGGTGAATTTAGCTGTTTTGAAGCATAGTAAGGAAGCCAGGGTCGTTATCTAACTGGAAAATTCATGGTATCCCAGTCCCAAGCTATTAATAGATGCCTCAAAATTTGTTCCAATATGATTTTATAATGATAGCGGTCAATATTACCACTGAATAAAGCCAAACGAGGCACTTATTTGACGCCATGGCTCCCCAAACCATTAAGTTTGTTCCACTTTATTTGGCTGTAGGTATAATATTATATGAATCAAGTGCAATGTTTGGTTTTCTCCAAACTTTGGAACGGCCAACTCTTCTAGAAATGTTATAATTACTTTCTCATCTATATGTGATTTAGCAAACTCAAGACGAAGTTCTCGATTCTTTACTGAAATTAGTGGCTTCTTGCGTGCTATTCTGCTATGTAATCCATTGTCATGTAAAACTCTTATTATTGTTCGTTGAGCAACAATTTAATTGGAAAATTTTTCGATGTGTTCTGCCAATTTTGGGGCATTCATTGTCGGATCCTAATGGACTAATTTCACAATACTGGTAATATCACGTCTCGAATGCTTCTTAGGTCTGCCAGATCGTGGTATATTTTCGATACTATTGTTGTTATGATGATCTGTAAAGCAGCACGACTGAATTTTGTTGTCTTAGCAATTTCTTCATATGATTTTTTTTTTTTTTTTTTTTTTTTTTTTTGTTGGAGATTTACCTCCATGAAGTGGTTTAATCAGGTTAAACATTTATTTTTATTAAAAGCGTTCAACGCAAAAAAAGTATAAAAACTTAAAAACAAAGTACTTTAGCGTACTATTGTAGGTGTTAAGCAGTCCATTAATTAAAAAAGTACGTGAACTGCTGAAAACAGTAAGTCTACGCTATTGTGACAACCCAACATCCGACCTTATTGAGGTGAAACATAGGTAAATGCTTTATTAAAAAAACTTTACTATGCTTTCTTGGTTTCCACATTTCCTACAGACCCGGATTTGGAGATTGGTCGATTATGCTGACCAAAAAGATTACAAAGTGCATGAAATGAATTTTGATTTGAACGCTAATTTTCGTAAAAGGCTTCAACAATCTTTACGCCTTGACTAAGTGTGTATCACTCCATGGTTGAGTTTGTCAGACACTGAAACAAAGAAGTGTTAAATTAAGTTGGGCGAAAAACTTGACGTTAAGGTGTGATTAACAATTAACATTGTGCATTGTGGTTGGACCACACTCTACAAACTATCGACAATAATCCAGAGACCATACCAGTGTTCCAAAATTGATTGAGGAGAAGAGAGGCATCTTGGTAAAAATTTAGTTCTAAAACAACTTGCAAAAACATGATATTTTTTGATGGTAAAAAATTGTATTTACAGGTAAAAATTAATGTGCACTTATTAAAGTAAATATATTTAAAAAAAAAAATAATAATTTTTTAGAATATTAAAAGTAAAAAGAAATTTTCAAACAATTTCCTGTAAAAATCCTGCTTACTTTGATTAAAAACCCTTATTAAAACCACAAACTCCAATTGAAAATTTTCACCATTTTCGGAAACGAAAATTCCCATAATTTAGGAGTAGAACCCAAATATAGCAGGCCTGATGACAGGATCCCTTTTCCACACAACTGAACCATGTACACATACATAGCCATTTGACAAAAATTCCCATTGTAAATTTCTTTCCCCGAAAGGATCAGGAAAATAGACTTCAAGTTGCAAGGTGAAAACACATCTTAATTTTTCAAATCGTATTGAACACTGCTCTATAGCTAATGGAGAGTAGCGTGAACGTTAATAGAACTTTAAAAAGCATTTTTAAATAACGAATGATGTTTTTAGACTTATCAAGATCTATTTATATTGAGAACAACTCGTTATTTTGTTGCATTAACATGGATTTTAGTTTAAACAATTGATTAAGTTTTATAATAGGTTTTAATGTCGTTCAAAACTATAAATTATTTTATCGATAGTGTGTTGCTGAAACCATCAATTATTGTATCGTTTGAGTTGTTAAAGCGTCAACGTGGATGAGTGCGATGGTTTTATTGATGGGTAATGTGCAGTAGTATTCTACGAAGGCAGTCTTTGGCGTATATATAGCTGCAGTAATTAAAAAAAATTACGTTGGTAATAGTGGCAACCTTATAAAATATATGTTTTAAGTTTCAAGGCTCCACGTGGCTTAGTAGTTTTGTTGAAATCATCAAAAATAAACTTTCTTAAGGAATTTGTAAACATGGAAAACATGGAAAAAATACATCACCGTTATGCAGTTTAATACTTTTATATGAAAGTTCTTTAAGTACAATCAATCCGCGCTATATTCTGCTTTGGAGAAATCATTCGTCATTCGTCTAAAACTATTAGATGGCAGAGTTTAAACGAGGCCGTACAAGCTGGTAAAACGAATACCATAGTAGTAGAGCAATCGAATTGTTTACTCCAGAGACGGTTAAGGAAATTCAGGAAATACCATATTGGATGTTCGTCGGTTAAAAATGCCTGAACTAACTGAAATGCATTTCAAAGCATTTTAAAAAATGCTATACATAGCATATCAATTGAATTGAATTTGACAATGAGAAAGCTGTACGCCAGATGGGTGCTACGATGCTCACCATAGTGAAGATGTTTTAATAGAGCGTTTATCGATGTTTCACTTCAATAAATCCGGACGCTTTTGGTGGCAAAAAAGCAATTTTTGTGCGACAACTTTTTTTAATCTAATGATGCTGTTCTATAGAGAAGTGTTAGATTAAGAAATATCCATAATTTGTTTTGAGCAAAAAGTAAATATATTATCTTAGTGAAAATCTATTGTAATCACCTAAAAATTGTAAAACTAAAAATAGTGAAAATTTTTATGCCATTCAGTAGCTTAAGCGTGTAAGATATATATATTATTTGTATATTATTTGTAAAAGCAAATTAACAATTTAAAATGGCCTCATAAAATTCAGATTTGGCAGTTTTCTTAAAAAAAAGAAAATAAGTTATGCACGTAGCTCCGGCTATCTCTGCCTTCTTACTGGAACCAAATAAAGGTTGGTTTTCTATTCTTTAAATTAAGCCAAAAAAATCTAACGACTTTCACCGATCGCTGAACAAACCTATTAATTTTCCGAAAAAGGTTACGAATATTGCAGTGTAGGTTTGCAATAAAATCTGTTGCATACATCTAGGAGTACATTTTTTCATTGATATTAATATATGGAAAGGACATAATTGATGCAGCAGTACTCCCTATTGATATGCTCCTCGAGGGAGCAGAAGAAACACGTAATAACGATTACAGGAATTATAAATTCATGTTTTTCAAAAACTTGGCATGCTTGAAGGTTTTTGCTGGTGATGGGCTTGTCCGATTTAGACCAAACTTAGCATGCATCTTTCGTTATTCTATAAAGTTTAAGTAGCAATTATTTTTTTTTTTTTTTTGTTTGAATAGGCACAATTTTATTCGGATCTTTTGTTTATTTCAAAAAGTTTATGTACCAAATTTTGAAAGCTCTTGTTTCTATAAGACAACTTTTATGCGAAAAATTCAATGAACATTGTATGGGCGGTGGGCGATGCGCGTGTCCGATTTAGATGAAACTTAGCATGCATCTTTCGCTTATTCTGAAAAGTGCATGAACCAAATTTGAACACTTTTGTTTGGATAGGAACAATTTTATTCGAAAACATCGATTTGGATAGTGTGGGCGGAAGGCGATCGGCTAGCCCGATTTGATGAAGCTGCATTTTTTTTTATATATAGTCAATTGAATGCTCGGTGTCAACTTTCAATGATATTGCACCAAAATGTATTAAGCTACACTTTGCGACGGTTATGATAAAATATCTCATTTGATCGTTTCTAAATATTTTTTGTATGTGGTATGAGACACCGAACATTGTCATGCAAAAAAATATCTTTATCATGTCTGTCTTTATATAGTGGCAGTTTTTCTCGTAAAGCACGGTTTAAATGAAGTAAATGCAATATCGTTATGGAATCACAGCTCGTAGTATACAAGGCCCTTGGTAAGATCGAGGACGCGTTTTTTTTATTGTACCGAGCGAGATTTATCTTCCAATTTAAAGCGCCGTGATCTGTCAGTTGGTGCATTGTCATCATAAGCATACACAAGTATGTGATGAGCTTCAACTGCTTTTCTTTTCAAATTAAAAAAAAAAAATCCCGAAAAAGTGCGGTTTCAAAAGATTTTGTATGCAATTCTAAAATATTAAAATTGGATGTTATCGGCAGATGTCCAATTCATCTAAAAGCACGGCCATCAGCAGTTACTATTTAAAAGTTTAATATTTTAGAGGCATCTTTTGAAAGCAGACCGAATTAATTTGTACTCCCAAAGATCCATAAAGTTTCTTTATATTTGGAGCGAAACAGTTCCATCAATGCGCGCACCAAAATAAAACTTCACTAGTTTTCAATCAAAGATCAACAGAAAACATTCGGTGCCACCGTTTACTCGTATATATACTAATTTTTTCCTGTAAACCATCATTAGAACTCGAAATAACTTTCAAATAAGCTCTTGTTTGCGTAATAAATGAGGGTCACACATCACCAGTATGTTTCTGTTTACCCGAATATGCTCTACTTGTCGAAAGTTATCATAATATACATACATTGTTTTGTTGTTTTTCAATGAAATTAATACATTTATTTTGTTCAAAAAGAAAACTATAAATGCTACACATAAATAATACGTAATCCATTTATGCTTCCTTACTCTCTATAAAAATCACCAAGAATGTTGAAGCAACAAGTCTCATTTAAACTCTTAAATTCTATCGTTTGAGTAATCAAATATTCACCCTCGAAATTGGGATTGGGTAAATCAATATTGAAATCGATAGTATGATTGAAATGAAATATTTGCTAAATTAGGGGAAAAATAGAAACAGAAACAATAACAAAAACGATAACAGTACACAAATAAAGAATTATTGCAAAGTTTACTTACACCTTTAAAGAATGGGCATTTGCGATTTTCTTCAGATATATCGCTTAAATATGGATACCATAGATCGCCAGGATTAAACGCGGCACTGCAAATATCTTTTCGTTTCATAGTGTAAATGGTAGTGATCCAATTACCACGTCTTTTTACAAATGTATCAATAGCATAGTCATCCTAAATTGAAAACATTAATTTTCTAATTATGTTTTTTGTTGTTCTTACCACAATACCTGTCCAATTATGTCGGTAACAGGATGCCATTTAAACACAACATGACCGTGTACATATACAGAGCCATTCGACAAAAATTCCCAATGTAATTCAGATCTTTCCCAGAAATCGTCAAGGAATAATGCATCCGATCTTTTGCAGGGTGAAAACACATTCTCATCTTTAAAATCTATACTGTAACGATAGGATGCCTAAAATAAGGTTTTGAATAAATCAGTTTAAATGTTTACTGTTAAAAAAAAAATCTAATCGTACTTACCACTGTTCTATAGCTAATGAAGAGTAGCGTGACAGTTAAAAAAATTTTAAAAAACATTTTTAAATAATGGACGATATTTTTGGACTTGTCAAGTTCTATTTATACTTAAAAAAATAGGTTATTTTGTTGCATTAACATGGATTTAGTTTTATAATAGGTTTCAATTTCGTTCAAAACTATAATTATTTTATCGATAGCATGTTGTTGATACCAACAATTATTGTAAAGACTGAAAGCGAAAAAGTAGATTGCTTGAGCTTTTAAAACATCTACGTGGTTACACATCACCCTACATATCACAAGTGGCACAAGGTGGGACTTATCTCAATCAATGAGCTGCACCCGATCCGATTTTCAGACTCATTAAAAGAGACCTTCTGCTTAACGGTGGCTCTGTATGGTAGATGCATTAGTTAGGGGAGTTTTTTATAGCGCAATACTCATAACCATTCGTCAGCAATGCTAAGAGGTGATACCGCTCTTGAAAATTGTCAGATGGTCCTAGGACTTCTTGGTTGATAGGCGGTTGTCTTGCCTTCCATAGCATATCGGCCACGTTAATGATTATTGTGGTTTTATTAATGGGTAGATAATGTGGAGGGCAGTCCTAGACAGAAAAGAGGCAACCTTTTAATACATATGTTTTAAGTTTTGTATTTTTGTTGGAGCCATCAAAAATAATCGATCTTAGGGAAATTGTAAACATGGACAAAATTGGTTACCGTTTTGTAATTAAATACTTCGATTTGAAAGATCTAAGTCCAACAAAATTAAATCCAAGCTACATTCTACTTTGGAGGAAGCAGCTACTTCGTCTACAACTATGAAATATAGTGTTATTCAAACGTGGCTGTACGAGCTGCTAATATGAGCACTATAGTGGTCAAGCAAATCCAATAAATAGTATTGGATGATCGTTGGCAGAAAATGTATTTTAAAAAGTGCTATACCATACATCACATATCAATTGAAACTTTGAAGATGAGAAAGCTCTGCGCGTAGACACGTAGAAACGTAGCACCCGTTTGCTTACAATAAAACAAAGAAACTGTAGTGAAGATGCCTTAATAGAATGTTTATCGATGTTTTAACTCAATATAAGCTCGATTAGGTGAGTTTTAACATTACTCCATAACCGTAACCATAGCCAAAACAACTAAAATTTAATTAATCAGTTATGACGCTATGGTATGTCACCACTAATTGAACAGATTGCTGGCAATAAGGTTGGTTTGTTGCTTTGCAACTATGCGTTATGTTAAGTTATGTAGTCACTTGCTTAAGTTAATTATAGTAAGTAACTTAACATAACATCGTAATCTTGACCATAGTCGAGACACCAAAATTAAATTTGTATGTTATGGCATTATGTTAAGTTATTTTAAATGACTTAACATAACGTCATATGGTTATGATATATCACCATTAATTCAAGACATTACTGTCCATAATATTGGTTTGTTGCTTTGCAACTATGTCGTTATGTTAAGTCACGTCTAATTAAGCCTTAGTGTCTTAAGGGCTTAATAAGTCATGTTAAGTCACATAACATAACGCCATAGTTGCAACGAAACAAATGTTCAAATTGTTGTTCGCTATCGAAAGTCATCATTAGAAATTTCGATTCATTCGTGATTAATAAGAAAAGTGCAAATAGTCATAAACTCGTTCGTTTGTATACGAATCCGTGAATTAGGCCTCAAATTTTCTACAAGCCTCCAGACCGTTGTAGTGTCTTTAAGGCAGAAATTGTTGCTATACTTTGGGTTGCTGAACTACTGATAAACAGTATCACAACACTTCGGAAAATCTGCATTTACATGAACAGTTAGTTCACGGTAAAGGAATGTTATGTATCACTTAAGGTGATGGCTGAGTATTTTGTCATCAGGCTCTCTTGGGTACCGTGACACAGCTACATTACAGTCAATTGCCTAGCGAATAAGCAGGGTAATGTTGGTAGGCCGATTTCTACCTGCTGTCTGCACATCAGGCAATGGAATGATTTCTCTGGCTACTAGTGAACATGAAGATGGCTAGGCTACTAGTCCTTTCTTGTCGAAAGGTAGGATATCTGCTGTGATAAGAACATCAAGGGGACATTGTGTTGTTGGGAAACATGCCCTTTAATTGAACCATAAAAGCACCCTCTGTTGGATTACCTAGCGTTGGTTAGACTTATTTCTTATTTATTTAAATTTCAATGAAAAAATACAAACTATTAATAAAGGGTGGTCCAACCATAATGCACGGTCAACGTGAAGTTTTTTGCCCAACATTTTTTTATATTACTTTGTTGAGCAGCACGTTAAGATTGTTGAAGCCTTTTACAAAAATGGGCGTTCATATCAAAATGCATTTCGTGCGTTTAATGATTTTTTTGGTCTAAGCGACCAAATGTGTCTAGAATCGGGAGAATTGTGAGCAAATTTCAACAAAGCAGGTCTGTAGAAAAAGTGAAAACATCTGTGCATGCTTGCCCAGTTCGTTCTGCGGAATGCATTGCTGTTGTTTGCGATAGTGTAGCAGAAGAGCGAACATTATCACGAACATCACTGATGTGAATTTTGAATAAGGATATGAAGTTACACGCTTACAAGATTCAATTGACCGAAGAGCTGAAGCTTACTGACCACTTCAAGCGTCGCTAAAACGCCGAATGGTTAGTTGAACAGACAGAAGTGAATGGTGACTTTACCAAAAAAAAAAAAAAAACATCTTCAGCGACTTTAACCTCAGTGGATTCGTTAACAAGCAGAATTAACGCATTTGGGGGGGCAAATAAAAATCAACTAGTGATTATGCAAAAGCCGATGCATCTACAAAGAATGACTGTTTGGTGCGGCCGAAATTCTTCGAAAATGAAGTCGGCCAAGCAGTTACCGTGAATGGTGTTCGCTATCGCGAGTTGATGACGAATTTCTTGTGGCCAGAAATTGAGGGTATGGACATGGACGATATGTGGTTCCAACAGTATGGTACCATTTGCCACACAGTCAACGAAACAATGGCACTTTTGCGCGAGAAATTCAATGGCATTGTTATCTCATGGAGTGGCGATATAAATTGGCCACCACGATCATGTGACTTGACACCGTTGGACTTTTTTCTTTGGGGATATTTAATAGAAAAAGTGCACGTCAATAAGCCACGACCAATTCAAGAGCTAAAGAATGAGATAATACGGCACATTAACGACATTGAACATCAATTATGTCCCAGAGTCATTGAAAATATGGAGCGAAGGATAGAGATATGCCACCGAAGCCGTGGCGAGCATTTGGCGGATATTTTGTTTCACACATAATTGTCACAGATTCTTTTATCAGAATAACTTTTTGTCTTATTTACACTTAACATCGTCACATTTAGTCATATGTAGTTCAAACAATGCATTATGAACGTAAAAATTAAAACATATGTATACGGCAAAGGGTTAAAACGTATTGCTTTTCAAATTTTACTTTATTTAATTATTAAATACCTGTATGTGTATGTATGACTGACTCTACACAATAACCATTCGTGTACCACTGTTTTGCTATGCAACATGCTGGAGTATAACACTTGTACACCACTCTCTCTCACACACTGTGCCAATAACACAACATGTTGTGTTAAATATTAGTTCAAACAAGCTTAAGCAACATGTAGCCACTTAAAACACCAGCAACATTTACTTTGACGAACACCTTGTTGGTGTGTTAAATGTTTGTATTGAATTCAATACCGTAACAACCTTTGAAACGGAAGGTATAAAAATGTTTAAATTAACGGGGCATTATGACAATAAAAAGAAGAAGAATTATTTTTGAATAAAAAGAGAAGACGTTAATATTAATAAAGAAGAAAATGAAATATAATGTAATTTAAATAAAAAGTTAAATGTCAAATAAAATAATTACAGTGTATAAATAGCGAAAATGTAAAGAATAATAATAATAAGTATACACACATAAATAACAATAAAAATATGTAAAAAATTAACAAAAATAAGAATGAAAATCGATCAAACTTGTGCTTCCTTAAGAAAAAAAAGTCATCATAAATCGAAGAAACCACAAAATCAATTGCATGTTTAACTGAATAAATAAAAAACCGAATAATTTACTTTGTGGAATATATTATAAATACATAGTAAGAAATTGTATATAATTACAGTACAACAATAACAACAACAACAAACACATAAACAAATTTATAACATTTTGCAAACATTTATTTAAATTTAATTTATATTTGAAAAAAAAATTTTTTTAAATAATTTTTCATACAACAAAACGTACGAGTATTAAATCAAAAAAAAAAAAACAAATTGTGTTAAACAGCATGTGTTTATATATATATCTGTTGACATCAAATCTTTTGCATTGTTTTCAAAATTAAAAAGAATTTTTAGTTCCAAAAAATCTTCTTTACGCTTCTCTTCTACATTTGGCTGTTGATTTAATTAAAAATTATATGCGTGTGAATAATTTTCTTTAATTTTAAATCGCACAACAGCAATAAAAGTGTTTCAAATTTCTTTAGATAGAATTTTAATTTTTATGTAAATAACAACAACAACAACAGCAACACATAAAATCTAAACTGAACTCACTTTTTTTACGTAAAAAAGTGTAGAAATAAATCAGTTGAAAAAAAGTAAAAATCGAAAACAAAAGAAAAAGAAATTTTTTAAAAACCATTTAAAAGAATTTATAAAAAATATTAAAAAATTAAAAAAATAAACTTAAAAGCTTAATTTAAAAAGTAATTAAAAATAACAAAATATAAATAAAAAGTAAAAAGTGTAATTAAAAAGAAATATACAAAAAGAAAGTAATAAAAATTTATTAAAACATCGTATACAACAATATACATACTTATGTATCAGAGATTCTAATATAAGAAAAAATTATAATAAAAAAAATTGTGTTAAAAAAGTTTAAAAAATATCAACAATGTAACTAAAAATACTCAAAAATTGTGCAAAAATTAAAAAACAAATCTTTTGAATAAGTAATAATACAACTTCCATATAGGGTGACCAGATATATAAATGCGATAGGCAAGCAAATTTTAAAGAGAACAACAGCAGTGTGAAAATTTGATTTTGACTTTTTTTATATATAAGACCAGCACGCAGGGGATGGCCCCTACTCATGCAGTGCATTGTGCTGGTACTAGGAAAATAGGTTATTGGAAGGAGGACAGAGGGAGTAGTGTTTATGGACGTTAGATTTAAATTTACTCATGTCGTAAGTGGCAGGAAATATTTTCGCTGGAAGATTATTCCACAACCGAACTGATACATAAGTGCGACCAAAGAACGAATTCTCCCTATAATGCGTTGTGCGATTTACTGGACAATCAACTACAAAGGGATGCGCTCTACGAGAAATACGAGTACTACATAAAAAAAAAATGATTTTTGGGAATTAATTCCTTAATTTCGTTAGAACACATTCCGTTATAGTACCGATAGAACAATGAAACACACGCCACATTGCGACGGTGCTCCAATGAATCGATAGAGTTGGCTACCCTACCGTCATTGATGAGCATCTTCGCCCTCTCCTGTACGCGGTCGAGAAGCTCCAAAATAGACTTTGAAGCGCCGGCCCATACATGAGAGTTGTATTCCATTTTGGGACGGATATAGGTCTTGTAAATATTAAGAAGATCAGATGGGGTGAATTATTTCTTGCACCGTCTCAAAAAACCAAGGCACTTGAATGCTTCTTGCGACACTTGAAATATGTGATCATTCCAACAAACGTCACAGTGAATTCTCATGCCCAGAACATCAAGAGCATCTGATTCCTCAATATCCACATTACCCATTGACACAGATGACAGCACACCACCACGCCTGTGTGTTAAAAAACAACATTGAGTCTTACGTGCATTAAAATCGACCCTGTTCGCACGATCCCACTCGGTGACCTTCACCAGGTTACTTGTGAACGTGACGTTCATATTCATCCTTCTTACCCCAACCTCCAAAAGGCTCGGTCTACGATCAAAGGAATATGAGTGACAAATGTTGCTGTCATCCGCAAAAGAGTAGATAGGATTAGAAGTGAGAAGAAGAAAGTCGTTAAGAAATATTAGAAAAAGAGTAGGAGAAAGAACAGAGCCTTGCGGTACCCCTGAGTTTACCCTGAACTCGTCGGATGAGACCCCATCTATAACCAGTCTTATAAAGCGATCTCTGAGAAAACTCGATATAAATCGAGAGAAGTGACTACCGACACCAAAAGCATTAAGTTTCGAAATGAGAGTCTTGTGCCAAACTCTATCAAACGCCTTTGAGATATCCAGAGCCACAACCTTACTCTCGCCAAAACCATGAATGGACTTGTCCCACTTCTCCGAGAGCAACGCCAGCAGGTCACCAGTAGAACGGCCCTTTCGGAAACCGTACTGACAATCGCTTGGTTTTGAAGCTTAATTTATACCATTACTAGCTTTACATATCCGGTGTTGCCCTAAAATCTATAGGGTGGGCAATTTAAAAGTTTAAATTTCAAAATGCAATAAAACAAAAAAAGGTTTTAAATTTTGTCAAATTTATTTATTTATTTATTTATTTATTTATTTTTTTTTTGGTTGTGAAGTACAATTGTTCCGGTTAGAAATATTATTTCAATCATATGGCTACCACGGCTGGCCTCACAGTACCCCATTCGATCGGACCAATTTTTGAGAACTCTTTTGAGTGTATGGGGTTGTATCTCGGCGATGGCATCACGAATGTTGGCCCTGTCTCAATTGTCACTGGCTTGTCGGCATAATACTTGTCTTTAACAGCGTCCCCACAGAAAATAGTCCAACTGTGTCAAATCGCGTGTTGCACCATCCTATTGAAACCAAAGATCGTTCACATCAATACCATGAGGAGATGATATAAAAAACCGGTTATCATGACGCGATAGGTGAAATATGGGCCAATGATGTCTCCGCTCCACAAGCTGCACCAAACAGTCACTCGTAACAGGTGCTTTGGCTTCTGCAAGACCTCGTCTGAGTTTTCAGACCCTCAAATACGGCAATTTTGCTTATTAACGTATCCAACAAGATGAAAATGAGCTTCTTTCGAAAAGATGATTTTAAATGATGATAAATTTCCAATAAATCCCAGCGTTGCTCAAGCGTAAATCGCTTCATTTGGTTCAGTAGAGAATAGAATAACATAAGTATTGCCAGATTCGAAATAACCGCTGGTTCAAATTTAAACCGATAGCTAGCCCGCCCGATATACATGTAATGAAAGATACCTTCACCCATTGTACCGATCCTATTTTGCATAATGAGAAAGCTCTGACAACGTCTGAAGTCTCCCTCTGATATATTTATTAAGATGCCCGATAACAATCATTATTTTTTTGTGGAAGCTAATACGCCTGGTCCTCCCTGTGGAGGTAACTTTTTAACTTAATTTACACCTTAATAATAGAATTTCACATGGAAAGTTTGACACGCTTGGTCTGATATTTGTAAAAAGCGATGGTTCGCTATAAGCAAAGAATTTTCGAAACAGAAATACTTGTTGAACTGTCGTCAATTGAAAAAATAACGAATGTTCGCAATAGTGAACGACTAGCGAAGAAGTCGCGACTCTAATTTTGGGAGGCCCAATAAAAAATTTTTCACTAGCTTCTCGTCAAGTAAAGGATGATCCAACCAATACGCACGATGCTAGGCGGCACCCGGGCTAGGGCGGTAATGGCGAACGTTGCGCTGTGTGTGTGTGTACCGAGGTCTTTATCCTAGAAGTTTCAAGTAAATTTTCGATATAGTGGTGAAGCCCATACTTTGTGTTTATTGGGACATGACTTGATAGAAGTCAAGATGGCATGCTGTCATCCCGTTTAATTTATACGTAGTACCTGGCTTGGTGGATTATTGTGAACCCAAACTTCTCTGTAAGTATCTCACCAGAACCATGCATTAGGTCTAGGCCTGTTGCGGCGTACATAGACTAATCGAAGTCCTTGGGGGGGGGGGAGGGGATCAGAAGTAATGTCTTCCGTATATGGATAGAGAATTTCCTTTAGACTTTCGGACTCCTGCAGTGCTTTACAGGCGAAGGTCTCGATAAAGAAAGTAGTGGAGGTATGTGAATGCCGGACATCCATTAAGGAGGTGGCGAGAAATAGGGATGGCTCTCGCATTAGCGATAAGGAGATTGACTAACTGGTCGGGATATCATCTTCTCGTCGCAGATAGATGAACGCACTTGCTCTATATCGAGGCAAATCTGGTCCCTATGCGATGGGGCTCAATTAGAGTCTATGATAGGGATGCCGCTACATACTTGGTCTGCGCATTAATGACAACTGTAAGAGTTATCAGTATGAAAAGAGAAGGATACAGTGTCTAAATCAGTGGTGTTCAAAAATAAAAATGCAGTTGTGTTAGTGAGGACATAAAAATTTCTCTGAGAATTGTGTTGAATTAGTTATTAGCATTATTAGTATCTGAATGAATTAATTTTTGTTAAAAATATAAAAATCTTAACAGTTTGTGTACAAATTTATGTACTATCGGAAAAAATAAATAAATAATACAGCTTTAAATAAAAAATTGAATGAAAATTGCCTGCACCCGTTACGCATGTTCACTCATCGCTGTTTCAGTGACGACTAAAAGCAAGAGCGTAAGCATACATGCAAATTGAGTGTCAACAATTGTAGTATGAAAAGCGTTGCCACAACTTCGATTTTTTTGTAACCAAATTTCAATAAAAAAGTAACCAAAAAATAACCAACAATTTAAAATCATAATTTTAATGCAATTAAAATATCATTTTATATATGGAATTTATAACAGTATTGACTGAATATAGACTGGTGAAAAAAACTTTGTAAAACAATTGATGAGGCATATTCTCCTATTTGTTCTATATATTTAAACTACGTTTTAACAAACTTCGTTGAAGTGAAATGCGTCTGATATTTATTCTCACTTAGCCACTGAACGAAATAGTATAAGCAACGAAGTTTTATTACTTTGATTGCTTGCCAAAGCTTATCCTGAACACGTTCCACCGATGATTTTAACATGAAAAAAAGAAGACCTTACAGATCAGACAAAAATGTTCCCAGATGATGAATTGAAGGCGTTACTGTATGAAGATTGTTTTCGAACTTAAAAAGCTATTCTAGCTGGAAAATTTTGTAGCGGCTTTCAATCATTGCTGGCGATGAAAAATTGATGTTTTAAGACAACGCTCGACCATATGTTCTAAGATCAGTTGAAACTATTTAGAAAATTGTTTCAGCTGCCTTATAATCAATACATTACCAGAAGGTTGGGATGGACGTAGCATACTCACAACAAAAAACCAAAGTTTGCTCTTTTTAGAGCGATGTACTCAGTAAGAACCTGGTTAATAAACGTTAAAAAAAAAAATTATTATCTCAATTTTTTACTTCGGTACACATCTACACATCAAAGAAAAAAATAACCAATTTTGATTAAAAATAACCAAAACGGCAACGCTGAGTATGAAAAGCTCATGACTGGTCTAAAAAAATTGCATATTAGGATCTAGGTTGTCTTCTTTTGTGCATGCTTGATTTGCTTCGGACATGAGCATGAATGTGTAGGTCCACCTGGATACTGCATGCACGTTTCTCTGGTTATCACAGTGTGATTAGTACTTGGACCCAAGTAAACTGGAAACCTGTCTGGGTGTCGTTCGAACTAACTATTCAGTGGTAGGTTGCCCCAAAGAAGCTCAAATCTAGGGTGTCAAATGTCACCATTTACTGTTTCCATACCCCAATATTTAGGTTGTCAAACGTCACCATTTACTGTTTCCATACCCCAATATTTATTGATTTTTAAGTCGAATTTAATTAAATTAAATTTTTTTTTAATTTTTTTTTTAAATTAAATTTTTACAAAATTAGCTTAAGGAAATCAAATATGAGTGTAATTTGGCTTCAATATTCATTATATAGTCGCTAAACCCAGATTTTTTTATATAATAATTGCAGTATAGAGTAGCTTATAAAAGAAGTTAAAATTGTGAAATTTTTGTACAATTTTTGAGCATTTTTATTTTAGTAAATTAAAATATCAAAAATAAAAAATATATTTAAATAATGTTTTCTTTTCTTAATAGAATGGAATAAATGAAAAACAGATAATAAAAAAAATTCAAGTGGAATTACAAAAAAAAGAAAAGATTTTCACAAAAGAAAACAACCTAGAAAATCAAAAACAAAAACTACAACACTTTCCCAAATGTTAAATGAAAAAATTGTTAGTAAATGTTTAAATTAAAAAAAATAATAAAAAAAAAACTGCAACATGTTTAACAATTAGAGCACAGAATTTAAAAGAATAGAATCCGCATAAATTATAAAATCTGTTGCACTATATTAAAAGTCAAAGAAAAGAGAGAAAAAGTATACAAATCTACGAAAAAATCTTTAAAAAGAAAAAAAGAAAAGCGGCAGTTATTGACTCCAACAGTTCACAACATATTGCCACAAATTACTTGTAATTAAAATTCGTAATTCGTAGTCTATTTAATTTTGGTTCCAAGTAAAGTAGCAGCAGCCCGGCAGAGACAATCATTAGCAGCAACAATTTAAGTAAATAAACAAAACGATTATCATTATCATCAAGGTTTTGTTGTTGCACTTTCTCACTTGGCAAATCATTTAGAACTCCACACGCTTGGTTTTCGTTAATTATAATAATTAATGTGTTAATTAATTTAAATTTTAATTTTATCACATTATTTTATTATAATTTTGTTCCTATTTTTTGTGACTTTGCCTGTCTTACCTCTCAGTTTGTTAATTATTTGCAAATAATTTGAAAATTATTTGATCAAAATGTATTTAATACAGGTGAGTGTTCATTATTTGTTTCTTTTTAAATTTTAATTTAGTTTTTCTTTATTTTTCTTTTGCACTTCAATTTGAAATGAAACAATTAATGAATTTAATGAAATTTTTGTACGGTTTTGTGGGTAGGTAAGTTATGTTATGTTAAATGGGTCGCCCGCGAAACCTCATCAAGGACCCAAAGTCAGAGATGAGAAAGATCGGGTCAAGCCCTCCTTAAAACCTAAATGTACAAATCACTTTTCCTCGCGATAGCCAAATTACCCCTGACAAAATTTTCTAAATTCCTCATCGATATATACTTGAGGAAATTCAGATCATGGAAGAGACGTGCATCAAGATGTCTTAGTCTAAGCTCCCGTAGAGCGGGACTGTCACGAAGAAGTATTGTAACGATTCCTTTTTTTCCTCATTTTGATAGCTCCTGTAGTAGCCATAACATGGCAATCAATACAGTGCCCAGTAATTATACCGGTAGAAGCCTAATCGAATCACTCTCAAAGGAGTCCTAATTCCTTCCACTGATAGAGAAGGCCAGTACCATCTGGCATCCTGAAGTGCTTTCCACACTATTCAGTGCCCACTCTTCTATAAATTTCGGTAACGCCATAAGCGAAACATATACCATATGTACCACTGTGCAAGAGTCACACTAAAAGATAACCCTCTAGTTGCGAACTCATTATTCGCTCGAATGTCCCCATGACTTGGGACCCACATCAGTACGACACGGTGTCGCCCAAGTTTGGCCATTGAGCGAATGCAGCTGAGGAATCATTTGGGCCTAACTACGCTGGAGCAGAGAGCATTTAATAAGGCAAGACTGTCCACGTATTTATCAATATCCGAATGTCGAGATCTAGTTACTGAACATACCTAGCGGCCCTATTAATGGCATAAACCTCGGGCTGAAAGACAATGTAGTCTTCGGACAGGCTGAGAGAGACCGAGAGGCCAAGATCTGCAAAGTAAAAAACCCATCTTGCGTCAGCATCTGTCTTCGAGACAGTATATGTAGATTCGGTATGAAGAAGAAGAACAGATTCCGCAGCCCAATCGGCGCTTGTAGGTATTGTAGTCCCACAGGTCCTACCGAAAATCAGAGTAAGTAACACACAATCCGTTCGACGAATCAATCCCTTCCAATCACTTCCCGTATGATGGTGCCGTAACCAATGTACAGTCCATGCTTGTTTCCGTCTTCGAGTCGTTGCTTTGAAGGACAGAGTTCGCCGGTTATCTATTCGCCACTCATAGATTTTTACTCCTAAAGGTTCTTCTACAAATTCGGTGTAGGTACTGCATTAGCCTTATCATGAATTTCACAAGGGAAATTTTCCGAATAAAAATTTTTCTTCACATGGATTTAATATTTAATTGTTCTATTAATATTATAACAGAATGTGTTCTGACGAAATAAAGAAATTGATTCCTAATAATTATATAGTTTCACGCAGTATTCGTTTTTCCCGTAGAGCAATCCCTTTGTAGTTGATTGCCAAACGAATCGCAGAACTCATTATCAAGAGAATTCGTTCTTCGGCCACATCGTTCTTTCGCGGCCATCACGCGAGTTATTTCTGTTACTTGTGATAAGATAAGTTTAAATCTAACGCTCATAAACACTAATCCTTCTATCACCCTTCTCAAGACCTATTTTGCTAGAACCGGCACCATACACTGAATGAAACTGGCCTTAAGTTAAAAAATACTATTTTTCAGTTTTTTCGACAAACACATTTTTGGGAATAATTTTCTTTATAAATTTTAAAAACATTTCTGTCAAAAAAATGTAATGTAATTTAATCACATTCAAATTTCAACAAACGTCTAATGAAAAGCAAAAAAAAAAAAATACTTTTTGATTTTAGAGTACAGACAGTTTTGTATCAGCTGTTATTGTTTTGGTAAAATCACCCCACCTTCTAATTGCATCATGCAAAATGTTTTCTTTATGATACCAAGCGAGATGAATTCACACCAGGTGACCTTGGCTCGCTACGTAAGCATCAGCTGATGTTTAACTATATGTCAAAATCATTCCACATTACCTTTTTTACAACAAATGTTTTTGACACACAGTAATTTGCTTAGTATTAGTATTAGTTTACTTCAGTGTTGTATTATTTTGACACAACGTTAAAGTACTTTTACAGTGTTGTAGTCGCTCTCAAAACAAGACCACCTTGTTAAATTTGCCTTGATATCAAGTGCTCACAAGTACGGAAATTTTAATATGAAATTTTATTTATAATAAGGCTGATAACTCGTCCCCCTTGACTCTAGTTCAGCCTGTACATTTGCTGTAATGTAATACAACGATGAAAGTGGTTATGCCTCAGTTCGCTGCTTCAACAAAATGCCCGGTTGCACACGTTTATATCCATTACAGCAAAAATATAGCGATTGTGCTCAGAAACTCATTAAATTTAGTATCTTGCGACTATTTTTATTGGGTATACAAGTTAATATTATTATATTAATTAAGGGGACTTCTCTCACTCAATGAGCTGAAAGGGACCTACAGTTTAACGCCAGCTCCGAACGTCAAATGTATTAGAGAAGTTTTCTATAGTAGTAATACCCATAACCAGTTACTAGCTAATGTGATTAGGTGATACCACTGTTGAAACATTTTCTTTATTCAGATTGTATGGCCTGGTATTGAACCGAGGACCTTCTGGTTGGTAGGCGGGTATCATACCTAACATATCACAGCGGCACACATACAAGTTATGAATGTCGAAAAATGCATTTCTTATAAAAACAAAATGAATTGATCATTATTCAAAGTCTTGTCCATCGTTAGCCACTAATTTTCGGGTAAGCCAAAACTTTCCATCCACTTTCCAGCCATATTTTTTGACCGGTCTTGCAACATAAGGCCGAGCGTAGTCATGATGGAAGATTATGGCCTCGTGTCTAGTCAAATATTCTGGTCGTTTTTCGTTGATTGTTCTCTTCAAATTAATCAATTGTGTTAGGTACAGATCCGCCGTGATCGTCTAAGCTGATTTTAAAAGCTCATAATACAAAACATCCTTCTGATCCCACCAAATACAGAGCATTACCTTGGCGTCGTGGATATTCGGCTTCGGCGTTGATTTGGCTGGTTGGCCGGGCTTTACATATGACTTTCTGCGCTTGGGGTTATCGTAATGTATCCATTTGTCATCACCACTAACGTTACAAATATGACTTCTTTTTGTAGCGTTTCAAGCATCATTTCCGACATGCAAAAGCGTCTTTCAACGTCTCTCTGCTTCAATTTATATGTGATCCAATTTCCTTGCTTTTGAGTGAAACCCAATGCTTTTAAACGTACAGAAATGGCTTGTTGTGTGACTCCCAATGATAATACAAGTTCTTCTTGCGTTTGACAACAATATTCGTCGATTAATGCTTCCAATTCCTCATCTTCAAACTTTTTCGGCTCACCAGGCTTCCTCTTGTCTTCTGTGTCGAAATTAGCACTTGTGAATCGCGTAATCCATCGTTCACAAGTTTTTTGAGTTGGTGCATGTTGACCGTAAGTTCCTACCAACAATCGATAACTTTCAGCAGCCGTTTTTTTTTTTCAAATGAAAGAAGGTTATCAGACTTCCACGGGAAACATCTCTTTTATGTACAAAATTCAACATTATAGCGATTGAAAAAAAATGTGTGCTTACTCTTTGGCGTCTGAATTATAATGACAGATGTTTACCCGCCAAAATACGATATTTGTTATTATTGACACAAACCGTATGTGGTAGTTATGCCATATGTTGTCCAAATCGACATTGTTAACTTGTATACCCAATAACTTTGCTGTAGTGTTTAGAGTGCCCGCATACAACTCAAGCAGCCCAGGTTCGAACTCCCGTGGGTGGCGTAGCGTAGTGGTTAGAACGCAGGCATGTAACACAAACGATCCAAGTTCGAATGATACCCAACTATTTACTGATAGCTGACGTGTCGGTCTTGATATATCAGTTGAATTGAGACACCGGATTACGAAGTATGCGGAAACCCGGCTTTATAAAACAATTCTTTTTGTTGCAATAAAAACATTTATTGTTATTTATTATTGTTAACTACATACTTATGTACGTTTGTTTGTTTTGTTTTACAATAAATGTTGACAATTTCAATTTATATGTATTTTTAAACAATTTTTTTTATTTTTTATGGTTGCTGCTGTTGTTGTTTTTCTATGGCTTATAAGACACTTCCTGTACTTCAGGTTTCTGTGGCGTATTTTGTTGAGCAGAGCTTTTTAAGAACGCTAAAACAGCTACGACTAATATACCAGCCTCCAAAATTTTTGCTTGATAATATGTCTACGCGAAAAGAATATCAGAAATATGAAATATTGCCAATAAATTAGCGGGACCAAAATTACAACCCGTTTACCTTATTGATATACAACGCCAATGGTTGTATGCCTTTAGTTTTACGCCATACACAACCACGATATATCCAATACAAAGGCCAACCAGTCAAAGCGGCCACTAAAAAGGGACACGTAGCACGCCATTGTTCTCCGAATTCAGGACCATTTATCATCAAACGTAATTCTTCGCCCAAATTAGGTTCTAAAAACAAAAAATTGTGAAATATGTGCAAACTAATAGCAAGTTCTGTCACATATCTTTTACTTACTACTTATCACTTCATTGCTTCTTACACTTTTTGGAAACAAAAAATTATAAGCATCACGAAATACACTGAGAAAGGCCATTTTTCTTAAAAAAAAAAACAGTTTTTGGCAAAAAAAAAAAATTCTACAGAATCTTATTTAAAACACAGAATTTTGGTACATTTTAATTTAGCCGAAAATGACAAAATTTATTTTATCTCTGTTAAAACAAATTTAGCCGAAAAATAAAAAAAATGTTTTTTTTTTGTTAAACAATTTAATGTTTTATCTATTGCAATAAAAATATATTTTGATCGATTATTAAAAACAAAATATTTCAATATTGACATTTAAATTTTGATAATGCTCAGAAAAATACCAGTTTATACGACAGGTTTTTAATCCTTTTCTTCTTCTGTAGTTTTATTTGGAGGCTTTTCATCGAATGCCATTGCCATTGCCAGACCACACATTATAATTGTGAATTGCATAAATTTCGCTTGTAAATAGGTCTGAAATTTTAATTGAAAAAAATCTTCAATAACTCTTTAAAATGAAACGAAATAATTATTAATATGTTAAGAGTATAAATCAAATTCACTGAATAGCATTGAAGTGTACAAGTTTAATCGAACCAATATACATATGTATGTATAGACTCGAACGAAAACGTAAATATGCAACATAGAATAACAAATAAACAACAAACTCATTCAGTTGTGTGATAGCTTTTAATGGAAGCACATGTATGTCGCTTTGCGTATTAAAATAGTTCATTTGTTTTGTTGTTTACTTTTCTACAATAATTTGCTGCTTGACTTGAGATTCACAATAAGCCCTTGTTGGCTATGGTCGAAGAATATTCGAAACAAAAATGTTTGTTATTGTCGAGAGAATAGAACATTGTCGTTTATTTCATAAGACTTTTGTTCCTTCTCAATTCTCATGTATTCGTAAGGCCTTTTGCGTACTTAAGCTACTGTCAAAAACTCAACGAAAAGTCTACCAAATACTTAATCAAATTTTTGGTGGTTATAATGTACTATTTGAATTTAAATCAGTGCTGTTCGAAAATAAAATGAAGTTGTGATAGTGAAAACATAAAAATTGCTATTTGAGAGTTAAGTTAAATGGCTAATTAGCATTATTAGTATCTTGATGAATTTATTTTTTATTAAGAATATAAAAATGTTAATATATTGTGTACAAATATAAGTATTGTCAGAAAAAAATAAGAGTTTAAATACAAATTTAAAAAAATCTGCATACACCCGCCACGCACGTTCAGTCGTTGCTGTTTCGGTGACGGTTTAAAGCAAGAGTCTTGTTTATAAAATACAAACTGTTGTTTACGTACGTACAACGTGATCAGATTCGCTTAAAACGTAAACAAATGAAACTGAACGAAACTTGACGAAAAGATTGTTTGATTGTGTCTTTTAGAACAGTTGTTTAAGCTAGTCTACGCATGTTATGGTTGGCTCTTTATGCTCTTGCTTTTAGTCATCAACGAAACAATGACGAATGAACACACGTAACGGGTATATATATACTGATTCTCTTTTTTATTGTTATCTTTTTTAACTCTTGTTTATTTAAAGTAACGGCAAAAACAGATGAGAGCAAAACAAAGTTATTCGCTTTGGCTATTGGTAAAGGTTTGTGTTGATATCACAGGCAAATTTTCGAGATCGAGAGATTTGCTGCCACAAACTGAGAGACAGATGAACTCTGTTTTTTTTTTTTTCGTTTTGCTTCTAACAGCCAAACCTAAATCAGAGCGCTAAGCGTTGTCTAGCTGTCAAAAGTTCTTGCGCCCATACAAATTGTATGAAACAAACAATAATAGCGTGGCGTTAATGCTTTGCTATTGGAAAATCCAATTTGGACACTGCGTTAGAAAGTGAAGTTGGCTGCGAAAAAAAAGACAAGAAAGAAAAAGTACAGCCATTTTAGCTGTCTTCGCGTCGAATATAGCGTTTTAGTAACTTTTTAATTATAATTTAATTTAATTTTTGTTGATAAGAAAAGTTAACATTTCTGTTCATGACACAGTTTCAACGCTTTTATTTAGGTATATCACTTCGGTGTGAACGCTATGCGCCAATCAGCGCAGCGCTTAATATACTAATTTAGGTTGGTTTGTAATAGTCGTTTTCGAATGTTTTATCAGATAAATGTTTGCCAAACGTTCGAAGGTGATGTTATTATCGAATGTCGTGGTCAAGCGGGTTTTTTTCTTCAACGCACACTACAAACATTTGCTAATACTACGACTACAAATGCTGTTTTCTTTTTGCCACCCTTGCCTTAAAATACTTTTGTGCTCACCGATTAAAATTAAACAGTTGTTAACAGTTTAAGAGAACTTGTAGTATTTGGGAAAAATGCCAAACCAATTATTGTTAAGTCGGCCAGTTGCAACTGTGGACGATTTGGCCATAACTTTTTACAGACATACATAGTTTAGCTTATAATGATAATTTCGTTTTGCTCGAAAAGGTTCGGTTACATATGTGATCAATAATTAAACACCTTTTTCTTATATTTAAGCGAAAAATTGATACGATTGTATTTTTTAGGCCTCTACGGAATTTAAATTTGCACCATTAAGAGTTCTGAAGAGAACGAAACAATGACAATCTGAAGGAGCAAAGGCCGGCTATATGGTGGATGGATATCATAGTTTCTACTAAGTCATTAAAGATATGTGTGGTCTGGTGTTGTTATGATAGTACAAAACAACTTTTCTGTTGATTAATTCTGGTTGTTTTAATAGAATTCCTTGCTTCAATCTAGTTAATTGGTAACAGTAGAGATCGAAATCAATCGTTTGATCAGGTTCTAGAAGCGCATAATGAACAATTCCCTTACAATACCACCAGACACATAACATTAACTTTCTTGCTACCATTCCTGTAAGCTGTAAGCTGTGCTTTGATAAATTTTCATTTTGGTAAATATGTTAATTCAGTATGTTTTTTGAGCTAAAAAAATAGACCGAATACAAAAGCCCTTAAATAAAAAACGTCTACGGTCCTTCAAAATTTTTCCATTATCTAATCGACATTTTTAGTGATTGGTCGACCAGTGCGAGGTGCATTTTTAACATCAAAATTATCGGATCGAAAGCGAGAAAGCATTTCGCTGCTGTTGTTCTGGTTAGAGCATTGTCCCCGTTAACTTAACATATTTTTCCAGCAGGCTGTGACGTATTCTTAACTTTTCTATAAAAGAATAGCAAAATAAAACCGTAATATTCCGAATTTTCACTAATTTTTAAACGTAGATAACATTTTATAGAATAATGCGACTTCAATAACGTCTTATAAAGTGAAGCCTAAAATGTCACATTTGAAACAAGCTATAGTGCTATCTTATGAGACATATTACATTCTATAGGCATCTAACTTAAATTTGTAACCGAACTTTTTCGTACATTCAATATTTCTTTCATTTATATAATTGGCATACTTCTTATATATGTATGAAATTTCTATGACAGCTGGGAGCAAATATGTTTCAGATTTTTATCATACTCGTATTTAGTGCAACACTGAAATAGTCTCATTAACTTTCAACATATTTTAAAGCAAACATTTCAATATTTCAACTTATGACATAATTATAGACAAAAAATGGTGCAGTAATTAGAAGGCCGGCATGAAAAGTTTAAGTCTGATTTTATGAAAATAGTCATGACTTTTTTATACCACAATTATAAAATGTACATAAACGATAAACACATCGTCACCTTCAATATAATTTTTAATCACTCACCTTAAGGCCTAAATGTGTTTTAAATACCATAATAATGTTTTGCAATAGTGTACAGGTGATGTTTTATACCTTTTGTATATACATGGGTAATCTTGTTTTATGACGATATCTTTTCCATTCAATGCCACGATACAGCCAATACAAAGGCCAAGCTATAAAACTGGCAAATATATAGGGCTTCGCATATTCAAATTTTGCTTCAAAATCTTTTGGCAAATTATTGCGTAAGAATTCTTTAAATTGTTGTCCTATCGTAGGTGGTGTAATTTCAAATTTTACTAATGCGTTCTCAACTAAAAATAATAAATTTATTAATATTTGCAGAAATCAGTTAAAAAAAAAAGATTTCGCCCTCTTTCTGTCAGACAAGCGTAAGACAAGTAAGTATAATGACTTGTCTGACAGAAACAGGTCGAGGGGCTAGAATTTATACCATTTTGTACATCTTCCTTTTTTAAATCACTCTCCTTATTTAATGGTTTTGTCGTTTTAAATGGCCAAAAATGCATTTTTTAATATTACAGCAAATTTTTAATTTTTTTTTTCAAACTTTTTACAAATTTTTATTTTTTTTATTTTATAAAATAAATTTTGATTGACTTTATTTTTTATTTTTTTTTTTAATTATTGCTATAAAATTATTGGGTATATGATTATTCAAGAAAATGAATAAATTTTATACGTAAGTTTTCATAAAAGATTTTCAATTTGCAAAATTTAAAAGAACTTTAGGAAATTCTAGGGGACCAAGCCGTCAATTACAGCAAAAAGCGATCAAAAATGATTAAAAAGATCACTGAAAACCTCTTCTCAATTGTAATCAGTTTGAGTCTCTTGTTTAAGCCTCAAAGTGTTTCTGATAAGCACTTTATTTCTTCAAATCATTCAGTGATGCGGTCTTTATGGTGATTTGAGGAATCTCTTCATTCCGCTGAATACGGTGGCCCAGGCATACCAGGTGTACCAGTATGAAGTGAGTGTCAAGATACAAATGTCTCCATAGGCAACATTTATTGTGAACGAGCCTTAACATTTTTTTTGTGTTGGCAATGCCATCCCACAAACATATTCAGTATCAGTGAACAAACATTTTGTTATCGTATTAACGATGAACAAAATTTTTTTACCAGGGTATGATGATTTGCGGAAAGCATTAATTGTTTGTTTTCACTTGAAGTGTTGCAGAGTCGCATCGAATGCTTGTTAAGGCATGTGGTGGTAATACTCTAAACGGAAGAAATCATGGTTTAATCCGGGACTACCATTAACATCGTCTGTAAAACCAGATCGATTCGGCAGCAAAACAATGCTGTGTATCTGGTGGGACCAGAAAGGTGCGCTGTACCACGAGCTTCTAAAACCTTGTGAAACCGTTAATACAGATCGCTACCGACAACAGATGATCAATTTGAACCATGCATTGATCGAAAAATGACAAGCCACAAGACATAAAGCGAAACGCGTTCAGCATACAGCTGCTAACCCACCCGTCACGAGACTCGACTCCTTCCGACTACTATTTGTTTTCTTCGGATACACATTGGCTGAGCAGCACTTCGATTCCTACGAGGAAGTTGAAAATTGGGTAACTAATTGGTTTACTTCAAAAGACGAACAGTTTTGTTGCCTGAAAGATGAGAAAAATGTGAAGCCAGTAATGACCAACACTTTGAACAAAATGCTTTTTACTTTCTCATTAAAAACTAACGTTTTATTTTCACAAAAAGTGCTTATTTCATGCCGGTGCACTTGGTAAATGTGATTATGTGGCCAAAATAAAATAAAAAAAAAATTAACGCGCAATTTTAGTGACTGCATAGAGAGGTTTATAGGGAAACCTTTGATCAAAAGAGTTATAACTGCTTCATTTGGGTGGCTCATCTGGCGAGGGCAATAAAAAGAGGGACCACGCAAGGGGAAGTTTTCTCGTCTCTGCTGGGAAGGAACTATTAGAGAAGCTGCTACGATGTGGCTTTAAGGTCTTTGGTTATGCAGACGTTTTGGTCATTGTGGTATCAGGTATTGATCTGCACACCCTTTTCTTAAAGTGTAATCAGGCCTTTAAACTTGTCAAAAACTGGTGGTTACCGTTTGATCTTGGCGTCAAACCCCACAGACATTACAAAATACCAGCCATTGATTTGCCGCTCCTCGGCGTTCAACTCTTCTTATCAATAAGGGTTAAGTATCTGGGGATTATTCTGGACCCCAAACTTTCCAGGAGGGACAACATAATGGACAGAATAAAGAAGGTGACCATAGTGTTTTACACTTGGAAGAGTGCTATAGGCAGGATTTGAGGGCTTAGGTGCCCCATCACCTATTAGCTCTATGGGGCGCTGGTGGAACATACTCTTAATTAGCTTCCTATCAACCTTCTATTGAAGCAGAGAGCAGTCATATACTGACCCAATTTGGACTAAGCATTCACTGTTATCTTAGCAATCTTGGCCACATTCGAGTCGATTATATGGTGTCTCATAATTTTCTCGAAGGGAACTTTGCTTTGAGGTCCCAACTAGGGACATTTGGTCTTACGGAACAGAAGTTTCTCGAAATGCCCTCATGATTGATACTGGCTGCTTCAAAATGCTGGACACTTGTGGTATACACAGAAGGTTTCGACATTCGATTTTTATATAGGCCACTGTGGTGTATTTCAGGCAAAAGTCATGGCCATACTTACTTGAAGGCTTGTACAATACTTGTTGAGTGGCCAGATTTTTCCGGAAAAATCTTCTGATTTACTCGGACAGCCAGGCTGTAATCAACCCTCTTAAGGGTGTCATCTCGACGTCTATACTTATCCATGAATGCCGGAGGTTTCTCACGAAACTTTTGGATCTCATATGGGTTCCAGGACATAGAGCTATGTATTGCTGGCAGACAGGCTAGAAGGGGTACGGAGCTCGCAATTTTCGTACTGTCGATGTATAAGAAGTCTCAGGCTTTGCTGGACGTTGCTGGATAAGGAGAGAATTAATTGTCTTCTTTCTTTTAATCGCATGGTCATACATGGAACTTTTACGGTTCTCACGAACCATTGTCCTATTAGAAGGATAGGATAGGATAGGATCGACATTTGCCCGCATGAATTTTACAGGAGCTGTCATTCTAAAGAGGAGAAGGAGACTATCTTTCACCTCATGTGTCACCCCTTGCTATGAAACGACTGGGGTTTCTAACCACTCAATTCTTGCCAACTTTAATTGAATTCTCTACCATAAGGTCTATTTTGGAGTCAAAATAGTTTCCAATGGAGACTGCATCCTCGGGTTAACCCTTACGGTTGGGATATCATAAACCTAACTTCCTAACTAACTTCTGGCCTAAGTTGGTTTTTATCCTCGACAGAGGGTCTGCCATCTTACTTAACCTAATTCTATTGTAAACAAAAAATGTTCATTTCGACAGCAAAAAAAAGGTTGAGAACAGTTGCATCGTTAACATATCGTCTAGACAAATATAGACTGTAGTATTCTGACTCTTTTTTTATAGTTTGTTTTTAATTATAGAATTATGGAATTTGCACAATGGGACAGTAAACGTTGCCTATAGTCAAATTTAACGGTTGATATCAGTTTTATATTTTTATTAAACATTTTAAATAACATTTTAAACGGTTTTAAATAAATTTTCTCCTTAAATGTGAAGTTTATAGTTAAAGAAAAATATTTTTATTTATTTTTAAAGGAACGGTGTTGTTGATTCTTTCAAATTTTTTCTAATCATTACAGAATTTAAATCCAATTTTAATTTCTAAAATTACATAAAAAATGCTTGGAAAATAAAAATAAATTCAAACGTTGCACGTGAAAGAGCAAAATGTGAGTGATTTAATAATGGTGACTGGCTTTGGTAACTAAGTGGTTAATAGCTGACTGTTTTGTTGGCCAGCATAGTTGACCAAAGAAAGAAAAATGAATTTTAAGACAATTTGCTTCAGACAATGACAAAGAAAAGCAGATGTAACGGTGTGGAAATTGTATAAAACGATTCAAAACGATTTATTAATTTTAAGCTATAAATACTAAATCTTAAAAACACAGGGTGTTCAAACAAATTATTCATAATGATCTGTGTGGTATTTAAAACAACAATTTTAAATTCTTTGTACCACACCCTATTTGTCCAATACAACCCATAAAAATAAAACGACAATAAAAAACAATTTTCTTAAGAACCATATCAAGATTTAAATGTTACGAGACATAAACTCCATTTCCACAAATTGTACAATTTAACTGCAATTCAATGTTAAATTCTATACTCAAACGCATATAAAAGCCATGAACTACTGCTGACAGACAGAAAAAACGTCGGGTTATAGAGTGTCTACTATTAGTTTTGCATGACTTGGCATTTGTTTAAAGAACCGTAAGAATTTTTTTGATGTTTTTCTTCTTCTCTTAAATTCAATAAATTTTGTATTTTTAGAATTTAGAAAAAAAAGAACTTGATATACAATTACATGCTGCTTGGTGGTGGCATAGTTTTTAATAAACTTCCATCATACTGTGATGATCGTAAGAATGTTTTCTTACCATATATGCATGATGATATCAACTATAACTAAATAAATAAACTAAATGATAACTAAACACAAGGAGAGCTTAATATAGACATATAGCATATGATGGTTATGTAATGATAAAAGTTATACAATTATTTAATTCAATAATACAAGTTTCTGTTTAGTAGTTCACTATTGAAAATTTAACCATTTTTGCGTCTCACTGTGAACAGTGTAGGTAGATGGGTTGGCCCTAAAAAAGTCACACGCAGGTCAGAGTAGCCCGTTGAACGGTGTAACAATCTTCAACACGAATGAAGCTCCGATATACACTGCCGTTTTACTTGGTTTTTTTATTAGTTAATGCCATGTTCAGACATAGATTTTAATTGAGTCAATTAATTTTTAAATTGAACTATCGAAATTGCTTTTCACATATATATAATGCAATTAAGTTAACTTAATTAGCGTTTGACAGCTGAAAATGCTAAAACAGATTTTGTTCGTGAAAACTTAAATTTATGAATGTAAAACAAAATAACAAAATAAATAATACAACTTTAAAGAGTGTAAAATTTAAAAAGAAAAAATTCAAATTCATTACAGAAAATTTTTATGAATTTTTTTCATTTCGACACTAATATATTTCATATAACATTATACAGTGTGCAAAATCAGCATTCATACAACCCTAAAAATTTGTTTTTGGATTTCATAATTTGTCTAATAAAAAAAACTTTTTATTTAAAACCGTATAAAAAATATTTTTATTAATTATTTTATTAAAAATTAATAATTTAATAAAAGCTGTTTAAAAATTTGTATGAAATTGGATCTCTCATACTGTACATAGTTGTCACTTCTTACTAAACACACTTCACTCCTATACATTCCACAAGATTGCATTTTAAATGCGACTCAATTAACTATGCAATTTTATTAAAAATTAATAATTTAATAAAAGCTGTTTAAAAATTTGTATGAAATTGGATCTCTCATACTGTACATAGTTGTCACTTCTTACTAAACACACTTTAAATGCGACTTAATTAACTATGCAATTATTTACTAATTGAGCAATTTATTAATTATGCTATTGTATGGTAAACTGAGCTTAATTAAGATCTAAGCTGCCTACAATCCAACTTTGGGCTGCCTCTACTTCTGCTGCCTTGATCATACTATTCTAAGCATGTATTTGCGATATTACCTATATCGTACTCATGATCATTTCCTGCATCATACTTTATAGTGGCTATTTCGTCAGTGTTGCACTTTGTGTGTAGTATTGCATTCGTTATTCTCTCGGGAGCTCAGAAAATTCTAAGAATGCGACCTGGGCATTTCTTTACGAATGTTTGTTTCACTACAATATGAAAGTATGAAATTTACGCTTGTATTAAAGATGTAAATCGTTTAACGGGTGATTTGTTAACTGTTTGGGTTTTGAAAACTCAAAAAAAGATAAAATTTGCAAAAGTGAATAAAATAGTTATTAGAGACTGTAAGTGCCTGTCATTTACTTTTCAGAGATTACTTCATTTAAATAATGGTCCATCCGTGAGCTAATTTTCCAGCCTTTCGGCCGATATCTCACCAATGACAGCTGTAAACAGTCTTGCAGTGCTGGAATTGTGGATGGTTTGTCCTGTACACGAGGAACTTCACATATCCCTACAAAAAATAGGCTAGTAAGGTCATATCACATGATTTTGCTTTCAAAACGTGAAAATTATTGCTCACGAAACTCGACTCTCAGTATGTTTACTATATCGCGTGCTATCCGGCATGTGGCATTGTCTTGTCGAATTCTTCAATTTTGGCCAAAAAAAAGTGAGTTACACCGCACGGTACTTTGCTGCTTGAAGAAATACAGTTCAATGATACCGCCGGCTCTCACAAACCGCATCAAACAGTAACAGCTTGAGCTTAGGATTTTTTCATTAATATTGAATTGGATTGTATTGCAAAATTTGAGTTAAATGTGTTTTTCGACTGGCTTTGCATTTTAATACAACGCATGTTTTAAACTGTATTAACACTGTAATGTATTAAAAAAAAAGTGCAACACAAGTATATTTCTACACTTGAAGTTTAAATTTATAGCTGGAAATAAACTTTATTTTAACTTGAATTCCAGCTAAAATGCTTATTGGGATATTTCAATTCTAAAACAATTAAATCTATAATATTTTTGTTTAAAAAAATCCCTTCAATTTTTATCAATTTCATTTCATTTCTACTAACTGTGATTTAAATTGGATTTAAACGCAAAATAAAAAAACGCATTGCAGTTTAAATTCCCTTCAAATAAAACCAAATTTAGCATGTCTTACCATTTACGAGTTAAGCCTCTTGACAACAACGCTAATGTTGAGCAGCAAATTAAGGGCATTTCTGAAAGACAAAATAAAAAAGAAATTAAATTAAATCAGGGACAATAAATAAAATATAAAAAACTATTTAAATGTTAGAAGAACGAAATTCGATTTTTTTCACTTTATCAGAAGTCAGTATGTGGCATTATATACAGTATTGGGCAAAACATATGTTCGAACTTCTGGTTAATACAAAATGTTCTCAATAACAGAAGCAAACATTTTTTGGATTATAAACTATTTTATTTATTTATAAAGTTAATCATCTAAATTCACTATAAAAAAACAAACAAACAACAATAATATTGTACGTTGAAGGCAGTTTTTGAATGCGACAAAACATAAGCACCATCTTCAATAATTTCACTTAAAATATTAATTTTACTAATATCTAGTTGCATAGCCGTTATTTTTTTTTTAAGTTATTTACATATTATGTTATTGACTCGTCTAGATTCGATAATTTAAACCAGAAATTTCATTCAATGCATTCATTATGATCTAAAATATCCCACAGATTTCTGGGGGATTGAGATCTGACGACTGCGCAAGACTTTTCAAAACGTTAATTTGTTTGCTTACAAAGCACTCTTTCTCTCATTTATCTGTGCATTCTGGATTGTTGTCCTGTTGATATCTCCAATCAAGTGGCATTTTCTCCTCTGCATGCGGTATCAATACACACTTTATTTTGTGTATTTGCATAATTCCATGGCCAGAAATGAATTCCCAGACTAAAACACTTCCTTCGTTTTGTTTTTCCGTGTCTGTTTATTCGGCTTAACGTGCTAAATCTATGAGAACGTGTTACATTGAACTTAGATTCATCAGTAAAGAGTAGGGTCTTCCATTAAGAGTATACCTAAGTTTACTTTCTCCATTGTAAGTTTAATTCTGATCAATTTGTTTTTGGATGCATCTAAGCGAAGCATTTAATTTCAATTGCTTTGTAATAGACCTTCCTGATATAAAGATATTCTTGTTTATTAAACGGAGTATCGCCTGGTCGTTCCGCTTGCTGGTTTTCAGGGAGCTACTACATATGTGTATGGTTCTTAATGAGCCTGATGAACGGAAACAGCTTATAATACTGTTACGTTTTTACCTTTTTAAAAACGTGTTTTTATGAGTTCGTAGATTGTAGTTAAAAAAAATAAATTTTGTGTTTGGTTTTAATTAAAAATCCTTTATTCAACAAGTTAAGTGCACCACTCCTTGTAATCTTTTTACAGGCAATAACAATTTTTATTTTTAATTACTCTGCCTGCTTACAACTTTGTAAACAACAACAATTACTCTACAGATCTTTCTTCCTAAAAATCTTCCAACCCGATCGTAGTTATAACTTAGGCTCGATCACAACCTTTTCAACCAGAGGTTATCCACACTTAACTCTCTTTACTGAGCTTCACAAGTTTACTCCTTATAAACTCTCTTCACACTAATAGCACTTTCGCTGAGTTAACTTTACTTAAAAACTGCACTCGCTGAGTTTACGAGACATAAACTGATTGCTGTTCGCATCGATGTGCTTTTTATATGGCTGAGTAAACAACACATCGAAAGCTCTCGAACCTCTCGATGTTTCCGGTAGATTCCATTTCTTTCTTTTAATTTCTTTTTAGTTCTTTTGTAGCCATGCGTATGTGAAGATATACCTCTTTCAGCTCTTAGTATTTGTTGTTGCTTGTTTATTGTCTGTTATTTGTTTTCATTGCTGCTTAATTATTTTTGTTGCCTTGTTATTTCTATTTACTTTATCTCTGCTAATGGTTGTTGTTGTAGATTTGGTTATTTGTAAACAGCACGTTTAGTTGTTCTTGCAGCTTTTGTTTATTTATTTTAGCGATGTAATAAACGCTGTGGTGTCCAACCTTATTTTCGCAACAATACGGTAAATAATACTGTATTGAATTTCATATTTTTTGGCGATTGATGTGACTGATGCATCTCTATTATAATCACTAACTAATTTTTCTTCCAATTGCTAACTACTGTTAGCCATTTTTGTAGAATATTACAAAATATTGTTGGCTATGGATAGATATTGATGGATTTGATACGATTATAAAAACGTTCAAATATTCTCTAATTATTTCTCTAATGTTGATATAATCGTTTTTGTTTGTAAAGGGTGTTTTTTATAGAGGCATAGAACTTTAAGTTGCAATAAAACAACGATGCATTATTCGATTGACATGAATTTTATTTATCCGAAAGATAATCTTGTGGCATTACATTTTAAATATGATTTCTAGCATATGACCACCACGGCTGGCGCGGATGTAGTCCAATCTGGACGTCTAATTTTCGATGACTTTTTCCAACATTTGTGGCCGTATATGGGCAATAACATGGCGAATGTTGTCTTCCAAATGGTCAAGCGCTTGTGACTTTATCGCATAGACCAATGACTTTACATAGCCCCACGGTGTTAAATCACAAGTTTTTAGATCCAATTCACAGGTCCAAAACGTGAAATTAGGCGGTGTCTTTCGATAAATCTATTGTGGCACGAGTTATGTGACATGTTGCGCCGTCTTGTTGAAACCACATCTCCTCAACATCATGGTTATTCAATTCAAGAATGAAAAAGTTAGTAATCATGGCTCTATCTGATCACCATTGACTGTAACGTTCTGGCCACCATCGTTTTTGAAAAAGTACAGACCAATGATTCCACCAGCACATAAAGCACACCAAACAGTCAGTTTTTCTGTATGCAACAGTGTTTCCACATACACTTGAGGATTACCTTCACTCCAAATGCGGCAGTTTTGTTTGTTGACGTAGCCATTCAACCAGAAGTGCGCTTCATCGCTAAACAAAATTCGCTTATGAAAATTGAAAATTGAAAAAAAATTCACTTATGAAAAATGAAAATTTGTAAGCGTTGTTCAGGCATGAGTCTATTCATGATGAATTGCCAAACCAAGCTGAGAATAAATCACTTGACAGCTGTTAAATCGGTCGCCATCTTGAAAAGTAATGCCAACTTAAAGTTCTATACCTCTATAAAAAACTCGCTATAGTTGGTAATTTAACTATTTAACTACTTCGTGCAATTGTTTTGAGGCATGTAAAATAGCGGTCTTGTAACTTTAACATACATCTTTACTGATACAAATTTTTTCCATTTTTTTTTTGTCTTTTTTTTATTAAATTGAGGATATTATTTTTATACATAAATTAAATCAAATTAAAATTCGAATGAGCTTTTCTATCTTATGAAGATATATGATAGTAAGTGCAAGTGCAAGCTCGTGCATATGTTTTGTCCAATACTGTATATATGTATTGTAAAATTTATGTAAGATTACAAATATTAACAAATTAATATCAACCAACAATAAAAAAACAATATACATAAAAGTTCTATTCAAATTATAAAATATAAAAAATAAACCATAATCTCATCTTAATGCTCTTAAAACATGAAAGCAGACTCAAATTAAAATAAGTTTTGTTCTTTAGATGGCGACCAAAGAAATGTTCATTCGTACAGGTGTGTTCTTTTTCTAGTTTTAGAATTTTGATATTTTTTTTAACTATTTTAGTTTGTGTTTGTTTTTAATACATAATTATGTTTCTTGTTTTTCCATTTCTTATTTTGTTTCTTTTATTTTTCGATTCATAAACAACCATTTGTCAAAAGATTAAAAAGATGGCTTTCGTTTGTTGTTTTACAAATTAGGGTCGAAAATCTCTCTCAAACAGTAATAAAATGCTCTTTTCTTGTCTTTAATTTACAATTTTATCGAAGTTATCGGCAACTTATTAAAAATATATTTCAATAAATTTTTCTTGAAAGAAAAGCTTTTAATGATAAACTTAAGAAAATGATAACGAAAAAACACTTTATTTCTGTTTATTGTAGACAAAAAATTTTATTAAAAAAAACAAATGTTTTATTGATCGACTACCTGATACCCCAACTCAAAATTTAGTTTTTTTTTTTTTAATAATTAAACCACTGACATCTGTATTTTCTCAGACAACCAAGCGATTGTCAGATCTAATTCGGGTGTACATATCAATTCCAAACTGGTTAGAGACTGCCGCGATTTCCTTGATTTGCATTCGCAGCGATTTTGTTCACATGTCATTCGGGTTCCTGGCACACTTTTACTGGCTGTTTATCCATTTGTAAATATTGGTAATCGTTTTACCTTTCTTTAGATATTAGGCAAATGTGTCTATTGCACGCTGACGGATCTTGGCCTGATATATTCATGTGGCTTAAATTGGCAAATTACTGAAACTTGATTGTATGTACACCTTAAATGCTGTGTCTTTTATAATAATAATAATTTAAGGGATTTTTACTTTAAACCGAAGTCTCTGAGCCGATTGTAGAGCGGGCATCTGCAAAAGTAAAAATGTAGTTGTGTTAGTGAGAACGTGAAAATTACTCTTTCAGAGAAGTACAGCATCCGCCACACATGTGCATTTGAAGCTGTTGCAAGATTATTTTTCTGTGCCTAAAAAAATTTGCGTACATCCTCTGCACATCTGCTTTCGTCGGTGTCTCATTGACGACTAAAGCAAGAGCGTAAGAATACGTGTGAATTGAGCGCGAACAATTGTTCTATGAAATGAACATCATTGTTGTAGAGACTGATGTATTCGTCGATGTTATTCAGATGTGAGGCATCGTCTCATGTGCAGTAAAGTGAGTCCTAAGACCCACTTTTTAAAATCAGTAAATTTTTCGATGTTTTGCTTATAATTTTTTTATCTTTCTCAGTCTCAGCTAAACCGTTGACAACCTCCATTACAAAGAAATCTAAGCACAATGAGTGCGTTTTGTTTGAAAATATAATTTCGAGTCTATTTTGTAAATCACTTAGGTAATGCGTTACGTTATTTTTGTATATAATTTTTTGTTTATTATAAAAACAATTTTCATATTAACAACACAGCCGATCACCCAAGTGATTTACAAAATAAGACCTTTATTTTGCTATTTTTGTAAATGGACAAGTTAGGTGAGCGTGAAATTTCTTGAATTGACTACGACTTACATATTACCAAAAATGTCGATTTGTGTCTAGCTGAGTACTTCATCAACAGAATCCATCTCTTTTAATAAGCATCTTCTTCATTTACACGATTTCCAGTCATGTGTTTGTTTTGCGATATTGCATGTCGGTTTTCTTAATGTGTGCCCTTCTCAGCGCACACAATTGTGAGATCATCACCTGCGCAAAATATTTGAAGTTAGTTTGTTGCTTCCACTTTTGTGGTGTCAGGTATTGATCTGTATACCCTTTCATCGAGTCGCAATCAGGTCTTCAAACTCGTAACAGAGTTGTGATCTGGGCGTCAACTTTCACAAATCGGAATTGATGCTCTTTACCAGACGATACAATTTATCTGCCTTTAATATGTCGAACTCAGCAGCGTTCAACTCTCTTTATTCACAAGGGTGAAGTATGTGGGCTTATTCGTGGCCCCAAGCTGACCTGTAGGGAGAACATATCTTGAAAGAAAGGTTAAAGAAGACAGGTTAAGTGCTCCGTGGGCAAGATTTTGGAATGCCATCACCTACTGGCTCTGTCGGGTCATTATTATTATTACCATTAGCCAGTAGGTTGCCCAACGGCAGACACCGCGGCCTGAAAGATCCTTTGTGTCCTACTGTAGTCATGAAAGATGAACCATATGATCACCACCACACACCCAGTAGTTTGCCCTTGCTAGCAATTCATGTAATTGTTCATTTAACCACAATCGCCCATTCAGCTGTTCCCCATATAAACAGGAGCAAACCGAAAGCCATGTTCAAGCAACAATATCTCCGCCCTCCGAATGAAGTCGAGTAAATCACTGATAGCAAAATATCTAATCACATTCGGGTCCAATTGACCACATTCGGTCCATGGTGGAACCTATTATACTTTACTGTGCTCACGTTTGAGGGACGGTTTGTCAGAATTAGTGTTTTAGCTGTTCTGATCACCGTGTTCTCTGCTCCATTCAAACCAAAGCCTTGTTTGCTATACTTAACTAGCTTCCCACCGACTTTCTATTGAAGCAGAGAACTAAGCTGGTGGGAGTAAGGCTAAACGCTGTCAACTTTTGGCCTAATCTGGAATATGCGCATGCTGCGAACCATAGACGTATTCGAGTCGACTACATGGTTCCTCATAATTTTCTCGACAGGAAATTTGACTCCGAGATCCCAACTAGAGACTTGAGGTCTATACCGACGGCTGCAATATGGTCTGTGGTATATATATAGAGGGTGCTGATATTAGACTCTCTTATAGTTTGCCTGATCACTGTAACGTATTTCAACGTATATCTTCGTCCATGAATGCCAAAATATACATACGTATACACATACGAATGTATGGTATTACACATTTAATCTTATACAAACAACATGAAATTCGTTCGCAGTATAAAATTCGTGCGCACGAGTTAAAGAATAAACCTCGTGAGCACAAATTTAAATTTTTTAAAAACTATTTTGTGCAAAAAATATAATTCACGCTCACAAATTAAAAAATGAAACTCACGAGCATAAGTCATAAAACGAGCGAACCAAAGTAAATTGTGCTCACGAGTCGAGTTTTTAAGTACTAAAGTGTAAAAAAAACAAATAGCTTTAGTACATCAAAACATTATGGTGTTGCCAGACTTTAGTTATTCATATTAGTATTGCCGAAATATAAATAGTACCCCTCGTATTGGAAAATCTATCATGGATATACATATAGGGTGACTATATGTCTTTTCAGAAAGTTTACTGTTTTTCTTATTCGACTTAAAAAACGATCTCTAAAATTTTACGCATTGCAGCAGATTTTTAAACAATTTTGAGCATATGCATACGTACTTTGCTTGAAAGGCTGGTTTAGCCAATTACCCTTAAGCTATTGTAGTCATTTCTATACTAATGTTTGTATGCCAACTTTTCTAGGTTAAATTTAAGAAAAAATATAGAAAAAAAAAATTAATTTCGATTTATATTTATGATTTGCTTAGAGATAAGTCTAATATTCCATTTAATGTCACAGTTTCCATTAATGTTGACGTCGATGATTTGCTTTATTTATTTTTTTCAATAATTTTGCTTTTTGTTTATAAGAAACAAGTTGCAAAACAAATACAAAAAAATAAAAAAAATGTTGAAGGTAAACCACATTTTTATGCGCTGCTGTTCGTGTGCTTCTCTTGTTTTTTTTTTTTTTTTTTTTTTTTTTGGCTAAATCAAGAATAAATATTTACAATTCTGGTCATAATGTTACAGTACATAACAGGCCATGCCATGCATTTCATGGTAAATGAAACAACAACAACAAACAGTTAAACAAAAAACTGTACTATTTGTGGTCTTAAAAAAAACATTTTGTCGAGTGTTAGTGTTTGACTTTTTCCCTCCGTTTTCAGTTTTTTTCTTTCATTTAAAAAATTTTTTTTTTATTTTTAAAAATTTTTTTGTTTTGTTCTTCGGTCGTACTTATTTAAGGCATGAATGGGTTCATTGTAATTATTTTGTTTATTTTACTCTCCTTTAAGCCAAGTTTATTGTATATATGTATGTATGTAGAGAGTGTGTGTTTATATGTTATGCCATAAGCGTATGAAATAAAAGAAAGAATGTCATGAATACGTTTAAATATTGACTGTTATGAATATGAAATTAAAGGAACTGAAAGAAAAATTGAATAAAATTTAAGAGAAAAAAAACGGTCACATATGAGTTAAAAATGTAAAAAATATTTTTTATTTGTCTACTCTATTTCTAAAAAAAAAGTTAAACAGCTGCACAGAAATTTATAATTTTTTTTATTTTATATTTTTCAAGTTTTTCCTTTATTTAAGCATAATAATGTTTTTTTTTTTTTTTTGTTTTGTCTTGTAAATAAATATTTCCTTATGCAAAACTTTTAGGGTGTGTTTTGGAAAATTTATTGACAAAAATATTATTCACAAAATAATTTCACTTTTCATAGAAACTTGTACTGACTTTGTTTAAAATGGCAAAAAGGGTTTATGGCACGAGAGCGATAACAAAATTAAACGATCTGACACTTTTCCAAGCAATATTCAATAGCTTTGATGCCTTGGCTCCTTAAAATAGCCATCAACCGCAAACTCTACCTCTTCATTGCTGTTAAATCTTTTATCACCGCGCCATTTTTTCAAGTTTGGAAGTAGAAAATAACCCGAGGGAGCTGAACCTAGCAAATAATGTGGGTGCTAAAGCAATTCAGACTTTAAATCATTGATTGCTTCTAGTAGCCATGGCAATATTGTATCAGTGAAATAAAGTATTATCTGGATGAACATTTTTTTTTTGTAACTTTATCACTTCAATATTGTAATAACTTAGCATGTCTTTAAAAAAAATTATCCAACGCGTATCCCCAAAAACAGACGTCTTGTAAACAGAGTTGGCAACCCACTGGGAATCCAATTAAATCCACCTGGGTTTTATAATAAAAAAAACCCGGTTGTGTTTTTTGCAAAAGTTTTTCGTAGTTTATCTTTATATATAAAAATGAAATGTGGTTTGTTCGGATGCTTAAAACTTGAAAACGGCTGAAGCAAATTGTATACTCCATTCTGCGATTGTTTCCGTAATTGCTACGCCAAAATGGAAAAATTCTCAACAAGTGGCGCTATAGACGATCAATCCTTTATCTCTGCTTCTGTTAAAGGTATTTGAATATGATTCGGTACGTCGATTCAGTGCATATACCACCTTGATCCTAAGTTCCTGGAATTTAATTAGAAAATTAAAAATAAGTTTATTTCAAAGTAATCCCCATCGACTGCAACACATGGCAGCGCTTGATCCAATTCTAGAAACAATTTTTATATTCGGTTTTTGGTATTTCCCCTCAGTGCTTCCTCCTATTTTTCCATTACTTTCTCTCGACTGCTGAAACGCGTTCCCCGTTCGATTGAACAGAAAGAAGCCATAGGGAGCCAAATCAGGTGGCTGTTGGATGATATTTGTTGCATTTTTCGTCAAAATTTTTCGAATAATAATGGCACTGTACGACGGTGCGTTATCATGCTGCAAAATCCACGATTTTTCTGCACACAATTCTGGTCTCTTTCGGTGAATTGCTTCACGCAAACGTGTCATGACGCCCAAATAATACTCTTTGTTTACTGTCTGGCAAAAATTCATGATGCACTACACCATTAAACATTGCCTTCCCGGCTCATTTGGGGCACGCCATTTACTTGCCTGATGTTTGGATTGCTTGTCGTTCTTATAAACCTACGTCACGTCTCCAGTAATGATCCTTTTGATGAATGTAAGATCGGATTCAGCCTAGCAAATCATGTCTTTTGCTACCTCGACACGGTCAAAATTGTAAAAAATCGCCAACACACATAGAGATAGATGTACTCTTGGCTACGTAGCTTTTGCAAATTTCAAGCGCGAATATCAACAACAGATGTACTAAATTAACAAAAAAAAAAAAAAAAATCGGAAGGATGGGACCGCCACACGGGAGTTATTCCGGGAAGTTTTTGATCAAGCTGGTATTTTAACTTCCGCAGCAAATATGAAAAGGATTGGATAAGGGAGCATGGTACCTCCCATACAAAGTATATATTGATTTTTGTATAAATATCTTGCGAAAGGTTAGAGTGGAAGTTGCTGAATTTGGTTTAAGTAACTTCTAAGATAATATAAATCATCAGTCAAGTGGGCGGAATCGAATGAGTGAGCATGATACCTCCCACATTATTGATTTCTGTATATCTTGGGAACGGTAAAAGAAGTTTAGTTTTTAAATTGACGGAATTGGATAAGTGGGCGTGGCATCGCTCATATATAGTAACTATTAATATTTGTATATCTAGAGAACGGTAATAGTAAAAATTTCTAAATATGGTTTAAACAACATCCTGGACAGTATACATCATAAGTCAATAACTGGGCGAGATTATATAAGTGGGCGTGACAGCTCCCATTCATACTAAATATCGAATTTTACATGTATGGAGAGCAGTAACAGTTAAAGTTTCGTTATCTAAAACCATCAGTGAAAGTACAACTTTCCAACGCATGTATTGGCTTGTAAACCGGCTTAGTGGTTCTCGAGTTACAAAATGACGAACATAGGGCAACTTATTTTTAAATACGTAGATATTTTAAAACTGTTTGTGAAAGTCAATATAGCCATACAATCTTCAGAGAAAGTATATCGTAGTATATCGTAGTATATATAACCCCTACACGCTTTTAATTTTACACAGAAATTTTATTTGAATTTTTCGCTTTTATATTGTATGATTTGACACAATTACACGCTACTTATTCAATAGTTTTTTTAATATATTTTTTAAAGAGGCGTTTATAGATGATCTCTTTTTTTGACAAACTATTACGCACTTGTCATAATTTATTTAAAAAAAATTTTTGTTTAGCAATTCATCCATCAATCAAACAAATTTTTTGATCTTTTTTCAAATAAATAAAGTGAACGAAAATAATAATTTACACGCTTTCTTTTTATTTTTGATGTTAAAATTAAAAAAAAGAAACGAAAAACGTCTACACTTGCTTTTAAGATAACATAATTTTAAATTTTTAATGCACAGTGGTCGGATTTTATGGAGGTGGTAGCCAACAATACATACAGTTTGAATAACAATGCGAAACTGTAACCACGGTTTCGTAAAATTATGGAAATTATTTACCGATAAAATCGATGTGGCTTTTATTTTCAACTTTCTCACACTGCTCTGCTCTTAAGGTCTGCAGTAAGGATGCAACAAAAACAAATATAAACATACACTAGCTAAAACCCGGCGTGCTTCGCTATCCCCATCTTAATTATTATCTTAAATACTATCTTAGTTACATTTTTTAACCTTTTTCCCCATTTTGTTCCCTTTCGGTCAAAATCCATTCATATGTTCCTTCCAGAAAGACACTGTAGATTCTGCTTTTTAGCTGTTTACTGTCTTCAAGCAAACATACATTCGTTTTTATATAGTATACGTACATACATATGTAGATAGTTGTCGTACTCCACATACACAAAATTTAAAATTTAGTATTATTGTAAGGTACCCCGCCCACATATCCAATCTCGCCCATTTACTAACTGATGATGTGTATTGTTCACAACGTTGTTTGAACATAATTTAGAAACTTTTACTATTGCCGTTCTTAAGATATACAAAAATTAATATTTACTTTGTATGAGAGGTACTACGCCCATCTGTGCGATTCCGCCCACTTTTGCCTGATAATTTGTATTGACCATGAATCTATTTGGGCCAAATTTAGAGACTTTTTTGCTACCAATTTGAAGATATAGACACTTTGTATGGACTGCCCAGTTGGAATTTTTGAAAATTATATAGCCTATAGTTCCTTCCAGACATACAGAGAGATAATGCAAAAATTTTAAGAAAAATAGCAAACATACAAATACACATTCATTTTTATTTATAAGATCTATCTTCAAAAAACTGGTTCTTCTCAGAGACTTCAATAATATATTGTAAGTAAATGTTTTATTTTTGGGTATAACAACTTTGGTTACACCTGTGCAATGTGTTGTAAAGTATCTATCATACAAGCTAGTTAGATCGACTTTATTATTTTATTTTATTTTCATAATATGCTTTCGAATAGGGACTTCTAAACTTTGATAGTTGATAGCGGTCGTATGATATTGAAGCTACATCTGTCGAATTGTTTTGCCAAATTACCATGAATGCTCCAAAAAACGTGCTAATAAAAATAATTTTTGTATCAAAATGGCTGTTCTGTTCGAGCCACGTTTCGCGAACTTCACCAGTTTTACGGTGGCCATAATCGTTCTACCAAGGGGCCAATTCGCAGAGCAGCGCATAAATTTAAGTCTATGACAACTAAACCCAAGAACTGCCGATAAAATCGCCGCTGTCGCAAATAATGTCCTGGATTCGCGTCGCTTACAAGAACTTGGTTTTTAACACATCAAAACTTAGCGAATTTTGCATCGTGACGTAGGCCTGCATTCCCATAAAAAGATCTTCTTCAGCGATGGGACCCATTTTGGAATGAATGAGCTAGGCTAGGTTAGCGTAGTTGCGTAGTCAACAGAAAAATTAGCACTTTGGTGCCGTTTTAAAACTACACTAAGGCCACAGATAATAAAAGAGAGAACAGGAATTGCTTCCATATTAGGCTGTTTAAAAAATGAAGAACATCGAGAGAGTTCAGGCGCGCGTACTGCACCAAGTTATTTGAAGAGGTACTACAAAGAACCTTTATCGCCTACCTGCAAATCCTGGACATCTACAGAGAAATTTAATGACTTTCTTCTTCTCAAAAAAGTCACTGCAGTTTCTATATAAAGGCTTAAAGCGCAAAACTATTCTCTTAGCGTGTGTCTCGATTCCAGTATGCCTATCTCCTATCTACAGAGGCTTTCGTGTCCTATCGCTGTCATACCGAGGCCACATTATGCTTGAAATAGCACACGAAAACATGAAGCTCTACTTGCTTTGTGCCTTTCCATGGAAAAAAACTGATTTTACCCTTGAAGACAGTCATATCACAGCAAATGTTGGAATAGGAGATGAAAAATTCCATACGTAATTGGGGCTCTCCTAGTATGTTCAGCAGCCCTTGCATTTCCCTGTATCCCGGCACCCAAATTAAGGAAATGGTACATGCACCATTGAAATGGGTACGCCAACAAAAACAAAACAATTTACGAAATTAGGACAATACCAATCCATAATAAATCCATCGGTACATATTTATATGACTTTACCAGGACGACGCTACGAGCCTGCATGATCTATTTGAGGGCATGGTCACCTCGCGTGGCGGTGATATAAACTCGCCACCGAGATTGTGCGGTTTGACCGCAGTCAGCCCGATTTCTAAAGCCAAAGTCATGAAAATTTTCACATTTTGAATGCTTTCCATTTAGCGAAGCCATGGCGGCTATTTGGACAATATGTACTATACGAGTACATATATCGTGGCATCGCTAGGTCATTACAAGAAATAAAAAATTTCGATATATTATTTAAATTTAAAAATAGGCTGAGCTTAATGATATTAAAAAATATGAAAATATTGAATGGATATTATGCTTAAATTAAATAGACTTTTATGATATTATTTACATCAACAAAAAAATCCTTTTTAAATTCAAAAGGAATTTTACGCCTCCATTTACAATTAACTTAAGCGTAGCTCAAGTAACAATTGAAAATATTATCTTTCCCTTTTAGAATTTTGGTGTTTTTTTTATTACACAATAAAATAAAAAATAAAGAAACAAATCGCGTTTTATGTCCATGACTTAACGTCAGTAGCGATCTACAGGTAAAAGGAAATCACTTATGAAAATTCATTAGTTCTCGTTTTCTAACAATTTTTATGAAGTTTAAAGTCATAAATACACGATTAATGATGCAACATTGCGTCTGATCATAAACATCAAATGGTTATACCAGTAGAAGTAACACTACCACAATCGTAAAGATTTAATAGAAGGGATTATAGACAGAATATGTTATTAAGTAAATCCTTTAAATTCCATTTATTTATTTATTCTTTTGATTTATGGAAAACTACTACTCATTCTATATTCAAATAGCAGGAAATGACAAAAGTACAATTTCAACACAGCCTTCATACTTAAGTTATGAGTGAAGTATTAATATTGTTACGTTTTAACCTTTTTAAAATGTTTGAGTTCATTTAAATTGCGTAGAATAAAATACATAACGCGCAGTTAATGTTTTACTTTATACAGTCGTCTATTTACACAATTATAACTCTACAGTATTTGACTTATTTAATATTATTAATACACCAATTTACTCAATACTGAACTTTACACTATGACTGCTCAACTATAACTGACTGACGAAGGCAAAGCAGCGTCCCTTATATATCTAACTGCCATCCGTTTGAATTGTTCTAGTAAAGTCTTAAAACTTCTCAAATCTTCTATTCAGATCCGTTAATTCAAAAGTAATATCCAAAAGCTGAATTGGTAACACCATTAAATATACAATTGGTAACACTGTTAATAACACATATAATTACGGCATTGACAGACAGCCTTGACACAAACCGATAGACTTAAATCCTACAATACAGCTTTATAGCTCCAAATGTTCTAATGTTGGTGTATCTTTTCTTTAGGCATTTTGATTTCCGTAACAATATTATGGAATATAAATAATCCTATCTCATACATTCAAATGGATTCGCTATAGGGAGATCGATTATTCGACTTTTTTCAAAAACCAGTTTTCGAATAATTCGAAAAGTAGCACTTTTAAAAAACCGGTTTTCGGTTAATAATAATTCAACTAACCGCTTAACCGGTTCTTTTATTTAAATAAAACTGTTCCTAATTCTTGAAGCGCATAGGTCCAGCTCGTTTTAAAAATAAGCAGAAGCTGATGGAGAGCTTGGAATGAAAGTAGCAATTAGTACTGACAATAATTCTAACAAATCTCATAAAAACTGTGCCAAAACGGTGTGTGGAGGCTATAAAAAACAAAGTTTATTACTCAAAATACTGCAAAATGCTTAAGTTTCGAACAGCTACTCAAGGAGCTAATTTCGTTTTTGTTGTATTACTTCGCAAGAATGAGAATGGAATTAAATGTTTGTTATTATAGTTATAATTTAGGTGCGTAAGATAATAAAAAGTAAATATTTTACTTTGAATAAATCCGTTAGTAATATACGAGTTCTGAATTGCCACGACAAGAAATTTGCTTAGATTTCGAGCAGCACTGTACGTAAATTTATGCACCACGTATTTAATAGTGTATGTGTCACTGTGGTAAGTTAGGTAATAACCTACCTTTCAACCAAGAAGTCGTCGATTCAATCCCAGGCGACTGGTTATGTGTATTTACCCTGTAAAAAACTTCACTAACTAATACATCTGCCGTTCGGAACCGACGTTTGTGTGTTTGTGGTCTTTCAATGAATCTAGTTGATCATTCTCCATATATAAAAATCAATATTTATTTACAGAAGATGAGAAAAGATTATTTTTGCCCAAGAGTGCATATCTTTTACGATCTACCTTGGTTTTCACGTTCTTTGTGAGATGTTTAAGGTTGTCGTATATATAAAAATAATTAAATTTATACAAATAGTTAAACGATGAGCATATTTTCAATAAAGAAATATACAAACGTATAAAATTTATACTTTTTTAAATTAATCGGTTATTCGTGTTAAATTAACCGGTTTATTCGGTATACGAAAAATGAAGATTTTGAAAAAACCGTATTCGACAAAACCAAAAAAACCGGTTAAAACCAGTCGAATAAAAACCGTCCGATCTCCCTAATTCGCATATATTGATTTAAAAGGTATAGAGTTATTGGATTATTAGAGATCTATCGATAAACCCTGCCTCATAGATGGCCTCGTTTATGTGGACTTTAAAGGCATTAGTATATTCCAGCTAACGTCATAGAGAGCTGTGATTTCAGAAAATTGGTCAATTTTCCATACCTTTAACTCGTTTATGCAGAAAATACTTATAATGACATCTGGCAATTAATGTTGTCTTCTCAGAGTCTTATATATTCTCTTTAGAATTATACTTCGGTAGAACTTGTCGTTGTAATTGATCATAAATCGCCAACGTCATTTAGAAAAAATTTTGATCCATCAACGACAACGGCTGAAAATCAACGCTAAATAGTATTTTGTTATGAATCCATTGCAATATGGTGAACATTATATGGTCTGGCGTCGTTCTTTATACGGAGTTGTAAAATTGACGGCCACTGCATCTACCATTAAATGGACGCAACTTTTACACTATCAAAAACTTATTTTGTAAAGAAAAATCTATCATTTGCACGTCCTGCTCAGTCTGAATAATAAACTACATAACCTCCAACATTTATACATACATACCAATCGATAACGTAAACAATATATTAATTTATACAAATTTTAAATAATTTCGTTTACGAAATTTGAAACTTTGACATTGGTCGATTGCGATATAGGACAGAGCTGTGATTTAAAATATCACCTCGGCGAGTTTCAGACATATCCTCATATAGTTAATGCAGAAAACATACATCATGACGCCCTGAAAATGCCACTTAAAATAAAAGTACATAACACGCGTTAATTCGTCGACAACTATCGTGCGTTAAAAAATTAACGAGCATGAAAAACTGCTAGTTACACAACACGCGTTAAGAACGCATTTTCTGTCAGCTATTTTAAGTTCATTTTCTGTTTGGGCTTTGAAAAATGATTACTGTCAAAAATACACAACGCGTTAAAAAGTTCAAAGTTAACCAATTTTCCGCCGCCAACGCGTTAAAATGTTTTTATACAACTCGTTCTATGCTTGTGTATTTGCAAAGCTTTTTTGCATAACTTTTTTGACAGAAATCTTGAGCCTACGCGCGCACTAGCGCGTGGTATGTACTTCTATCTTTAGCGCCGTTTCGCCGCTTTCTTTTATTCTTTATGACATCATTATTCTATAGCGTTTTCCGCTTGCTTTAGAGAAAAGACAGTTGAAAGACGTCAAGTATTTTATGTTTCACAGTCGAGGACTACAGCGTCTGCCATAAAATGTTGGCAATGCTTGCAACGTTTGCACACACAAAACTTCATTTCAATAAGAAGGTCTAATCATTTTAAATTTCTGCACAGTCTTGCAACTTGGCATGTTAAGTTGGCATCACTGACGAAATAACAGACTACATAACGTGATAACCACCGAAATGCAAAACTGAAATAAACTAAATAAGAGGTTAGTTCTCCCACTTCGAAGACAATGAAAGCAATTCTTATTTATGGTTGCACAAACTTGTTCTGTATATCGAAAAGGCCCTGATCTCTAGGAAGATAAAACTCTGTGCATTAACGAACATTGAAGGTGCTTTTACCTCACTCCGACAGTAGTAAAATAGGTCAGCTGTATGCGGAACCGAAGGTCGACGGGAGCCTCTCTTAGTTCCGTAGACCTTAGTATCAATGCATTTAAGGAATGACCTCAAAATGGAGTACTGTCTCCCCTATTATGGACTGTTCTTGTTGACGACCTAATTAGGATACTTAAACCCTAAAGGATACAAAATCATTGGCTATACAGACGATATCTCCGTGATGTAATCTTAAGATGATTGGTGAACTGATGCTGGACGCCCTGTACACAAGTTGGGAATCGTGTAGGATGGAGGGGTTATTAACCAACACTGCGAAGACTATCTTTATACCATTTACCTAGAAGAGGGTGGCGGAGATCCCCATTCTGATGATAAACTGAAATGGAGGATTCTTCTAAGAAGTGAAATATTTGATCATCACCTTTTAAAAGAAACTTACTTTTGCTTACTACTCGCACTTTAAGTCAGCTACTTGGTTAGTCAAGAGGCTTAAGCCATAAAATGACCTAACGGATGTACATATACAGAAAGGGTCAGGTCTACCGTACTATATAATGCTCTTGTATAGTGAGGTAAGGCTCAACAGTCAACGCTTGTTTCTAGTCTATGTCGAGTGCAGAGACTTGCATGTCTATGCATCACATGAAAGCTTTTCTGAACCTTAATCCGCTTGGCTATACAAGAGAAGGCTGCGGGCAATCTCCATTCATAGGAAGGGAAAACTTAATGCAGGCAACCATACTGGTCATCTTAAGATCTTGCGGAGGAATCTGGGACATACCATTTAAGCTTTAGTTTCATTAGGATGACCCTGTGGTCATCTTCCCGTCGAAGGCGGAGTGGGGCGCAAACCCAAGGTTGTTAAAAGATGACTCATAAAATTTTTACGTGGATGGATTCAAGATGCTCCATGGAGTGCAGTAATAGTGGTGCCTAGGCCACACAAATCGATAACTTTTAACAGGCACATCATAATTTTCATAGAAACTTTACGCAATATTGAAAACTGTGGAAATCCTATTCGAAAGTGGGCATGCAGTAGTAAGGATCAAAATACTCTCGAACATTCAATTGGTCCTAAAAGCCATTAGCAGTTGTGCATTTTCGTCCAAAGCAACAACGCGCTTAACAATCTGGCTACTTAAAATCAGGTCACCCTGATCTGAGAGTGGAGCATGAGGGTCACGAGATGGCAAACATCTTTGCTAACTGGAGGGTTAAGGCGACTTTCACTGCACCAACTCGATCCTTTGGTTTCAACCGGTGTTTATTGAAAGGCTAGAGGAGAAAATGTTCAGCAAGCATTGTAGACCAACATTGAAACGACACTAGTGGCCTAGACCATTACAAAAAATTTTTTTATTTGACGTTAAGAGGGTGAAGTTTGTTTTCAAACTGGGTAGGACACGCCTAAGGATTCTTTTGGGGCGCCTATACAGAATGGACATATCCACAACACTGGCACCTGCAGTTTCTGCTGTGGGGAATAGATGTCAATGCAGCACTCAATCACTAGCAGTGCGGGTCCGGGACACAGATGGTACAGGCTACTACTATAGGTGTATAAGCTAGGTGAGCACAATTTGATGACTTTCTCATTGAAAGAGCAGGTCCGGTACCTTGGCAGAGTGAGCTCGCGAATAACAATAGAAGCCACAATAGTTTAACGGCGGTCCCAGTTTTTTTTTTTTATAAGAATCTTTTCCTTTAAATTTCTGCTTTCAGTAAATTTTCTTTAAAAAAAGGTGAAGAAAAAACGAGCATAACTAAAGTATAACGAAGGAAGCTGTCAAAATTTAAATATTAAAAAACACCCTAAATTAACTGAAAAATTTTAATTGTGGAGGTCATTGATATTGTTTTGACTGTAATGAACACACCTTTAAGAGGAACCTATGTTTTACAGCTTTTTAAAGAAATAATGTAAAGTATGCTGCTACAAGAGATAAAATTTAAAAAATTCTTAAAGATTTCCTTAATAAATCACTATAAGCAGAAAAAAAAACTAACAAAGAATCCAACACTCCCTGTTGTATTTTTAAAAATCATGCTGTTTCGTCGTGAGGTATCATCCAATTGACACATAAAACATAAATTTTGAGAAAAAAAAAGGCATTTTTTTCCCTCTCAAAACGGATTAAATTTCAATATTTTGCGCTGATATGTTTGTTTGTTATTTTGTGTTTTTGCAAAAAAAAAAAAAAAATCATAAGATATGATCATGTCTTTCAGCAGTCAACCACAAGTTCATTGAATTTTTTAATATTTTTTCCTTATTTTTTAGCACATTTCTTACGGGAAATAGCATATATAGAACAAACCACTGAGTTAGATAGTAACCAAAGACATTCCGATTCTTACTCCATATTGATTACAGTTCATATTAACGGTTATTAAAAGAAGAAACAATGTCATCAGACATTTCTTTGCAGACTGTATTTCAAAATTATAAACAAAAGTATTTATTTTGTATTTTTTCAGACTCTGTTATTATGAATCTTTTTTTTTACTTAATCGCAAGAGATTTTTATATATAATCTGTGAATTAAATAGAAAAAATCTTAAAAAAACATCGTTTGTCATACGAAGTTTTACGAAAATGGAAAAATAATTAAGCATTTCTTAGATTACGAAAAAAGGTTATATTACGTGACAATATTATCATGTCACTGGCTATTTCAAATAGTGTGACATCTTTATTGTTTTTTAGATTTTCGTTAAAAACACACCCTTATTACGAAATATCTTTCTTTTAGCATCTGTCGGTATCCCCGCTTTATGTTATGTTTTAACATTTTCTGACAATGACAATACATACATATGTACCTCGTATATGTATACTGCGTAGTATTCACAATCATTATACATATCTTACAACAGCAAATGTGCTGATGTCATGAGTCGATTTGTTTACATGATCATTGTAAATATTCCCACCTAGACTCTCGCTGCGATTTAGATTTAAGCCATAAAGCTATACTAACGCCATAAGCAAGCCATTTAAGCTGCCTATTAGCATAGGCACAGACCACAAAAACTTCTCTTCCCGGGGATTGCACTTACGCTACGATGATTCATCGCCAATTATTCACCAAGGGTTAAAGTTAGAAAGAGATAAAGGGTAGTCCAACCAAAACGCACAATGTTAATGGTAAATAAAACAAACGTTTTCCATAAATTCTCTATAACGTTGATTTCAGGAAACTGCGGATTTAAATTCTCCTTTAAAATGTCCAAATACATAAGCAGACTCATTTTTCCGTATATGAACTTTAACCTACCAATACTATTTGCTGACATGAACCTTTACATCACGACACATCCGCCGCCATATTTGACAATAAATCTTAGATTTTTTGTAGTTTAAACAAAATTTGGTTTTGTTCATTCCATCACTTCTGGAAACGTTAAATTTCATGTGTGAAAACAACGATTTACCAGAAACTTGGATCAAATAAACATAAAGATTGGTCCACCCAAAAAGCACGATGATAAAAAGCACGTAAATAAAACAAAAAGTTGTCAGAGCATTATCTTAATATTTTTTACTACGATAGAAGAATATATGACAATTATGTGTGAAATACAATATCGGCCATATGCTCGACAAGGCTTCGGTGGCATACTCCTATCCCTCAGTTCAATGTAGTTAATGAGCCAAATTATCTCATTCTTTAGCTCCTGAATTGTTCTAGACTTGTTGATGTACACTTTTCTTTTAAATATTCCCAAAGAAATAAGTACAACGGTGTCAAATAACATGATCGTGGCGGCCAATTATCATCACCACGACATGAGATAACATGGCCATTGAATTTCTCGCCCAGGTCTATATGCTTAATTTCTGGCCACAAGCAGTCCATGATCATCTCACCATTTACGGCAATTTGGAAGTAGCACTACCCGATTATTAATTTGTCTTTATCTTAAATATAGTAGCAGCAAGCAACTAATCAGCCAAACAATGAGCTGAGTCGGATTGTTAAGCATGTACCTCCCATACAAAGTAAACAATGATTTTTGTATATCTCGAGAACGGTTGGATTTTTCTTTTTTTTTCTTCGTCACTCCATATTGGCTTTCCACAGAGCATTCATTGCCTTGTTTCAGTTTCTTTAATCTTTTAATCTTTCATGCTAAGTAGATGATTAACCCACTGTAGCTTCCTCTATATGATATTGCGTAGTGGTGAAGATTCTTGCTAATTGGTGGTGATCTTTACTTTAGCATTGTAATTTTTTTCCCAGTACGTAGCGTGGTTTTCTGATCATTCGTCTGATGTTTGACATCATCGCCAGAGGTATGCGGATGGTGGGGGGGCTTTTTCTTTATTTTTTAGATGGAGTTGTCTGGAGGGAAGTTAAAGCCTCTTTAATAAACATTTGAATCCACAATTAAATTTGTCATCGTCATGTTCTCTGCTGGGGCTCGAAGCTGAGTCGTTTGTGTTGTTATGCGTGCGCTCTAGCCACTACACTACGCCACACCCCCGGTAAAAGTAGAAATTTCTAAATTGGGTTAAAGTATTTGGTAGTTAATACAATTCCTCAGTTCAAATGTGGGCGGAATCGAACAAGTGTTGATTATTGCATATGTTGGGAACGGTTTAAGCTAAATTTCTGAATTTAGTCATCATTGAAAAAGTGGGCGTGGCATCGCCCATATTTAGTAGGATATACTAGGATAACCGAACTAAAGTAACCCCTCCCGCGTTGCTGGGAGCCTTTGTGTTGTATACCTCCATAAGAAAAGTTTCAAGGAATGCATTAAAATTAATAATTTGTATTGACTACCAAGTCGTATAGCCCAACTTCAGAAACTGACATTCTGTTCGTTATTTATTTTGTATTCGAGATGCCACACCCAATTATTCAGTTTCGCCCATATTTTGATTGATGATGTCTAGTGACTACGAAGTTATTTAGATCAAAATCAGAAGCTTCCACTATTACCGTTTAAAAGATATACAAATATCAGTATTTACTTTATATGGCAGGTGCCACTCCCATTTTTCAAATTCAACCCACTTTTTGATTGATGTTTTATATTGATCACAAAGTTGTTTGTAACAAATTGAGAAACTTTCACTACTACCGTTTTCTAGATACACAACAATCAATAAATTTTTTGTATGGGAGGTACCACACCCACTTATTCAATTTCGCCCATATTTCGACTGATAGTGTAAATTAACTACGTAGTTATTTAGATCTAATTCAGAAGCTTCCACTATTACCATTTTAAAGATGTACAAATATCAGTATATACTTGTATGGAAGGTGCCACTCCCACTTATCCAATTCCGCCCACTTTTTTAAGATGATTTATTTAGCGTTTTAAAAATATAGACATATAATTAAAAAATTTATATGGGCTTGGCACCGCCAATTAAACCAAAGCCGTCAGTGAAAGTACATCTTTCCAACGTTTGTATTGGTTTGTAAATCGCTTTAGTGGTTCTTGAGTTATAAAATGACGAACATAGGACAACTTATTTTTATATATAGTATGTAAGTTCATATGGTATATAGAAGTGAAGCCACACACCGACTGATAGCTTTCTATATATTTTTTTAAAACTGTGTATGGTTTATACGTTTTAAAACAATTTTCACACAAAGCTTTCACATAAAGCTTAAATGCTGTAACAAATTTCGTTTTCAAGTAATCCCTATGCAATACAAAGCTGTTCACTCTAATGTCTATAACTCGCGAACCAATGGAACTATAAAAACCACATATGCATAAGAACCTTGGTATTGACTTCACCTCCGTTTGAATAAAATCGGTTGTTGCATTTCAGAGAACATCAAGTACTACGCATTTTATAGTCCTCTCAAGTGAATGGCGTTCACCAAATTAGTCGAGACCATTTTTAGTCAAACAGACTGTAAACAAAGAGTATTATTTGGGCGTTATGAGACGTTTGCGTGGACATACCGAAAACCGCATATAAAAAATGCAAATGTGAAACTATGACGTTAAGATTTAACAAAACAAAATAAAAAAACTCATCCGGAAACTTTTTGATCAAGGTAGTATGTATAGATAAAGATATACATACATAGATGTGTGTTTGTTTGAAGACCAACAGTGTCTTTCTGGAAGTAGCTATAAGCTATCTTTGTATTTAAACCGGTAGAGAATAAAATAAGGAAAAAGGGTAAACAATTATTGCTTCGGCAATAGGGGTAGGGAAGTGAAGCGCGCCGGGTTTTAGCTGCTTATATTATACAATTTGTTTTTTAATGAAAATCATAAATTTATTTTATGTGAAAAGAAAACTATAATTACCGCGTATAATGCTTCATTTACGTTTCATTATTCTCTATAAAAATCACCACGAATATTGAAACAACAAGTTTCATTTAAATTCTTAAAGTCTGTCGTTTGAGTGACCAAATATTCACCCTCGAAATTGGAATTGGGTAAATCGATATTAAAATCGACAGTATGATTGAAATGAAATATTTGCTAAATTAAACAAAAAAGAAACAGAAACGGAAACGGAAATGAAAACAATAATAAATTAAAAGTATTACGTATATAAATAAAAAAATATTGCAAATTTGACTTACACCTTTAAAGAATGGGCATTTGCAATTTTCTCCAGATACTTCGCTTAAATATGGATACCATATATCGGCAGGATTAAACGCGGCATTGCACATATCTTGACGTTTTATATTGTAAATGGTATTGACCCAACTACCACGTTTTTTTACATATGTATCAAGAGCATATGAATCCTAAATAAAAAACATAAATTTTGTAATTAATTTATTTTGTTCCTTTTACCACAATACCTGTCCTATTATATCGGCGACATAATCCTTTTTCCACACAATTGTACCATGTACATATACAGAGCCATTCGACAAGAATTCCCAATGTAAATTTCTTTGCCAGAAATAGTCAAAGAAAAAGGCATCTGATCTATTGCACGGTGAAAACACAGTTTCATCTTTAAAATCAATACCGTAACGATAGGATGTCTAAAATAAGGGATTTAATGATTCACTTGAATTGTTTTGCGTTTAAGCAAGAAAGTGTCTAATCGTACTTACCAGTGTTCCATAGCTAATGAAGAGTAGCGTTAACTTTAATAAAATTTTATTCAACATTTTTAAATAATAAATGATATTTTTGGAATTGCTAAGCTTTATTTATATTACAAAGAGATTGTTTTTTATTATGTTTTATTTTATCATTTAGTAATTAATTAACATGAATGAAGTTTACATGGCATGGTGATTAAATTTAAGGTGATAACAATCATATTAGAATTATTACTGTAAAACATGATTTTAGCCACGTTCAAAGCACAGTTAGAAAGTGTGAATTTCAATGTAAATATAAGTCCATATTTTTTTTTTAGCAAAGACAAAAACCATTTATTTTGTTAACCATCTAACTGTGTAGTTTTGTTTCAAAACACTTTCTGTTTGTGTAAGACGACTATACTCAGCAGAGCAGAAAATCTCGCTATAAAGTTAAGCTAACTATTATGTTAAATGACAAAGTGCTAAATTTAAATTTCATTATTAAAACAAACAAAATTTCATTGATAAAAAATGTTTAATATAAAGATGAAATTAAGGTATATTAGACTGAGAAGCAAAAAATAAGAAACTATCGGGTGGGCCATCTATAGGTTTAAATTTCAACCAGCAGTTATTTCGAATTTGGCAATATTTATGTCATTCTATTCAGTCACAAAATTCAGTATATTATCTCCACTGAATGAAATGAATCGATTTACGCTTGAGCAACTTTGGGATTTATCGGTCGGATATTGAAAAATTATCGGAGATCATCTTTTCGAATGAAGCTTATTTTGATCTTGGTGGTTACGTTAATAAGCAAAATTACCGTATTTCGGTCGTATAGAAGCAAATGCACCCATTACGAGTGACTGTTTGGTGCGGCTTGTGGATCAGAGGCATCATTGGCCCAAATTTTTGAAATAAGGACACCGCAACCATTACAGTCAATGGAGACATCTATCGCACACGAATCAAACACGTTTCTCAATTGGGTCAATTGGTCTTGTTGAAACCACTTGTTAGCCAAGTCCAGTTTTTCCGTTTTGGGCAAAAAAATTTTTTCTTTAATCATCGCACGGTAGCGTTCGCCATCAACAATAACGTTCCTACCCTCGTCATCTTTGAAGGAATGGTTCAATGATGCCACCGGCCCATAATCTATGCATTGGCAGTTCTTGCAATGCTTCTGGCTGCTCTCCACAACAAATGCAGCAATTTTTCTTGTTCACGTATCCATTTAACCAGAAACGAGCTGACCATAATGTGGAAGAAGTGCACGATGCACTTCCTCAACAGAGCATGAATTTTGATAATAAAGCTGAACATGTTTAACAGTGACAAGTTGCACGATAACAGCTGAAATGTCAAAAAGAGAGTTGCTAAAAAACCAACCCGATACAATAGCTAAGGCAAAATTGAGTTTGTCAGACAGTACCTGTAGACATATAGTCAAAATAAGGACACATTGCGATTTTCCTAAAAAGCTTCAGAAAAAATGTACAACAACTGAGAAACGGTGCAAAATTTTTTTTGTCAAATAATGGTTCTTTACGTAGTCGAAATTCCAGCAGAAAATTTATAAGATCTTTTTGGTAAATGTTTTAATATGATAAAAGAGTTGGATTTTTAACTATTTTGATATAAGTGTTCCTAGTTTTTTTCATATGGCGATACCATATACTAGAAACTGCAATGGGTATTTGAAAAGTTTTCTTTAAACATTTTTAGATATTAAAACTTATACTCGTAAGTACAGGGCGTCCGCCGGGAAGATATACTACTTTGTTTTGAACATTAGTCTTGACAGTTCATATTTGGCAGTCGTGAGTAGAGACGTGGCAAATTTGTTCAGTAGACCAACGTGTTTTAATCGTTAAAACATTTTATCAAAATCAATCATCGATTTTCATGAAAAAATCATAATGAGTGGCGAAGTATGTTTTCATTTGAATGGTTATGTGAATAAACAGAATAGTCGGTTCTGGGCAATGGAAAACCCTCAAATTATTCATCAGTCACTTTTGCATCCATTAAAAGTGACAGTCTCGTGTGCTATTTGATCAGGAGGAATCAATGGACTTTTTGAAACTGACTTCTTTGAAACTGAAAACGGCGTAACGGTAACTATCAATGGGGAGCGATATCGTGATATGATTGAAAACTTTTTAACGCCACAACTGCATGCTTTGGGCTTGACTAACATGTAGTTTAAACAAGACGGTGCCACATCGCATACAACCAGGAACACTGGAATTACCGCTAGACCTCTTTCCACAACAAATTATTTTCTTTTTGTGAGGATATCTGAAAAGCAAGGTTTATGCAAACAAATCAGAACCGCTGGAGCAACTCAAACAAAATATTCTTAATGAAATTAATGAAATACCGCGTGAAATATGTGAGAATGTAATGAAAAATGTGCTCAAAAGGGCTCGCATTTGTTAGGCTGAGGCGGGCATTTATCTGATATTGTATTCCATACATAATTGCCGGCATTAAATAAAACATTTATCAATATAAGATCAATTCTCTTGCATATAACCCAAAATTATAAACAAACAAAGTAGTATACCTTCCCAGCGGACCCCTTTTCTTGTTTTCAAAGCACAAAAGCGACATTTAAATACTTAAAAAACCCCAGAGGAATCAATTTTATTTTGTTTTATAAAGAAAATCATATGCTTTATTGTTTGATTACAAGAAAACACAATCGTTTTTCCAATTATTTTATGTAAAAAACGATTTCAGTGTTAAACATGAAGGCGATCCGATAAATATTTAAAAACATTTCCTTTTAAGCTTAAAAAAATGTTGTGAAGAATCATGATTTATGGTTGACATGATCTTTAACAGAAACAAATTAAAATAAATCTTAGTAATAAAAACAACAACAACAACAAATTTATTATGAAAAAAAATAAGAATTTTTCTTTTTGTAAAAAGTGACCTTTTCTATCTCTGCTCATACGAGTAGAAAACAAAAAATGGAAAAAAAGGAATACAAATAATGAATTACTTGATCACGCCCTAAGAATGATATTTTTTTCATGCATTTCTTTCTTAAAAAATATTGATTTTTGGTGTTGTCGTTTCTTTACACATGACTTGTCTGACTGACTTGACAGCATAAATTTATAATAGATTAGCTATGACAATCAGGAGTGTTTGTATGGTATACCCTATACGCCATTATATGTGGTAATATTTAGAACACCTGACGAAAACAGTTAGAGATCCCCTCTTTGGGTAGAAGAGCGCAATTTGATACAATAATTTAATTTTTTTTTTTTTTAAATTTTTATTTTATTAACGTATTATTAATTAGTGAACTGCAGGCAGTATCGTTAATGTAAGAGAATTTTAAAGAAATCAAATAAGTCCGTGATAACAGTGTTGCCATATTTTTTTTTTAGAAAAACTGAAAATTTAAAAGAAAAAAAACTGATTTTGAAAAGAGTAAAAAAAATATAGATACATATACTACGTATCGAGTACGTTCTGTAAACCGAAAACAAGTGAAATTGAAATGAAAACTGAAAAAGTAACGAGTAAACATCACTACAATTATTAATTGAAGGCAAAAAACTAAAATGCTTAAAACTGCAAAATCTGCACAATTAATAGAAAACATAAAACTTCAAAAGTGCTCAATGCTTCAAAAAACTGTAAAATAAATCTGCACACTTGTCAACGCTGCGTGTCTACATGTGGATTCCGTTTTGGGTAGGATGAAGGGGATATACCACCCCTGCTGTAGGTTACTGCGCCGAAGGGAAGGTTTGCGTAGGGAGGTAAAGCTGCTTATATACAGGCAGATCATTAGACCTCTGATGTCTTATGCCTTCCCTGTCTGGTTTGGGATTTCGTCCCATCAAATGGAGAGGCTTAGAGTCTGGAAGGGGCGTATTTTGTCGGCTTGCCTTGGATTAAGGGCTCGCCAGTTCCCCGATGGTTCGTTCCGGAGACCGTCTTGTCGGGTCGTTTATGACCATGCGGGTTTCGAGAGGATCGATATTTTTCTTATGAGGGCTGCGCTGAAATTTTTGGAACGATCGTCCGTCCTGGAGAATGGGATGGTGACTGGCTGCTTCGAGGGGAGGTGACCCTAAGAGTGCACGGATACCTGTTGCCTGTGGATCTCCTAACGCTAAAGGACGAGGGGCTGCTCTATGGCGACGAGGGCCTGCTATTTTATCACAGGAGGGTTAATACGCCGGATTTGGACAGCCTGGTGTATAACACTGTACAGTGAGGTGGATGTCTGTGCCCTGTTGTTGTTAATTAGTTGTAAGTAGTGTTTTAAGTTAGTTTTAAGTATATGAGTGTTTCCGTTTTTCCATTTTTTGCGGAATATAGTATAAGAGTTGATTTGTTTTGGTGATGGATTACGGCTATTCTGCAGTATTTTAAGTTTTAGTTGATAAGTCTTTGATAAGTATAATTTACGCATAGAATAAGTATCTACATGATTAATTAGTTTAAGATAAACTATGTAAGAACAGATTATTTGGATGAAAAAAGTAAAGTAAAAGTCAACGCTGCGTGATAAATACTCGTACATATACGTAATACCTGACCCAGCTTACCTCTGGCAATTATTAGCAAAAAACGCCACCTACTGGAAAAAAATTATAATGCTAAAGTAAAGATCACCACCAATTAGTAAGGATATTCACCACTACACTACTACATCATATGGAGGGGGACAAAGTGGATGAATCATCTACTCAGCTTGAAAGATCAAATTGATTAATAAAACTGAAACAAAGCAATGGAGGCTTTGTGGAAAGCTAATATGTTCCATAGAGGAGTGACAGAGAAAATAAAATTTTCATACAAGAATTGCATAAGAACTCTGTATCATTAATTTGAAATGCTATAGACTGTTTTACTGAGTTCAGCTATGATCGTTGTAGCCTAAATGACGGCGGTGTTTTTAACGAATTTTTGCATCTTTTTGTAAACTTAACAACGAAACCTGGATCCATTATCACATTTTTATTATTATTATTTTAAACTTGCACGAAGCACGCCGGGTTCGCCATGTATAAATGTTTACTATTTCTCTTCATTTTATCTGCTTCCACTGCAAATCCATAAATTTTAGTTTCTTCCAGAAAGACAGTTTAGAATCTGCCCTTTAGCTGTACACAGTCTTCAAACACATTCATTTTTATATACAGTAGTACGCATATATATAGTTTGTATCCAGTGTGATTTCTGTAATTCCTGCTTTTTGACTGATGTGAATAGATAATGAGAAAGTGTCACGCTCACTAATCCAATCCCGCACAGTTACTGACTGATGATGTATATTGTTCACAATGTTGTTTGAACAGAATTTAGAAACTTCTTTAATTACCGTTCTCAAGATATATAAAAATTAATGTTTACTGTGTTTGGTGGATACCACGCCCACTTATCCAATGCGAAAGCGGGCGCGGCCAAGTGTATTGAACTGGCGGATGCGTCTGTCAGACTACCGCTTGGGTTCTTTGTTAGCTTAGCGGATAATTGGGCCTGTCGTAGAATGTTTTTGCCTAAACTCGAGAGAGAGAGCTTCCTTCATTGCTAGACTCACCTGTTCTAAATTGAGTAGCAAGCGCACCTATCAACTACTGAAGCGTGATTGTATAAATGTTTTCAATGGGTAGCCATACACACAGGCTGTGTTTACCTGTAAATGTTTTCTGTAGAGGCTAATAATCGATCGAGGAGGAAGTGAGTGTTACCCATTTCATATGCCAATGTCCGTCTCTGGCTAAACGCAGGATCTTTCATTTAGCTCGTCTTTTCTCGATAGTTGAACGGAGCTATCTATCTATTCTATGACATTAGGACCGTTGTCAGATGCATTAGGTCTTAGGGCTGGTTTAGGCAGCCTAGCTAATTCGCGACTTAGACACTGTTGTAGTCACCTATATAAAAGCAGTCAAGCTGCTATTAGGACGCTGACTTGACTGCTCAAAACTGGTTTCACTATGCAGAAGAACCCTCACGTCACTCCTGGATGTGTGTAGCGTCAAGCTGTGCTGGGTTCTTGGACATAGTGGCGTGCTGGGGAATGAGACTGTCGATGCGTCCGTCTAACTGGCGGATGCGTCTGTCAGACCACCGCTTGGGTTCTTTGTGAGTTAAGCTGATAATTGGGCCCGTCGTCGAATGACCCGTGGTAGAATGCTTTGGCCTAAACTCGACCGCTCTAGGGCGGAATTTGTCCTTAATCTGAGAAGGGAGTCTCTTAGGACTCTGATGGGTTTTCTGACTGGGCATTGCGGTACAAGGACTGAATTATGGGAAGCGGGCACTATTAATTTCTGCTGAGGGGGAGCCAGTGTCATTTCCCAGCTCTCCAGAAGTTCAGGCTTAGGTTGCTGGGCCAGGGCTTTTATAGTGTAGATGAGGTTGCGTCTGCCAGGGTCTGTGACCTGGAAACTTCTATATTGTATATAGGCTGGCTTACTAAGTGACGCCTGGTTTTTCTTTAAGAGTGTCCTTTCGTTATCTTTTTTTATATACTTATCTGTGTATCGGCATTTTCTTTGTTTTTCTTTATATTCTTATAAAAATTTTCACAATTTACCTTTCTGGTCTCTGGGTGGAGTGGGGCTTTACTACCTCTTTTAACTTAATCTAACCTAGGGCTGGTTTTCAACATAATTAAGGAGTGTTTAAGCTTCCAAGCGAAGCCTCTGAGCTGATTATCTGAAGGGGTGAATCCCGCCTTGTTGGTCAGAACTGATTCTTCATATCATGTAACATCTCAAACTGGCCGCTATGTGTGATCAAGTGAATTTTGACTTAACAAAGCTACCGCTCCCTTCTATTATTCATAATTTCCTAAGGGATCATTAGTGATGGCAAAACATTGGAATTTCTTCATGTAGTCTAAATTAAAACGTTTTATAAGAGCACAAGAGAGCTACAATCATTATACAATACAACTTTATTAAACGTATTGCTACCTACAGTTTAGGTCAAGTTTATAAGTATTGCGAGATATTTCAAGGTCTTTTATTGTAATATGATTGAAATTTCATAAAACAATGTTTGTTTCCATTTAGTCAACTTTAAATAAAAAAAAGTAACTTTAGATACATTTTAAAACACTAAAACATATGCTATAATCCATGGAAACACACATACACTTATAAAAAATAGGTACAATACTTTTAAATTATTATTTGATATTAAAATATAAAATTTTTATTTATATTTTTTTTATATACATATGTTACTAAACTCGTATTACTTTTTAAAAAGTCATTAGCATTTCAAAGAAAAAAATTAATAAAAAAAATTAAAAGTGTAATTTAAGATTTGCAAGAGCAGAAATCACTGTACTTTAACAGCATTGAAATGTATTAGGGGTATTCACTTAAAAAAAATTGTTAATATAATATGGAAGGAGTATTTTTCCAAGATACAGATATTCAGTGATGAAACAGAATGAAGAGTAATAAAGCTGCGGGAGCAGATGGTTTGCTGGCAGAACTGTTTAAAGCTCTAGGTGATAAACTGTTAAGAAGCATGCACTGAATTGTTCGTACCATTTGACTGGAAGAACGCATGCCTGATGACTGGAAACTCAGCATGCTATTTCCTGCGCATAAGAAATAAGACAGAACAATATGAGCTAACAATAGGAGAATCAGTCTTTTGCCGACTGCATATAAAAGTCTATCGAAAATTCTATGTACACGGTTGGAAACTAAAGTCTGTCGTATAATTGGACCCGTAAATCTTTTTTTCTCCGTCACTCCTCTAGAGATCATATTGGATTTCCACAAAGCATCCATTGCTTTGTTTCAATTTCAGTAATTAAGTTGATTTTTAAGATCAGTAGATGATGAATCTACTGTAGCTCGCCTCAATATGATTGTGTGTGATGGTGAAGATCCTTGCTAAGCATTGTAATTTTTTCCCAGTTGGTGGCTTTTTCTTCTGATCATTTGTCTAACGTTTGTCATCATCGCCAGAGGTAAGTTGGAAGATCAGGTGGTCTTCTTTAAATGTATTTGTCTACAGTATGGTTGACGTCTCTTTATTAAACACTCAAAACCTAAATACATTTTTTTTGTCATGTCCTCTGCTGGGATTCAAACCTGGTCCGTTTGTATTGTTCCAGATCTGGTAAATCTCTCAGCGACCAAATCCTGGAAAAATTTCAAGCAAGACAAATTGACAATCGGGCTTTTGACAGCCCGATATGTGCCGATACAAGGTCATCGGTTCAACACCAAGGGAAAAAAATATGCTTCTCTCAGGTACCGATGATGTTAAATGTGTTCAAGTATCGAAACAGAATCAGCAAAAGTGTATCTGTTCAGTAATGAGAAGACCAAGCTAATGGTATCAACGAACCATGGTGGTGACTATAATTTCGAAATTGTAGAATTTTTATCATTCATGCTAACAGGTGTATTTCGGGCTAGGCAGGATGTTCAGCCCTGTACAGAACGCTGATACTGCTCGTGCTGCTTTAACATGGATATTTAAGCAAGCAGATGAAGCTGTTATTGATGTGTTGAAGAGAAAGATACTTCGCAAGATATAGGGGAGTATCGCCATCGAGTGAACGACGAGCTGGGTGAGCTATAGAGAGATATTAATATTGATAAACGTATTAGAAGTCGCAGAGGGAAAGGATATAACTCCAGTGGATGGATCAAACTGAAGAAAATCAAAAGAGATGCCCACAAGATCGGTGCGAATGAAAATCTAACTTATATCAGTCCATATTTTATCCAATCTATTAAACAAATTTTTAACAAACTTGAAAAGTCAAATTAGTCTGTGACCCTGGTTATAAGTATTACGTTATGAAAAACTTATCTAAGAAATGTATCAGCCGTTCTTATCCGGGCTTAAACTGGGCTTACATAGGCAGTCATCTGCAGCTCATTGATTAAGATCCTTGATTCCTTGTTCCAGTTAAAATGTTCAGGAATATTTTATATGTATAGAGTAACATCTGTCTAACGAAACATAAGAGGGCCTGAAACCTGTCATGTCTTAATATGTAGCACAAAGCAGGCACTTTTGGTACTTTCAGTAATCTTGCCTTCTGAAAGCTTTCTCTTTGAGAGGTTCTATTCGATTTATTTATAGAATTATTAATTACAAAAGAAAATATAAAGGATGATCCAACCATAATGCATGATGTTGATTGGGAGTCACACCTTAATGTCAAGTTTTTTGACCAACTTTTCTTTGTTTCAGTGTTTGACAAATTCAGTCATGGAGAGGTACACAATTGAGCAGCTCGCTAAGATTGTTGAAGCCTGTTACGAAAATGGGCGTTCGAATCAAAATACATTTCGTGCACTTCGCGAGTTTTCTGGTCAGCATAATCGACCAAATGTATCCACAGTCGTTAGAATTGTAAGGAAATTTCAGAAGAGCTGTCAACCACGACTTGTCGTCGTGCCCAACAACTGAACATACCACGAACTAAACTGATGAGAATTTTGAATAAAGATTTGAATCTACACGCTTACAAGATTCAATTGACTCGAGAGCTAAAGCTTACTGACCATTTTAAGCGTCGTAAATGCGCCGAATGGTTGATTAAAAAGACAGAAGTGAATGATGACTTTACAAATCAAATCATCTTCAGCGACGAGGCTCACTTTCACTTCAGTGGATTTGCCGTATTTAGGAAAATGAGAATTCACGAGTGATTGTTGAGAAGCAAATGCATCCACAAAGAGTGACTGACTGTTTGCTGCGATTTATGGGCTGGCGGCGTCATCGGGCCATACTTCTTCGAATATGAGGTCCGCCAAATAGTTACCATGAATGGTGAAATGATAACGGACTTCTTGTGGTCAGAAATTGAGGATATGGACCTGGACGATATGTGGTTCCAACAGCATGGTTCCACTGGCCACACAACCAACGAAACAATGGCTCTTTTGGGCGAGAAATTCAATGGCCGTGTTATCTCATGTCGTAGTTGGACTTCCTTCTTTGGAGATATTTAAAAGAAAAAGTGTAGGTCAATAAGCCAAGTACAATTCCAGAGCTAAAGGCTGGGATAATTTGGCACATTAACGACATTGAACCTCAATTATGCCTAAAAAATCATTGAAAATATTGAGCGACGGATAGAGGTATGCCACAGAAACCGAGGCGAGCATTTGGCCGATAATTTGTTTCACACATAATTGTTATGGACCTTTCTATCATCATAGAAAATATTAAGATAATTCTCAGACAACTTTTTGTCTTACTTACAATTAACCTCGTGCGTTTTGGTGGGACCATCCTTTCATATCCTATGCTGTAGGGTATCAAATAATCGGTTTTAACCTATACGAGATTGCTCACTTGTATATATGAAAATGTTAAATAACTTTATTTAAAATAAATAATTAAAAACACAAAAAATTAAATGATCATTTAATTAAGATTTAAATTACAGAACTTCGTTAAGTTATTGTATGACGAGCAGCCTGTCTGTCTGCATAAGCACATGCATATCATACTTAAAACTCGATTAAATAACAATTTTTTTATATACTCGTATATTTTTATTTATTTATTTATTTTTATTGTACATTTAATCTGATAATAATTTTCAATTTCATTAAACCTTTTTTGTTTTGTTTTGAAATTATTTTTAATGGCGTTTTTTCATGTATTCAATTGCCGCTTTTGATTTGCATTAAAAATCGAATTTGAAAAAACACGTTTTTTTTTTTTTTTTTTTTTTTTGGTTGAAAAAGTCTTATAATTGAAAAGTTGACCTTCAGTGGAGTACTTGTTGATGGCAGGTGTTTATATTGAGATAAAATTATTACCATTATTTTTTGTTTTTGTTAAATCTAAGGAAGTTTTGTATACATATGTAAATAATTTCTAAAATAGTAAATAAAATAGGTGTGTCTTTATAAAATTGTTAATGCAATAATGCTTATCAAGACATAAGCTGAGTTAAGCAAATAATTTTTATTTCCTTTTTACAAAAATATTCAAATAATGCGATTAGGTATGTAATAACTAAATTTTTTACTACAAATTTGTTGCTAATTTTAAAAGGTGTTAAGTATTTTGATATATAATTAAGATTTAAGAGCTTTATTAAGTGAAGTTAGATTCGGGCCAGTGAATAATTTCGGGCAATTTAAATAAAAACTGAACAATTTCTAAACATTTTTTGAATGAAAAAGTACTAAAAGTATTAATAAAAGATTTTGAAATTCACCTTAAATTTCTTAGACATATAAAGGGTCCGCCATCTAACGTTTTTTTTTCAACTAGTGCTTCTTTCGCGAATGGTAATACTTAGCTCATGTCTGATTTGACAGATAATTTGTTTTATCCTTCCGCTGAACGAATATGGTTGTATATGCTTTGCTAAGTGGGCCTGCGATCGACTTGCAGAAGATGCCGATTTTGCCAAAAAAAAAATCATCTTTTCAGATGAAGCTCATTTTGATCTCGGCGGGTATGTAAACAAGCAACATTGTCGCATTTGGAGCACAGAAAACCCGCACGCATACATTGAAAAGCCGATACACCCAAGACGAGTAACTGTTTGGTGCGGATTTTGGTTCAGAGGCATAATTGGGCCATTTTTCTTCGAAAATGAGCAAGGAGTGGCCGTTACAATCAATGGCTATCGTTATCGAGCCATGTTGAACGAATTTTTGTTCACAAAAATTGAAGAGGAGGATATTAGCAACATTTGGTTTCAACAGGACGGCGCTACGTGCCAAACAGCCGAAGAAGGTCGCATTATCAGCCGCAGAGCTGATATCGTTTGGCCACCTCGGAGCTGCGATATGACACCGTTGGACTATTATTTGTGGGGTGCTGTCAAAGATAAGTGTTACGCCAACAAGCCAGAGACAATTGACGCTTTAAAAGACAATATTCGTGAAGCCATTGGTGAATACAGCTGCACACAATCGATAATGTGCTTAAAAATTGGACCGATCGTGTAGGCTACTGCATGGCCAGCCGAGGCAGCCATTTGAATGAAATTATTTTCCATTATTAATCGGAAGGATTGTACTTTCAAATAAAAAAAGAAATTTGAGAAAATATTCAGTAGTTTTTTTTGAAGCATTTTCAAAAAAAAAATATTTGGCGGACCCTATATAACTTACCAACATAGACAAGCTTGGTTGATTAATTTCAGCGTTATAATGAAATTGTTTCCTCCAACTATAAGCTTTTAATGAGGTTGGTAAATAATTGTATTTATTTTTAATTTAAAACTCGTATGGAATTTTTAAACATTCAGCTTTTAAATCACTGCACTGTTGCGATTGCTAAAGAACGTTAAGAATTTTAAAATTTATTTGTAATTTCTGTTTTAGCTCTTTTTTTCTTAAACGATCATTTATAGCGACCTTTACAATCAAGAGTACCTGGGTTCGATCTCAGACCAAACCATCTCACAATTTTCAGCAGCGACATCACCTAATAAGGTTAGCTAGTGACAGGTTAACTAATGCATCTACCGTTCGGAGTCGGCGTTATACCGTAGGTCCCTATTCAATGATAGAGCACAGCTTTGCCGGACTTCCAATCCCACTTCTATCGGTTCGCTTAATAGTTTTCCATATCTAACTCTGCAAGATGCAATGCATGGTCTGTAGTGGACTTTTGTGATCTAATACCAGCTCTTGTCTTATTAATATTGGTGTTATTCTTTCGGAAATTCTCTTGATAATGAATATAACGTACAGCAGCGTAATACTCCGCCAGTCCATTAGGTTTTGTAAGGTCTCCCTTTTTTGTTATATTAGTTACCACAACATCAGCAAGCTCACCAAGTAGATTGCTGTCCACCCAAAATGATCCAATAATTGGGTAAATTGTTGTCTGCTTTTAGTGGCTGGGAAAAACTAATGCAACTTCCCCGAACCAGTGTTAGCAGTGCTATTGTATATTATCACAGTGTGTTCCTATTATTTTATTAAAGTGGCCCGCTTAAAACTTAACAAAAAAAATTTCTAAAACCAAAACCTTTAAAATTTTTTTTTAGCTTCCAGCCATATAAAAAAATCATTAAAAACTCAACAGACTTTTGTTGGAACATTAGCACAGACCTTTGACTATTGCATAGTCCGCCCCTATAGATTTCAATATTCATGTAAGTAAATCTAATGATTCTGTTAATGTTGTCATTGCTTTAAGTACTTTAACATTAACTACCATTTTTAAAACGAAAAAAAAACATGTAAAAACACACGCTCACTTAATTAAAGGTGCAATCACATGCAGGTGTTGGCTTTACAACTCTTTTTTTACATGATCTTTACATTCCGTAATTTGTTAGAAATAATTATCTGAAAAAAAAAACAACGAAATAAATTATTTTTAAATAATATTTTTTTTTAATTTAAATTATTTAAGATTTTTTTTATCAATAATTTTTATATTTTTTGTTTTCTCTTTCTCTTTTTAGGTATGTATTCCCCCCACTTTTGATTGATAACACCTCTGTGTTTATAGATAAGTATTCTTTCAAATGATTTTGATTTGATTTTTTTTAAATTTATTACGTAAAAAACATCAAAACTAAATCCAATTAATTTCAATATCAATTGTGTAAAACACAATAGATTTCATGTCCCCTTTATACTCATTGTATGAAACATGACATTCACATTAATTGAGTTCAATTATAGTGATTTTAGACAAGAAAAAAGAAAACGTTAAATACAATAAAAAGCCTTTTAAAATTAATAAAAGTTAAGAGGATGTTTTTATAACAGCTTTTCCGTACATTAATAAAAAATAATAATTATAATCAAGACTCCTGTAATTCACGATCTTGAAGGCCAAAGAACACATTCAATTCGAGAAATAACAAATGGCACGCATCACCATTCTGCTAAAATCAGATGCTGTTGATGATCACTTGAACAATTTTTCTTATTTTAACTTGAAAAATAGCTCTGGTGTAAGGGATTTGAAAAGGTGAAGTCTGCGGAATTCTTACTACAAGAGCGGATCCATAAGTCCGTGACTTTTTGAATTTTCCGTCTCTCCTGTCAACAGTTTAAACAAGCTAAGTCATTCACTTTGTGTTTGACAGCCGCTGACAGCAGACTTTTTTTTAACTTGATATCAGTACTCAGAGAATGAGCCCTACTTATGCAGTGTATTGCGTTGGTAATAGAAAAATAGGTTGTAAGAAGGAGGAATGAGGGAGTAGTGTATATGAACGTTCGATTTAAATTTACTCATGTCGTGAGTGGCAAGAAACACTTTCGCGGATAAATTGTTCCACAAACGAACAATGCGACTAAAGTACCAGCTCTCCCTATAATGTATTGTGTTATTCTTTGGACAATCAACTACAAAGGGATGCGCTCTACTACGTAAAAATATTATTATTATTATCGGAACAGAACACATTCCGTTATTATGCTGATAGAACAATGAAACACATGCGATATTGAGACGATGTTCTAATAAATAGAAAGAGTTGGCTACGCTACCATCATTAATAAGCACCTTCGCCCTCTACTGTACTCGAAAATAGACTTAAAACACCTACCCATGCATGAGTGTTGTATTCCATTTTAGATCGGATATAGGTTCTTGTGGATATTCAGATTAAATGGGGTGCTTAAATGCTTCTTTCGACACTCGAAATATGTGATCATTCCAACAAACGTCGCAGTGAATTCTTATGCCCAGAACTCAAGAGCACCTGATTCCTCAATATCTATGTCAAAGAGTAATATTGGTCCATTTATATTGGAATTTTTGGCCCAATCGCTTATGAGCGTGTCGTTCGAATGTTGCTGTCATTTGCGAAAGAGTAGATAGGTTTGGAAGTGAGAAGGAGAAAGTCGTTAAGAAATATTAGAAAAAGAGTGGGAGACAGAATGGAGCCTTGCGGTACCCCTGAATTTATCTTGAACTCGTTGGATTATAATCGATCTATAACCACTCTTATAGTGCGATCTCTGAGAAAACTATACATATTGTATATCATGATTTGAGAAGAAAATGCGAAAAAGCATTATTTTTTTGCGAAAAAGAATCATAACTTAAACCAAGACCTCTGTGGTGTGGTAGGCAAGACACTTGGTACCAACCAAGTGATCCTCGGTTCAATCCCAGATCTAACAATTCTCAACAGAGCTATTATCTCATTACATTATTAACGACTGGTTCTGAATATTATGCAATGAAATATATCTCTATTTAATGCATCTGCCGTTCGGAGCCTTCACCATCAATTTCAATGGTAAAAAAGTGTTATACTGAATTTCGTCGTGACCGTACAAGCACTAAAAATGCCAAAAGTTCACGCTGGACATCGTGAGGTCTTTAAACCTCAAGAAATTGCAAAAAAATTCACGATATACTTATGGCTGATTGCAGATTGAAAGTGTGAGAGATCTCTTATTACTCAGTGTTTAATTTTGAATGATCACTTGGTTGTAACACCAAATTCAATTGAATTGGGAATCTTGTGCCGGTTAGTGGGCCAATAGGTGGGTTGACCAACTGAAATCACATTCAGTCTTGATTTAAATATTGCATCACACAAATCCCCGATAAGTATGCTTAGTATTGTAGTCACCGGCTGCCAAGAATCGGTGTTCAGCGATAAAAAAAATTGTTAGATAATTCTGGATATAAACTGTAGTGGCTTAAAGATTGTCCTGGCAAAATTCGTTCAATGAATTGTGTTTGTGGGAGTGGTGATTATGGGCGTTTGGCTTGAATTTCTCATGTCGTAAGTGGTAGGGAACAGTGCGACTGAAGTACAAGTTTTTCTTTCGCTCTACGGGTACTACGCATGAATAGGTGAATTAGTCCCCTTATTTTGTCAGAACACATTCCATGGTGTCGATAAAACAATAAAACATACACCACATTACCATGATGCTCTGACGATTGATAGAATTGGCTTCCCTACGTCATTAATAAGCATCTGCGCACTTTCCTGTATGCGGTCGAGAAACCCCAAATAAGACTTTGAAGCACCGGCCCATATATGGGAGCCGCATGCCATTTTAGGTCGGATATAGGTCTTGTAAATAGTGAGGAGGTCAAATGGAGTGAAAAATTTCTTGCACCGTCTTAAGAAACCGAGACACTCGAATCCTTCTTTCGACACTCGAAATATGGGATCGTTCCAACGGCCATCACAATGAATTTTTATGCCTAGAACATCAGGAACATCCGCCTCCACCACCACGCCCGTGTTTCAAAAAACAATATTGGGTCTTGCGCACAATAAATTCGATTTTGTTCGCATGACCATACTTGAAGATTTCCGTCAGGCCTTTTGTGAGAGTATACGTTATATTTCCCTTTTCGCCCCAAATAGATAGGATTTGAAGCAAGAAGAAAAAAATCGTTTAGCAGTGCGGTACCCCTGAATTAATCCTGAACTCATCGGATTATATACCATCTTTAATCCCTCTTATGTTACGATTTCTGAGAAAACTTGATATAAATAGAGTGCCAAACTCTGTGGGACGCCTTACTCTCACCAAATCCATGAGTGGACTTATCCACAGCTTGAAGAGTTACACCAGGAAATCACCAGTGGAGTGGCTCCATACTGACGATCGCTTAACAAAGTTTTGGACTCCAAATACTTCACAAGGTGGTAATAAATAACATTCTCTACGACTTTAGAGAGTGCCAAACAAACTGCTCTGTTGGGTGAAAGTTGTCTGGGTTGGCAGCATTACCCTTTTCAGGTTTAGGCGTTATGGATTGCTTTGAATTCAATTTGAGGTATTGTAACGCAAACAATTCCAGAATAGTGTATTAAAAAAACTACTTTGATAGTAAATAATTTATGTTGTGATTTCCAACAAGACTGAATATAAATAACGAGAATTCTGAAACATATTTTTATTTTTTAAAACTTTTTTTACTTTTAAACGATTCCAATAAAATACCAATTTTTAACGTGTGTGAATTTGATTTCTTTCAATAATAACTACTTCGAAGCACTCACAATGATTAAACAAAAAATATTTTATTGTCTTTAAACAAATATTTTCTGTCTTTTTTATGAGCATTGTTAACTTTCTCCAAAATATGTTTTTTTATATCATCATCCATACGAAGCATAAAGTAAATAAAAGTGTAATATAAACTCGTAAACTCGAAAGTGTTGATACAGACCGACAGACAGACAGACAGACAGACAGACAGACATAAATATCATCATACTCACTTTCTGCGTTCAAAATTGTCTATTGGATGTGGTCAGTTTAAGCATAAAGCGGCCTTAACATAATAAAACTTTTATCTTTTTTTGTTTTATCTACTTTACGTATTTATGGTATATGAATTTGTTGTTGTTGTTGTCAATTTTCTGTCAAATAAATTGCTTTTAAATTGCCTTTTCATATGTTAATTTACTTCAAAAAATATTCCATAATAAGTTTTAAAAATAGACGATAATATTTATCCACTAGCAGATAACAAGTGCTGACTGACAACACCTTGCGATTTCAGTTAGAAAACAAAATATAATAAAAATAAATGCCAATAATTGTGTACATCAAAAATAACTGAAATAATTTCAAATTAATTATAATTTAATTAAGAAGAGTTAAAGGGGCATCACTTAACAATGACTTAAGAAGCTTAGAGAGAAAATTACTTAATCGGTTTTAAATTTTTAAACAAATTTAAATCCGGATTAGTAAAAAATTAAAGGCTTCATATACATATGTATTGGCAAATTTTAATTAAAAAAAAATGTAAACTACGAGGGCAGCCTAATAATTCCATGGCTTTTTAAAATTAAAAATAATTATCTACTGCAGTTCGGTGTTCAAAAAGCTACGCTTGCAAGTTGTTGGCAGAAGATTCTAAAATGTAATATCTCGAGTAATATTAATTGCATCAGGAAACACTATAGCTTGTCCGAAATTTGACATTTTAAGCTTCACTTTGTTGGAAGACCTTATTAAAATCGCATTATTCTGTCGTTCCGACGGTAAGATTTAGGGGGAGTTTGAACAACAGATGTACCAACTTAACAAAAAAAAAAAAAAAAAAAACTCAAATCGGAACGATGGTACCGCCACACGGGGGTTATTCCGCAAACATTTTGATCAAGGTAGTATATCAATGGGCTTTCTTAAGGAAGACCAGAACATTTTATTTTGCAGCTGTATAATATCACCGCTTTGTTTATGGTCCTTGAAGTAGTCAATTTTATATTAGTAAATAAAGGTAAATTTTACTTTTTAACTTTGAAATTTTCTTCCAGAAAAACACTGTCAAAGTCGTATTAGAGTTTTAGTTTCTGATACTCAGGGTGCCTGTGCGATCGGAATTATATGTATATCTCTTCCTCCTGTTTGAGCATCAGACTATCCATGGCAAGGTAGCTGCTATCTTCTAAATCTCAATTCCACTCTGTGATAGGTTACCAAGTGTGTAAGTGAGAGTTGTTTTTTTCTAGACAAACGGATAAGTTTCTTTTTGCGTGGAACGCTTAGTAATTGTGGATAAAACCTAACATAACTGTTAAAATATAAAATTGTAATTTGAAACAAATCGAATACAACAGTTACGTTAAAATTCATTATTGATTACTTGTTAATCTATTACATTGTTTTACATTTACATTTACATTTGTTTATTACATGCCACCACACTGTTCTGTAACCTTCATATAACTTTTTTATTATTCGCTTTAAAATCGTTAAGCAAAGAAGTTCTGTTCACTTTTTATATATTGAATTAAACTGAAAATCGTGTGTCGTTTTCTTTGAACTGGTATGTGTTCTTAACAATAACATCATACACATTACCATAACCGAGTGAAGATGGGTTGTTATGGCGTTGTGATATGCCACATTGTTGCCCATAAGGTTGGTTGGTTGCATTGTAACTTTTGGTTGTAGAGTGTACTGACGTTTTAAGTTGATACAACGATAGGGTTTGTTTAATAAAAGTCTATTCTGAAGTCTGTTCGAAAGGTTGGTTGGTTGCATTGCAACTATAGCCTTATGTTAAGTCAAGTCTATTTGAATCTGAAGAAAAGCTTGTGGTTGTAGAGTGTACTGACGTTTGAAGTTAATACAACGATAGGGTTTGTTTAATATAAGAAGGCTGTTAGAAAGTATTCAAAATTGCCTAAAGTCTTTAGTCTCTGGTGTGTTGGGATATACATATCTCACGTTTCACCCATAGTTTAAAAATGGTTCAGAAAGTCTCGTATTGCACGTAAACATCGCTAAACACTCTGGTTGCGCTTAAGGCTGAATGTGAGTAATGCAGGCAACTATTTTCGGTGATAGCTTTCTTGCAAAATCTCATGTACCAGAATAGTTGAAAGGCCTAAAGCTACAGCTTTTATTCCTAAAGCTTGATTGTTCAATATCTTTTAGCAATTTAAAGAAGTAGAGTTACATTAAAAGATACTGCCTTGGAAATAGATAAATTCACGGAATTGTTAATTTGCCCTCGTATCATTAATCTTTATAAAAATAACTGATATTTTCCGCACATTCTAAAATGTTTGTATAGAAAAAAATATTTTTTTTTTTTTAATTTTTCAACTGCCATCAATTGTTTTTGGCGCCATTGTTTAAAAATGAAATACAAAACAATTTGAATAAATCTTTTGTATGATATATTTCCCCCATTACAAATGTATTACAAATTGTAATATTTTTTTTTATTAACAATGCAATCAAATATTTTAAAAATTTATCTCAATTAAAATAAAATTCATCACTTACATCATCATGATCATCGTTATTATTATTGTTTAATTAAATGTCACTGACCTATGGCCGTTTTATGTAAATTAATTGTTGTTACTGCTGCTGTTGTCGTGGTTCAAGTTTTAATAATAAAAAAAAATGATCAAAAGCAAAAACAGAAAAATAAATTAAAAATGCAACGCACGTTTTTATATATAAAAAAAAAACGAATAACACGGATATGTAAAGGTCGCTATAAATGATCGTTTAAGAAACAAAAGAGTTAAAACAGAAATTTCAAATAAATTTTAAAATTCTTAACGTTCTTTAGCAATCGCAACAGTGCAGTGATTTAAAAGCTGAATGTTTAAAAATTCCATAAGAGTTTTAAATTAAAAATAAATACAATTTATTGGTTTGAAATGCATGGACTTGACTTGACTGCTGCCTTACGGTAATATAGTGGTATAGTGTATTGGTTTACTACTCAGCTTTAATTACTCTAATCGATCGTTTTTCGGGACATTTGTGCACATGCCTATTTCTTCATGTCCACCAAAATGTATTAATTTGTTTTTTGTTGATGAGGGTGGATAGATTAATTCGGTAGCTTGACTAAAAATATTGTAAGAAATTTTATTTAAAAAAACCCCGGTTGACAACTGACACAATCTGCCCAATAAATTTTAATTACAGATCAGAAATATTCAATAAGTAAATAAATTCTGTTGTTATTTCACTAATAGCATAAGTTATGTTGACCTCCAATTGCTTATACATAAGTTTTTGACTGTGACGACAAAAGTCAGCCGGCTTCGTTTTTGGGTCAACATACTTTCATATTTTGTTATTATTCCTGCATTATTAAGTATACCAGAATTATTGTTGTAATTATCTAATTTTAATTATTACCCTTTGTATCATTATTAGTAACATTATTCTTGTTATTGTTATATTGAATTTATGTATGTTGTTGGATTGCATTGTATTTATAAATATTTTGACTGTACTTTTTACGCAGACTACACACAGAGTAGGATAACGGTGTCGACACGTGATCTTACTATGTTGCGACCAATTGTATGTTGATTGGATGTTCGCTCTCACTATCGCAGCCGCGAATATTGGTATGATGTTGCAAACATCGCTATCGGTGCGAATATGTTCGATGTCATACCATTATCGACGGTATAAAAGGGCGAACAAACCATGCAAAAGGACATGTAAGGGTCTCCGACAGGATTAAGTATCGCGGAGTGATTTTCCACGAAAGCTTTGAGTTTTATCGACATATGGATTCTGTTTTGGATAGGATGAAGGGGATATACCACTCCTACTGTAGGTTACTGCGCCGAAGGGAAGGTTTGCGTAGGGAGGTAAAGCTGCTTATATACAGGCAGATCATCAGACCTCTGATGTCTTATGCCATCCCTGTCTGGTTTGGGATTGCGTCTCATCAGATGGAGAGGCTTAGGGCTTGGGAGAGGCGTATTTTGTCGGCTTGCCTTGGATTAAGGGCTCGCCAGTTCCCCGATGGTTCGTGCCGGAGACCGTCTCGTTGGGTCATTTATGACCATGCGGGTTTCGAGATGATCGATGTTTTTCTTATGAGGACTGCGCTGACATTTTTGAAACGATCCGCCCTAGAGAATAGGTTGGTGACCGGCTGCTTCGAGAGGAGGAGTGATATTGAGACCCTAAGGGTGCACGGATACCTGTTGCCTGTGGATCCTCTAACGTTAAGGGACGAGGGGCTGCTCTATGGCGACGAGGGCCTGCTATTTTATCACAGGAGGGTTAATACGCTGGATTTGGACAGCCTGGTGTATAACACTGCACAGTGAGGTGTATGTCTGTACCCTGTTGTTGTTAATTAGTTGTAAGTAGTGTTTTAAGTTAGTTTTAAGTATATCAGTGTTTCCGTTTTTCCATTTTTTGCGGAATATAGTATAAGAGTTGATTTGTTTTGGTGATGGATTGCGGCTATTCTGCAGTATTTTAAGTTTTAGTTGATAAATCTATGATAAGTATCATTTACGCATAGAATAAGTATCTACATGATTAATTAGTTTAAGATGAACTATGTAAGAACACGATATTTGGGTAAATAAAGTAAATAAACTAAATGCAAAAGGACAGTTGATGTTCAGCTTCAGAAGGTTAAGCTAAGTTTGGTATTTGTGGTATTCCGAGCCAAGCTAAATAATCTATTTTGAAGTAAATAATATTACTGGCTCCAGTAATATTATGCCTGACATCAACTCGAGGACGACGAGGACAAGGGTGACTGTCCGTCGCAGTGTGGTAAACCGCCACGACTGAGACCACTCAGGAGGCGAATTATCTCGATCACCACTGGGGCATCCATGGTGACCCAGATATATAGCTTTTTCCCAACAACGACGACAGGACGTGACGTTGATGGAGTGAACAAGGGCTACTTTCCGTCGCAGTGTGGTAAACCGCTGCGACTGAGACTACCCCAGCGGCGAGATGTCTTGACCACCATTGGGACATCCGTGGTGATCTAGACATCGAACAGTTCAAGTGGACGTGACTGAGGGAACAAGGGTGAAGCTCTGTCGGAGTGTTATGTACATCTCCGACCGAACCGTTACCTGGCGGCCAAGTAACCCTATCAACACTGGGTATCCGTGATGATCGAGTTTCCCAGCCTTCCTCAACGCGACTTTCGACCACGGACTGAGTTAGTTGTTTTTTTTTTTTTTTTGGAAGCAAACGTTTGTTTAGCGACCATTGTGCTTATGGTAAACACGCCCAAGGGCTGAGAATAACATATAATGGCTTCTGTGGAATTAGTCATGCTGGAAGTCCTTGCGGAACGTGGTACGTAGAGTAGTGTAGTGTCTCGGTACTCGGTTGGAGGATCTAGATGTCTCACAGCTATAGGGACATATCGAAAAAACTAGACAGTGTTTTCCAAGCTGCAGCCATTGCGAAATTAAGAATAAATGCAGGAAAACGAAAGTACATACTGAGAGTAAACAGCGATATATCCTGGACTTTTAAAATCGGTGACAATAGGGTAACTGACCTGAGACGCACCTTGGTAGCATTATAACGTATTCGGATAGCTTTTCGATGCATAAAGAAAATAGAATTAAATCGTTTGGAGATCAGCCTTTACTATCGATGAATATCAAAATCTGGATTTTCAGCTGGACTCTCAAGTCACTACGAGTACTGTTGTATAGCTGCAAGACCTGGGAATCTGAATCACGCAACCCTAAGGCTATACAGCCTGATAATGTTCTGGTTCAACACGATCTCAAATAGTATGCTATTGGCAAAGACAAATCAAACACTAATCGAGCGGAACATCAGAAGACGTAAATGAAAATGGATTGGATATATTCTACGAAAGCCTCATAACGACATAGTACCGCAATGTATTAGAATCCGCAAGGTAGCCGCCGAAGAGTAAGGCCCGCTCCACCTGGAGAAGGCAGATCGATAAAAATGTTGCTTAGACGAGGAAAAGCTGGAGTGAAATCAAGAATATGGAAATGGATAGATTAAACTGGCGATCATTTGTAGAGGCCCCATGCTTCTTATAGATCCAACGAGAACACACATTTCTGTCGAAACTGCTATGTTGAACAGAAACAAGAGCCTTTTTATTTCTTTGCTGTTGGCCAGCAGTTGACGACTTGTTTTGCAACGAGCGACTTGAACAAAAATTTTGCCTTTATTAAAGCGACTAGGTAGCTGACGGAAGCTAGCTAGGAGTTATTAGGATACTCTATGATTTCAAATGAGTTGTGTTGCGAACATCTGTCAATTGAACCTAACGAAACCAAATCTTTGTACATTAATCTTTAAGAAAATATATATTTTTTATTATAAAAAACTTTAATTATCATAATGTCCCCATTAAAATTAACACACTTTTTGTATTTTGGCTGCTTGTCTTGTTTATTTCTATGATATTTCCTGGCTTTTTTGATTGTTTTTAAAAATATGATTTCTTTAGAGTATTTTATATGCTTAAAACAAGATTTCCGCGTGTGTGTGTGTGTGTGTGTGTGTGTGTTTCTTCTTTATTGTTTCAAACGTAATTTATGCAAAATTCACACAGTCCGAATTGGCAAGAAACAGCGTCTAACTTGTCTAAATGCAACCTGTCATAAGTTTTAAAACAGTTTAAAACGGTATTTCAAGACTTACAAATAGCAAATAAACAAGTTTTTTTGTTTTTTGTTGTTATTGTAACAAATTTCTATAATAGAAATTTTAGTTGTTTTTTTGGGAAAATTTTTTGTTTTTTTGTGTTTTAATTAATGTTTCACTTGAAATTCATCAACAACAAAAAAACCCAACCGCCTTGTACTAAATTTTGTTTTTCAAAAAACAGCCAATAATTAAAGTTTTGATACCCTACCGCTAGTAGTTATTGGCTATGTTTGCACTAATATAACGCGGCTCAGAATTGATTTTTTTAAGCGAAATACCACATGCTCTGACAAATCCCGGGTCTAACTTATACATGGCTCTAGTTTTATGGCATTCACCTGTTTTTCGTTTAGTGCTAACCTTCAAAAGACAGCTGTTAAAATTTCACTATATTCCATTAATTAGTTTGTGAGTTATTGTGCTAAGAGTGACGCTAGTGTTGTTATTTTCTGCTTCTTGATGGGAAACGATACCGTTGAAGCGAAGTAATAGCTTGAAAAGTTTAATGGAGGCGAAACGAAACGTTGGCTTGCTGACTTCAAACGTGGTCGTAGAGACACCGATGATGCTGAACGTAGTGGACGTCCAAATGTGGCGGTGAAAAACCACAAAATCGAAAGGTGAATGATCGAAAAGTGAAGTTGCGTAAGTTAGCTGACATTGTAAAGATATAAAAAGAACGTGTTGGCTTTATATTGCATGAGCATTTGACTATGAGAAAGCATGGTTGGCAAAAACCCGAGCTTTTTTTTTAAACCCAACCCACCGGGTTTTATTGGGTTTTTTCGAGTTTTTATTTTTGGGTTCTATTGGTTTTTATAACTACTGGCAAATTTCGTTCGAGTCAACAATATTTTTTGTTTGTTAGTACAATTATTTTGTTTTACTATTTATAATGCAATTTTGCACCCATTTGTTGGGGCTATGACCTAAAAAAACTCGGGAATCAGAGCAAACTACAATTACTTTGTTAAACCATGCATTATGAGAAAAATGGCCGGAATATAATGACAAACACGATTAAACTATTATTTTGCATGACAAGACCTGGCCTCACGTCGAAAAACTTTCAAAACAATTATTAGAAACGATCAAATGCCGCTTACGCCGTATTTTCCGAACATTGCTCCGTCTGACTATTGGCCATTGCGACGGATACAATAAACTCATATTTCTTTATACAGCCTTACTTTATACGGCATTGCACTATAACGGCCTGTTTGTATTATGGTACACATTCGCTTTACATCGCGAATTACCTCGTTCAACGGCTAAAAAACCGTGTATTCACCATTTTTTAACAAAAAGTGTAAGGGCAGCAAACGCAACACATATTCATCTCGTTTAAAAACATTTCGATTTACGTCCTACATTTTCAGACTCTATCTAGGCCGTATAAAGAGGTATGAATTTATCTGCAAGCATGTCACTATTTCACTTCCTTTGAAGAAATATAAAATCGGCTTCAAAGTTGGAGCGCCTTAAAAGGCGAGAAGTGTTTCTGAGACGGGACTTAGAAATTGGCTCAGAGTTGGGGAAAAGGTGTAAGCAGTGATTTCATTAATTTTTTTCTGATAAATTCGTTAATTCATTATATTTTTTGAGCTAAAAAAAGGACCGAATTAATTTGTACTCCCAATACGTAAATTATACTTGTTTTTGTTGTATATAAACTACGAGAATCTTTAAATTAAAGAAACCCATCCGGGTTTTTTTTTAATATAATACCCAATAAAACCCGGGTGGGTTTAGTTGAGTTACCCAGTGGGTAACGTGTCACTACTTAATCAAAACAATGGCAAAACTATATGAATTAAACTTTGAACTGCTACTACATCCATTGTATTCGCCATATTTGGCTTCCAGCGACAACTAGCTATTCGCAGTCCTCAAACCAATGCTTGCCGGTAAGAATTAAGAGGTTATCGCTAAAACTGAAGCCTATTTTGAGGAAAAAAATTAATTCGTTCTACAAAAGCGGTATTGAAATGTTGGAGCGACGCTGGAATGATTATATTGCTCCTGGTGGATATTACGTTGCTCTTCATGGATATTATTTTGAACAACAAAAAAAGTGTTTTCTTTATTAGGTCTGGGGCTTTTCAGGCTATGTGTTATGCCCACTAATTGCATTTGCAATCAACGTACTTCACTGGTAGAAATTCAAATATATAATTCAAAGAAATTCGCTATACTGCCTTTTTGTAAATCAAGAACTAATCAAACTGTCTTTAGTTATTTCTTATAAAGCTGCTTATACGAAAGCCTCTTATTAGGCCTCTTATATCCTATGCCTTTCCTGTCTGGTTTGGGATATCATCCCATTATATGGAGAGACTTATGGTCTGAGAGAGGCGTATTCTGTCGGCTTGTCTAGGACTGAGGACTTGTCAGTTCCCTGATGGTTCATTTCGGAGACCGTCTTGTCGGGTCATTTATGACCAAGCGGGTTTCGAGAGGATCGACGTTTTTCTGATGAGGACTTCGGTGGCATTTCTGGAGCGATCGTCTACCCTTCAGAATGGGATAGTGACCGGCCGCTTTGAGAGGAGGTGCGTGATGGTGACCCTTATGGTACGGAGATATCTGACATTGAGAATTGAATGGCTGCTGTATGATAACGAGGGCCTTCTCTTTTATCACAGAAAGGTGAATAACTTGGATGTGAATAACCTGGTATATATCACTGCAGAGTGTGGTGAATATCTGTGTCCTGTTATTGTTGATTAGTTTGTAGGTAGTGTTTTAAGTGATGTGAGTGTTTGCGTTTCTTGCGGAATATAATCTGAGAGTCGTCTTTTGGTGATGGATTGCAGCTCTCTGCACTATTTTAAGTTTCAGTTGATAAGTCTATGATAAGTATCATGTACGCATAGAATTAATCAGTTTAAGAGAAACTATGTAAAAAAGAGAATTTTTTAATTAGTAAAGTCAAGTCAAGTCAAGTCATGTAGAGAAACCACAACGTAAAGTGAAGTGTTATATAGACGGTGTATCGGTTTGCCGAGAGGTTTTTGTGTTCGGCTGTCATGATTGTGACGCCGACCCTTTTTTTATTTTGTCTGTCTCCCTTATTCCTAAAGGGAGTGTCAACAAAGGTGGTTAAGATCTGAATTAACAGTCACTAATGTCATTTGACTAATGATGATGAGCTTCACTGGAAAACTGTAGGCAATGGCGAATTATGCGAAACTCGAGCTTCTTAAAGGATCTACCCATTAAAGTTACAAAATTCTTCTCAGTAACCAGACTAGAACAATGCCTGGAGTGTTTTAGAGTTGTAGTCTCACACATTATCTTTTGTTGATGAGACTCATAATGCTTATTATTTCAAAGTGTACATTACAGTGTAGGGTTATCATAAAGCGGCCTTGCCCAACATAACATTCTGACTTGTTTTTCATGATGTGCAATGAAAAAAAAAAAAAAAACTTTTAATGTTAAAACATTGAAGTTAAAAATTAATGTCTATTACCAACAATGTTTTTGTTTAAGCCTCTAAAAACTTTTGGCCAAAAATATCGATTAATTTTTTTAAATTTTCGTTTACGGTAATTTCTTATTTGTAGAATGAAGACTGCGTTCTGTTAATGTTCTTTGGATTGATTTTTTGTTTGGTAATTACTCTTGTCGTTTTTGTTGTTATTTGTTTTAAGGCTAAAAGAATTTCTTGTTTTTCTCTCTAATATGGTGTGAATAATGAACGCGTGTGTTTGGCGTTTATTTCTAAGGTTTCAATTAAAAGCTTGGAATAGTTTGCAAGTAAAATAGCAAGAAAACAACGGTGTGTTGTTAGATTTTTTCGAAATAAATGCTTGCTAAAGGTTATTAAAAAAATGAATAAAAACAAAAATTAGAAAGTTTATCTAATACTTTAATGTATTTTTTTTTTAAGTAAAAAAAAAAAACAGGAAATTGCTTAACAGCCCTTGAGGTTATTAAAAAAAGCAAATAAATAAATCATTTAAATTTAGTTTAAAACAAAAGGTTATATTTTATTTTAACTTAAGCTTTTTTAGGCTAAAATTTCGATTCCCATTTGGTTTGTTGCCATTGCATAAAACTTCATTCTTAATAAATTGGCTTTAGTCTCAGCTAAACGCAGTTAACGATATAGAAAAAGTAAAATGAAGTCATTTTTTACGATATTCCATGTTCCGACTCCATGTTATTTAAGGTTTCAAAATGATATCTGATAAAAGACCGCCATGACTAGTTAGCTTAGATAGAACATTCTGTCAGTACAGAGTTTGTGACCACTTTTTTATTGCTTTACATGAGTGATGTTTGAAATCTAATTGCTTAAAAGCTGTTGGCTTGTTAGCTTATTAATACAAGCTAACCTAAGCTTATCTTAGAAGAAAATAAGACCAGTTTTTGTAATAACACTATCACAAAAGATTTTGCTCTAGAGATTCTCTGAATAGAACACTTACATATTTAAAAAAGTATACCTAATTTGTTAGTATTTCTGTTCGCTAAAAAGTCGGACTTTTCGTTCTCATAACCAGGAATCCAGCAGAGAGTAACGTTGTTGTCAACGCCAAGTTCATTGTTATGTAGTTCAAAACAACCCTTTCCCTAACTTCACAGGATGGCGAAGCCTTCAAGGCCGCTTGACTACCTAACATCACATAAATACTCAAAAATTTCAATTTTCTCCTTAGACATTTTCTAACGCAAATAAAGATGGCACACTAGCTCCAGTCTCACCGCCAGTCTGCTTCGATCCATCGGTGAACCACCACGTTACATCCAAAACTTCATAGGCGATTGGGATTGCCCTCAAAAAGGTGCATTATACTCATGTGCCCCCATGTCGCCAGCCTTCAAATTGGTGACACCAGGTCTACTCCATTACCGAATTGTGAAATGAAGGTATGTGCAGGATAGCACCAACGGCAAGTGGGTATAGGTCCTCATCACGTGATTGAAAAACAAGTAAAGCGATTGGCCGTATTCAAAAATGCCCGCCCATAGCCCCTCTAAGTTGTAGGCTACCACGCTAAGGCAGCATAGGTCACTAATCGTCGGATTCGGTCATTTCGGTTTTTTTACCACACACTTTATCATAGAGGCATTGACGGACATAACTCGCCGTGATCGCTTTGTTAGTAACAAAGGAAAAATGCTTCCCCCGTGTAAAAGTCCTATCTAGAATGATTCCCAAATATTTCACTTCATCTGAGAATTCAATAGTTGAGCCACTTATTGTCGACTCAGTGAGTCTCGTATTAAGTAATTGGTACAATCACCGTTTTTGCGAGGTTTATAGTTAACCCCCTCTCCCTACACCAGTTAAATGTCATATCAAGAATATTTTGCATATGCTGCGAGATGGTTACGTCCTCTCATCCGACCACCGGCATGACCAGATCATCGGCTTAGTTAACGGCACCCCAAGTTGTTAAGCTCTTCCAAGAGTTCAACAATAACCAGTGTCCACAGAAGAGGCGAAAAATGCCACCATGCGGACAGTTCTGATGGTCCTTGAACCACACAATTCTGGATGACAGCATCTTTTTTATATCCGGTACCTTAAGATGATAGTAACAGTTTTCCTATCAACTGCCCTTGTAAGCATCGTAGGAAGTATCGTCAAAGGCCTCCTGAATGTCGACGAAAGCGTACAAGGCCAGAGCCTTTTCATTCATCGTCGTCGTTATGATGAATTTACGTAACATGATCAAATTGTAAATAATAAATTGGTTGTATATCAAGATAGGTTTCCCCAATATAACTATTCAATAGTCTATCCATCGTTTTTAGGAAAAACGTACTCAAGCTTATTGGTCTATATGGTTTTTGCCACTTTTACCTTGCGCCAAGTTAATTGGCAAGCTAAATAGCTAGATAAGCAAATTCTAGATAGTTGAGATAAGATGTTACCACATTCCTGTTGCATTTAGAAAGCATAGAAAATTATCCATCAGGTCCAGGTATTTTATACGGACCGATTTCGTTATCGCCCATTTTACTATTTTCTCACCAAAGATCCTACATACCAGTTTCATATTGCTTTTGTTCACCGACGGTAAACTGTTGGACATTCTTAGAGCTTAGACTAAGACATCTGCAGACTGTCTTAGGGATGTCGAATTTGATTAACTGCATCAAGGGTACGAGTTGGTTCACGTGAGGGAACTGAAGTTTTTGGGTTTTTAGGTGGTGATCTTTTGTGACTCTCTCATGTCCGGCCTTTCTGCCTCTCTACTCTGTCCTGTAAAGGGTAGCACAAAGGCTATAGGGCCTCCGAGAAAATTCGAGAGCGATCCACATAACCTAACCTAACTAAAATATTGTATTCTAAGTATGATACCTTTTGTTTTTATTCTTGATAAATCGGATTAAACTTGAACTTTCAGATACTGTTTAAATTTTAATGCTAAACTCTAGATTATGCTGTGAAAGCTGAAAAAAAAAACATAAAGGGTCCGTCAAATAAATTTTTTTTTTTTTTTTTTTTGAAAATGCTATAAAAAAAACTATTGCATATTTCTCAAATTTCTTTTTTTATTTGAAAGTACAATCCTTCCGGTTAATAATGGAAAATAATTTCATTCAAATGGCTGCCCGGCTGGCCATGCAGTAGCCTACACGATCGGTCCAAACGACATCAGCTCTGCGGCTGATAATGCGATCTTCAAAAACAGGGCGCAAAACATCGAGTGTAGCTTCGGCTGTGTGGCACGTAGCTCCGTACTGTTGAAACCAAATGTTGCTAATATCCTCCTCTTCAATTTTTGTGAACCAAAATTCGTTCAACATGGGCCGATAACAATCGCCATTGACTGTAACGGCCACTCCTTCCTCATTTTCGAAGAAAAATGGCCCATTTATGCCTCTGGACCAAAATCCGCACCAAACAGTGACTCGTCTTGGGTGTATCGGCTTTTCAATGTATGCGTGCCCCAAATGCGACAATTTTGCTTGTTTACATACCCGCCGAGATTAAAATGAGCTTTATCTGAAAATATGATTTTTTTCTTTTTTCATTCTGCAACATTACCATGATTTTCAAAGTAATGTCGCAATATTTCCCAGCGTTGTTCAAGCGTATACTCAACCATATTCGTTCAGCGGAAGGATAAAACTAATTATCTGTCAAGTCAGACATGAGCTAAGTGTTACCATTCACGAAATAAGCACTAGTTGAAAAAAAAACGTTAGATGGCGGACCCGATATTTTTACATATTTTTTAATTTTTTGGTATTTTGTTTAATTATTCCCAAAAACCGGTTTATATGTATTTTTTGGCTTAGATTTTTTTCCAATTTAACTGGAATTACTTTTGTTCAATCATTATTTCCAAGTATTTTATTCATTTAATCAATGATGTGTTAGCCGCTAACGAATTTATAAGATGAATCATTAATTCAATAAAAATTTTTAGAAAAAAAAATCACGTTCAATCATCAGGTGTATTTTGTTTAAATATTTACGAAATAATTTATGAACATTTTTAGTAGACATTGTAGCGCTAATATATATATTTTTTATATATTTTTTATTTTTTGTTTTGTAGAAGAGTTTTTTTTCGATTTCTTTGCGAATTTTAAATAAAAACAAAGTGAAAATCATGTGACTCTTATATGCGTATGTATGTATGTATCACAGTTGGGTTTATTGCATTAGGTTTCGTTTTTCACTACTTCTAGTGGTCGTGGAAGAATAATGCATTATCGCCCTTATATTCACTAGTAGCAGAACTGAACGCACCACTAAAATTGTTTGAGTGGTGGCTGCAATATTACTGTACGATAATGCATTATAAATTCAATGCAATAAACCCAACTCTGGCATGTATGTATGACGACAATTTTATAAAATTAACACGTTGAAGACCGCATTGAAAAATCTTATTTCTCGCACGTGGAGCTTTTTTTTTTTTAAATAAGGCTATTAACTAAGTCTGCTATATGCAGTATCTCTTCAAAGGAACGGCTAATGGACAATTGTAAATAAATTGAATTTTAATCATGCACAGCGGTGTATAAGCGGTCCCTAAGAAAAACATGTTGTGTGCCCGCTCGTGAACACTCGGTCCGGTAAATGTGGTTGCGGAATGACCCACCAGTGGGCATGCGGTCTTTAACGTGTTAATAATCTAATCTCATGCTAGGTACACACTTTGAAACCTGTTTACTCAACACTTTTATTATTCATGTTGAATATTTTGATAAACACCAAATGCAACCTGAAATTATATTTTAATATTTTGAAAATATCAAAATATTTTGATTTTCTTGAAACCTCGAAAGCAACACAAAATGCAACCTAAACACGACAAAACACCTTGTAAACAACAACGAAACATGCCTGGTTTCTTAAACATGTTCCATAGTGTGTACCTAGCATTATAGACCAGGTAGGTAGATAAATTGATAAGTTAGCTAGTTAACTAAGACGAGATCAACTAGAATTAGCAACAACAAGTGCCGTTTTGAAACCGAGAGCCAAGAGCGCAGGTAAAGAACCACCTAAAAATATAACGAAATGGAAAAGGGGATTAAAGCCACCTTGAGCTGATTATAAAGTGGAGAAGATCAAGGGAATGCAGATTTTCGTACTGTGCCGAACCATTGAAATAAGGTACACCAAAGTACCGCAGTCATCTTCTTCTCACCAGACCCGGTCATTCGCATAGAAAGTGAGCGATTGCCTTCCTCTCAGCTGCAGGGTTACCTCTTTACTACGGTCATGGGACAACAGCTGTCAGAGTAGGAGATGACGGATTCCACATCCATCGAGACCGTCCTAGCCATTACCAACGATGTCCCTATGTTCAGGAACCCAAATCAACAAAAAAAGGTACATGTACCACCGAGAAACTTCATCTCCTCTTTACATTGGAGAACTAAAGCCGATTTGTTACTAGGTAAGTAACAGAGTAACAGAGAAAATTCTGATCTTCCCACAGATTACCGATCTCTCAACATCCTACAAGCCTGTTTCAGTTTCTTTAATCAATTTGATATTTCAAGCTAAGTAGATGATTAATCCACTGTAGCTTCCTCCATATGATTTTACGTAGTGGTAAAGATCCTTGCTAATTGGTGGTGATCTTTACTTTAGCATTATAATTTTTTCCCAGTAGATGGTGTGTTTTCCTGATCATTCGTCGGATGTTTGTCATCATCGTCAGAAGAATGCGGTTAGGTCAGGAGGGCTTCTTCGTTATTTTGTGGATGGAGTTGTCTGGATTCAAGTTGAAGCCTCTTTATTAAACATTCTAAACCACAATTAAATTTTTCTTCGTCATGTCCTCTGCTGGAGCTCGAACCTAGGTCGTTTGTGTTGTTAAGCGTGCGCTCTAACAACTGCACCACGCCACCCGGTAATCTAAAAAATTCCGTAGTCAGCAAACTCGGGAAAAATACCAACTTCCACAACTGATGCCATCTTGGATCCTTCTGTGGAAGCCGTTATACCAGAAACTCGTAGAAAATCTATGAATCTTCTCCATACGTTTCTCCCAGCAATAACTTAAAGATCAACTCTATATCTTTGTGTTAAGTTTTATTTCTGAAAAATTAAAGGAAAATCAGAGGCAAATATATTTGATATTCTAAATTGTGAATATTATCAAAATCTGCTTAGACCCTCTAATGCATAAGACGGCATTTTAGTGGCCTTAGGCTTTTTGCGTTTTCACTGCAGTAAAGCTAAAATTTGAAAAATAAGTGTATTTTACTTGTGTATTTGAGGATTAAATACTTTTTGTACTTGTTGTTTTGGAAATTCTTATGTTTTCAATAATTGTTTTTTTATACGAGGTTTGTTCAAAAATAAAAGTGACCTTTGTTGACTTTCTCATCCAGAGTTAATACCAGCATTAAGCTAAAAGTGCTATATATTTCCAGCGAGTATACCAAGACTATCTCTTCTCCGTGAGGCTTCTCACGGATATATGTATTATTACGTGCACTGTATATATAATCGATTTTCTACCAAATTTGAAAAAATCACCATATTTTGATAAGAAATCTTGCATACTAGTGAAGTGTTTAAAAATAATTTTTGTTTTTTTCAGATACAAATTTGCCAAAAATTATAACACAAATATTTTTTTGGCACGTTTTCCATACGGTTGTTTTAGAGTAAAAGAAAAATAATATTTTTAGTTGTTTTCAATTTATAAATTAGATTTCTGTGAGATTTATGTGGATCTAGTTATTATTAAAAAATATATATAATTTATTTCAATTTCAATAATAGCTAAGAGGTTGGCTGTTACTAAGGTTGTTTTTCAAACATGGAAGTAATATTTAAAAATGTAATTATTTCAACTACATTTTAATGAAAAACAAAAGCATATAATTTACGAACTTGTTATAAAATCTCTTAATAAGAATATAAAAATAAAATAACGTACTCATTTAGCGTAATAACAAATTAGAAACATGCAATTTTTTCTAATACAACATTTCTTAAAAAGAAAATAATGGGATAGACATTGTTTCTTCAAGAATATAATTTTATATTAAAAGTTTATAGTTAATTTGTGTTATTCTGTTTAAAATCTAAAGTTTAAGACCCATATTGGCATATCTAAAAGCTATCAAAGCTCGTTCTTAATAAATCGGTTGTAAGCTAAATTTCGGAAATGAGCGGAAATTATTAAGAAAATTATATGTAAAAACTAAAACGTATACTTTGAAGGCAAATTTGTTTGTTTTTGATTACAAATACTTAACATTTACGATTTACAATTACATTGGTTTTGACGGATGTATTCGGGAGCCACTAGTCGTTTTGCATTATTCTTGACAATAGCTAATAACAGTCATATAGTCCACTTGTTGCCTACATACGTGATTTGTCATTCACTCGGAACCAGCTAGCATCCCAAAATGAGAATATTAGGTTTTCCAAAGCGTTATCCATAAACGTTTGACACCTTTGAGCCCCCATAGACCAAGTCAATCAGGTAAACGTATCTTCCTCCTATCTAAACACTTTCTACAAAATTCGTAAATCATGAGTTCTAGAAAATCTGTTTTTTTCCCAAATGTCAAATATAATAAGATACTTGCCAAGTTCTAGCAAAAGTAAGGTCAAGGTCGTTCAAATATTGCAGTTTGTTTCTTAGGGCAACACAGTTTGAGTGTAAAGCCTCTAATTGCTCAGGACTTGTGGACTATATTCCAGTGATTTAAATTCAAAACACAACCACCATTTGTACTCCTCAAAGCACTGCACCTAAACATTGAATTAAAAACGACTCCGTTGGAAAACCAGAGCCCTTGTGTAGCAAAAATAAATTTCTTGCCATATCCTTTTTTCCAGACTACCCAAGAGTGGGGAAACCCAATTTGTTCGTAAAGGAATGTTGATATATTTACGAGCCTTCTTGTGAAAGCATTAAAGATTTCCATTCCCGTTGCGTGAGTAAAAAGCTTTGCTATTAAAGCTACAGTGAAGCTGTATATATAAAGTCGTCTTGTTCCTACAAGCAACAAGGGACTCATCAAGTTTATTCGGTTCTGTTTCATGCCAGAGTTTTTAGCTCATACCACAATCTGTTACAGCTGCTTCGGCATCCAAAGCGCTTGACCAATCCAGAGCCATTAGCGGTGTTTTATTTCCACATTTATTGGACTATAACCTGGCCCATAGTCATTGGTTGATTATGTTGTTTAGTTAGAAAATTTGTAGTCTTTTCCGTAGGCACCGATTTACAAATACTGTAATGTCCGCACATCTAGACTAGGTGTTTTCCAAGTCTCGCAACCATGTAACAGATTTCACACAGCTAAAGATGTTGCATTTAATGCTAATGAAGATGTAACTGAATATCCATGACTGTTTAGCCTTCTTTATTCGGCTCAAGGCGTCTTCATGAAAACCATCAAGGTAGCAGAATGACTAAGCTTTATCAAAGTTTTGCTGACAGTTATCGAAAGATCATCAACACTTAAAATCATTTAGAGGAACTTACAGTGGATTAATCAGCTACTTAGCTTTAAAGATCAAATTGATTTAAGAAACAGAAACAAAGCAATGGATGCTTTGTGGAAAGCCAATATGATCCTTAGAGGAGCGATGGCAAAAAAAAAAATTCAAGACAGTTAGCAGCTTTAATTTCCAGCTTATTCATTTTGAGTTGCGTGTCAGAGTGGTTATGTGTCAGTAAATAGATAAGGTCTGCGCAATCTAGCTCCTCTAACGTCGGAGTATTGCTTTAAGTTGCTTTACGGGTCAAAAGGAGACTGCCACTTGGAACGAACGATTAGCTTTTTACTGTGGAGCTCGAGAATGGGAGTGACGGGTATAAGACCCTTTTGCAGAGGTGCCTCTTAGATACGTGGCAAAGAAGATGGACGAAGAGTGACAAGGGAAGGGTGACATGAATTTATCCTGGACGTTACGTTCTTACAGGAACATCCACACTCCGGGTTCGAATAAGCCCGGGCTTATACTGGCGGGACACTGCTCTTTCAAAGCATTTATGCGTCGGTTTGACCGGACTGAAACTGCGGACTGCCGGTGTAGAATGGGGATTAGAGATTTAGATGGTGCGGGTATTACTCATACTGTGGGGTGTGGGGTTTCGGTAGCACCTTGTTGGACGATCGTACGTTTGGAAGGTTGACTGTTTTTGACCTGGCAGTTTCTAGAAGGACAACACTTTTAGCGGAGGTTGAATCCGCACCGCCATCTTAGCCATCTCCTGGCCAGCCTTTCTTAGTCCGATTGTCGTTGGTGTACTGATGTTTTGCTGCTTGCTGTTTGCTGTTCCCAGTGTGTTGCTGCCGACCATGGTGTTGTATTTTAACTGGTCTATTCTGACTAGTTGTGTTTATTGTGCTTGTGTATTGTGTCCGTGGTGCACGATGTCACTTTGAGTTCTCCCGTGAGGTTGCATCGATTATTGTTGTGTTATTGAGTGTTTTATGTTTGTTGTTTTTTATCGTGGACTTCAGTACGGAGTCGTTTGGTACCTGCATTGTTAGTAGTATTTATGCTACAAAGCCTGACCGTAGACTTAATTCTGGTACCGCGGGTGTTAGCAAGCACAGGCGCTTTGTTTCCTGTCTGACTATGGCGAGGTCCTCTTGTGGGAGCAACGTGATGATTGTGTTTTGGACCCAAATGGCGAGGAGAGCTATGCTGGCCCGGTATGGTGTTACACTCTTAACCGGGTGCCATGACTCATAGATCGGTAGGAGTTTAGATAGTCTCCGACACCTTACCGAGGCGGAGGTTATGTCTAAATAACAAGGCTTCGTGTTGGTACTCACTGGTGATTTTTATCATCGGTAGTGGGTGTTGGTGGACGCATTGTATTCGCTCGTGCTTTGGCACCGTGAAGTAAAATTCTAACGCAGATACTCACGTAAAGTGATTGACTCATATGCTTCATTGGAGAAACATAATTATTCTGTTCGGTACACTTTTCTACACTTGAGCACATAGCATATCGCTGTCTTGTTTATATTATCGGAAGCCTTTTGGAAAGTGGTGAAAGTTACTACTCTTTAGTGTAATGAAACTTAAATACAACTCTGTTGTTTGGCACTGTGACCATTGAGCCAATTTCGAAACTTCTTGACAATTTACTGTATAGGCTAAGTTTTTTCATTCCTTACCGCTTGATCGGAACGCCTATCCAGTAATTATTAAGCCAAGTAAGACTTACTACATATTCTACAGAAGTAAGGCAATATGGGTCTTAAACTTTTTGTGTTGATGCGTACATTTGTAATAAAATATAATCATTGATAAATATTGCCATTTTACGCTACTTACTTCATACCCTCATTTTCATAACGAAATTTTCAGCCTATTGTTGTCTTCATTCATACAAAAAAATCATTTCAATTTACATTAAAAAACACTCAAGCTAAACGAAACGATCTATTATGTTACGAAATTATTATACAGGGGCTTTTTAGACATCATGGTAACATGTTATCGAAATTAACCTCATTTCTAAGACTTACGTTTTTATGATTTACAACACAATATGCCCTCATCTTTTAAGCCCTTTTTGTTTCAATAAAACAACATTTAATCACACAATCTTACATGCTGCATGCCACAAGTCAACTTTCGTATGAATTGAAAAAAAGCTGGTTTTTATTACAAACAATTTAACACGAGTTTTGATGATGACAACGGAAATTATGCATAATTACTTTTGATTTGTTATATACGAGACGAGAGTATAATGGCTTAAAGTGGAATATCTTATTACTTTACGTGCATGTTCGTGCTATTCATGCCATAATTCTTTCCACTGTATTATGCACGCGTTTAAAAGACTTTTGGAATAAAAATCAGAAAAAGAAAAAGAAAAAGAAAAAGAAAAAGAAAGAAAAAACAAATCGAAGTAATAATTTAATTGAATTGTTTATGTGATTATTTAAAAAAAACTAAGAAAACTTGAAAAAAAAAATTATGGGGAAAAATATTATTTTGTAAACATTTAATAGCCATGTTTACACAAGTTCAAGTTTAAAGGCATGCAATTTATTTCATAAGAAAAAAAATTGAGCAATTCTGTGCATTTAAAATAAAGGGTCTTTGTATAAGAACATCGAAACTTCAAATTAAAATAAATATAAAAAAAATCCGGGATTCCCAGCACATGGCTAAGCCTTCACACATGGTTTGTATTTTTAATAAGTAATACGGCATTGTGGAGGGTAAATATCTGTCCTCTATACTAACTTAGTCAGTGAAGCTTTTTTATACCGAAAGTGTGAAATTTTATGCCAAAGACTACCATTTACTTATTCAATTTGAAAAAGAAGCTTTTCCTGAATATGTTCATACGAGATTGGTGATTTTGACACGAAAGTCAAAGACCTGGAGGAGTCTTTTATTAAAAAAAAGTTCTAAGATTATGAATTGGTAATATAACTTCATGACTATTACCGTCAAATTCAAAAAGAACTTTGCAAATTCATTAGAAGCTATTCAAGTAGCAATTTGAAAACGTTTTCACAATGCACACGCTTCATTCGAGTTAAAGAGCGAGTGTGTTTAACTGTTTTTAAAAAGTACGTTTTTGGTACTATAGGGTCCGCCAAATAAATATTTTTATTTTTTTTTCAAAATGCTGTAAAAAAAACTACTGAATATTTTCTCAAATTTCTTTTTTTATTTGAAAGTACAAACCTTCCGGTTAATAATGGAAAATAATTTCATTCAAATGGCTGCCTCGGCTGGCCATGCAGAAGCCTACACGATCGGTCCAATTTTTAAGCACATTATCGATTATGTGCAGCTGTATTTCACCAATGGCTTCACGAATATTGTCCTTTAATGCGTCAATTGTCTCTGGCTTGTTGGCGTAACACATATCTTTGACGGCACCTCACAAAAAATAGTCCAACGGTGTCAAGTTGCAGCTCCGAGGTGGCCAAACGACATCAGCTCTGCGGCTGATAATGTGATCTTCAAAAATAGGGCGCAAAACATCGAGCGTAGCTTCGGCTGTGTGGCACGTAGCGCCGTCCTGTTGAAACCGAATGTTGCTAATAACCTCCTCTTCAATTTTTGTGAACACAAATTCCTTCAACATGGCCCGATAACAATCGCCATTGACTGTAGTGGCCACTCCTTGCTCGTTTTCGAAGGAAAATGGCCCAATTATGCCTCTGGACCAAAATCCGCACCAAACAGTGACTCGTCTTGGGTGTATCTGCTTATAAATGTATGCGTGCGGGTTTTCTGTACCCCAAATGCGACAATTTTGCTTGCCCGCCAAGATCAAAATGAGCTTCATCTGAAAAGATGATTTTTTCTTTTTTTTGGCAAAATCGGCATCTTCTGTAAGTCGATCGCAGGCCCACTTAGCGAAGCGTATACACAACCATATTCGTTCAGCGGAAGGATAAAACTAATATTTTGTCAAATCAGATATGAGCTAAGTGTTACCATTCGGATTAGATGGCGGACCATTTATTTGGTGGTTTTATTTAAGCTTTATATCATTTTGTATATTATTAATACGTTAAAAGTATAAATTAAAAGATCTATTTAAATCGAAGTTGAAATGGTTTAAAAAGAATTTTGAAAAGTACTTTTTTTGGTACTTTTTCAGTTAAATTTAAAATTTTTAGAATTAAATAATAAAAAAGGCAAATTTTCAAACCTATCTATGCTTGTGTTTAAAGCAAGAAAAATTAATTTAAAAAAGTACATTAATTAAATACGACAATAAACTTTAATTTTTTTAATCATATTTTTCTTAACAAGATTTTCATGTTTTTTTTTCCTATTATTTATAGGAAAAGTATAGTCTTTGAAGTGTTTTTATGTTAATTTTTAATAGAAACAGAGACTATCCCATACTCATAACCATACTGACGTCATTTCAAATTTTCTTAAAAAAAAACAAAATATAAATAAATTATTTTGAATTTGTTAGCAGGAAGAAAATTTTTAAACAAATTTTTGTTTTGTTTTATTTTTTTTTTTTTTTCTCTAAAATTTTGCTGATGAAAAAGTACCAACCTATACGTTGATACTTAATGTTTTGGTTATTAATAAAATGCTTAATTAAAAATAAAATGATTCACATGATTTTGATTTTTTTTTTTTTCGAAAATTTTAAAAGTCAAAGACAAATGCCAAAAGTAATTATTCAAAAAATGAGAAATTTTCAAAAAAAAAAGAGGAAAAAATGGTATCAAAATTGCAAAATTTTCTTATATTTATAGGCCCCTATAAAACAGACGTGCGAACATTTATGTTAAATTTAAATTAAATACTGAAAATTATTTCATTTCTTTTTAAGACTTTTTTTCGAATAAAAACGCACACGATACTCTCCCATCATTACTATTACTTTTTTGAGTTTGTTTCCTTTTATTTTTCCCTCATTCATTTTATTTTCTTTATATCTATCGATTACAAGTAGAATTCATGCCAAAATGCCTATTAACCCATATTCACTAACAGTTTGTCTATTTTACCAGCTTACTCAAGCCAGACGCCTGCCTATCATCAATTACACAATTTGTGCCAAAACAAAGAAAAAAAGTACTTATAAAATTTTCGCTACATGCCATTTTAAAAGCACCCACTTCAATTAGAATTTGTAGAGAGAGCTTTTGCAGAAAAAACCAAGGAAAAAAATGTAATAAATGTCTTCCGCATATTCGGCATATTTTCAATAACTCTAGTATACCTTTTACCTTAGAAATCTTGACAAAACAATGAAAAGGCAACAGCAGTAAGACAAACAAGTCCCATATCAACAATTGAAACAATCGACCCACTAATCACAGATTTTTAAAAATATTTTTACCAACAAAGTGGCAATTTTTGTTCGTTCAGTTACACAAATAAATAGCTGTGGTGTGCCATGGGAAAATGTGGGCAAAAAACAAAAAAAAAAAACAAAAATGAATATTTCCTGTAACATTTTCCACTTTGAATGGTTGAAGGAAAGTGTTTTATGTGTTGTTTGTTTTATACAAGTTTTGCAATTTAATTAAAAAATATATATGTATATACTAGCTAAAACCCGGCTGGCTTCGCTACTCCCATCTTAATTATTATCTTAAATGTTATTTTAGTTACTTTTTTATCTTTTTCCACCTTTTACCCCCTTCCGCTCCAAATCCAAGTATTTGAGAGAGTCTATAGTTCTTTCCAGAAAGACCTTAGAATCTATCGGTTAGCTGTATAGAGTCTTCAAACAAACACACAGTGGGCTTTCTGGAGTACCCGCTTTTCGGCTATGTGAATAGATAACGCTGCTTTAATCGTTGACCTTCTCCACATCTACAAAATTCAGTGTTTATATACGCAAGTTAGGTAACTTGGTTTCAAGTTTTGTCTTGGTCTTCGTATTTTCATCTGACCGATCTAATACATTACATACGTAATTTGCCTGGTCTTCGTTGGTCTTGTGGATGGCATTGTAATGCAGCTTTAATGTTATTGCTGTCGGGCTTACTCAAAATATAACCAATCCAAGCTAATTTGCGCTTTTCAATATTCGTCTCTATTGGTCTTTTATTTGTTAAGGCTCAAAGCTTGTCTATTGATATTGTGTTGGCCCAACCGATGCGCCCCAGTCATTTGTTGACTAATGCTTGGATCTTTCTTAGGTTAGCATTCGTTGTGCCCCATGCTGCGGTTTCATACAATAACAATGATTTTATGCTGCTATCAAAGAAACGCACTATCCTTTAATATTGTGCTTCCAAGGTAACAAAAAATAATCCACACTTTCGATTTGTGTACAACTAAATATAGCATGTTTTTTACAGAGGTATAGAACTTTAAATTGACATTACTTTTTAAGGTGGCGACCGATTTAGCAGCTGTCAAGTGATTTATTCTCAGTTTGGTTTGGCAATTCATCATGAATAGACTCACGCCCGGTGTACATTCGTCGGATGGGCCCAAAACGAGATTACCGTTGTTCCCTATTTTCATAAGCGAATGAAGCTCACTTCTGGTTGAATGCCTACGTCAAAAAACAAAACTGCCGCATTTGGGGTAAAGGTAATCCTCAAGTGTATGTGGAAACACCGTTACATCCAGAAAAATTTACTGTTTGGTGTGCTTTATGGGCTGGTGGAATCATTGGTCCGTACTTTTTCATAAACGATGGTGGCCAGGACGTTACAGTCAATGGTGATCGGTATAGAGCCATGATTACTAACTTTTTCATTCCTGATTTGAATAACGATGATGTCCAGGAGATATGGTTTCAACAAGACGGCGCAACATGTCACACAACTCGTGCCACAATAGATTTATTGAAAGACACGTTTGGTGACCGCCTAATTTCACGTTTAGGACATGTGAATTGGCCTCCAAGATCTTGTGATTTAACACCGCTAGACTACTTTCTGTGGGGCTATGTAAAGTCATTGGTCTATGCGGTAAAGCTAAAAAACGCTTGACCATTTGGAAGACAACATTCGTCGGTTTATTGCCGATATACGGCCAAAAATGTTGGAAAAAGTCATCGAAATTTGCACTACATCAGCGCCAGCCGTGGCGGTCATATGCCAGAAATCATATCTAGAATGTAATGCACAAGATTATCTTTCGGATAAATAAAATTCATGTCAATCGAATAATCCGTCTTTGTTTTATTGCAACTTAAAGTTCTATATCTCTATAAAAAACACCCCTTATAAACGATGTTGTTGCTGTTCAAATTTGCATTCATTTTACCTTTTTTTGTTGATGTAGAGACCAATGTTTGCATTATTATCCACGATGCATTATTTGTAGTATCATATTGGCTTTCCACAAAGCATTCATTGCTTTGTTTCAGTTTCTTTAATCAATTTGATCTTTTCAAGCTAAGTAGATGATTAATTCGCTGTAGCTTCCTCCATATGATTTTTTTGCGTAGTGGTGAAGATCTTTGCTAATTGGTGGAGATCTTTACTTTAGCTTTGATTTTTTTCCCCAGTAAGTGGCGTGTTTTCTGATCGTTTGTCTGATGTTTGTCATCATCGCCAGAGGTATTCAGGGAAGAAGTCAGTGGGGCGCAACTTCTTTATTTTTTAGATGGAGTTGTCTGGAGGGAAGTTGAAGCCTCTTTATAAAACATTCGAAACCACAATTAAATTTTTTTCGTCATGTCCTCTGCTGGGGCTCGAATCTGTGACGTTTGTGTTGTTATGCGTGCGCCCTTACCACTACACCACGCCGCCCCCAGACGATGTTATATGCACTGTAGTCCACATTGAGCCTCACTGTTTGTTTTGGGGGTGATTGACTAACAGACGCCCTGTAAGAGTAGAAACAGCGTTTGGGAGCTTTGCTTTACCCATTGAATGGAACATGACGTCGCTTTATTGTAGAGTTCATGGATAAGGCGTGTAGTCTAATCGGCGATACCTTTATGCGCGAAACGGTTCCAAAAGCTCTTTCAAAGTCAACAAGCAACAAGTAAAGATGTGTGTTGTATTCTCTGTATTGCTTTGTAATAGTGCGCGGTCTATTTATGTGATCAGCACAGGACCTTCCAAAGCGAATGAAGTCTTGCTCACATCGTAACATCGACTGACTCTACAGCTGGTCGCTTTCTGTGAAGTAATAAAATTATACAAGTTGATTCATCGCTAGTTCCTACATTCCTCTTGATCGTTCTCTCTTTCATATAACCGCAGTGAGTAATTGGCTAGTATAGGTTCATCGCTTTTCGAGAGTTCAGCTAGTTTACCATCAAGACCGCTTGATTTTCCATTGGCAAGTGATTGGAGTGCCGATTCGATATACCTCGTCTCTGATTATGCCTTAAGGGCACGGAAATTATGAGGCTGATCTGATGTTGGGTAACTTTCGGCAAAGAACCCATGACATTGGCTCACTTGTTCTCAAGGGTTTCGTTTCGGTCTTGAATAGTCGTCTTGTTTCTGATATTATTGCCATCAAGTTGTTTTATTAATGCACAAACTTCACGCATGTTTCCTCTGCCTGAGTACTATCATAAGTAAATTGTCAATTGCATTATGCGCATTAGCATTCTTAGGTCTTTAAACAGCTAAAAACTAAAAATCAAATTTTATTACATATATTTTTTTTAATCTTATAATTTTCTTTCTGTTTATAATAATTTTAAATTCCTATTACTTTTAGCTAAATTTTGATACCCATATTGCCTAGGTTTCTTTGGTCGTTTATATATTCCTAATAAATCGGTTGAAGTCTCAATTTAAAGTTATATGCAAAATCTCAATGCCAAACTGTTGTATGTGTCAAACAAATTTATTTTTATCATAAATTAAAAACACATTCCATTTAAGAAGACCTGTTTTATAGGTTAAAAAAATCCATAAAAAAAGCTACCAAAATCATGTTCAACTAATTGGTGCATCATTTTACAAACCATAAAACCAACAACTATTTTTAAACATTCCTTTCCAAAATATTTACATTGTAAATCATTTTTTATTGCGTTTATATAGAAATTGAAAATCTATCTCTAAATTTGTATTCAACATATAACACCTTTTATAAATGCCCGGATTTGTCACTTGTTGTTTTAAAAATTCTTTACAGCAACTTTTTATTTTTTTTATTTTCTTTTATTTTTAGAGTTTTTCTTTAAGTAGCTTTGTTATAATTGTTGTTGTAGTTCTTTTGTAGTTTATTTAGACCAAAAAGTAATAAAAAAAAACTATTTTTAGTAAAAATATTTGAGTTGTTTTTGGTAAACAAGTGTGCTGTTTCTTGATGCGGCGGCATGTTTGGTGTGTAATTTGTCTATTTTTAGTTAAATTTTTGAATGTACATATATACATACATACATACATACATACATATATATGAATATCTTCTTAGTCCGTTTAAATTTTGCTAATTAGGTGTGGTATCGGCTTCAGTCTTTGCTTGTTTTATTATCTTTTAATGAATTTCAAGAGAATGTTTTTAACAAAGACATTAATTTCATTTAAGCCTTTCGATTTTTTTTTTTAAATTTTAAATACTATTGTTTTGCTTTCATATCTGATTTTTTATTTTTTTTTAATTGAATTAATTTTTTTGTAATTACTTTAAAACATTTTATTTAAAACTACTAAAGTTTATTCAACTTTTTCAAAAATCACATTCCAAAAAAATATGGTTTTAAGTAAATACGAAAACTATTAACAATTTTAATAAAATCATTGGTCTTACCAATGGTTTGTAATTTAAAGAATTTTTTTTTTTTAAACAAAATTTTGGTTTGATACCCCTTGGTCATTAATAGCGTTACGAAAATAAAAATGTCTATAAAGAAGTAACACCAACATCAGTGCATTTAAAACTGTATTGTGGGATTTTATTTTATTGGTTTGTGTCAAGGCTGTCAATGGTTTACCCCGGCAATGCCATACTTATTCGTGCATTTGACACCGTTATCGCCAACTCAATTTATGAGTAATAAAGTAGCTGAATTAATAGCTGAATAGAATATTTTAGAAGGTTTCGGACTGTAGTAGAACATTCGAAACGGCAGTCAGGTATACGAGGAATTCTGCGTGCCTACATCAGTCAGTTGTAATTTAACAGCCAATAAGTAAAGTCGTGTTAAGGCGTAAATAAAATTGTTGAGTAAATTTGTGTATTAAGTGCAAGATAAATAAATTGGATACTATATAAATACTGCCTTGATCAAAAAGTTTCCGAAATAACCCCCGCGTGGCGGTCTCATCATTCCGATTTGAGTTTTTTTTTTTTCTTTGTTAAGTTGGTACATCTGATGCTGATATTCACGTCACAGCTTGACATTTGAGGCTGAATCCGATTCCACATTCATCAAAAGTATCTTTACTTGGGACGAGACGTAGGTTTATGAGTTCGACACGTCAAAAAAGAGGGCAATGCTCACGGTTTTCATGGATTACAACGGTGTACTGCATCATGAATTTTTGTCAGAAAGGCGTTCACCAAATGAGCCGAGACCATTTTCAGTCAAAAAAGAAGGCAATGCCCAGGGTGTTCTGGGATTACAACGGTGTAGTGCATCATGAATTATTGTCAGAAGGCCACACAGTATATAAAGAGTATTATTTTGGGCGTTATGAGACGTTTGTGTGAAGTAATTTGCCGAATGAGATCAGAATTGTGGTTCAGAAAACTCGGGGTTTTTCACCATGTTAAAGCACCGTCGTACAGTGCCTTCATTATTCGAAATTTTTTGATGAGAAATGCAACAAATACTATCCAACAGCGACCGAATTCGTCTGATTTGGGTCCCTGTGACTTCTATCTGTTCAATCGAGTTAAAAAACCATTATGGGGAATGCGTTTTAGCAGTTGAGAGGGAATAATGGAAAAATCGCAGGAAGCACTGATGGACATACCGAAAACCGAATATAAAAAATGTAAATGTCAAGCTATGACGCAAAGATTTAGCGATTTAACAAAAAAAAAAAAAAAAAAATACTCAAATCGAAACGATGGGACCGCCACACGGGGATTATTCCGGAAACTTTTTGATCAAGGCAGTATAAATAGACTGTAAAACAAAACAACAACTCCGTGTTATTTATTTTATTGAACGCAATTTAAAAAAACTTGAACGTTTTAAGAGGGTTCAAACGTAACAATATTTTAATACAATTTTTAGGCTTTCAGCTTAGATTATACGAAAAAGCTTTAAATTTTAAAGCATATTTTCAGGATAAAGTTTTATATAATATATTACACCACACCATCATAGGTATATAGTGGTTGTATACTGTATTAGTACTAATGGTTGTAACATGTTATTACCACCGATCGACGTCTGTCTGACGGACTGTTTAGTTTAGTTTTTACAAAAAAGCTTTAAGTTTTAAAGTATATTTTCAGGATCAAGTTTTATATACAATCATATAACCTACACTATCATAGATAGATAGTGGTTGTATACTGTTTTAGTACAAATGTTTGGAAGATGTTAGTACCCCCGATAATAATACATTAATATATACTCTGATAGTCAAGGAGCACTAAGGTCCGTTTCTTCGGAGTATATAGACTTGAGACTGGTACTCGAGTGCTAAACGAATGCTAGCGCACTGGCATTGAGGAACAGGGTAACGTTTTGTTGGGTCGCTGGACATACTAGTGTTATGGGAAACGAGTTCGCTGATGAATTGGCAAGGCGGAGTTCGTTTTGTGGTTTCGTGGGACCAGAGTAGTACTGTCGTATTAGTTGGTCCACGGCCAGGGGGATAATCGACGAATGGGAGCATGGGCTACTCTCGTCATTTTGTGTACAATGCCCGGGTCTGAGACAGGTGAAGCGGCTAACGATACCTTCCATCTATAATAGGAAGCAGCGCCAGATGGGCAAGACCACTGTTAGAAGACTTATTGGCTTCCGGACGGCCTATTACTGTCTCAGATATCACCTCTTCAGCCTCATTGTAGTGACTGATTCGATGTATCGCCTGTGTAGGGAAGAAAAGATGGAGTCGTATCTCGGCAACGGTATCACATACGTTGGCCTCCAAATACTCAATTGTCTCTGATTTGTCGGCATAACAAGGATCTTTAACGGTGCCCCATAGAAAATAGTCCAATGATGTAAAATCGCAGTTTCTTGGCAGCCAACTAACACCACCATTTCGGCTAATTAAACGACCATCACGCGTTCGACGTAATAAATCGAATGTGGTATGAGATGTGTGGAAAGTTGCACCATCCTGTTGAAACCAAGCATCGTTCACATCAATACCATGAAGAGCGGGCAAAAAAAAGGTTTTCATGGTGCGATAGGTGTTTTCATTGACCGTATTGGTTCCGCTGTCCTCATTTTCAAAGAAATGTGGGCCAATGATGACTCTGCTCCGCAAGCTACACCAAACAGTCACTCGTAATGGGTGCATTGACTTTTGTAAGACCATGTTTGGATTTTCTGAGCCCCAACTACGGCATATTTTCTTATTAACGTACCCACTAAATTAAAAATGAGCTTAATCCGAAAAGATGATTTAATTGTTTTGCAATTACCGACCAATTGGTTTGTTTTGGAAATAAATTTCCAATAAATCTCAACGTTGTTTGAGCGTAAATATGGTCCACCCGATATAAATTATTTTAGATTTTTATTGATGTTTTTAGGTCTATTGATCATTCACTCCCTTATCATATATGTTTTTGTTTTTAAATTAATAATAAAGTATAACTATGAGGCTATTATTTCTATATATGAATTGTATTTGTGTGCGTTAAAGCGGTTATGCACATCTCTCTCAATACAATGTGCATTTGTAAAGCCTACATTTAGGCGCTTTAATTTATTTGTTCGTTTGTTGTTCGTGAAATTCTCATAGTTAAAGACATAGTTAATTTTTATTAACAATATTATCATTGTCCTATTTTATTTAATTATTTTTTTTTGATAAAATTTAAAACTATAAATTAATGAAAACAAAAATCAATTAAGTTAATGAGCAATTTTGAAGAAGAAAAAGCATTTGAAACACCAGCGCCATTTCTTTCTTAAGAGAAAAACATTCATTACAGCCACTGATAACAATGGAAACACAAAATGAATGAAATAAAAAATTTAGAAAATTAAGTTAAAAAGTTTAATTAAAATTAAATGCAGATAATAGTCTGTAATAATAATGGCCCACTAAAACAAATAATAAAAATAAAATAGTGTTTTAACTTAATTTATTTTAACTGCGCACGCATTAGCACCAGGGTTCTCAGATCTTTTTTAAGCCTTTTCATCAAATACAATTTCAATAATGGCCAAAATCGTCAAAGCATTTTTATTTTTATACATTTTGACAATGAAATGTATATATACGAGTATATATGTATTTTTTTAATTAATAAAAAAAAAGTTTTTTAAAATAAAACTAATTTGTTTCGAACCCTTATATTTTCAAAAGTGGAAATAAAGTCGCCATAATATTTGGTGTTCGATAAAAAATTGTCGGTAGATGGCTTTAAAATGTAATAGCTCTGATAATATTAAATGCTTCAAGCACTATAACTTGGTTGAAAGATGACATTTAAAGCTTTACTTTGTTCGAAGGCGTTATAAAAAATAAATAATTCTTTGAAACGTTATCGGAACATTACCGCCATATATTGTTTTTCTATTATAGAAACAATACGAGCGTATAGCGGGCTGCTGAAAAAATTTGTGAAGTTTACAGGGACGATAATTAACCTACAAAAACAGCAGCGAAATGACATACTCGTTTTCGATCTGAAAGAACACACATGAGCAACGTGGACTTTGCTAGGGAACTAGTCTTTCATCACCAAACAGTTATCAAACATATGAATACAGTACAAGAACATGGTGCAGCTTGGCAGACGGTGGCAAAGCCAGAATTGACACCAAAAGAGGTAATGTTGTGCATCTGGTGATATTGGAAGGGATTTGTTCATTATGAGCTTTTACAACTTGGTCATACAATTGATTTTCATCTCTACTCTCAACAATTAACGAGATTGAAGCAAGCAAAATGGTCAGAATTTATCAACAGAAAAGGTGTTATATTCCAACATGACAAGGCCATATCACACATACTTGACTGGGAAGTTTTGATGCATCCGCCATATAGATGGGACCTTGTACCTTCAGATTATCATCTGTTTTGATCTCTGCATAAGGGTGTAAATTTAAATTCTACACAGGCCCGCAAAACTCAGTTTTACCCCAAAAATTTTAAAAAGTTATCGCTAAAAACGGCATAAATGTATTTGCTTTAATAGAGCTGTTGCATTTTTGGTCAATTTTGCAAAATCGTCGTACAAAACTAACAATTTAATTTTTACGTACTTTCTTTAAAAAATCTCTATTTCGCCAAAACTAAAATTAGGATTTCAAATAAATTTTAAAATCGCCATGTTTGGCGAGGATCACTAGACCTAACAACCCTGATTACCACCAGCTGTAATTGAGAAAATTAAACTTTCTCTCTCTATTTCTCTTGATTAAGCACAACATTGTTTTTGTAAAACGTTTTTTTTGCCTCTCTTTTTTAAGTAGAATTTATTTGTTATTTTTTAATAGGCTTTGTTGTTGTATTTAGTTGTGCGATAATGTTTTGATCTTTGTTGTTGCTTTGTTTTTTCTTTTTTGTTTGTGTACAAATTTTGTCTGTATTTAACGCATTTTTGTTGTTACATTACTGTTAGAGATGATCAACGCGTTGCTGTTTCTTTTTGTTTTTGTATTTATTTTATTGTGTGATTTGTTTTTTTTTTTTGTTTTTAATAGTGGTGGGTAGTATTGGTGGTGGCTTTCAGATGCCACAAAATTATTCAACGCCATTAGTCTCTCAACTCGCTACAACAGCTAAACATACTGTTAACATTTAAATAGAATTTATTTTTAGTTTTATGTACATATTATTTCGCGTTCTTTAGTTTGTATAAAAATAATTTGTTAAAAGAAAAAAAAATAAATAATAATAATAATATGTACAATGACTTACAACGCAACGTTTAATAAAAGTTAAAAGCGTTTTAACAAAAGTTTTAAACTAAATTTAGCAACACCGCTGCAACAACTGCACAAACAACGGCAACGAAAAAACATTATTAGTAATAAAGTGATCAATTGTTTGGTTCTTTTTTTCCTTTTCCCTTCTCAAGTGTTTGAGTGTTTACAAGTGTTGACAATGTTATTTTTTCTGCTTATTTTAGTACAATTGCTTTGATTGTTTTCTTAGGAATGTGCTTAATTGTAAACAAAAAAGTGTGAAAAAAGACGTTACAAATTTTATTTCAAAATGAATTTATTTATTTAAAATCCGTTGATTTTGTAATAATCTATTAAAATTCTTGGTTTATTTTTATTAAATTCAAAATTTGGTGTCATTTTAATATTGTTCCCTTTTTAATTTTTTAGAAAAATCATCATAATTGGCCATTTGCCCAATATTTTTATAGCCAGCCTGTGTTGTTGGATTACTTATACATTTCTTTTACTCATCATACTTTTTATTTATTTATTCTTATTTTAAAATTAATTTATGTTGTGTTTGTATGTGTATTTCAAGTTTCTATTTATTTATTCAAAATATTCCGGCAAAAATATATATAAAAAAGTGAACAAAATACTAAAATTTTAAGTACAAGAAGTAAAAACAAAACAATAGTTTATTAACCCCTTAAGAGGCGTTTAATACTGTGTATTTATATATGTATAGACGTATGTATGTGTTAAAAATGTATTTTTTCCAAAGTACGCGTATTTTTGGTCCGAAAAGGAATAAAACCAGCTTACGATACCTTACTTTAAAGGGAAACGTATTCCATATGCAGAACTCCAACGAATGACACAAATTTTAATAAAAAGCCATAACGAACTCTTTCCGATGGCACTCTGCTTTAAGCGGTGGCTATAAATACAATGCGTCTGACAATGTTCTCGAAGCCTCTTCTATAAGAGGTACCGCTCAGTCTCCTTGAAAGACTACCCTCCCTTGCTCAAAGGCTGTAAACCAATTAAAACTGTGCTGTAGCATAGACAGTATTGATTCAATTGTTCGTTGTTACCTTTTTGCTATTCGTATCGAAACCACGGTCATCACGTGGTCTTACCAAACGCTATCAACCAACATAACTCAAGAATTAAAGTTCTCTGAGCTTTTGGTACCCAGGACTTGGTCTCTGGACGGACCTCGAGTCTTTTTCTTTCTATGCAGAGGCTCCAGACTATAACTAGAGCTTAAGTCTAAGGTATTTTAAGTGAGCAAGAGTATATTCGTACCACAAGACGAAACGGACTTTCGGCACCGTAAAAGTGTAGATTTTTCGCGATTTTTAATGCGTTTTTGGTAAACAATGCAGAGCAGGATAATGCGCAAGCTTTACTAGGTAGAATTTAACGCCTTACTTGTGTTTCAATCGCGGGTTTAATGCGTACCTGTTCCAGACTTGCCATTGGGACCATCCTGCACTTACTCCCATTGCACATTTCGTTGATTGAGGAGGCATGTGAAAGTACTCAGATTGCCAAGTGTGAAGGTTTAAAGGCTGACGTCATGGTGGAGCTGATGAGAACATTGCGTCTATTTGATGTCGATTTTCTTGTTGGGTTAAATGATTATATGTAGCCCGCCTACTTCGATGCCGGGCAGGAACTTTGTGGTCCTTGTTCACTAAAGGACTTTATGCTTGCACCAATCGTGATGGCGTAATATCGCGGACCAGCCAGCTTTGGTTCACCAATGGATCACCAAACATTTCCCCACTCATGAAGGGTTTCAGTCAAGTGGCCTTAAGGCCTTATCCTGTAACGTTAGGTCGAAAATTATTATGGACTGCATAACATCTCCCAGTGAACTTGGCATTCACAGCAGGATTACTCTATCTGGTCATTACGCTATCGAAAGCACTGACTGTTTAGCGAACAGCAGAGTTCGCTGAAGTTTATTGGGTCTGAACCACTTTTTGGAGCTGCACAAAAGATCCTTCGAGTCGCTGTGCGTTTTGGCCCTGACCAACATAACATAGCATAACTTCGCAAACACTTTAATTCTTTATTTTTAAACTGTATTCTTATGGCCACACGGATATTTATAATGCACTTTGGAATTTTCACCTTATTCTGAATTCCTCAGTCTCTCATAACTTAATTTCTCTCAGCTAAGGCATAATGTATGTACCTCGGCCTTATTGAAATCTCCGCTAGAATAGATAAAGTTTGTTTGGTCTAATAACTACCAACTTACTTGCTATCAAAGGCCCTTAGCCAGATAAAGTCCTCTTTTAAAAGATATCCGATTCCTTTATTTTCAAGTTGCATATTTATAATAAAACCGAAAGCAAATATTCTTGCTGTCTGGCGTTTCTAAATACAAAACTTGTCTGTGAAAATCGTAATTTCTGGTGTAGTTTATCGTGTACTTCAACCTCCTAAAGGGCTGATTGCATATCTTTGTATCCGTTTTTTCTTCTTGTACTTATTTTTATATTTAATTTCTCATTTAAATGTTATAAAAATTAATTTTTTAGGCCTGGAACAGAAAAGCTGAAGCTGACAATATAACGAGTAGTGTAGCAAAAGAAAATGCGAACAAAATATTGAAGTCTTCTTTATGGTTGCCAAATAATCTCTTTAAACAATTACGTAAGAATAATATATGATTTTTTTTTAATATGTATCAATATGTATCAATATTTAATGTAAAACTATACGGAAAAGCATGGTAACCCTAGTTAACATATATATTAATTAATTCAATTCAATAAAACATTTTGTTTGCTCCTTTTCCATTTTGATGAAAATTTATTTGTTTCGCGCTACAAAGTTCAAGTTTTCGAATTTTGACCATCAGTTTCTACCATAGAGTCTACTACAATTACGTTAGACTACTTGAAATACCGTTTTTAACTTTTGACTGCTTGTAGCGCTACTCGTTACGTTGTACTGCAGCTATAATTCTGTTCCCTAATTTAGTTCATAATATTTGTCTGCTTTGAATGTAGTACGGACATAATTATTAATGTTGTGTTTTTGGTTGTACATACTTAAATATTTTGTGTTTTTTTTTTGTTTTTTTGGTGTAAATAGTAATCGAAATAATAAAAAAAATAAAACCTTATTAAGGAATAAAAAAAAACATTATGTTGAAATTTGTCGCAAAACGTAATAATAACAACAATACCAAACGTCATCATACAAAATCTGCTTCAACGCCTAGTAATGAGGGTTTTATTTATATACGTTGTAGTCATGCAAATAACAGAAACAACAATAACAACAAAATTAATCACAATAACAATAACAATAATAGCAACAACAACGAATGCAACAGCAACAATTTTAATAATAATAATAACACAACAGATGCTAAATGCAATGGCAACAACAACAACAACATCATCATTCCCGATATCCCACCAAATCATGGCTATAATGAAAATGTGGCTAAAAGTGTATGTGTGTTTGTAATGTGTTTAGATTTTAATGGGAATTTTCTTAAATTTCTACGAAAAATATATTAATAATAACAGTTTTTTTTCTACTTCCTTGTCGTAAAGGGTAATGCAACAAGAGGTGTCTTTTTTGAGAAGTAATTGAGTAAAAATTCACTGGCAGTTTTTTTATAACATAGACTGTTGTTTTTCTTCTTATATCTATATACCGTGGTGGAAGAAATAATAGGGACACTTATATTTTTCAATAACCAGAACAACGTGAAGTGGTCTGAAGAAACGAAGATAGAAAATCGTATGTACGAACGTCTTTCAATTGCAATGAATTCTTTATTTGATTTTTGCAATGATAAATAAGAAAATTTTGATGTGTCCCTATTATTTCTTCCACCACTGTATATAGAAATAAGTTGTTTATGTTCGTCATTTTATACTCGAAAACCACTAAACCGACTTGCAAACCAACACAGGCGTTGGAAATGTGTAGCTTCACTGGTGATTTAGCCATGTCAGTTATTTATTGTTATTTATATGTTTATATCTTTAAAAAGGTAATAGTAATAGTCTAAACTTGGTCCAAATAACTTTTTCGGTCAGTACAAATCATCAGTCGAAAAGTGGGCGGAATTCGATAGATGGGAGTGGCACCTCGCATACAAAGTAAATATAGATTTTTATATATCTGTAAAACGGTTAGAATAGCAATTACTGAACATGATCTAAACGATTTGTAGTCCATACATATCATCAGTTGAAATATGATCGAAATTGAATAACTGGGTGTGGCACCTCCAATACAAAGTAAATATTGATTTTTTTTCTAAAGAACGGTAGTAGTGAATGTTTCTTAATTTGGTTCAAAAGACTTTGTGGTCGATATTGAAAAAGTGGGAGTGGCACCTCCCATACAAATTAAATATTGATTTTTATATATCTCGAAAATGGTTAAAATATCAGTTACTGAACGTGGTCTAAACGATTTGTAGTCCATACCAATCATCAGTTGAAAAATGGGCGGAATTGGAGAAGCGGGCATAGTACCTCCCATACAATGTAATTGTTGATTTTTGTATTTCCTGAAAACATTTAAAGTGAAGGTTTCTGAATTTGGTTTAAAAGACTCTGTAATTAATATAAATCATCAGCCAAAAAGTGTGAAGAATTGTGTAAGTGGGTGTGGCAGCTCCTACTACACATATTAACTATTAATTTTTGTATATCTTGAGAACGGTAATAGTAAGAATTTCTAAATTTGGTTTAAACAACTTCTTGGCCTTGACACATCATTGGATAAGTGGGCGTGGCAGCTCCCATTCATACTAAACATGGAATTTACCATGTGTAAAAAACGGCAACAGTTTCGTGATCTATCCATATCAGTCAAAAATGGGGAGAGATTGAAACAGCGGGTATTGCAAAAGCTATTTACATATATACGTATTCTTATCTATATAACATACTACCTTGATCAAAAAGTTTCCGGAATAACCTCCGTGTGGCGGTCCCATCGTTCCGATTTGATTTTTTTTTTTTTTTTTTTTGTTTTGTTACAATGGTACATCGTTGTTTCTAAATCATAGCGTCATAGCTTGACATTTGCAAAAGCTACGTAGCCAAGAGTACATCTATCTCTATATGGACTTTAATTTTTTATCATCATTTGTGCTGGTACGACCACGTTTAAATTCAGCAAATCGCTTCTCTACCATTTTTTCGGTGGAGTAGAGTTCATATAATGCTTATCAAGTTATTGTTTGGTTTCCACTGTATCTTTGTTTTTTCATTTTTCCATTTTTTTTTTCTTTTCGTTAACAAAAGTCGCTTCACACAAAATGCTATAACCCACGAATCAATAGTCAGATTGCTGGCAAATTTATAAATGTATCGCTTGAAGGTTAGTCATATGGATAAAATTTTAGTAATGCCATTTATGTGTCATCCTACGGACCTATTGAGTGACCTAATGATATAAGCTACTGAGATCTGTGAGAGGACACCACCGCTCATCTTCTCACAGATTGATTGCTTTATGATAGATTTATAAGAACGATTTAAATGGTTTTAAGCTGGACTACATTTATTTATTTGAAGTTTTTCTGACCCATTTTGCTTTTACAAAAGCGTGGATGTGTTCTATGCTTTTAGGCATCCTGCCTCACGCTTCTGTGAAAAGTGAGCAACTTTTGTAAGCAACATTTGTGACATATGAACACATCAAAGGTTTTAAATAAACAGGGATGTTTTAAATTGATAGGAAGGCATAAATTGGTTATTATATAAGTGTACACATTAACAATACAGCTTATCAAAACGATAATTCAATTTATCAATAATTTTGGCGTAAAAAGTATCACATTAAACTGGAAATTCAAAAAAGCATAAAAGACGTAAAGAATATTAAATGAATAATAGACGTGTTGACGAAATAAGGCAACGTGTGGACTAAACGAATGTATTATAGTAATTTGCTATAAGATATAGTGGGAATGTTACTTTGGTTAAGATACATACACTAAATGTAAAATAACTTCTCTAACTTCATGTTCACATTAGAGTTTGAATTACATAGTTCGCTGTTTGAATTACTTATACGATTATCTCGTTCACATGGCACCTTTGTAAGCCATTTTGACGTTTCTTCTTCTCTTTCTTATTATTTGTATTCATTGTTTTGTCATTTGCCAGTAAATTGTGTTTTAGAAATGCAAAAATGTAAGAAGATTATATAAACACATTTTGCGTAAAGAAGAAAAGATACAAATTGGATATCACATTGATTTTGCAGTAATCTACAGTGTAATTGAAACCGAATGGCTTACAATTTGCGTGATTTGCTCTTAAAAGTTTGCATGCGAAATTATGTAATTCATCTCATAATTGGGATTGAATTGCGAGAGTGAAAGCGAATTACGGAGAAACGTTTTTATATGAACATGGCATAAAAGATCAAAAAATAGTTCAAAGTCAGCATATAGAGTAAGAGCAGCATCTGAAACTAAAGACACCTCTTGTTGCTACACTTGTAATTTTAAGATCCCTACAAATCTGTTGTATTTTAAAATCTATTAATAAAAAAAAATCTATTAATTTTTCGTCACTTCCTGAATGTCTAATAAAAATATAAACCATTTAATAACCTCTACAATGGTTTAACGCCTCACAACTGATTAATTTGCTAATTAATAACGCAAAACCTTAAAAAAAAACTTAAATAGATTCATGGAATAGATAAGATATAAGTTAGTTGTAATTAATGTTAACTTCTCTACTTGAAATAAAACAAAAGAAAAAGTGAGAGCGAGAAAAAGCCAGGGAGCAGAACAACTTCATTTGTTGATCAAAAATAAGCCTAAATGAGTAACATGATTATCTTGTATTCGTTTCCTCTTTTTTAATAGGTCTTCGATATAGAAAACAGTAAAAGTTAAAAAAAAAAAAAAAAATAATAAAAATCAGTTCTAAGTTTCAAAATTTTTAGCTTTTATTTTACTAACTTGGCAATTGACCCACTCAAGTCAGTATATTTGTTTATGTATGTAAACAATTATTTTTACAATATGTTCAAAATGAAATAAACATGCATTAAAATATGATTTTCTTTCAAAAAAAAAAAAAAAACTTCCCTCTCCTTTACCAAACCTTCGTTCAAATACTCTATTTCCTTTTAGTTCCACCCATTAACCCCAAACAAAGCTATACTGTAAACAAAACACGCTCCAAAATATGTGTATTTAAATTTAGTTTAATTTGTGGTCTCACAGCTGTTTAATGATTGATTTTTGTATTTTCAAAAATTATTATGATATTTTTTTAAATTCTTAATACATATTTTTAAAACGTCCCAACCTCTGACATCATACCAAAAGTTTTTGCGATAAAAACTGATTATTTTCTTTTTCTTCCACATCGCAATCAACTAAAAATGTTTTTGCCATTTGATTTGTTTTTGTTTTAAATATTAAAAATTATTAAAATAACAATTGTTTTTTTTTTCTTATCAATAAATTAAAAAAACTATACCAATATAAACAAAGGTGGTCGGTCTGCAGATACTACCCAATCCCCACAATAGTAAAAAACAAATTCTTTCTCTCAAATTTTCTCCGAAATGGAAAAAAAAAAAACAGAAAACTAATGAGGTGACGAAAAACTGCTGCTAAATTGTTTTATGGGTCTCATGTGTGTGTTAATGGCGTAATTTTTCCGAAAATTTATATCTTTTAAATGCGAGAGGAAAAAATTGTATGATATTTTGGTATAAGACGTCAACATCTTCTAAGGGGTGTTGAAATCATTTATGAATTAAACACATTTTTTAAATTTCTTTGAACTTTTCTTTTTATACATATTTGTTTAATCTTTAGACTCTTTACTAATTTCTTTTTTTGATTTCCTTACTCTCTTCTCTTACAGACTGTCCAATCTACTTGGCGACCACAATTGCCTTTGCCCAAAGAAGTCCAATTTTCCAATGAAAACATCAATTCCCACCACCACCAGCACCAGCACCACCATCAGCATTCTATTCAACCAGAAGACGACGACGACATTGACGAAATACAAATCATCGAAAGCGATATGGAACGATTTCATTTAAATAAAAAAGACGCCTCTGTTAATGGTTCCCAAATTTCGAATGCCAGTCATAATGGCAGTTTGGGAAATAAAAAATGGTCCTTCGGACGTTTGTTTCGACGTAAGAAAGAAGTGCAAACGGATTCCTCATCGGAAGAGGATCGTAAGGCAGGATTTGTACCTGCCCAGAAATTAAATCGCAGTGCGAATAGCTCTGTCAGAGCCGCAATTACTTCAACGCCAAATAAAAAGACCAACAAGTCAGCACCAAAGTCAACTTCAAGTCGTGGTAATAAATTAATGAGCGATAATTTCGATCGTGTAATAGTGCCGCCCACAGTGACGAATAGTAGCAGTCAGCATCATGTGGATAATGAATTTTTCTTGCCCGTCGAAACGGTACCTCCGGCACCAGAGCCATATTATCAAAATAATACCGTCCAGCAGACACAAGAGCGTTTGCATCATTCTCAACAGTACCTGCCGCATGTACCTAAAACGCAACAACTAATGAGCAGATCTGCTCATTCATTGGATCGTAGATCAGCTCGTGCCAAACAACGTTCTCTACAAAAGATGACCCTTAACGGTTTGCCAAATACGGTCATAGTGGGTTCTTCGAGTGATGAGGAGATCATTTCACTTAACTCTACTACCTTCTCGAAGTATCGTAGTGATGAGAGTATCCATAGCGGCGGTCAGAGTCATGTTAGTGGCCAAAGTCGAAGATCGCGTGCTGCCCGCAATGAGCGTTACTACAAACGTTTATCGCGTGATGGTGAGGTTAGTAATGGGCAGGTTCCCGTTATGCATGCTCAACAGCCGACACAACGATGGAAGACCCAACCAGTGCCTTTATCTATTTACCAGGCACCCAAGCAGCAGATGGCGGCACCTCAACAGCCTCAACCTCAAACGTGTACTTCCTCTGGCTCACAAAATAGTCAATATCTCAAATTACGCAACACCAACAGCTTGCAACACATGGCTCCATACGTACAATGGGGTCAAATGCAACAACAGCAGCAAAGCAAAAACTTACAAAACTCGGTAAATGATACCAAGCGCAGCATAAGCTATGACAGTCATATACACTTGCAAAATGCCAATGGTCGATTGCAAAATAAGCCCATGCCACCTCCACCACCACCTCGAGATCCTCTGAGGAGGGTAAATATAAGTGGTCATTTGCAAGATGGCGGTTCAAGCGATCTTAGACCGATATCGTATGCCTTCGATCAAACAGGAGTACCAGTTTTGCCTACAACCGGCTTAAAAGGACGTTGTGTTTCGGATGACAAGATCTGGGCTCAGCATCCTCATTACCAATCTATACACTCTCTTAACATTACACCAAATCAGTCTAGTCAAGCTACAGTGGCACAAACCAATCGTAGATTTATTACACGTGCTGAAAGAGATGCTCAACCGGGCAAAAAATCATTGCCAAATGGCTTAGAATTTCATTATGTGGCCGATGCCACACCACGTTCTCGTAAGCCCATCCATATGCTGGACCCCAAAACATTTGATGATGACCCACAGGAACCACCATCAAGTGGAGTCTTACGCACTACTAAAAGTGGTTTGCCCACTTCGCCCACCAAAGTCAACGCCACCGAATTCTGGAAGCGTTTAGAGGGTTCTTCACACAGAATGAACACTCCAACTCTATCTCCACGTGGCAGAGATGTGCAACGCGCTGCAAATGCTGGGAATAATGTAATTAAGCCTAGATCAGTTTCTAGCTCTAGAGTAGCGGAAATGAGAACATATCCTGTGCCCATGTATTCGGAAGTCTACAAACCGAAAAATAAGGCCAAGACTCTGAGTAATACAACTTTACCTGCGGCTACTGCTGCTGGAAGTGATGAAGTCGATAGTGTTGTTTGCGGCAGTTTGCATATAAAACCCTCTCAGGATAGCACCAAGAACTGTGTGGAAATACGTAACAAGGATATTGATAAAGCCCAATCGATGCCTAACAATTATCAAAGACGTTCAGGAGAGTTACCCACTACTCCCAATAAGTACGAAGAATATGTTAATGAGCGCAGAGAACAACATCACAATCCTCTGTTTGATGTACCCCAGCCACCACAAAGAAAACTAAGTGGTGTGCCGCAAATACCACAACTAAGTTTTCCACGCAAAAAGCCGGCCAACTTAGAGGAGGCCATTAATGAACTGGAAGCCATTTATCGTTCACTAGGCCTAACTGAGGTAGCGGAAACTAAAAAAGAACGTGCACCTACACCTAGTGACTTTGATAAATACGCTTTGACCCATGCCGATGAATACGATGACGAAGATTCTCCTGCAGGAGAACCAGATCCTGTAAGAGATGATGTGGCCTATCGCAATATAAAATTGGCCAACTTGCAACATAAAACAGTGGAAAAGCAGCCTCCATTTGGTATACCCGTAGGTCCCATTGTGCCAGCAGCGCAGAGTGATTATTTGCATGTTACACCTAAACGCAAGGATACGCAAGTGTACGAAAAAAGAGCTCCAGATGTTGTCAAAGATGATTTGGCCGTTAGGGCTCTGCGTAAAGAACCTGGCGAAAATAGGGAGAAGATACAATATCCTTCGGGTTCTTTGGTAAAGAAAAATCGTGCTACTCGTACTCAGTCGGCCAACATCTATGCCTTGATACAAAGAGATGCTGCCAAGCCCTCGGGTGGTGATTTGCACTCATACTTGGAACTCACAAAGAGTATTGATCGTTCTGGCAGCATGTCAGATATACACAAACATGAGTCCACCAGTGATATACCATCAACATTGAAACTTTTGCAAAGTTTAAGGGAACAGGAGAAAGAACAAAATCAAAACCAGCATAAAAGGGTACAAATACCCTTCCGTCATCCCAGCCAGGGTGGAGCTATATGTAAGCTGCCCGAGAAACTAAGCTCTAGCAGCCAACATGATGAGGAAAAACGCACTACGCCAGTGCCAATGCCACGTAAATCCCTGACACCAGAACCCAAAAATACTGACACCCATAAAATGGAAGAAGCTTTAAACAAGATTGCTCAAGATGCTCAGGAGAGCAGTATAAAGTTGAGTCAGGAACTGAAGGAACTGAGAAAAGAGGCTTTGATTACCGCCTCTAAGCCCACGAGAGTTAGTAATGAGAACGAAAAGTTGGAAAAAGAATTACAGGAAATCGAGAAAGTTTCTCAGGCTGCCAAAGAATGTGGTAAAATGTTATTGGACACCTTACCGGATGCTTCTAGGGAAGAAGCTGAATATATTAAGCCACGTAAATTGCACAAAGAGGATAAACTAATAAAGGCCATCGATCAAGTATCTGAAGCAGCCAATAAAGTGTGTGAGAAAATTCTAAAGGATATAGTAACCACCGAACCACCAGTAGTGGTGCAAGAAGCCATCAAGGTAACACAAATTCCTTCCAGTGCTGCAGAAGATAAGGATGACAATCTTGTAATGCCCACGTTGTTTAAGAAACTGGATCCCATACAATCAACAAATATTGAGACCATAGCCAGAAGATGTATGCGGCAGTTAAGTGATTTAGCCGACAATCATGATTATGACAATCTAAATCAAACGGATATAGCGGTGGCATCAACGTGTAATATGCAACAGCTAACAAAAGACGAAACCAGAAATGACTTGAACACTTCTAATCTTACAGAAATAGGAAAACCACCAACCAATAAAAGCAACATGACCACAAGCAATAAACAGAGCAAACAAATTGAGGAGATCGATCAGATAATGAGGGAATGTGAAGATCAAGCTAAACAACAGCAGGCTTTGAAAGCGGCGGCTAAAGGTAAAAGTGTTGTAGTAACAACACAGCATGCTATAAAGGCACCCGGATCGAGTACCACCACCGCCTCCTCATTCTCCTCTTCGAGTGATTGTTTGGCCAAATCATCCAGCCCATCGGGCAGTAGACGTTTCTCCTCCAGCATTACCTCTTTTAATCCATACTCTTCGAGTGATTATATTAAATCACCAAGTAGTGAGTTTCATGCACCCAGCACTGATCCCATTAAAACCTTCAGCACCACATCATACGATGTACAGTCGACAACCAGTGCTACACCGAATCTTACAACCATAAGTACGTTTAGCTATTCACCCTCACCGCCACCGCTCAACCTAACACCGGTAAGCAATTGCAGTGCCACCATAGCATCGAACACGCAACGTTGTGGTCACTCTTCATCGCCGTCACAGTATAATTCCGCCGAAGAGTTAGCCATGATCTTTGGCATTGAAGAGAAGTCGAAAACGAAAAAACTACAAAATAATTCAGGTAACGAAGACGCTACGCCAGAGTTGCAACAGCTCGAGCAAACTAACGCTGAATCCTTACCTACAGAATGTACTGCTAATTCTACTACCACTACTACTACTATTGATCCTTATGAATGTTGTGCTAAGACTAATAAAGATTATCCGTTGTTGTTTTTAACCCTTCCAAACTCATGCTCTCAAACTAATACCGCTAGTTCTAGTTCCATATCATCAACTTCATCATCATTATCACCATCGTCGTATAGGTTAGAAGATATTAAAACAAAGAAAACAATTAGTTTAGAAAAGGGTTCGAAATCGTTGCAAGTCGATAAAGAGTCCCCTAAGTTATCGGCCAATTTCAATAGAATCTATGCAAGTAAATTAAAAATAGTGGTGGACAAAATCGGGGAGGATACACCGCCAACACAAACACTGTTTGGTTCTTTAAGTTCTCTAGAGGACACTTCCTCTAATCCTGATTCCGGTAATGTTAGTTTAGCAGACTTTCCTTTAGGCCAACAGAATATGAATAATAGTTTACAATTGAATACAAATTTTAATAGTCGCTATGAAATTAGAAACTGTTTTAAAACCGAAGTTTCTTTAGATCCTACGAAGGTGAATGACTCACAAAGAAAGGAAGATATTGCTGAACAAGAGTTTCCTAGATTACCCACAGCTGAGGAATTAGAGGAAAGCCTTAAGGAACGTTGTAGTTTAGAAGAGAATTTTGAGAAAACCATAGAATTTTTGGATGAGCAACAGAATTTAAAAGAGAAACTTGCTTTGGCCAAAGAAGATCATGAACTAATTGGTGAACGTATTATTTGGGCCCTAGATGAGATAATGGCTGAGGTAAAGGCTTTAGAAAATAAAAATGCCAATGAAAAACTTTTGCAAAGTTGTCAAGAAGAAGAAACAGAAGAAAAAATTAAGGATGATAAAGAAGAGGCAAATCACAGGGAAACACCAAAACGCAAGCGTAGTATTGTTATGGAAACACCTCAATTGGAAATGAACATAATGGAAGAGAAATTTCAATACGAATTGAAAAATGAAACAGCTGAGGTAAAGGAATTAAAAGAATTGGTGCACAACTGTGAGAAATTGAATAAAGCTCTCCACGCAGATTATGAGGGAAATAGCAGCACAAATGAAACGAACACGTCTAATGAGCTAAGATTGCGTTTATGGCAACCTCTGGCTACAAATTCAGATGATTTTCCTACAACAAGCTCAAAAGCCTACCAAAACAATATGGCGGTGGTTAATGTATTGGGTGAACAGCGACCAGCCGAAGTGGTGAATAGTTTAACCCTTCTGGAGCACTTAGTTGTGGCTTGTACATTGGGTGTCATTAGCACTGATGATCTATTTACACTGTGTCTTATTATAATCGGTATTATAATTGTTATAGCCATAGCCTTGTTTTAAACGTAATTCAAAAAACAAAAATCGTTAAGAATGCTGTTAAAGTGCACTTATTTTATTAAAACACTGCAAAAAATTACACAACAAAAATGTTTTTTGAATTTTGTTGGGAGGAAACACAAACGTTCTGAAAACCTCCATTTTTTAATTTGTTTAGATTTATTTTTTAAAACATTAGTGCTCCAAGTGCAACTTATTATATTTATTCATCATGGAATCCTTCATTTTTTTAATGTATAATTAATTTTGAACTTCTTAATATGTTTCGTTACCATATTTTATGATGATACCTTTTGTAAATATTTTTTATTTGATGTTTATTTTCTTTAATTTAATATTAGACTGCAACTTGTGCCAATGATTTTATAATTATTAATTTTAATTTTAATATTTTTTAAATGAATTAAGTTTTTTTTTATAACATTACGATACTTTGAAAAGTATATATTATTTTTCATAATATTTTTCTTTCCATATATTTTCAGCAAAATATGTAGTTTAAGCATTTATGACAAAAAGAAATGAAAATATTTTATTTTTAATCTCATATCACTACTCTTTAAAAAAATGCTAGAATTTCTTTGAAATTTTAAAAAAGGCAAACATTTTCTTAACAAATTTTAAGTATTTTTCTAATTTCATTTGAATTCTATTCTAATTTTTAATTATTTAAGTTTTAAATTATAATAATAATTGATTTTTTTTAAGTTATACTTATTTTAAAATTATTATTTAAAAAAAGAATATTCGCAATAATTTAAAAAAAATTAATAAAATATTTATAAAAATGATTGAAATATTTGTTTTTAAATAATTTAACAAATAGAAGAAACCTTAACTGTGTGATAAACTAGCTTCCTGTATCATAGCAGATATAGACTGGACTATCTGTAGTCATATATAAGAGTATCCCGTCGTTTCTACAAGGAGCATAGGGGCCTCAACAAATTTTCTCCATTCAGATTTATCCAACACAATATTCTTGACTTCATTCCACGTTCTTTGAATTTGGCTAACTTCGTTTTGGTTATGCCTTTGCCAAGTATGAGCTGGCCGCCCTGGTCTACGGATTCCATTCAATATCATTTATAGCAATATTCAATGGTTTTTTACGGAAGGTATGTCCAATCCCATTCCGCAGTCACTTTCGGTTCTCATTCCATAGGTTCCGATTTGAAATGGTTTGTGTCTAAAAGTTTCCTAGTATTCTGCACAGGCACCTACTCACTAACACTTGAAGCGATTAGATGCTGTTACAACTCGTATTCCATGAATCGCAGCTATTCATCAATGTCTATTTTTCCTTAGAATATAATCACCCTTATTCCAATTGTCGGCGTCGAAATAAAACGACATGATTTTGAGTTGTTTACTTCAAATTGTAAGTCTTGTTGTCGTTATCGAAGATTATCGATGACTGTTAAAATATATTTTGCATTCTACGACGTTATTGTGTTTAAACGACTTTGATTTTGTCGTCACCATTTTTGGTAACCGAAAAATTAAAAATAACAACTACAACCCAGTTTGAAAAATTAGTGCAGGAATTGCAGAAGAATCCTCTTGCAGTGGAATTTCGCAGAGGCACTGTTCCCAGTATTTTAAAGAACAGTGGGAAGATATTGGCAATTCATTGAATTCTCTTGGCCCGCCGATAAGATCTGGAGATAGATGGCAAAAGGTATGAAATAATAAGCTTAAATAGTTCAATAAAAAATTAATCTTTTTAATAGGTTTGGCGAGACTTGAAGTTTAAAGTTAAGAGGAAAATGGTCGCCAACAAAACTGAGTATCATTAAGAGAACCAAAAAACGAGTAGTCACGTGATATACATAAAAATTGAAAATAGAAACAAAACACACGCATACACACCTACCCACATAAAGTGTCTGAATTTATTTCACAAACAAAAAACATTTTTAAGTTTTAATTTTTTTTTTTTTTTTTAACAATCAATCCACACAGCTGATTAGAATATTTAGAGAAGTGTATTTGATTTGTTGGCGTAATCGATAAATAGTCAAGGTCGTCGTCATTTTCTTATATAATGATAAATTGCTATCGGCGTTGAAACAAAGTGATATTGTCTTAGAAATAACGGCGGCATTGACGACGACAACTGAAATAAGGGTGAATATGTTAATCTTAACAAGTCTCGAAGTTGTTTATGATTTTCAAACTTTGCTAAGCTGTCTGTCTAAACGATTGTATTCGGCAATTGATATCTATGCTAGAGTCCCAGTTCACACTTCCTACAGAGCCTTTATATCTGGGCTGAAGCCCCCCTATTTTTCTTCCATCCGAAAAGGATTTGTATTTTCAAAGTAAATTTTTATCGCCTTCATTTTATCATTATCATCATACCGACTAGGCACTATTGCAGGCCACTGCAACCCATGGTATCTATTGTGCCATTCTGGTCTATAGTTTATTCAGTAGCTTTGCTGCCTTGCCAATGAACACTAGCGGATCTGATACCACAATGCCGTATATACCGCCCAGTGAGGCCCTACCTAAACATTTATACAATATGTGTTCCGCTGTCTCTGATGTTTGTGAGCAGAGTCTACAAACATCTACATCTGTGACCGCCATCCTCTTCAGGTGCGCTCTTAGTTCACAGTGGTCCATAAGAAACTCCGTTACGAGTTTCCAGTTCGGCCTGCCATACTTGCGAACCTCGGATCCAAATTGCAGATTGTTCACCGCCCTAGAGTGGTGAAGGCCCATTTGAGAATTTCAATGTTCCAAGCATCTAGCAATTTCTCAATCCTTGATTAGGTTGAGCATGGTAGTAAGTGGTGCCGCACAGAAAGTTTCCAAAGCAATACAGAACCTTTTGCAACCAATGCAATCGTTATTTCATACCATCTATTCCACAGTGTCCAGGTACCCAAAACAACTGGACCCTATTCCTAAGCGAAAGCCTATGCAACGTATCGTAGCAATATTTGACCAGTCTAAATGTCCTACTTACTATTCGAGCCAAGTGCCCTTAAGGCAGCTTGGCTGTCGGAGAATATATTAATTGTTTTACCCTTGAGCCCACTGTCTTAAGATGATCTTCACACATATGCCAATGGTCATGATTTCAGCCTGGAATACGCTCAGTAATCTTCCTAGTGGAATCGACAAGTATAGGTTGGATCCATGAGATCCACCACCGAGACACGTTCATTCATTTTGGAGCCATCGATATACCAGTTTGAATTAAACTATCTCCGAAGTAAGACTGCAACAATCTCAGTCCAGTAATTCAACCCTGAATCTCTTGCCAGAGCAAAGATTTAAAAGCATGACATCCAGTACCGAAGATGGTTTTCCGACCACTCTATGTTAAATGGACCGACTTCCCGACACATTTCGAGACCCCTTGGCTAAAAAAATTTGGCACCGAATATGCTGCCACCCTCATCACAGATTTGGAGCAATGTTAAACCAATCAAAGCATCTAAGGACGCTGTTAGACATGTTCTCATTGCCCAGTTATATCGAGGCAGGCGAGTTTCTGTACCCTGCCTAATTTATTCATGGTGGTAGCTTCCACCGCCTTTCTTCACCAAGTCATCGCAGCAGCATTGGTAATGGGCCGAATAATAGCGTCATTCTCAAAAGCCTCATGTCTTCTCCTAACCAGGGTGACAGTACCCATAAAAGAAATACACTAGTCAGACGATAACTTGAATCTGCTTGTAAAAAGTACAACAACCGTTTATGAGGGAATAACTAAGAGCTCTTCCTGATGGTTATTTTCAGGCAAGCGTTTGCTTTGTAGCCTAATGGACATATCTGAAAAGCTGTGGGAAAAGAGATATATATCGTCTGCATACTCGAGATCAGCCGTTTCTGAAGTTCCCACAAAATTCCATGATTATACACCATTACGTGACTCACGACAATATCAATATCAATATCGAAATGATATTGAATCGATCTTAGATTGAACCATCATGTAGAATACAGCATTTAGACACCGTAGATTTACTTTTTATTAGCCGAATCAGTTTCAGTGGTACGCCCAGACATACGAGTGCCCTCCAGATAATATTATGAGCTAGAGGGTCGAAGACCTCCTCACAATCAATAAATACCAGAGGCAAGGGATACCTAAAATCGACAAATTGTTCCACGTTTATCTAATGAGTCAATACATGACAAATTTGGTCGAAACAGGCTTGCCGTTTTCCTAGTGTTGTCATCAGATAATGGGCTATTATGAGAATGATTGCTACGCGCACTGTGTTTTACTTTTCGATTTAAAGCAGCATGCTGCATTCGCACTGTGTGTCGCTGTGGTATGGTACGTAAAACACCCGCCTACCATCAAGAGGTTCTCTGTCCAATCCCACGCCAGACCATCAGACAATTTTTCAAAAAAATAGCGGTATTACCTCAATACATTACTAGCGACTGGTTATAAGTATTTACGCTATGAAAAAATTCTCTAACTATTGCATCTGCCGTTCGGAGCCGACGTTTAACTGCAGATTCCTTTCAATGAGTTAAAAATAAAAAAATTGAGTGCAGCACTTAACAGCAGTTCTTAACATTTTTCGTCAATGATTTCTTCTGCGATTGTATGTAATTCAATGCCACCAAAGGAATTTACCTTTTAACATCGTATTGTCTTTTATCTGTTTCGCGAAAAGTTCTGAATAAAATTCGCCCTCAATCATTTCTTAATTTGCAAGGTAATCGATGTGTGCATATTATTCTTTTTGACGCAAGATCCTACTTGGCCTTTTCTAGTGCACGATCACTTAGCCTGTTGTGTGATGTGTGCTTTCTTATTTTGTTTACAATTAAAAACGGTGCAAGGCCAACAAGCATTCCTTTAAAGTGTCACGCTTATTAAATGTTCAATTAGACATGACTTAACATAACACCTTAACCGTAACCATGGTCAAGCTAAGGCGTTTTGGTATATCACAGCTAAGCAAAAACCATGTTGCCCATGAGATTAGTTGGTTGGTTGCTTTCCAACTGTGTCCTTAAGTCAAGTCACATCTAATTTAAGTTTAAAACACAAGGACATGCACTTTTATCGTATTCACTGTAGTCATGTTCGTATTTCGGCATTTCTTACGCCCAGCTTATTTGCACTCTCTTTCCAATTTTGACAGAGGATATTCAAATATGATTCTTTATACATAATTCCACTGATAAAAACTAATTTTCCCATCCCTTTAGCTTCCATACAAGCCCAAACCATAACATGTCCATTTCCATGTTTTACGGTTGGTTTTAAATTTTGTGGTTGTAGCTTCCTCATTTGGCTTCCGGCACACCATTACACGCTCATCGGATCTAAATACGTTATACTTGCTCTCGTCCGCAAATATAACGTCATCCCACCAAGTTTCAGGCTTCTTAATGTACTCCCTGGCAAAACTCAAACGAGCTTTTCGGTTGCGTAAATTAACCAATGGCTTACGACGTGCTACTCGGCCATGAAAACCTTTTTTTCTTATGGTTCTTCGTATAGTAGATGCAGATATTTTCTTTTTAAACTCATTGAGCACCTCTGTGACTAATTTGGGAGCACTTAAGCGTGGATTAGATTTTATTTTTCGCACAATTGCACTTTCTTCCCGCTCGATTAATTTTTTTGGCTGACCTGTCTGCTTTATGAAGTGTATTCTTCCTTCATTTTTGTGTCTTCTGACAATGTCCCCAACTGTATTTGGTTTCATATTCAGAATTTCAGTAATCTCTTTGTACTTTTTACATTTTTCATAATGGAAAATAACAAGTTTTCGCTGTTCTAAAGGAGTGTTTTTTCCTTTGCGCCCCATTTGTATAATTTGCAGTGAAGTAGAATTTTGGACAGACAAGAAAGGAGGTGTTATGCACTTTTATTAAAACGTATCTCTATATTGCTGGAAAAGTAGTTGAATAACATGTTTTTTTGCAAATAGCATGTAAATAGGGGAAAAACCGAATATTAATGGCGCTTAGTAAACAGGGTTAACAAACTTTGATCGATTTATCACGGTTGCAGGGTTACCATACAGCCATTTTTTCCATATATTTGAATACTCATACTGACAACATTTATTTAAGTTTTTGCTATTCTTCTGATTGCCTATCCATTTCGCTAATACCAGGGTGTTATTATCGATAAACTTAAAAACAGAATATTAATGACACTAACTGTACATTAAAAACGCGAATAAAATGTATGTGGCACCTATGAAAAAGTATAAACATATGCTTTGTCCATTTTTACTGAAGCCGTTGTTAAAGTTATAAAATTGGTTAAATTTTCTGGAGACATTTTTTGCTTTTTGTTTTCTCACAAGTTCACTTTAAAAAAAATTGTATGTTTTGTTTAGGTTATCTTCAATGTGTCATATCAGATGTTTAGTTTGTAGCTGTAGTCGTTAAAAGCGGATTACTTGGCTGCTTTTGTTGCCACCGTCTTTTGTAGTCGTGTGGTCGATGGTCAGTAGCCTGGAGTGTGTTTATAGCATTATACAGATTAAATGAAAGATTTTGTTTTTGTTTTCAAGATAACAATTCGTAATATTACAACGATTACGATGAACATGATAAACGCCGTTTTAAATAGGTTTCGTACTATGCATATTTCATTTCAAAATTAAAAAAAAATGCTTTAAAAAATTTTCTTTCACAGTTTTTGTTTTATTTAATTTGTTTTATTTTTTATTTTTTTTTTAACCTTTTCATTATTTTCCTATAATTTTTTCATCCTTAAAAAATCATTAAAAATATCAATAAAAATCGTTATTAAAAAATCATATAAAAAATGTGTTTTATTTGCCTTAAGAAAGCGCTAATAGTACCGCTCTGGCTTAATTAATTCCTGGCTCCAATCAGTTGCTCCCTAAACACTTACCCGCAGTTATTAAAAATGTACTTTAATTAACATTTTAAATAGCTTTTAAGATTGAAAGAAGAAGGGAATTTGTTTTTATAAAAAATAAAAGAAAATATTTTAAGCGGAAATCCTTTTCCACTGTTCAGTCTTATCGTAACACTCTTACTGTTTGTTGTAATTTTGCTAAAAAAATTTTCTGCGTTATATTGAAACCATAATTATTTACTTTATTTTATATTTTATATATGCTTTTCTCATATTTCACTATTTTTGGCTCTCTAGACATGTAAGCAACGTTGTCAACGTTTAAATTTCAAAAAGCACTAAGAACTAGAGAAAAACGCGTAACTTTTCAAAAAAGCACGAAATTTAAAATTGTTTTTAGTTTGATCGTGTGGCGATCCCATCGTTCCGATTTGTGTTTTTTTTTTTTTTTTTTTTTTTTTTGTGTTAGTACATCTGTTGTTGATATTCTACCGTCATAGCTTGATATTTGCAACAGCTACGTAGCCAAGAGTACATCTATCTTTATGTGTGTTGGCGATTTTTTTTTTTACAATTTTGACCGTGTTGAGGTCGCAAAAGGCAAGATTTGCGAGGCTGAATCCGATCCCACATTCAATCAAAAGGATCATTACTGGAGACATCCACGCAATCCAGACATCAGGCAAGTGAATGGCGTTTACCAAATGAGCCATTTTCAGTCAAAAAAGAAGGCAATGCTCATGAATTTTTGCCATGGAGGCCAGACAGTAAACAAAGAGTATTATTTGGGCGTTATGACACGTTTGCGTGAAGCAATTCGCCGAAAGAAAGTAGAATTGTGAGCAGAAAACTCGTGGATTATGCACCGTGATAACGCACCGTCGTTATTCGATATTTTTGGACAAAAAATGCAACAAATACCGTCCAGTAACCACTGAATTCACCTGATTCGGCTCCTTGTAACTCCTTTCCGTTCAATCGATTTAAAAACCATTACGATGAAAGCGTTTCAGCAAGCAGCGAAAACTGAATATAAAAAGTGCAAATGTCAAGATATGACGCTAAGATTTAGCGGGAATATTAACAACAGATGTATCAACTTAACAAAACAAAAAAAAACAAAACAAAAATCAAATCGGAACGATGGGACTGCAACACGTTGCTATTCCGGAAACTTTTTGATCAAGGTAGTACGTAGGTGTTTTTATTAAATTTTAATAACAATTTTATAAGTCTAAGCTTTTTTTACAATGACAATGACTAAATCGATATAAAATCGATAATTTGCACCTATTGAACTTAGGAATGTATTTAAAACAAAAATTATGCTTAATGCTATCCAATACCGGATACTTTTTGACTGACGATTTGTATTGGCAATGAAGTCACACCAAATTCAAAAACTGTCATTATTACCGTTCTCAAGATATGCAAAATTCACTTTTTTAAGTTTGAAGAACGCATACACTTGCATATTAATACGTAATGAATAAGCAGAACAGATCGCTGAGAGGCTTTCATCAATGAATACATTTTTTATATATTTCGTAAAGGCTTTTTACACGGAAAAGTCATAGGAAAATCATCATCGACAATTAGTGTACAATCCCTATTAAGCTGTGTAAACTTTCCACTTCGAATGCCTGCAGAAGTGTTACAAAGACGCCAATGGGTAAAATAAGCTTAAATTTAAAACAAGTCGGGAAAACTATGAGAATTCCGTAGACATTTGTCTCTTAAAAATATGCATGGCAAGCTGAATTCTGTAGTAGTACATATATACATATGCGCGTTCATAAATAGAAACCAAAATTTGGAATAAGTTTTGTCTTTTTGCGAATTCTTTGCTGGCTTCCGCGTACTAAGAAACTTAAACATTCAATCTCCATACGTCTAATCTAACAAGTAAATAAGCAATTTTATTTCGTTTTTATAGTCTAAGCTTTGTTTTATTGCGTTGTTACTTTTTTGTACAAATTTTTATTATCATTTGAAACAATGACTGGGTGACACCAGAAAATAAAAAGAAAAAACACTAAAATTAGAAAAGAAAAAGCGCTAAGCACTAACACAAACATTATTCGCGTCGAAAAATTTAAAAAGCAGTGAGTTGACAACGTCAAGCAAAATTTAATTTAAAAATAACGGTAAAGATTAGTATTGTATATGCATTGGACTGCCATCTGTTGTTGAGTAGTTAATTTGTGTAATTATAGCCATGGTTTATGTCTTAACTAGAAACATTTATTCGGTATGGATAAATGGTTTTAGCTGCTATTACTTTCGGAGTTTCATTGGTTTTTTCAGAAATACGTTATATAAACGGGTGCTAATATGTTTTCAATTCTTACAACTTTGAAAATTCAGTATTCTGTCTCTTCAAGTTCTAAAAGCATTGCAAAATTAGTGCATGAAGCAAACAATGGAGTATATCGTAATACGATATTAAAAAATCGTAATTATGTGTATACGATATTTGTTTGAAACCTTTTTTTGTTTGGTTTTTGGGCAGTTTTGTGTGCGTGAGTTTTTTTTATTTTTTTACCTTTTACATATTCTCTCTCTTTCTTATTCTTCTTATTTGTTGTGCCTTTCGGAGTGTATTTTGGTTGAAAATTATTTAAAGAAGAATATTGTTTAATTAAACGTGTCTTAACATTCTTACCATATCTGTAACCATAGACGAAACAACCAAAATCGACTTACAAGTGATCGTTCAGCTTAGAATCCGTTTATCCGTCTAGAAAAGGTTAGGTAGGGTGGTGGACCCCGCTACAGAAAAGAAGTCCCACTTAAGCCAGAGATTTGGCCTATAGTAATACCATAAAAATAGAAGCTAAACCGGGAATCAACAGTCTCCATAGAAAATCATTTTGATTCCAAAATAAATCAACCCACATTTTGGAGAGTTCAGTCAAAGATGACAAGAATTAGCAGGCCAGAAACTTCCGTCGTCTGATAGCATGAGGGAAAAGACAGTCCTCCTTCTTCTCTTCAGAAGCACAACTCCTGCATAAATTATGCGAAGAAATGCCGAGTCTATCGGCATGCCTCCCAACCAGACAATGACCCATGAGGATCGCAATTGTTCGATAAATGGCCATGCGACTCAAGGAAAGAGGTCGGTCCAGCAGAGCTCGGCGATATCGCACGTGCTCTTATGCCGTCAACGATATTGAGCCTTGCCATACATCGACCGGTAAATATCCAGCCTAACAGAGTCAATCGGGATATCAATGACAGGCGCTCGTTCGAAAATATCGAACAATGCAATTATCGACGATATCCCTGTGTCTCGGAATCTATACGAGAGTTACCTTAAGTTACCCTACCTAAAGGAGTTGATCACAGTTCGAGTCAATCAAAAAATTTTCAGGATGTCCCGCTACTCAACAAGCATTGTACAGCGTTTTGAAAATATATCGGGTGGGCCATTTAAAAGTTTAAATTTAAAAATGCAATAAAACAAAAACGGTTTGAAATTTTGCCAAATTTATTTTTTGTTTATTCAGGTTAGAAATACAATATTATTTCATTCATATGGCAGCCGCGGCCACATTCGATCATTTTCGAGCGTATGGCAATAGCATCACGAATGTTGTTTCTGGTTTGTCGGCATAATATTTGTCTTTAACGGCGCCCAAGGTAAAATAGTCCAACAGTGTTAAATCGCAGCTTCTTAGCGCCCAACTGACATCACCATTTCGTCTAATTAAACGGCCATCAGACGTTTGATGCAATAAATCGATTGGTGCATTTGATGTGTTGCAAGATGCGCCATCCTGTTGAAACCAAACATCGCCGTCCTCATTTTTAAAGAAATATGGGCCAATGATTCCTCCGCTACACAAGCTGCACCAAACAGTCACTCGTAATGTGTGAATTGTCTTCTGTAAGATCACGTTTCGTTTTTCTGAGCTTATTCCGAAGAGATGATATTTTTTTTTTTTTTTTTTTTTTTTGCAAAATCGACATCATCGTACAGTTTCTCGTTGGTCCATTTAGCAAAGCGAAAACGAAGTGGTGGTCATGCAGCTTCAAATCTTGAACCAATTAAACTTTATTAGGCGTCATAACGACTAGCCGTAAACTGGTGCATGAAATTTTCAATTCTTGGGAACGTTAGCGAGTTGATGTTGATGGATTTTCACGCACACTCTTAGCAACAGCTTCGATATTTTCGGGTGTACGCGCTGTACGAGCACGCATCAACAATGAAACCAGTTTCACGAACTTTAGCAATAAACTTGCATATACCGGACACTGATAATCCTTCTCTGCGATCAAATTTTGTACAACATTTTCGTGCAATTTCCGACCGCTTGTATTTGTTTTGCAAATATATTTCCAATAAATCCCAACGTTGCTCAAGCGTAAAGCGATTCATTTCGTTCAGTAGAGATAATATACTGAATTTTGTGCCAGAATAGAATGTCATAAGTATTGCCAGATTTTAAATAATCGCCGTATTTTGTTTCACACATAATTGTCATGCATCCTTCTATCACAATAAAAAAATATGAAAATAATTCTCTGAAAACTTTTTGTGGCTTTAACGAAAATTGCTGAATTTTTGGGTTCCAACTCCTTTAATCTTTTTTCTTTTTTACTTCCTCGCTTTTCTAAATTACTTTTTTTTACCTCTTATAGGTTGAAGTCATAGTGCCTATAATTATCCAAATTCTTTTTAATCAAACAGTGCATTATTAAAAGTATTTCGACTCTTACGCACTTGATTTCTCTCATTACAAACTTAAGGATTATGCTGGAATTTTTGCTACAAAGAAAGTCATTAAAATAGCCTTCCCTTAGCATGTCCTCTTCTCTCAATAAGCATTATTAATGCCAATCAATTAAGCCAACAAAGTACCACCTTCGCTCAAGTAATATGTAAGGAACGAGGACAATAACAACAAAAATACATTAATTCTGACAAATCCCCCAAAAGAAAATCCAAACAAAAGTTCAATGAACTTTTTTTTGGGGGAGATACAGACATACAGTATATTAAAAAAAAGTTTTTTTTCATTGTTCCTCCTTTTTCTCCCCATGGCCACCAACAACCGCAAAAACTACATCTGTTTAATCACGTTTTGCCATTTACTTTCTATTTCTCTCTACTCCTACACGTACAGAATTTTCAACAACCGTGCGAAAGAAAATCAGAAACATTTTCTTAAACAATAGAAACTGAATACAAGTTAGTCTTTCTACGACGACTATACCCCTTCCTGGTACTATTTACTCAACCATAAGCTCTCCTTTCTAACTTACCTTTCAAACTTGCAGGTAAATTATTAGTCTAATTACTTCCTTGATTTCCATAATACAAGCACTTGTCGTCATACAGGAGATCTTTAAGTATTTGGTGGTGGCTGTGTGGTGTAGTAGTTTCTGGTATCTTGTCTTTCCTATTGTTTTATAGGGATTGTCTTCCGTTAACGTTTAAATCTATTTCACAGCAACCATTTCATCCAACCCATGTTGGATGTTCTATTTCAAAACAAAATCTGTCGTTACTATCGAGTTGAGGAGGGGATAAAAGGAGGGAACTGTTTCTATAAATACTTAACCTAATTTATTTATTAGGAAACATGGAAGTAACATTCTCCTATACTCCTGTATGTTTGCAAAACTGACGTCTGCTTTTAAATATTTAAAAATCCCCGTGGGAAATCTATCGTTGTATTTAACGCGTTGAGGTTCAGCTTAAATTCGGCAAGTGCTCTTAAATACATACGTCGTTTGCTTAAATTATTTAAATAATAATATGGAACGGCTATACATGTCGTGTGCATCTGGAAGCACACACATTGGATGTCTATATGAGCGCGATTAGATTGATAAGCCGCTTTAGAACAAAATCTGATGACGCGGCACTGGTACTGGCAAAAACGATCCCGGGAGGAACGTTGGGTTTCCATGCGCAAATGACAGTCAAGGTGGGAATCTTGTACCTGCCATAACCCCTTGGATGTAAGCGGAACATTGTCAGCCAAATTTTTATATGAGTCAGTTCTTGTCTGGTCATGGCTGCTTCAGGAAGTATTTATACAAAGCTAGACCCGATGGATTTCCCATATGCCCAAACTGTGTCAACGAGGATGAGAATGCGGAGCATATGCCTTGGGAAATGGATACCAGTTCACGCCAGCTGCTCGTTGGTATGATTGTTTTCGAAATCAGATGCAGGAACTCCGAAGGTTGGAGGGACAAAGGAATGGGTCGAGCGATTGACTTTAATGTAGAAAAGTATTAATGCAGACCAGTCCTTCTCGAAGTAGTAGATATGTTTAGGAGTCATTTACACCAATGTGTTAATATAACGCCTTTTTCTGTACTCAAGGTACTTCTATATATATTTTTATTATATTTTCTCCACCTCTGAGCTAATTTCCGAATCACGTTTCAGAAAAACTTCTCATCTTTTGAAGCGATCCAAGTTTGAAACCAATTGTATATTTCTTGAAAATAAGTGATTTGGTGATATGATAAAAGATATTGTATCCATCGGAACAGCTAACAATTATGGGGACCAATGTTCGTAGAATGCGGCGGATGTGGCATTTGCCCGTTTTTGACAATCGTTTGGCATCTTTTGCGAGCGTTGTCATGCAAAAGAATAATGTAAAAAATTAAAAAATAATGTGTAATTGAACGAAATTAGGAGGCAGTATATAAGCTACGGAATTGTTGTAAATCTCTACCTATTTATGGGTTTTTATATAAACACTCAACTTTGCCAGAGCTATAGTATAAGCATGCCTTCTAGAGTTTGTTTCGTTCTCTGCCAGATAAATTTTCAAAATTCGCCATAAGCATCGGTTTGTGCATGACTAGATTGCTATTACCTCCTAGATCGCTGCGTTTGACGACTCACATCCGTACAAGTTATGTGCGGATCGATACAAAGAGTTAAGACGGCCAAATGATTAATTACTGGCGTTTATTCTGTTCTTTAAGTCCATTTTCAAACCATCAGACGATGTTGAAAAGCTTCAAATGAAGCAGAACGATGTTTTTTCTCGTTTCTTCGTCAATCCTCTAGGGAGCATGTTGACTTTCCACAAAGCCTTCATCGCTTTGTTTCAGTTTCAATAATCAAGTTTATTTGCAAGCTAAGTAGATAATTAATCTACTACAGCTCGCTTCAATACGATTGTGTGCAGTGGTGAAGATCCTTGCTAAATGGTGGTGCTGATCCTTACTTAGCATTGTAATTTTTTCCCAGTAGGGGGTAGGGAGTTTCCCCTGATCATTCGTCTAATGTTTGTCTTCATCGCCAGAGATAATTACATCCACAAAAAATTACTGTTTGTTGGGCTTTATGGGCTGGCGTAGTCACATTTGTCTTCAAAAACGATGATGATCAGAATGTTACAGTCAATGGTGAATGGCATAGGGACATGATGAGAGATTTTTTCGTACCTCAATAACTTGGCATTAATCTTGCTGACATATGGTTACCACAGAACGGAGCCACATGCCACATAGCGCGCGCTAGAAAGTGAAGTTGGCTGCGAAAGTTTACATAGATACACACAACTGGCAGTGTTCTATTTCTTTTTTAATGGATTGTTATGGTTTATATATAAAAGTAATGCCAATTAACTATTTTCACATCACATGTAGCGATTTAAACACTATTGAAATTTTTATTTAGTTATGTTTTGTTGAAAATTTAAGTTGACATTACTGTTTACAACATAACATTCACGCTTTATTTAGGTATGCCACTTCAACGTCAGCAACAGCCGCCAGCCAACACAACGCTCAACGCTCTAATTTAGGTTTGGCTATACCTGAGTTCCGTCTTCTCTACCATCCATTCTGCTATTAAAATCAATATTGAAATCTAGGCAGTCACCAGTTAGTTGCACGCTCATAAGCAATTCCATTTGTCCGAATGCATCCATAGTGTTTTTAATGTTGACATTTCGCATTTATAAAATCTAGACAACTATTGATAATCGAAGTTTCTAGATTTGATGCGCGAATACTTCTAGGATCTGTTAATGGCATAAACCTCTGCCTATGGTAAACGGCGCAGCTGTCAGGCAGTCTGAAAAATACCAACAAGTCAAGTTCGTCATTGCTCGTATCCATCTTCGAGTGGTCAGTGTAGCTAAGGATCATGTTGGTTAGGCTCATTAAATAACGGAGGTTTGTCTGTTAAGCTGGCAAATCGAGTACTTTCCAAGAGACAAGAACGTTCTAATAAGACTCCTAGAATTTTCCTAAGGGTCCTAGTTTTTCCTACTTCGTTTCACTACGAGTATTTAAATAGATTTTCATTTTATTTATGTTTTGAATTTTTTTGTTTCAAACTTTTTAAAGTGGTTAAAGGGAAGTTAAAAAGACAACAACAAAACAAAGAAAATCATGAAAAATAAGTTTCCCTTCTGTTTTCTTTAATTTCATACATTCTCACATACTCTCATACACTTATCCATACAATCTCTACCCAATTTGTATTGTTGCCGTGGTGGTTTCTCTACTATTTGCATACAATAAGCTCAGCCATATTTTCTTTTTTTTTGTTACTTATTACACACATGCAGTTGCTTGCTTGTTATTGTTGTTTTTTCAAACATTTCCGGTTAAAGTAAGAAAACATAAATAAATTTTCCACTATTTTAAAGACAACAACAACTAACTAAAAAAGAGAAATCCTTTACAATACAGTCACATTACAACAAACACAAAGAAAACGAAGACAGAGTGTGGACGACGCGTACATATGGGTGCGAGTTAAAGATTTATTTTGTTTGTATTTAGCGTAAGAGTAGTTTTTAATTACTACGTTACTCCTTAACGTTTGAGTATGTATGTGTTGAAATACATGCGTGAGTATGCGTATAGTAAGGACAATTTAAAAATTTAATTACAATTCCCTTGCTCTCTCACACAAAGTTGTGTTGTTTTAATTTCATTCTCATCAGTTTCTATTAAACTCTCGTGAGCAGTGTCGCAAGTACGGGGTGCAATTTGTTTGGTTTTTACGTTATGGCGTGATTGAGAGGGAGTGCCTTTTGCGCAGGTACAAACAAATGAAAATTGTGTTGTGAGCTAAAATTTGTTGTACCCTATACCATATAGAGAATCGGGGTAGTTTGTGCTGATGTAACGGCTAAAAATATAAGTTTCACATCAATCTTTAAGTACAACTATACTTGAGAATCAATCCACAGTAGGTCTTAGTTTGTCATACCAATTTTCATCTAAATATTCAAAAACCAAAACGGTGATCTGATAAGATATTCGTTATAATTAGCCGTTAAAGCCTATTTTATGATAATCGATCTATAATTGACCCATCTGTTTTAATATTTGTCACCTGAATATTGAAAAAAGTATATTTCAAAAGTGAACTATTCATCTAGGAACGCTAACAAAGTCTGACATAAACTGTATCTGAGTTACGATTTAGGTGTGCACTGTTTGGTTGTATCACACTCAACCCGCTTACGAATTAGGAACTGTCTTAATTTCCTCTGTTCTCGTTGCTATGCAACCCCATATCGAAACAAAAGTCCTTTCAAAGGACTCAAGCAGTTAATTTCACAACTATCTCTTGTTGTATTTGAAGAGCTGCATCCAAGTTGTCAAAAGCCTAACTTGTTACAGTTTATAGTAATCATTGTACCAAAATTGGGTTTCTAATCATATTGCGAGAATCTATAAACCTTATTTGGATAGTGGGTAATCTATCATTATATTATTCACTAAAAAGCCTCCATTTACACTGCTTTACCTCCTATCAATTCTTGATCTCAGACACGTCACCTATTCCTTACATCTAAGATTCGTGAAACACGCTAAGCCAGCCAGCACTCTTGAGAAAATTTTTCTTCTTTTTAAAGTACTGTTATCAGTACTCTCGATGTGCCGGAATGGTTTTTTCTCCGTCACTTCTCTAGCTTTCCACAAAGCATCCATTGCTTTGTTTCAGTTTCATTAATCAAGTTGAATTGCAAGCTAAGTAGATGATTAATCTATTATAGCTCGCCTCCATATGATTGTGTATTGGTGGAGATCCTTGCCAAGTGATTGTGGTGATCTTTACTTAGTATTGTAATTTTTTCCCACTAGGTGGTGTTTTTTCTGACCATCAATGGGTTTGTGTGGAGAAATGTTGAAGTTTCTTTGTTAAATACTCGAATCGCAATTGAATTTTTTATTCGTTATGTCCTTTGCTGAGGATTCGAATCTGGACCGCTTGTGTTGTTTGCGTACGCCGAAATGGTTAATTCAGGTTAAAATCGGCAGCTGTTTCGACGGGTTGTAGGATTCCTTAATATACTAGCATATATTCTGAAGATCTGATCACTCAGCATAAATGGAGCCATTGTGACACCGCACAAGTTAATATCCCGGCAAGGAAAATCCCATAACATTTCATGTATCCAAGCTAGCTTTAATCACGAAGTAATCGATACAATCTACCGGGACCTCCAGCAGTACTAAGTAGTTAACAAGATGCCTTCCAAGAACCCTCCATCTCAACCTCGGCAATGCCAGACATTCCAGGACCAAATGCCTCTCAATAGCTACCCCATCCTTATAGCAATAACTGCAAAATGTTGATCCACTATACCCGAGTTAGACCACATGTCTGCCACTAGCCAACGGCAAGAGAGCAGATCTATCTTAACCCAAATTATCAAACTTGGCAGATTCAGCAGTTGACCAGTTCTCCTTCGATCGACATTAAACAACAGCTGTTTCGCCTGCTTATAGGAAGAAAATTGTCCCCATCGTCTGAAGAACATTCGCTGGCTTAGCAATTAACGTATAGAAGACAAGTAGAGATCAGCATATTAATACTTTCTCTTGCCAAACAAGCCTGTGCTGTCGTGTCCCATCTAGCTAGTCCATTTGCCACACAATTCTCCGGAATATAGCTGTGTCTCGGTACCAATTTAAGCCAGATGTTGAAATATGAGTGGCATTCCTTTACCGTTCGGGAATAAACAAACATAGACTGCAGATACTTGATTACTGCCTGACTATCAGTATATACTGAAGAAAAACATTTTTTAATGGGGCCGCCCTAGAACTAAGAAGTCGCTGTTTGATGTAAGGATACATCAATATCTACACTTCTAAAAAATCCTTTAATGCTTTCCAAAACACGGTATATAAAATTCTCGATGAGCTGGAATGAGAGTGTTCTTAGATATTTTACATTGAACTTTTGAGAAAGTATCTGTACTTCCTCCATTGTAAAAGTTTATAGGAATCTAGATTCCACTTGAGTTGGGGCTGCTCTGCAGTTGAACAGGGGCCCACAATATGAGCACCTATTCCACACGCAGGTCACAGGTCAGGTATGGTTTCGCTTATCTTTGATCCTACAAATTTAGTCAAAAATACCATCCTGACCTGAGTTGTGTTAATGACACTTTAGTCCATTAAATGAAGGTTGGATGCCCCTCCGGTGACATCCCATTAGAAACTGCTTCAAAAACATCAGTCATTCCTTTCCTCATTTGGTGTTCTATAAAGGCTATCTAAACACCAGCAGGTCTGCAACTTCTTCCATTTTATTTTTTCTGACTCTTGTTGTCAACGCAGGCGCAGCGTAGTTCACACTGACCGGCGAATCGTATAATATGTAGCCAACAAAGATGTTTTCGTGCATGCCTCGGGTGCCGCCCTCTAGGAATTTAAGGACCTTGTTTATACTTCATATTGCTTTCATCCTTGCTGTGAGGACCGTGCGGAGAGCCAACGACCCGCTCTCTCGAACATTATGCCATTTGTCTCATATACTTTCATATTAAAAAAAAAGTGCATTATTACTGCAGAGTTTCATCAGCCTATTATTCCACCCCAGGAATCATAAAAAAGAAGCAATTTATTAACAATTACTGATTGTAGAGTGTAGGGTATCATATAAACGTTTACAACTTCCTTACTTTTTTAATTTTTCCGTTTTCTTTTATATGACTTTCGTAACAACTACGAAAACATGTGGTTTTATCGAGTGGGTGACCGGGTAGTGTATTTAGTTTGGTAATTCGTAAATTAGAGATGGGACTGCATTTTTTTTTTTTTTTTTTGTATCTATTTTATGTGTCATTCAAATTTGACAGCTATGATTATGAGCTTATATAGAAATATGTGGTTATTTGTTTGGCATTTTAGCGATAAATAAACCAAATTAGTTTCATAAATAAAATTTTGATTGATAATGATTGGCAGTTTACACATTTGATTTGTAATAATTAAACGTAAAATAATAACTGATTAGGGGAGGGTAATGAGCACAATAAAAATTAACAATCTTTTGAAATATTTTCAACATTTTTATAATTGACATGTGTATATACATACGTACATAAATATATATGGAAATGTTGAGAATTGAAAATAATTCTGATCTTTGCGGTTCAAAAATGAAGAAAACACTGAGCTGGTGTAATTACGGGCAACTGCGACATATTAAATGTTCAATGACTCGTAAATAGAAGTATAATAACACCGATTATTGTAGACTATGTGTAAATGATAAGGTAATAGAGACTTTCGACTACTTACTGTGTCAAAGCCGTAGATTTTTTGTCAGACGACATCGATTTTTATATGGTCATACGATTCTTCAATTTTTAATCAATTTTAGAGATGCAAACCAATCGATAGTACTATCGATAGTATCAATAGTTTTGTTTTTGGCTGACCATCGATAGTTTTTTTTTTCTCTATCGATATTATCGTCAAATTCTAAGAGTAAATACGGAGGTCACTACATGTAGTCGAAGTCACATTTGCAAAAATTTTTTCGCGCAGGTTTTTAGCGGTGCAGGTTTGGCTCCCGTTTGCTGAGAAACGATACATTTCGAGGACTCTTACCCATAAGTCTAGCTTCCATAAGTTTTTTTCTTATTGTGAGACTTGAAACAGGAGAATAAGTTAATTCTTGGGTCTTTTTGATGACTTGAAGGGATTGATTTTTGCAGTATGAATTAAAAGTTTGTCAAAACTGACAAACTTTTTCTACACTTTCTTCCCATAGTCTCTCCATTTTTTTTCATGGTCTGAACAATTTTCGCTACATATAAGCATTACTCTTCCATCAAAAATCTTCAATACATCGAACTTTATGACATACTGTTTCAACACTGAATACTTATTATTATTTTTTCTCTTTAACTTGAATTCTAATATTGTTGGCACAAGTAGTACTTAAAAGAATATGATAGCATCGATATTATCTATAGTTTTGCAGCTCTACCTCAAATGGCTTTGACATGGGAATTGACCCGACTGCTGGACGTTTTTAGATCTTCTCCTCTTGCTGGACTGCTCGCATTGTGTCGGCTGTTTTGTTCTACTCTTTTCACAGGATGATCACAATGGACCACATGGTCTCTGAGTGATGCAACCTTCGGTTCTTCTAGTGGTTGCACATCCTCTAATCCAACCTTAATATTCTAACGTTTTTTCTCACTTAAAAGTACATACATATATATCTTACAAATTAAAGTTGTTCGCCTTTAGCAGTTGTTCACATTCAACGCCTTATCCACGTTATTGCGAGTGCCCAGTATATTTCGTTAAGCAAAGAACTGTATTATTTTTTATGGCATATGCTTTCTATTCTCGATTTTTGTTACAATTATCCTTTATCGTAATTGTAACATCCCTAAACTCTCCCTATCTTCACTAATATCTTTTACTATTTATGGCATTTCTCTCATTTAAATTGTAATTACATTCTTTGCTCTCTCTCTCTCTCTCTCTCTCTCTCTCTCTGTTTTTTAAGTTATTGTTGTTGCTACTGTAACAACACCCTAAAATTTAATATGTACTGTGGTTGTTTTTGATGCTATCTTATATATACAAAAATTAATGTGTTTGTATGTATGTTTGTTTGTTGGTTTGTTTATTTGAAGTCTATAGACAGCTAAGCGGCTGAATCGATTTTCTTAAAATTTTTACAGTATCTCTCTGAGTCTGAGAGGACCTACAGGCTATATAAATTTCAAAAATTTCAACTGATCGGTGTCACGTCCATACAAACGTCGTACATTCCATACAAACTAAATATTGATTTCTGTATATCTTCAAAATGGTTAAAGCAAAAGCTTTTGAATTTGAATGACTTTAAAATCAATACAAATCATCTATCAAAAACTACTCGAAATAGGCAAATAGGGCGTGGTACCTACCATATAAACTAAATATTGATTCGTTTATATATTGAAACCGCTTAAAGCTAAAGTTTCGATATTTGGTCCAAATACAAATACATACACAAATCTTCGGCCAAAAATTGGACAGAATTGGACAAGTAGGCGTGGTACCCCTCACATACAAAGTAAATATTTATTTATGTATATCTTGAGAACGGTAGTAGTAGAAGTTTCTAAATTAGGATCAAATAAAATCGTTAACCAAAAACGAGTACACTGGCTAAATGCTATCTATATACGAGTACATATGTATCTGAATGAAAATGAATGTACGTTTGTTTGAAGACTGTCTACAACTAAACGACAGATTCTACAGTGTCCTTCTGGAAGGAACCAAAGGCTATCTCAAATGTTGGATTTGAATCGGAAGGGGACTAAAGGTGGAAAAAATTTTAAAAATGAAATAATAATTAAGATGGAGGTAACGAAGCACGCCTGGCTTTAGCTAGTTGCTATAATAAAACAGCTGATTTTTTCTTTTTTCTTTATAATCTTCTTCGTTATAAGAGAGTCGCGCACATGCATATGTATGTACATACATAACTATTTGTATATGTGTAATCTTAGAGGATAATAACAACAAACAATAATTGTTTTTGTAAAATCATCCTCTTTATCATCATTATCATCCCATTCGCCTTGCATTGAAAAAGCGTACAAAGAAAAAATTGAGCCGATAATGATGATGCCTTTTTGTTGTTATTTGGGTTTAAAACAGGCACAGCAAAAACAACAAAAACTTTGAAACGAAACCTGTCTGCATTGAGTTGGCTTTTTTTTTTTTTTTTTTTTTTTTTTTTTTTTTTTTGTTTAAGTCTCGTTGACTTGAAAAACTAGAACCTTTATGTGCCATCATTGTATATTGGCCATGTTAGTTGTAAAAGTCATGTTGCCGCACAAACAACACATTCAACAATGTGTCATCAAAAATATTAAAGACGAATAGAAACAAAAAAATAAAAAAAATAAAATAAAATAAAAAATACAAGTGAGAGGCAGTTACAGTTACAAAAAGAGAAAATAAAATAAAAAGAAAGTTGCTGAAAGGAATAACAAATATTTAAGCAGACAAATTAAGGAAAAAAAACAATACAAACAAACACACACATAAGCACGCACGTAAATTTATTTAAAAAATAAAGTGAGTGATTCATCTTCAAACATCCTTAACCACTCTCTCTTGAAAAAAAAAAAAAACTAAAAAAATAGAGACAAAAAACTTAAAATAAAGCACAAAAAAGGCAAAAAACAAATGAAAAATGTGAAAGGCTGCAACATTATATAGTTATTGTTGTTTTTTTTTTTCTACTTACATACGAGATGTCTTGCCACAAATTATATTAATTAAAGTTAAAAAGAAAGAAAGAAAGAATTCAAGTAGTTGTTGTAAGTCATTTTCTAAAGCGTTTTTTTTTGTTTTTGTTTTTTTTTTTTGTTAAATTTCTTTGGCTGTCTGCGTTTTTTTGTAATGTTTTTGGGTTTCCACTTAAGCCACCTTGAATCGTGTCTTTATTGTTTGTTTTTGTATCCTTTTCGCTTTAATTCATGCCATTGTGTTTAATGTTCTTATTGTTGTTGCTGTTGTTGTTTTTTATTGCAGTTGAACTTTTAAGCAAGTGCACTATAATGTTTGTATTTATTTTTTTTCACTTGCATTCTCTCCTTATTCGTTTTGTATGTTTTTGTTTATTTTCCTTTTTAAAGTTCAACTCTGTTTTCTTTGCTGCTGCTGTAGCTGCTGCTGCCATTTGTTTGTTTATTTATTTGGCTTTAAGCCACATAAGAAAAAACTATTTTGGTGCCTTTTCTAGATCCCTAGTGAATAAAGTAAAAAATGTGTAATTTGGCCATTAATATTTATTTGCTAAAACTTTAAGCCATTATTGGGAGTTACAAATTGATATGGTTTTCAGGCAAGACACAGAATCTTAAAAAGATAAAAAATAGAGCTTTAGTAGAAAAAGTTGTAATTCAACATGATATGTTTTAAATATTGGGTGTATAATTTAAAAATTATGTGTGGATATTGCGAAACATTTACCAATGGGTAACCTCCAGGAGGAGGTTCTGGCAGAGTTCGTTGAAAGGCGACATAACAAGTTTACGATTCTTCACTAATGGTTCCAAAATGAACAATAGAGTGAGCTATGGTATTATCTCTACGGACCTTAATACTAAGATCTAACATAAACTGTTTGATCATTGCATCGTCTTTCGGGCACAGGTAACGTTCATTTGGGAAGTCGATAGTTGACTTGCAAGGAACATAGCCACGAATAGAAGGGTGTGCATTTACACCGATTGTCAGGCTGCAGTCAGGTTTCTGTTAATTAAGATGTGGCAATGTCGGAAAGTGTGAAAATGCTGGACGATGTGGGAATGCCACTCATCATTAATAGTGATGGCGGAATATATTGACATCAGGCGCATATGGGCGTTGGAACACAGCGATATTCCGGTGAACTGTGTAGCTAGATGGGATACCACGGCATAGATTCTTCTGGGAAAAAAAGCATTAGTATGTCGATCTCTACTTGTATTCTGTATCTTAAGTGCTGGGCCAGCGATATGTTAGAAGATGGGCACAGACTTCCTTCTGTCAGCAGACAAGAAATCTCTCGTTAGTTGCTGGTCGGAGAATAACTAGTTAACTATCGAATCGAAAACGGAGTATTTCGACCATTGGCCGTTTAGGTTATAGTGGATCAACGTTGTATAGTTATTTCTGTGGGGAGGAGGTAGCAACTGCGAGACACCTGCTTTTGAAATGTCTGGAGCTATCGGGGCAGAGATTGGGGGCCCTGGGAAGGGACAGCATTGTTGCTAGAAGTGCTGGTAGGTTGTATCGTTAGCCTCATGTTCGAAGCCGGCCTGGACCTGGTGGGTACGTAATTTTGATTTTTCTTTCTTCTGTCATTGTCGCATGCGGCATCACAATGGACTTTTTTAACCTAAGATGGCTGGTCTTCGGATCGGCATCCGATTTTAAACCTAACCTAAGCTATTGGCCACAATTAGTTATGACCTTTTTTCATCTTTCTGGTAGCATACATACAATATGTATGTATGTATGCATGGATATGGATTCCGCTTCTTTTTTGAGATCAAGCCAATTTCGGGTAACCTGTTCTGAAGTTAAATGTATCTGAAAAAGTCAAACGGGGCAAAGCCTGGACTATAAGATGAATGAGGTTATTTTCAACTAGTCTTGCAATATGTGCCCAAGCGTTGTCACGATGGAATATTAAGGCTTCATATTCAGTGATTGTTCTTGGCCAATGCTAGCTTCTGACGAATTAATTGTACACGGCACAGGTTCACTTACCGCAGTGTATATTACATGCGATTTCTTGTGGTTCTGATTATTGTTATGTATCGGTTCTTCAATTCTTGCGAAAGTGATTTTCTTTTATATGGTTATAGCCGCATTTTGGGCATGAAAAGTTTTTCAACGTATCTCGACTTTAACTCTGCTGCTAGCAAACGCCTCGAAATTGCATCTTAGACGGTTGCCAATGATTTTATAAGTTCTTATTTATGACAACAATCTTTATGGAGTAATGCCTTCAGTTCATCATCTTCAAACTTTTTTGGCTGAACTGGGTGATTTTTATCCTCGGTGTCCAAATCATACTTTTTAACCGCACAAGCTATCTCTGACATGTTGAAATCTTTAGAACTTACTACTGTAGCTACAGAAGGGTACAAATAATGCCAATGATGAGTCTCGCCATCGACATCTAACATCTAAGCTCTCCAAAAACTGATATAAACTTTAAAGATGAAACTGCCATATTTTGACCAGAACAACGGCTGAATGAACATCGCTCCAAACTGTTGAATGGCGTCAATAATGATCTGCTCATTCTAGAAGATGATTTTTGGCCAAAAGCCATTTTCAAAGCTTAATCTGCATACACATGGCCTTCTTTGTGCCGTACGTCGACAATTATGGCCTTAGTATATTCTCATAGAATGTTCACATGATAATTATGTTGTTGTTTGTTTGAATTACTTATGCGAATTACCCCGTTCACATAGCACTTTATAATTCACTTCGATGGTACTTCTTTTTCTTGTTATATTTATTTATTATTTGTTACTTGCTGGTTAATTATGTTTTAGAAATGGAAAGAAGGATAGGAATTTAAATAAATACATTTTGCACGGACAAAAAGGGCCACAAATTAGAGAACATATTGATTTTTTAGTAATACACATGGTAATTCTAACTGAATTAAGTATTTACAATTTGGGTGATTCGCTCTTAAAGTTGTGTATGGAGAATTATGTAATTCGGCTCGTGATGAAGCCCATTTTCAAATAGTCGGTTATTTAAACAAACATATGGGGTTCACAAAATCCACAAATAGTTCTCGAAAAACCATTACACCCAAAGAAAGTGTCCGTATGGTGCGGTTTGTGGTTAGGCGGCATCATAGGCCCGTATTTTTTCAAATATGAGCAAGGACACGCACTTACCCTGAATTCTGTGCGCTACCAAACCTTGATAACCAATTTTTTGTGGCCACAATTGGCTAATGTTGACATCAGTGACCTTTGGTTTCAGCAGGACAGCGACACAATCCACACAGCTAGCCAAACAATTTCACGTAATTTCTCGATTTGGCGATGTCAATTGGCCGCCTAGTTCTTGTGATTTAACGCCGCTGGATTATTTTCTCTGGGGCCATTTGAAGGACTGGGTTTACGTGAACAGACCACAAACAACCAAACAACTGACAATCTGAAAGATGAAATTTTTGTCTTGTTGCAAAATATGGTTAAAAATTTTGTGCAAAGTGCGGACGCCTGTAAACGTGCTAGAGGTGGACATTTGCCCGACATCATATTCCATTATTAGTTCCCATATTTCTATTTTATATTGGTATGAATAAAACTGAATTTGTAAAAAATGTCCTTTTAAGCCAATTTACTTCCTAACCTCAAATTTGCCCACCCTTTATATAAGATACATATATGTATGAACACATATAGTTTTTATCCAGCATGTTTTCTGCAATACCTGCCTTTTGGCTAATGCAGATGACACTGCGTTAATAAATTCAATATTTAGTACCCACTTATCCAATTCGCTCATTTACTGGCTGATGATATATGTTGTTCACCACTTTGTTTGAAGCTAAATTGAAAACTTTAGCTTTAACCGTTCCCAAGATATACAAAAATCAATATTTAGTTTGTATAGGAGGTACCACGCCCACTTGTTCAATTCCGCTTAGTTTTTGACTGATAACTTGTATTGACTCATTCAGATTAAATTCAGAGGCTTTTGTTTTAACCTCTCTCAAGATATACAGAAATCAATATTTAGTTTGTATATAAGGTACCACCCCCATTTGCCTAATTCCGCCCATTTCTTGACTGAGGGTTTGTATTGACCGTGAAGTCAATCAGACCAAATTCAAAAACTTTAGCTTTAACCGTCCACAAGATTTACTAGAAATAGAATGGGAGGTATCACGTCTATTTGTCTAATTTCGCCTACTTTTTGACTGAAGATTTACCTTGACTAAGAATGTATTTGGGCCATATTTAGAGAACCTCTCTGTTATCGTTTTGAAAATACAGAAAAATAAATATAAACTGTATAGGCGTGGCGCCACCCAGATGGGATTTTTGAAATTTATATAGCCTACAGTTCCTTCCAGATGCGCAGACAGATACTGTAATATTTTTAAGAAAATCGGTTCCGCCGCTTAGCTGTCTTTAAGGCATAAATAAACAAACCAGCACACATACAAACACATATTCATTTTTACAGATAAGACGGTTAAGTTTTAAAACATTTTTGGAATTAAATTTTATGAAATAGGCCTCATTTTCTCAAACTTAAAATGCTATGAGCTACACATTTTCTTTTTAAGAACACTTAAGTTCCGATTCAATTAGTTGTACGCAATTTAATTTGATTTAAATGCACCTTTTCGTTTCCTTTGAACTTAAATTCGTTACTCATCTCCAACTCCATTTTCTTCCTCGATATCTTCATTATCAATGTTTATCCTTCTTCTTCTTCTCGAGCAGCATGAAATATTTTCATGAAATAAACGAAATAAACACTCGTAGACATTTATCTTTTGTTAAATCTTTGTAATCTGGAAGGTTTAAGTATATGAAGAGAGCACAACAGAACAGAACAGAACAACGTACAACAAATCATTCTTTTCCATTTGTTTAACCAAAGCCAAACGATAATGGCAACAACTGTAACAGCAATAGCAGAGAGGCAGCAACAGCTACAGCAACGACATTGGCAACAGTACTGGTTACAAAATTTTGTAATTGTTGTTGTTACTACTGCTACTACTTTAGACGCATGAGGCACCCAGCATCTTAAACAAAAAGAATTGAAATCCCACATAAAGTATAAACAAGCAGGGAGGCTGGCTGCGTGACACTGTGCCAGACAGTCGGATAAAAAAACCCACAGAGTACCATTAAGAATCAAATTATGAAAATAAAAAAAATTAAAAAATAAACTCATGAAACGAAACTGAGTTACGTTGTGTCTCTTTTCGTTTAAATGTTTTAATTTTAAGATTTTGTTGTACTTGCTGTAGTGGTTAATTGTTGAGGTGGTTTCATCTTAAGTGACTTTCAAATCAAATTGGGTTTCCGTCCTTACCAAAAATACCACCCAATTAAGTAATTTTTTAATAAAAAAAATAAGAGCAATTTCCGAGCATATTTCCAGAAACGATTTTATAATTTTCTGAACCTGTCGCATGCTCATAGACAAAATAGCTTGTATTTTTTTTCTCCGTCACTCCTCCAAGGAGCATATTGACTTTCCACAAAGCAACCAATGCTTCGTTTCAGTTTCAGTAATCAAGTTGAGTAATCAAGATGATTAATCTACTGTAGATCGCCTCCATATGATTGTGTGTAGTGGTGACGAAACTTGCTAAGTAGTGGTGGTGGTGAAGATCCTTACCTAGCATTGAAATTTTTTGCCACTAGATGGCGTTTTTCGTCTGACGTGTGTCATCATCGCCCGAAGTAATCTTGATGGTCAGAGGGGCTTCTTTATTAAACACTCGTAATCTGCAAATACAATTTTTTTTGGATTGTCCTCTGCTGGGATTCGATCCTCAGCCGTTTGTGTTGTATGCCTGTTCACTAACCGCTACAACCCCAACTTGTACTTAATCATCTTTTGTTATGGCGACTAAAGCAAATAACGCGCGTTTGTCGATTTTTATAGAGTCTAACAAATCACGCCACGTGGAGAGTAACCTGGATAGTGAGCTCAAGGGTAAGCCCATTAATATATTCTCTGACAGCCAAACTACCTTAAGGACACTTGGCTCGTATCGTAAGACATCTAGTCTGGTTACATATTGCTACGATACGTTGCAAAATCTTTCGCTTGGAAATAAAGTCCAGTTGCTTTGGGTACCTGGACCCTTTGAATAGATGGTAATGAAATAGCGCGCGCATTGGTCAGAAAACGTTGTATAACATCCCATATCGGTCCGAAACCTTGCTGTGCAGCACCTCTCACTACCATCCTCAATCTAATCTAGGATTGAAAAATTTCCAGATGATTGGAACACTGGAATACTCAAAGAGGACTTCGCCAATCAAGGGCGGCATCAGAGACAACGGAGCTCATATTTTATGAATGTGGGGTTCTTGATAGGTTTAGGTGGAAATGTTTAGGTAGATATAGGGTCCCATTAGAAAGGCAGCAGTCTTGCTGAACAAACTATAGACCAGAAAAGGCATAATAGATCCTATGGGTTGCATAATAATAATATTTATAATTATACGGTACTATACGTTGCAACTTCCATACATCTCATGCCATAGTCGATTTATTACGTTAAACGTTTAATGGCCGTTTAATTAGCGGAAATGGTGACGTCAGTTGGCCGCAAAGAAGTGGCGAATTGAAACCGTTGGACTATTTTGTGTGGGGCGGCGTTAAAAACAAGTGTTTTGCCGACAAGCCACAGACAATAGAGCATTTGAAGACCAACATTCGTGATGCCATTGCCGAGATACGATCCCATACACTCGAGAAAGCTCGAAAATTCGACCCGTTGAATGGGGTACTGTGAGGCCAGCAGCGGCAGCCATATAAATAAAATAATATTTCTTTGCTACCCGGAACAATTGTACTTCACAACAACAAAATAAATTTTTGCAATATATCAAGCCGTTTTTGTTCTTTTGCGTTTTAAAATTTAAGCTTTTAAATGGCCCACTCGATATTTTTTATCTAGCCAACCTTAATATATAAAAACAGATAAATATCATTTTTTAAAGTACACGGTTAGTAGATCAACGTGAAATGGTAGATAATCGATAACTGACTTTGGTGTCATACATGACTTTTAAAAAAATTGTTTAAATTTTCATAGGCGACAGAAAATGATTTTGTCTTGCAAACGCTCGTTAATGGGACCTAACAGACAATATCATCGAAAATCATTATGCCTTATTTCTTAACGAACAGATCTAACAGACCTAATCCTGGATTGTTCAGCATGTAGTCGACTCATAATAGACAATGTCGCTAAAATTCAGCATTTAATTGACTCATTACAGATAATATCGCTAAATTTCAACTTTCTTTAGTAGGGTGACATTATAATGAAGTGGTCGTACATAATTTCCTTTTTTGTGTCATTGTTCCGAGAATTCTTACTTTGATAATGACGATGATTCACCGATGCAAATATCATAGTGACAATGTCATTAAAATTCGCTACCGGAAATATAGCTTATACTGGAAGGAGTAGTTAAAAAAATGGGCTGGCAGCATTGTTACTGAATATGGCGTAGCCGTTTGATATCTCACATAGCTGTTGTTGTTATTTTTTTAATTTAATATAGTTTTTATCAAGTTACTCTATATAAAAAAATTTCTCTAGATGCTTAATAACTTCGATTCAAATTGTAGATAAATGTCGTCGTTTAAAGTACTTCTTTTAAGAATATTCGGGGTTTGTTTTAGTACCTGACAGAAGTTACTATTTTGTAAACAAGTTTTTTGGTATTGGTATACCCAAAGCAAATAAATTTTTTTATTATTATTTTTAAAGAAAAGCATATTTTTTATTGCTTTCAAAAAAATTTAATTTTTTTTTTTAATTAAATTTTCTCTCAAATGATAATAATTAAAAATTTTGCATAAAAAATTTAAAACAAAGGATATTATTGAAATTTTAGCAAAATAAGGAAAAAAATTTAGAAAAGAAAAATTTGAATTAATATTTGAAGAAAATAGTGTGAAAATCAAGAAATTGTTATAAGAATTTGTGAAATTACTTCTCGAATGAAAACGAAGGATTTGAAAAGATTGGTAAAAAAGAAAAATTCTTGGATTTAAAGGTAACTCAAGATATAAGATTTTTTAAATTTATATACATATGTGTACATACGTGTATGTGTGTTTTGTCTGTAATAAATCATTAAAAAAAATAACTTTTCAAATGTCAAAATAAAATACACCAAACACAACAATCAATATTGGCGCTTAAAGATTGAGTGGTTGTTACTGCTTGAGTTGTCGATGACTTTTTTGAAATTCATTGTGATCAACAAAATCAGTGCGTTTTTCTGTTTTGATTTTTGTCTGAGCAATTGTAAAACAAAATTTAAATTAATTAAAATTAATATGTTAATAATACCAAGTAGACAGACAGCTAAATTGTTTATATATTTTTATTTTTTATTTTTATTTGAAATTTTGTCCAAATATGGTTGACATTTAAATCAATGATTTTGTCACAGTCATTTTAAAAATATCTTTATTATTATTATTGTGATTGTCGTTGCTGTTCGCAAATAGTTTTGCAAAAGTTTTATATTGAAGTTTAACAAAAGCGCTAATTGAAAAAGGTCTTAAGTGGCAATATTATACAAAAAAGTAAAAAAAAAAACTTATGGGAATTATTTATTTATTATTACAAATTATATTATAAACAGGGAAATCGGAAATATACACTTGCACGTCTTTTCTCAGGCATCCAATCAAGTCGAGTGTAAGATATTTATCTGTTTTCGGCATGTTCTCGATATTTTATTTCGTATTTCGAGCATATTTTACAGTGAAAACGAAATTTTTGCTTTAAATTCTGACCAAGGCTTTTCTGACCTATTTGTTATTAGAAATTAATTGCGTCAAAGCGAACTTTCAAACACAAAAATAATTAATTGTACAACTTTTACACGTTTCGTTAAAGATATTGAGATATTAAATGAAAACCGAGTTTGGCTACTAGTGACATCCGCAGCTCCGTATATGTGGTAAAAACTGTCAAAGCCATAACCATATTTTAAACTTAACTGCATCGTTTATGCGAACTTATTAGAGATCAAATTCCATACTGAAATATCAATTTTCTATTACATTTTCTCCATTACCACACTCAAATTGCCATTTTCTACCAAATTCACTCAAGACACACGCAAATTGCCATTTTATACCAAATTCTTCATTAACACACTCAAATTCCCCTTTTCTACCAAATTTACCCAAAACACACACCAACTACCGAAGACACACACCCGCACCATTTTGACCGAATTCTATAGTTCAATCACCCTCTGCATTAGTTCTATACAAAAACGTAAAAAAGTGTCTTTAAAACAGCGTCAGGCAAACTAATATTAATGCATTTCACAATTGAATGTACAATTTCGAAAAAGGCACATGTAAAATTACAGGCAATACTTCTACTAAAAATAAATACTATACTCTTCTTCAGGAAGCTATTTTTCATTTGTAATTGGCCATTGCAGTATTTCGTCATAAAATTCAGTAAATTCTGCCGGTACATATTGTTTGAGTTGTACAATATCAGCAATTTTCAGATAATTAATAGGTACTTTGTCTCTATAAGCTCGATAAGTAAGAAGAAGAAGAAATAATAACATTGCGCGTTAAACAACAGAAAAAGCGGTGCTGTTATGTATTTTTTTGTACTCTATGTTTAAACAATAATTTCGAAAAGGGCGCATCTCTTAGAGTTGTGACCTATTTGCCATGACATCTAAAGTAGAAAGAATGCTAGGGATGTTAAAATTTCAAGCGTAGTAGGTGCAGGAAGCAGTTGGGACTCATTGATATGAAAAAACGCATTGGCCAAAATGTGCCCTCTTCGAAATTGCACATTCAATTGTGGTAGCAATTTGAGAGTCTCTCACTCAGTCCACTTTGCACTGTATTTTTCCACTTGTTTTCTCTTTACTTTTCTCCATTTTTTTTTTTTTTTTTTTGCTTATTTCTTGCCTATGCGTGTTGAGTACGTATGATACGTGTGAAGAGCAGTACTTTGCCTAAATCTGCTTTAGATGAAATGAAATTGAAAATTAAAAAAGAAATGTATCCAGACCTTATATTACCGTCCGAAATAGTGCGGACTGCAAAGTCTCAATAGATTAAAATGATAATGGATGGACTTTAGTATATATGTAAATACAAAAACTGATTTGATTTTTATTGCTGTAAAATGAAGTTGCACATTAAAAAGTTACTTTAAAAGCTACGGGAAATTCTAGTAAAAAATTAAAAGCTTGTTGTAGTAACATTTGTATGCAACATTTTACAAAAGATCCTAACGCATTTTCTTTGAATCACGTTTTGAAATACAATCTTAAGAAATTATTTTCATTAAAATATGCCCCCATTAAATAGGTAGACGTTGGAAGGACGTTTTCAGTGTATAAAAAAAGTTTGCTCAAACGTAATAGACAATTTAAGTCAATTTACAATTAGAAATTGTAAAATTTTGTATATCTTACTTTTAATATATCGTCGTATGAAATACAAAGAGCCCTAAATTACATTTAAACAATTTTTCAGAAGCAAAAAACTTTCTAAAACAAAAAAAAAACATTTATGTTAAGTTTAGAATATTGTTGACAAGAAGGTTGTACTCCGACAGATTGATTATGATGCACAATCAATCAAAAAGTCGATTTTGCATTATTTGTAACTTAGATCGTTTTGGATTTTATATTAAGATATGTATGTATGTTTACAATCGATATTCAAATGTAGAATAAAACTTTATTTCTATTAACAAAGAAGAAATTTTTACTTTTTGAGAGCATATTTTCCAAATTTTTAGGTCATATTTTTGGTTTCTTAGTGCATATATTTTGCGCATGAAACGCTTTTGAAGAGCATATTTCTGGTTTCCCTGATTATAACTATTAAAAATAGATAACTAAAACTATATGTTCCAGGGCCTCTGGTGAGAATCGAATCCATGACCTGCGATCTAATAGACTAGCACAACCCTGTCGCAGAATTAATTTTTTTAATTTGTTTAATTAATTTTTTTAATTAAATGCAGTTGAGCAGAAAGTCTATGCAGGATAATTATATCCTGCTGAAATCTCTGCTGGAAGTGTAAAATCTTAATTTCGAGAAAATCATGTAGGGCCCCAGAAAACCTCTTGGGTGTTTTTAAAAATTTGAGTACAGATACATATGTGTGGACAAATTTATAAGCGACACTAAACTTATCTGGACATCTCCCGAAGGTGTTTTTTTCTCCGTCACTCCTCTGGGGAACGTATTGGCTTTCCACAAAGTATACATTGCTTTGTTTTAGTTTCTTTAATCAAGTTGATTTTCAATCTAAGTGATTAATCTATTGTAACTCGCCTCCATATGATTGTTTAGTGCTGAGGATCCTTGCTAAGTGATGGTGGTGATATTTTGTTTTTATTAAGTTGGGAAAGAGGTTGAAGTCTCTTTATTAAACACTCGAAACTGCAATTAAATTTTTTCGTCATGTCCTCGGCTAGGAATTCGAACCTGAGCAGCTTTTGTGGTATGCTTCACAAGGACGAACCCTTTTCATTTTGGTTCAAATCAGTCCAGGATTTCACATAAGGCCCATATAAATACAATATACATACATATGCATATACTACACGAAACAAGTAAATTCTTACTGATGTAGTAAGCCGGGGCTAATGTCTGCCGACCACTGAAATAAACACCACATACCCACACAAATTTTTTTAGCTATAAGCCCATGTTCGTCCCGAATAGGCTCATTAACTTTTCTTCCATGCGCCAGTTGCTCTAGATGTACTACTTTTATTTCGGCTAGTGAATTAAGTGCTTCTGTACCCTACAGTTATTATCGTTAACACTTTTGATTACTTTTTAGGGTAACCTTCAGCTAGTTTAAAATTTAGAGGGCAACCCTTTATTTCGCTGTGGGATGTAAAGTAGCATAAATTTTATTTTGAGCAATACTTCAATATTTGCTGTTCGATCATAGCCAGCCTTCAATCTTTCTCCCCACATCACTTCACTTCGACATTGCTGCGTTTTTACATTAGGTCGACCTTGGAGCAAGGCACAACTATTAAATTAAAAAACGTTTTTGCCATCTGTTTTTTCGAGTTTTAATATTGGGTACTCGATTAAGTTTGGTTACAAATTGTCGGTAGATGGCTTTAAAATGTAAAATCCTCTCTGGTAATATTAATTGCATCAAACAACATCCCAGCTTGTTTAAAAGGTGACATTTTAAGCTTAACTTTGTTAGAAGTCATTATTAAAATCGCATTATTTTGTGAAAGTTTATCTACCTTTAAAAACTAGTGAAAATTCGAAACGTTACCGTCATATTTTACTTTTATATTAAAGAGAAGGTAAAAATGCGTCGCAGGCTTCTGAACAAATTTTTTGATGTTTATGGAGACGATGCTGAGCTAGAGAAAATAAGTGGATAATAAGCGGTACTAAAAAGTGAATTATTATTATTATTATTGTCGTACATAATAATATGCGATCATGGAGAATACAAGGTGAAGCTACGCAGACGGGACTCCACCAAGAAATGTAATGCTGCTGTCTGGTGGCTTTAGAAAGCAGTTGTTCATTATGAGCTTATACAACCTACTTAAACGATTGATTCTGATTCCTACTGCCTACAATTAACGAGATTGAAGCAACTCAATTAAAATGGTCAGAATTGACGAACCGAAAAGGTGTTGTGCTCCATCATGACAGCGCCAAACCACACACATCTTTGATGAATCGGCAGAAACTGAGAGAGCTTGGCTGGAAAGTTTTGATGCATCTATATATTTTGATGCACCCTATAGCCAGGACCCTCTTAATGGTGTAAATTTAAATTCCATAGAGTCTTGCAAAACGCAATTAGAAAAGTTTTTCACTTAGAGAACCCAGAAGCTCTACAGTGACAGACTAATGATTTTTCCCCAAATTGGCAAAAGGTTATCGATCAAAACGGCAAATATTTGGTTTATAAAGCTTGTTTCAGATATAAGAAAAAGGTGTTTAAATTTTTGTTAAATTTTTAATCAAACTTAATCGAGCACCCAATATCAGCACCCATCAATTAACTTAACTTATTCGTTCGAGTCGAATAAGCTTTTATAAGAGAACCTCCTATAAAAGACGCTATAATCTTCGCCTATATCGGCACATGTCTTTCTGATGCTGTGCATTCCTCGTTGACATCCGCAACTATTTGGCCGACATCGATCGCCTCATCCATTTCTGATTGGCGATCGAATTCCCGTTTGCCATTGCTAACAATACTCACTGTAAATGTTCAGGCTATAGCTTCTTCACTAGTTTTCTATGAAATTTTGTTTTTTTCCCAAATTTTGGAAACTTTTAAATTTAAATTTATATTTCTTAGAAAGAAAAGTAATTGCGTTGCTATAGAAGAGACGAAAATAATCTAATTACGGCTTAAAAAAAATGTAAAATATTCCCATTAACAAGTAATCTTATGTAAATTGAATTGTCCATTAATATTAGTAGACTAAGTCTTAATCAAAAACAATTTTAATTTCCCTACTAAATGTTTTGTCAGGGTAAAACAGATTATAAAATCGCCCACAACCTTCCTATCGCCAAAAGAAATACTGGAAAAAAAATCAAGGAAATCTCTAACCATTCACTCGCTGTGGTGAACTATAAATTTGACCTTTTTTTCGTATTATGAGACTTAATTGATGAATTAATTAACGGTTAATCAAATGTTTCTTCTCCTCTTTTTTTCATTTTCTAATACTTTTGTCTGGCATCTGATTACACAATTAGCGCAACAACGACAAACGGTGGCGCTGCTATGATGCTGCGGCACGGGCAAAATTCAATAACAGACAGTTTGGGGAGAGTAATAAAATGTCGGTTGAAAAAAAAAATTGATTAAAAAAAATCGTTTCACGACCTACACACCATAAAAATAATTGTTGTCGTAGTCGTCGTCCATCGAATGTCACGTCTACCAAAAAAGCAACAGCCAGTCACAAAAACAAAAAAAGAAATAAATAATTTAATGATTAAATTTAATACCAACAATCTAAACAATGACAACAACAATAAACCAGTTATTTTTGAAAAATATTTATAAAAAAAAATTTTTCGGTAGGAGCTGCTCTGTGTACTTGTACTACTACTTGTACTCGCACCACTTGTTATTTAAATTTCAAGCATGAGGCAGTTGACAACTTATCTTGCTCCCCTACAGATGATGTCTGGTTTGTCTGTTGTTTCATTATCTCCTTTACTTTCTTCTCCTTAGGCAGTTTATTTTGTTATATTGTCAGTTTACTTGTTTGTTGTCTTGTCTGTTTATTTCTCATGTTCAGTTGTCTGAATGACTGACTGACTTCTTTGCACTTGATATGATAACGAAATTAAAAAGTAATAAAAAATAATGGCAACAAAGAATCGAATTGTTAAATTATTTCTATCTAAGAATACAAATTCAAGATTTTGTGTGGAAACAGAAAGGTTTTGTGTATTCTATTTACCCCAGAAATATGATGGGTAGCCCTAACAAAACATATAGGGTGGGCCAACCAAAACTCACGATGTAAATTGTAAATAAAACAAAAAGTTTTCAGAGAATTATTTTAATATTTTTTATTGTGATAGAAGGATCTACAATAATTATGAGTAAAACAAAACATCGGTCTTATGCTCGTCACAGTTCGGTGGTATACTTCTATTCGTCGGTCCATCTTTTCAATGGCTAAGACATAATTGAGGTTCAATGTCGTTAATATGCCGAATTATCTCATCCTTTGGCTCTTGAATTGTTCTTGCAAATATTCCCATAGAAGGAAGTCCAACGGTGTCAAATTATATAATTGTGGCGGCCAGTTAACATCGCCACGATATGAGAAGACACGGCTATTGAATTTCTCGCGCAAAAGAGCCATTGGCCTCAATTTCTGGCCATGAGAAGACCATTATCGTCTCGCTATAGTGAATACCATTCACGGTAACTGCTTGGCCTACCTCATTTTCGAAGAAGTACGGCCCGATGACATCGCCAGCCCATAAACCTCACCAAACAGTCACACTTTGTGGATGCATCGGCTTTTCAACAGTCATTCGTGGACTGTCATTTGCCCAAATGCGACAATTCTGTTTGTTAACGAGTCTATTGAGGTGAAAGTGTGCCTCGTCGCTGAAGATGATTTTCTTTGTAAAGTCACCATTCACTTTTGTGTGTTCAACTAAACATTTGGCGTATTGACGACGCTTGAAATGGTCAGTAGACTTCAGCTTTTGAGTCAAATAAACCTTGTAAACGTGATGTTTGTGAGATGTTCAATTGTTGGGCACGACGACTAGTCGTGGTTGACGGCTCTTCTGCCACACTATCGCAAACAAAAGCAATGTTTTCGGCAGAATGAATTAGGCGAGCATGCATAGGTGTTTCCACATTTCCTTTTGCTGAAATTTGTGCACAATTCTCCCGATTGCGGACACATTTGGTCGATTATGCTGTTAAAAAAAAATCACAAAGTGCACGAAATGCATTTTCATTTGAACGACCATTTTCGTAAAAGGCTCCAAAAATCTTAACGCTCTGCTCAGTTGTGTACTTCTCCATTGTTGAATTTGTCAAACGACAGTGAGGCAAAGAAATGCCAAATTAATTTGGGCAAAAAATTTAACGTTAAGGTGTGACTCACAATTAACATCGTGCGTTATGGTTAGCCCACCCTTTATAAGCACCCGAGATGTATTGGTAAATTTTAACAAAACGTATAAGTCCACATCATAAAGTCATTATACATCTTTAAAACCTTAGTGGACCCAAAATGCTGAACTTCAGTAAATCAAGCGTTTATTTTTAAAGCAAAAGCTAATCAAGATTTTACGCATTTCATACCTGCTACTACCCAAACTGATCACTTGCCGCGCTTGAAGCTTTCAAAATATAATTTTCGCATTCTATGCGCTTCTTGGGCCCCGTAACTTGAAAAGTACAGGTAAGTTCAGAAGATGTGCAACCATCAGAAAAACCAATGGTTGTATCACTCAGAGACCATGTGGTCATTGGGATCATCTTGTAGAAAAAAGAGGAAATAGAAGATAAGTAGAAAGCGGAAAAAGATAGAACGAGAAAGGTAGGCTCATAAGGACAGCCGAGAAAATGTGTGCAGTCCAGCAAAAAGGGGAAGAAACGAAAGCGCCATGTGCCCGGTTCAGTCTCCATGATAAAGGCATTCAAGGCTCTTAGTGAATTAAAGAATAGGGATAGGCTCCAAGCTTGAAATGGAAATAAGAGTTTGAATCGTATGCTTACTTAAAAAGCGATACATTCTGCTAAAAAGCCTAGAACGGTGACACAGTAAGAGTTCCATCGTATTGATTCTTCATGCTATTGATCTATTTAGAAATCATTATATGTATGCTACAGTGTTTCGTAATGACGCCCATAGCCATCCTCGGTTCATACTTGCTTATGGAGAGAAGAGAAAATGTCCGTCGCCAAAATGAACGCTCAAATGGACCTTGAAACCCTTTATCTTGGCTCCTTGTACTAGACTTAGCCAATTCTCTTAACGAAGAATCCTTCCTCATGACTATCTAAAAAGGTGGCTCTCTCACTTGTTCCCAAACGCTTTCCTCTTCACATCACACTTCTAATCACGTTCACTGCTTTCTTAATTGCAAATACTTCAGCCAGCACTTGACATTCAACATATATGAGCACTTAAGGTCCCCCCGTCCTGCAATTGTCTGTGTAGAAGAGCAGACCGCCAAGACGTAGATTACACCACCTTGACAAGATATAAATAATCACTAGCACGTCTACTAAATCCGAGCTCAATCCCAATCTCCAATCCGCGCAAAGTACAACTGTACTGATTAAATTTTTCTGAGAGATGCGAGAGATGCGAAAAAGTGTATAAAGGGTCGAGTGAAATTTCAGCTTTAGTTAGTACATTTATTCCAGCCTTAAGCTATTTTAGTATTCCATTCTTTCATAGGTTTCTTTAGTTTTCAAAACGAAAGAATTTGCAGTAAGCAAAGTTTTACAACCAGCACATAACTTCTAAGTAATAGAATAGGTACTTTCCTATGTTGTCTCCTTGCCACGGTTGTCGTAGAAAACAGTCAGTAAAACCTTGAAATTTGATCTCGCTAATTATTTCTTTATTCGCATGCCAGATATGTGGGAATAGCCGGCAACAATACTTGTAGTAACTGTTGCTGTTGCGAGAACAACAGTGCTGTGTGAACGCACGGCTCTTTGCAAACGCAGTCCTGGCATACTTGCGCTTTAAACTTTGCAGACCTCAGTATGACAGACATAACTCTAACTTGGATTGTGCAGTTTCTGAACGTTTATGTATGGATAAGAGCGAAAGGGTCATTTTTCCTCTTCATTGGCTGATACTAAATCGATACTAGATGTTACATTTTCTGAGGATGCGCGTTTGTGGTATCAAAACGGCTTACTGTTTCGAAGGTTCCATCTAGACCAACCAACCAACCAACCAACTAAAAATTAAATTTTTTGGTTTTCGTTCGGTTATTCTAAACATAATTAGGCAGTTTAAAAACAAACTTTACTAACGTACTTTTCTAAAAAATTGCATGGTATCACCCAACTAAGATGCCAATGGCCTTAGCAACTCCTTTAAAAGTAATTCGATAGTCGTATGAATCGTATAAATCATGAGCTTTAGGAGGTGTACGCTGACAGTGATATAATTAAGGGCATCAAAACGTATTGACAACGACGACTAGAACCATCAATACGATGACAAAGACGACATTAAATCACGGTCCCGAGAGAATACCTAAGAAAAAGCCTCTCAGACTAATTTCAGTAAAAGGTTCTGATCTTAGGTTGAATATCTGTGGCCAAGTTGAGCTTGTTTCACTCCACAACAAAGTTAAAATTTTTGGCAAAAATTAATAGCTTTACACAGTTGTATGAAGTATTATTATTTACCCTGTTAGCCAGCCAGCGACTTTACTGTTTGCCTAGTAACTTTATAAACTAATAATTAATTAATTAAATGGGTATTAATTATCTGTTTTCGTTTGTTTACAAAGTTATTTGAAAAACTTTTTTTAAAAAATGTCTGGAAATGTTTAAATTTGTTTTTAATTCGTTAAGAACTTTTAAACTGTATTTTTGCCAGAAATTTCATTGCAAAAATCTTTAAAAATTAAAATATTTGTGCAAATCTATTGAATTGTAAAATTAATCTTAAAGCATATACGAGTGCAATCCCAAAATTAGCCAATCTAAGGAAGCAAACACAAGAAATTTGGGAAACATTTTCTTTATATCTCAACATAATTTCCTTTTAGCTCAAGACACTTTTGCTAACGATATCAAATATTCAATAGCCCTATTTACAGTAAAAGCTCAACTATAATATGCGTCGGCTAGTTTAAAAGACTGTGTGTGTACTTAACTAACTTATCGTCGAGTTTCGTTCAGTTTTATTTGCTTACGTTTTGAGCGAACCCAATCGCACTTTACGTACGTAAACAGCTGTATGTGTGTTACGAGGGCGGATTGACATTGAAGCTACCTAGCGCTAGATGGCAGCACAAACACAAAAACTTTTTCTTTCTTAGAAATTACGATCTGTCAAATGTCAGCTGTTAAAATTTTAGCCAAATTAATCGATTAGTTTATTTGTTGTAGTCTTTTAAAGCAAGCAACTTTTGTGTTTCTTGGAAAATGGAAAAAAGTGAATTTCGTGTAGTGATTAAACATATTATTTGAAAGGCAAAACTACGAAAAAGACAAGAGAAAAACTTGATAAACATTACGGCGAATCTGCTCCGTCAGATTATATGGTAAAATATTGGATTGCTGAATTTAAACGCGTTTGCTCAGTGTTGAACAAAAACTTCACAGCGGTGTTTGGACATAATAAAGCATAATCCCGCTGATTTTTGGCGTAGATTAATAACTGTTGATGAAACCTGGGTCCACCACTACACACCTGAAACCAAAAATCAATCGAAGCAATGGGTGGAAGCTGGACGAAGTGCTCCGAAGAAGGCGAGAACAGCGAAATCGGCTGGCAAGGTTACGGCCAATGTATTTTGAGATGCACACGGAATATTGCTCATCGATTATCTTGAAAAGGGATTCACAATCACAGGAGAGTATTATCGTGCATTATTGGATCAATTGGTTGATGCAATGAAGGAAAAACGACCACATTAAAACAAGAAAAAAGTGTTCTTTCTTCAAGACAACGCACCGGTTCACACAGCATTAGATACGATGCTAAAACTACGAGAAATTCACTTCGAATTGGTTGATCATCCACCCAGATTTAGCCCCTAGTGACTTTTTCCTGTTAGCCAAAGATTCAGCTCAAACGAAGAAGTGATCACCGAAACTAATGCATATTTTGAGGGGTTCCCAAAATCGTATTATTCAGATGGTATAAAAATGTTGGAAAATCGTCTTAGTAAGTGTATTGAGCTAAAAGGAGACTATGTTGAGAAATGAATGAATTTTGAAAAAACAAAAATTTTATTTTCCTACTTAGGTAGCTTCAATATCAATCCGCACTCGTCTATGCAAAACAATAGTAAAAGAAACACGTTGTGCAATAGATGCTATTGCTTTTATTTGTCAATGAAACAGCGACGATTAAGTTTTCTTATAATATTTAATTTTTTCATAAAATATTAATATTTTTATATTTTTTTAATAAAAATAAAATCATTTTAACTGTCATGCTCTCACTAAAGCTGGGATCACACGATTGTCGCAATGCATCAATTATTGGTACGGCGATCGTATGACCGCCCAATAAGTAATAATGCGGCAACAGAAATAACAAAAATGCGCCAATATTTATTGTGTTCTCTTGCGACGTTCGATATTGACAATACGTACCAATATTTAAAATTTGAAATTTATTTTCGCAGAATGAATTTGGATAATTAAGATATATTACGACAATAAAGCACAATAGAAATTGTGTCGTATTGGTACATTTGCGACAAATCGTGTGATCATAGCTTAACACAACTATTCAAAAAGTACAGTCCAGCCACCAAAAAGTTGATTAAGTGTTTGACAGACTTTTCGTTGAATTTTTGATAGTAGATTAAGTAAGCAAAAGTATATTAAGTTGGTCCTTAAGTCTCTGAAATGGTCATTAAAACATCATCCGACTATTAAAACATCTTCCTCACGCTGTTTTTATTTTATTGTGAGCAAACGCGGTACCCAATAGGTGCACAGCTTTTTCAAGTCAAAATTTGTGGTCAATATGGGATGTATATAGGGTTGCCAGATGGCCTTGATTTCACTTGCTTTACAAGAATTTTTACATCTTGTCAAGAATCAAAAAAAAAAATATATATTCTGTCAAGATTTTCTTAAAGTACTTCTTTAAGTTTTTCTTAAGTTTTATGAAAAGCTTTAAACATTTTAGTGAACTAATAACGAGAAGTGTTCAAAAAATATTTGTATCCTACTATTTGTATCCTAGTTTATCTAAAAAATTTAGAAGGTTTTACCAAAAATGAAACGTTGTATCTGAAAGGAGCTTTGTTAAGCCAAATATGTGCTGTTTAGATCGATAACTTTTCGCCATTTTTTGGCTAGAGCCATTATTCCATTAGTGTAGAATTTCTGGGCGAAAAACTAATCCAGTTACGTTTTGTAGGCCTCTACGAAATTTAAATGTACTCAATTAAGAGAGTTCTGCAGAGATCGAAACAAACAAAACGTCAGAGCCAAGCTCTCTTAGCTTCTGCTGGATCATCAAAGATGTGTGTGGTTTGGGATTGTCATAATAGAACACAACGTCTTTTCTAGTGATCACTTATGGCCGCTTTAATTGAATTGTTTGCTTCAATTTAGGTAACGATTGACAGTAGAGATCGTAGAAGCTTATAATGAACAATTTCCTTCAAATCCCACCATACACACAGCATTATCTATCTTAGTCTCAATCCTTGCTTTGCGATCATTCACTTAGCTACACTGTGCTTCATTCATGATTTTTTTCGAGCAGTTTTTAGCGCCCGTAATCATTCAGAGTTGTAAGTGTTGCCTTATGAAGTTAATATTTGTGACTATTTGTGACCCAAGTGTTTCGAAAAAAAATATTTTTGACTGTCAAGATTTGTCAGATGTCCAGAATTTCACAATGTTGAATCTGGCAACCCTAGATGTATAGCACCTTCAGCTAACGTTCATTCAATATCATTTTGAGGATTTTCTTAACCGTTTTTGGCGTTCTATTCGTTTACAACTACGGTGCTCGTATTGATAGCTCGTACAGCCTCATTAAAACTCTACCACCTGATATCTTATAGTCATAAATTAAAGAGCAGAATCTTACTTACCTATTCAATGCGGTGCTATAACTTGTAGGTGATCCTGGCCTGTATAACGAACGATTTCCAACACTTCGATTTTGTGTGTACTGCTCACATCCTCCTCCACTTGGTTCCTCCACCAGAATCTCGATCTTCATTGTCAGCGCTTATCAACGTCCTTCTGGATGAAGATATCCCAGCCAGCTCAATCGCTGCATCCTGATGCGCTTGACGAAATTAATATCGGCATACAGCTTATACAACTCACGGTCAATTTAATATCTACACTCTCCGTTCACGTACACAGGACTATAAACCTCTAGAGGGTCTTTCTCCCGGATTGTGTAGACCAGTTGAAGTATTCTTCCCATCAACTAGTCAACCCCGGTCTTATACAAATCGCCGGGATTCAATGGGCCATTGCATTTCTGTTGCTCCCAAGTCGGGATATTGTTGCCTGGAGCTCTTGCACATCGTCATCCTCTAGTGAACGGTGAACGCTTACCCCAATGACGTCTGCAGCCACCAGAGTAGCGTCTAGTTTGGCTTTGATAGTGATTGGACTGTGACAGAGACAAATTTTTTGATGACATAAAGAAAAATAAAACGTGTATGTGCATCGTTGAATCATCGCCACAATATCAGTATCAGTTTATCAGTTCCAAGTCAAAATTTGTGTGTAATAATCGTAAAAGAAAACTTTAATTGATAAATACTCGTGACAATGACACAAACAAAGGGAATTCAATATGACATTTTCATTGTAATGTCACCATTCCCAAGAATTCTGAAAATTAGCGACCTTGTCTTTTATATGTCGACCACATGCTAACCGATGTAGGATTTAATAAATTTTAAGATTTACCAAGGAAATGGTGTATTTTTTTTAATATTTTCTTTAATACCATTTAATATTATTATCGAGTACTTTTCTTTCTGTATTACATTCAATTGTTGTACGAGTATCATTTACCATTGTTAACACAATTTTATTATCTTTTTGCAATTTTTTATGCTCAGTACGAGTATTATAAGCGAATGGCTTTTATCCTTTTTTATATAAAAATTGTTTTTATGCTTCCTTGACAATAAGATTTTTTTTATTTTATTTATTTTTTTTTTTTTCTAAAAAGACTTTCATTGCAAACAAATTATTTTATTCATTTTTTTATTTCTCTCTTTCTTTCATTCTTTCATTGCAGGTATGTGGGAAACGTAAATTATTTTCTATATGATTTCCTATTTTAATAAGCGTGTGACATGGTAAGAGTATCAGAGATTTTTTTCTATAAAATTTTTATATGAATTTAAAAGTTTACGTACGTACATATGTGCATAAATAGCAAAAGTTATAAATTCATGGAAATAAAAAAATTATTACGATAGTAATAATACGATAATTCCATATAAAAATAATAAAATGAAAAATACTCCATAATATTTTTTATAATCCTTTATAGAGTTTCAGGAATTAATGAAGTGATTTTCATTTTACCAATAAAAGAAATTTTATATTCATTAGTATATAGAAGAAAAAGTCTGAAAATAAAATACATATTAGTTTCATAAAAAGAATTCTTTATTAGTTATCTATTCTTTAATGAAGATTTTTTTCGATAATTTCATTCCAGTGCTTTCCTACTATTTGAAATCCTCTTGGGAGCATAGGACACAAAGTATTTCCATTTTACACGGCTTGCTGCCATTGTCTTTGCCTTTTCTCATGTAAAATTGTTCTGCCTTTGTTCTTGGATAATTGAGCGTCATCAGGTGTTTCTTGATCCTTGAGCATTCCACTCAAGTGCCATCCTTGTTATACTATTGCAATTTTTTCTTAAGGTATGGTCATCCTTTGCCTTATCTGCTTCAGTATTAGGGAGATCGGACGGTTATTGTTCGACCGGTTTTAACCGGTTTTTTGGTTTTGTCGAATACGGTTTTTTCAAAATCATCTTTTTTCGAATACCGAACAAACCGGTTAATTTAACACGAATTACTGCGGAAGTTGCAGGTACTAACAGGAGATGACACTTCATCTACAAGGGCACATACTTGGCTCTAAGTGACAGGAGAAAGAAACAACTGGGTTTTTACCTGTGCTCATTGTGACTGTCGGAGACGGACATTGGGAGACTTAACAGTTTTATCATAAGCTCTAAGAGGTTTCAAGTTTAGGGGGGATGATTCATTGTTATATAACAACGGGCCACTCTGACCTACGTGTGCTTTTCTTTTGCTGATAGACACCTCTACTTACTTCCTTATTATCATTATTATCATACCGACCAGATACTACTGCAGTACATGTCCTTTCCGGTCTATAGTTTGTTCAACAGATCTGCTGCCTTCCTAATCAACACTAGCAGATCTGAAATCATAATGGTGGATATGTCACCCAGTCCACCTAAAACTATCAAAAACCCCACATTCACATAATATATATTCCGCTATCTCTGACGCATGTCATCTTTCGACGATACTCTTGCCTCTTCGCCCACAGCCATAGTGAAATAAGTGTAATTTTTATACGTTTGCATATTTTTTATGGAAAATATGCGCATCGTTTTTGGAAAAAACTATTTTTGTATATATGAGAACCTTGAACATCTCACAAAAAAAATTTAAAACCAAGGTAAAGGGTCCGCCAAATAATTTTTTTTTTAAATGCTATAGAAAAAAACTACTGAATATTTTCTCAAATTTCTTTTTTATTTGAAAGTACAATCTTTCCGGTTAATAATGGAAAATAATTTCATTCAAATGGCTGCCTCGGCTGGCCATGCAGTAGCCTACACGATCGGTCCAATTTTTAAGCACATTATCGATTGTGTGCAGCTGTATTTCACCAATGGCTTCACGAATATTGAGTATTATTGTGACGTAACACTTATCTTCGACGGCACCTCATAAATAATAGTCCAACGGTGTCAAATCGCAGCTCCGAGGTGGCCAAACGACATCAGCTCTGCGGCTAATAATGTGATCTTCAAAAACAGGGCGCAAAACATCGAGTGTAGCTTCGTCTGTGTGGCACGTAGCGCCGTCCTGTTGAAACCAAATGTTGCTAATATCCTCCTCTTCAATTTTTGTGAACAAAAATTCCTTCAACATGGCCCGATAACGATCGCCATTGACTGTAACGGCCACTCCTTGCTCATTTTCGAAGAATTATGAAGAATTATTATCAATTATGCCTCTGGACCAAAATCCGCACCAAACAGTGACTCGTGACTCACTGGGCTCCCACCTGATCCCAGCCAGCCGCGACAATGAAGCGACTGATACAACCCACTGTGTCTCTCAGCTGAACCCTCGAGACTCCACAAAGAACGCCCTAGAACCCTTATTAGAACAGACCACCTAGACACTATATCCAGATAGTAGGTCGTAAGTTCACAGATGGTATTGAAACATTTACCACTAGTGATAATTTAAAGGTCATCCGCATATGCAACAACTTGGCATCCCTCGCGCTCTAGCTTAGCGCACGGCAGCGTGTTGTCCATTATGAGCCATGGTAACAAGGGGCGAACTCCACTCAGACGTGTACCTCTACAAACTGCCCTGCCTTTAACACTGCATGTCCATTCTGAGCTGATGGTCCCTTCCTCCAGTAATCGCCTGACTGGGCAAACAATGTACTCCTCAAAGCCAAGGTAAGGCAGAGAAATAGCGTGAATTTCAGCCTGAAAAACACTTGGCCATTTGACCATTTGGCTATAGGTATCGAGATCTTTGTTTTATGTTTAAAGACTCCCGACACTACACTCATGTCAGTCTTCGATTTATCCGTAAACCAGCAGCCAACTGACCCTGTCTCTGAAGATTGCACAATAGTCTTCTACCAACCTTTTGTTTTAACTTAGGGATGCACATGTAATGACCGGTTTAATATTCATAAGGTTTAATCCTTATTTAATTCATAAATAGCACGGATCGTATATAAAATAGTGCCCAAAAAAGCATCTTAACTTGAAAAATGTGAAAAAAAGTGGATAAAAAATGTGTTTATTTGAGAAATATATCCAGATTCCTCAAGGCTACACGACTTCTGTTTCTCTTCTTCCCAAATCTTGAAAGAAACTTAAAATTGAGTAATATTCAGCAAAGTTATTAACTTATAATTGCATGATGGTTCGAAAAGCTGTTTTTTTACTCGTAAATCGAGATTTCGAAGGTGTTTCGAAAATTCCAAAAACAGAAAATTGTTCTACTTGATGGCGCCTATCTGAGAAACAGTATCACTTACCAGTTATTATTATTTTTATTTTTTTGTCGCACCCTGTTATATAATATATCGAAGATTTGGTTAGACGGCCTATTGCACTGCGACCACCATTGGTCTATTGTGCCTTCCCTTGTCATTCACGAGCTCATTACGAATCGGAAGAAACAGCTTCAGCTCCTTCAATGGGAGTTGTAATAGATCCCGTTCATATAGCGTATATGTGATACTAAACTCCTATATCACAGTGCCATACAAGAAATCAAGAACTACATTGGTTCCTCTTCCTCATAACAGAATCTGCAGATGTTGGAGTCTCGGATATGCGTAGTGACCCGTAAGTGTTCACGAATGTCTTATTAGGCTTTTCCCTTTCCCTTTTGACAATAACTTTTACCGTAAGATCATCAGCATACCCTAGTTTCGTAAGAAGGTGACATAAATCTACCTTGAGTACAGCCCCTCTTGGCCCTTACCAAAACAGATTCGGTTCCCTCAGAAAAACCTCAATATCTTCCCTTCCAGTAATCACCTAATAGGCAGCATAGAACTGTGCAAACACAGTTATTTCTTTTAATATTTCTTTAATGCACAGCACTATTTATTAAGGTCATTTCATTCAATCATTTTAACGATCCCCCTTAGCAGTTGCAGCAGCAAGGATGTATCCATTAGAATAATTTATGAAATTTTTCTTTTTTCACTTCACTACTTACCATTTCACATTTCGTTATAAAAGCCATGAATTTATGTGAGTGTGTCCTCTGCAAATAAATTCCCATAAATGGTTTGGTCCTTAAGTGTTTGTCATAATTTTTCTCCCTCTTCATAGTTTTCCTGTCAAGTACTTTTTGGTAACTTACGAACAAAAATAAAATAAAAACTAGACTCGAACCCTTGTTTATAAAAAAGAAATCCTTGCAAAAGTATTGTTACCTTGTGTCGTGTCATTTTACCGTAAATCGAGAGGAAATGGTGGTTCCCAAAAATGGCAGAAAAGAAAAAGGAAACTATCTTTAGGGTATACTTGTATAATAAAAGATAATGAGAGTCTTCCTTTTCTTTTTATTACGAAATACAATTATTTTAATGATGTTGCAAATTTCATTGCATTTGTTTTGGGTAGGACGAGGGGGAAATTTAATACCCAGTCATAAAAAAACTCCGAAAATTTAAAAAGTTTTACTTTCTTTTCTAGGTGGGAATACTATGAAATTCAAAGGAATATAAAACAAGAAAACGTTTTAGAGCATCAATTGCATTTAAATTTACTTACTCGCTTATAACTCATTAATCTCCTCAGAAACGAAAACATTAGCTGTGCTTGATGTGAATCTAAAGCCAGATAACTTTACGCCTTTTCTCAAACCTAGAAGATTAAATTTCTTATTAATACAATACAGTTCCACTTTTTCCCGGTGCCTTAGTTAAACTCTTGGTAATTTTCATACCATTGATATATAAAATGCTAAAGCACGCTTTGAATCTAACTATAGGCTTAGCTCTGCTAACGAGAGCACAAAACGATCCAGGTTCCTGTTCAGTGACTGGGTGCGGTTGTTCGTCGAGTACGGGTTGTGATTTTAATTACTGTTCGCAATAACTCGGTGTAAAGTTCAATTACAACCAACGCTATAAATAACACAACCGAGATTTAACCCCAAAACAAGAAAGGAGTACCATACCGGATAGCTTAGTCCTAAATTGCTGACAAGTGTTTCTTATGATGACGCTTCGTTATTAACTGTCTGGTATATGCAGCACTGCGCTTCACTGAATGCATATAACCAATACCTCCTCCTTACTTAAAGCCGTAAGCAAGACTCAACTGTTAAACCAAAAAAAAAAAAAAAATATTCCCACCTTAGCAAATGGAAAAATCAACGCAAAAGAGAAACAAAAACGTAACTGACATACATATTGTTTTACGCTAAACATTTGTGTTAAAGTGTGGCATTCAACACTTGCAACAAAAAGCCACATAATTTTAAAATACATTCACAACAACAGTAACAACAAGTTCAAAATTGGAGAACAAAAATTTCGTAAAAATCGCTAGAAACTTTTCGATACCAAAATTACTACACATGACTGACAGCCAGATGGACGGACGGACAGATGAAAATAAATGAGGAGTGTAAATTTGAAGGGGCTGTGTGGCACAAATGATCAAACGAACGAACGACGAATTGCAAAAATCGTAAATATTTTTTTCCAAAATAACAACTGACAGCTGCATTGATTTGACAGTCCGATATCGTAAACTGTTGTTTCCAAACGTTGGAATTTTTTTCACAAATTTTTTTATGCCTGAAAACGAAGTTTTCATTTGTTTTTAAACAAATTTGAATTGACAAAGTAAATAATGATTGAAAATAATTTGTGGAATAAAAAAAATAAATAAATTGTAAAAATAGGTGCAAAATGCTACAAATTTAAATAAAGAAATCTTTGGAAAATGTTGCAGCATGAGATATAATTTAGGTTTTGAATTTAACGAGAATTATAAAATAAAATTTTTTCAAAGTATTAGCCATCATTAGCTATGACCTTTTCCCATCATTCAGCAACATGTAGCAGATAATTTTTAACCGTTTTGACTATGAAAATTAAAAAAAAAAACACAGAAAATTTACAAAAGTTGGTGAAATATGTATTTGGGCCGATAAATGAGTACCTGCCAATAAATTTTGAAAGACTATTTCATGTAAATGATGCCATCGGCTACGCCGAAGGCGATCCATGCGTGAAGTCCAGTTTTGACATAATTTTTTCAGCAATTCGATGCCAGCTTGAATGTTGTCTACCAGGGCTGGCTTTTCCTTGTATACGAAAGACTTCAAGTGCGCCTACAAAAAATAGTCTAGTGGGGTCAAATTGCTTGATTTTGGTGGCTAATGGACAAAACGTGTTATTCATTGCTCACCAAACTCATCTCTTGACGACGATACAATAGGAATTCCGCCTCCTTCAGCTACCTTGGTAGTGTAATCTCCACAGACGGCGGTATTTGCAGAGAAATTCTGCTTAGAATATCTATATCACAAGGTGGCTTTTCACAGCTCTGGTAAATTTGGAGATCATCATCTATATCAACCGGTATTAAAATCAACTCAAATATAAAACCGGTTCTGCTGTGCCGGTGCGAAATGAGGCTGATGATGATAAAGGCACTAAGAATGACAGGAGTCTTAGAAAGATTCTCATCTAATGGCCAAATACAATATCAAACGTGAAATTGTGGGCCAAATGTAAACAAATCTCGATACATCTGAAGATCAAAAAGAGAAACTAGAATTGGATTAGGCATACTCTACGAAAACAACCAATCTTGATTTGCAGACAAGCCCTCCAATTAAACCCATAGAGCACGAAGTAGGTGTAGCGGCGCACAATAGAGAAGGACGTACAATAACTAGGATATTCTTACAACGAGGTGAAGAGCTTTGCCATTTATTACTATTATTAAATTGAGTCGGAGAGGCTCAACTGGTCATGGCACTGCGACCCAGAAAGATCTATTGTGCCAAACACTCCTGAGTCAGACCCGCCAGCGCAATAGCCGATGTCGGTAGAAATCATATCGTGTCAATACCCATGGGCGGATGACTGTCCGGTCAATATCCATAAAAGTTCGTCTTCGAATATTTGCCAAAGCAACACATTCACAGAGAATATGCTCTGTCGTCTCCTCTTCTTCCCTACACAGGCGGCACTCATAATCAGGTTACACATTGAGGCCGAAAAGGTGATATCTAATATAGTAATGCCACGTCAGGAAGCCAATAAGTTTCCTAATAGTTGTCTTGCCCATGTGGCGCAACTCTCTATTATAGGTGAAGGGTCTCATTAGTCGATTCGCTGCCTCGGACCCGGGCATTGTACCCAATATGAAGTTCGTAGCTCATGCTTCCATTTATCGATCTTCCCCCTGGCCGTGGACAAACTAATACTACAGTACGGCTCTGGTACCACGAAACCAATGGCAGAGCCTCGCCTTGCCATTTCCTCAGCGAACTCGTTCCCCATAACACAGCGTTACCTAGTAGCCCAATGCCAGTGTGCTGACCTTCGTGTATCACTAGAGTACCAGTCTCGAGTCTATATACTTCGAAAAAATGCCCCTTAGTGCCGCTTGATTATACATTAATTAAAGCGATCCTGTTTTCACGCTCTATATTAATCCGCTCACAGATAGAAATAGCCTGGATAATTGTCGGGATTGACATTAGGGACTCAATCCCCAAGAATATGTATAATAACTTCAGAATTGCGATCGAAGCTTAAGCTACCAGCGCACAAGTCACTCCTGCTCAACAGGAGCTGAAAATTCGGGGATACGCACCATATGTCACTTGTCACTCCATGTTCTGCCGATAAAACCACGACAAGCCTACATTGCCTGTGTAGCCTTACCTAAAACGGCATTTAAATACCCGTTTCAATTCAGTCAACTGTCAAGGATAACCCCCATGTATTTCACCTTTTTCGACAGTCCAATTCGGGCTACCTGCAGTGAAATAGGCCCCAGGCACAATTTCAATCTCCTAGCAAAAGGAACAATTATCGTCTTATTTGGATTGGCCGAATAAGAGCATAGCGAAGGGCCGATGTAAATAGCGAAATTTTGTTAAAGCCATATTCTCCACTGGCAGCCGAAGGACATAGGAAGAAGAAAAACTCGCCTCTCAATAGATTCATGGTATACCGTGTTATATGGCATGTGGCACCGTCTTGTTAAAACCACGCACTTTTCATCGTTCTTGAAGAAGTACGGTGGAATGATGCCGCCGGTTCCCAAAACGTACCGTTCTCCTTACACCAAAATCGGCAATATTGTTGTTTAACGTACCCATGGTGCCTAAAATAAACTTCGTCGCTGAAAAAATTTTTCGAAAAACGTATTTCTCTTAATAATAAAATTCAATGATTTGCAAGCGTTATTCGTTTGTTAGTCTTCTTATGGTGAACTGGCAAACCTGAACTGAACATTTTCGGCATTGTCACATGCCACGAATGTTTTTTGCAAACTGTAAAATTTACACTGAAAAACCATATAGCAATAAAATCAACCGTTGCATACGTATGTATATGTACATACACATACATGTGAATATTCAGCGCTAAATCTAGCCAATTAAGGAAACCCTGTTCTTAGCTGAAGCGCATTTCTGTTAGAGTGGTCTTCATCAATCTGGGCTAAGGCAAAACTTGCCAACTACTTATTTCCTAATAGTTTTGAATCTATCCTGCAACATTTGTTCGATCGTTTTCATTATGGAATAATACGGCTTCTTGTCGACCAATGTTTGCATCAAACTAATCAATAATGTCCCCTAACCGTCTGGCTTGAATTCGGCAGCTGAACATTGGGCTCCGGCGTTTATTTGGATGGTTGCAGTAATGTTTCGAAGCAAAATTGACTTGTTCTTGTAGCATTCAAACAGCATTTCGGATTAACAAAATCGTTTAAGTCTTATGTACCCAATTTCTTCGCTTTTGGTTAATCCTTTTGCTTTCAAATGTCTTGTAATTATATAATTAATAAACAAAGAGAGAAAGAGGTTAAATTGCAATTTACATAATGTAACAATAAACAAAACGAAGAAAAAGTGTCCAAACCAATTAGAAAGACGTTACTTGAACAGGCTAATTCGTATAAATAATTCAAACAGCAAACAAATATGACTTTATACAGATGTACATAAGCACATACATAAGTATGTCTTAACAACAGCAGCAATAATTTTATAATATCTCAGTTAAAGCTTATAAAGGTTTAATCTAAAGCGTGTTTTGAACAGATTCTTTTCCTAATTAATTGATTTTGTTTTTAATTGATCAGGTAACCTGATCATAACCACATATAGTGTGTAAAACCAAAAGTATTTGATGAAATAATAGCCGAGTTTTTAGTTAAAATGTAATGACACAAAAAACCAAAAACAATTTCATTAAAATTCTCTCTTATTTCCTTTCTCCCTTGACTCTGTAACACAATATACTTACATGTGTTTATATTAAATTGCACAGTAACTTGCAACAATTTCAAGTACACCGTGTGCTCTGTAATGGAAGATTAATTCATTAAAGTTTAACTTGATCTCTTTCTTGCGCTCTCTTTAAAAACTTACTCTTAATAATGGGTGCTTTTTTTGCTGTTAGTAAACTTGAAATCATAATAAAACACAGAACTATATTTTTAATATTAATGAAACGGGCTTTGTTGGATAGAGAATTTTACGAGTATGACAATGTTTGAATATGATTTCGACCAAGTAGCCGCCACGGCTGGCACGTACAAGCCGCAATCTGGAACACAAAGTTTCACAAACTTTTTGCAGCATATACGGTCGTATTTCGAATATTAATTTCCAGGTATTCAATTATCTGTGGTTTATCGACGTATTTAAGTGACTTTACATAACCCCCTCCCCCCCAAAAAAAAAACTCCAATGGAGTTAAATCACACGGTCTTAGTGGTCATTTAATTGGATCATTACATAAATTTACTCTTTCATCAAAAGAGTAATCAATTGTAGTGCGCGCTGTGTGGCATGTGGCTCCGTTTTGTTGGAACCACATGTCAGCAAGATAAATACCAGTTAATTGAGGTACGAAATAATTTCTAATCATGCCCTATAATGTTCACCAGTGCCTGTAACTTTCCGCCAGCCCATAAAACGCACCAAAAAGTGTTTTGTGTTGATGTAATGGTGCTTCGACAAAAGCTTGTGGATTATGCTCACTCTAAATGCGACAAGTCTGCTTATTTACGCACAAACTCAACCAAAAATGAACTTCATTGGAGAACAAAATTTTGAATGAAAATTCAATATCGAATATTAATTTGTGCTTCAGCTCATTCGCCGAATTGACGAAACAATTATAAAATCTTCCATAAAGTGGAAGGACACAATCCCACTTGCTGAGAACGGCGACAAATTGACGATTATGTACGCCTTAAAATGGTCGAAGTGCACGATGAGCTTGACGAAAAAACTCTTTATTTTGATAAAAAAAAATTTCAACAATTTACAAGCATTGCTCTGATGTAAGTCTATCCATATTCAAACTAAATAAAAAGCAGCTATCAGCTGTTAAATTGGTTGTCAAATACAGCAATGTTGCCAACTTGAATTTATGAACCTTAAAAAAACACCCGATACATACGTATGGATGTTGGTACTCTCAATTATAAATTAAATCTCTTGCATTTAATTTGTTTTTATTTAGAATTTTGTTTACTATGTTGTTGTTTTTTTCATAAGGGCTTAACGCTTGGTTACAGATTAAAGCTTGAATAACTCTTTAGATGCCAAAACGCAAGTACATATGTATGTCCATAATTGATAAATAAAAATTAATCTCATATTGTCACACATACAGTATGTGGAAAAAATAAATTTCCAAACCATATTAAAAAAAAAATTATTGCATTTAAAAGAGAAAATCTTTATTAGTAATCAAATATGAAAAATTATTAAAAAAAAAAAATGGTTGCAAAAATAAGTTTCCAAATTGCTTAGTAACCACAGTGTTCACCTGCTCGCAGAGCAAGTCGGTCTTCCATCGTATCTACTAATTTTAGGTATTCGTCAGGACGAAAACTTTTCCAGTTTGAAATTATGCAATCCTTTAGCTGGCTTAGGTTTTAAGGTGCCGCCTCAGCAATCCGAATTTCCAGCATTGCCCAAGCATTTTCGATCGGAGAAAGGTCTGGACTTTGAGGTGGCCACTTTAAAAAGATAACATTTTTCTTCTTTTTTAGCAGGAAGACCTTCACCTATCAAGCGATTTCCCTCAGGTATGGCCGTTTCTTCTAAAATTTTCAGGTAGACTGCAGCATCAACCTTTCTTCCAACACAATCATTTCACCAGTTCCATGGGCGGAGAGGCACCCCCACACCATTAAAGCTTTCTCTACCGCTTTCACGGTTGGCAAGATACACTTATAAGACAATGGGTCACCTGCCTTAAGGCATATATAGACCATAGCATGTGAGTACTTCAGTCGAATCCACGGTCGACGGTCCATAATATCTTGTTTCAAATTCTCGTTCTGAAACACGTTCTTTATAAAACTTCATTCTTTTCATCACATTAACTTTGCTAACGTAAAGAATTTTGCAAGCTATGCGTCCATGTTTGCCATTGGCTCCAAGTCTGTTATGTTTTGTGTATAGGGATGGTGCACTTCTGCCTTCATTGAACGGTTGAGAACGAATCTTTGGTACAGATTTTAGTGGGATCGCCTCCGATATTTCAAGAATTTTTCTGTCAAGTCATCTGCAGGTTATTTTGGGTCGGCCAGGTCTTTTTTTTAGCACAAACACGATTTTCATTCATATAGGCAATAATCACTTTATGCGATTTTGCAATTATTTAGCCAATATATCGTAAATTATGACAATCTTTATGAAGATTAATAATCACTTAGCATTCCTCAGTTGTAAGTTTTTTAAATTTACCCATTGTTATCAATATTGTTAAAGCCCCTTTGAAAAATTTCGCAAAATTATAAATACTTTTAAATAGTCCGAAGCAAGTTAAAATTGTAGAAATATTTCCCGAACATTTTACTTTCACAAATTTTTCCTTGAAGCAAAAGAAAATATTCACAAAGATTTAGGAAACTCTTGTTAATATTTATTCTTTCAATATTCATTTTAACTGTTTTTGCCAAATATGAATTACCGTTATTTCTAAAGAAGAGTAAAATATTCCAAAATTTTTACATACATATGTTCTTTAACATGGTTACTTTTCACAATAATAATCTTATGTTATCATATCTTATATAGGGTCCGCCAAATAAATTTTTTTATTTTTTTTTTGAAAACAGTGCGCAAAACATTGAGTGTAGCTTCGGCTGTGTGGCACGTAGCGCCGTCCTGTTGAAACCAAATGTTTCTAATATCCTCCTCTTCGATTTTTGTGAACAAAAATTTGTTCAACATGGCCCGATAACGATCGCCATTGACTGTAACGGCCACTCCTTGCTTATTTTCGAAGAAAAAGGGCCAATTATACCTCTGGACCAAAATCCGCCCCAAACAGTGACTCGTCTTGGGTATGTATCGGTTTTTCAATGTATGCGTGCGGGTTTTCTGTGCCCCAAATGCGACAATTTTGCTTGTTTACATACCCGCCAAGATCAAAATGAGCTTCATCTGAAAAGATGATAAAAAAAACCGTATACACAACCGTATTCATTCAGCGGAAGGATAAAACTAATTATCTGTCAAATCAGACATGAGCTAAGTGTTACCATTCACGAAATAAGCACTAGTTGATAAAGAACGTTAGATGGCGGACCATATATTTGGGATGTTCACAGCTTATAACATTATGAATATGGCTTTAGAAATTTATTTGTTCTACGTACTGTACGTACTTTAACATATCCATACATGCATACGTAACAGGCCTGTTGGACGAATAAACAAGCTTGGCCACCATTGTTTTTGTTTGCGTTAAAAGATTAAAAATTATGCTGACACGTATATGTAATTTGTGTGTGGCAATTTGATATCTTTTAACGCACACAAATAAAATTTTGATCAAACATGTTTGCCCATCTATCAGTCCTTTAAGAGTATTTTTATATTATGTAGCAGCAATTAAATGACATAAGATTCCTACGGGGGACTCACTGAAAGTTATTTTATTCTTTTTTTTTAATATTTATAAATAATTACAATAAATGCAATGTTTTGCTATTTTTGTTTTATATATTTTTTCTTTGCTTGGCTGGGTTATATGTTTGTTGTTGTTTAACGCTAAAGCCTGTTTCATTGTTGGTGTTGAAAAAAAAAAAACAAAATAAATGCAAAAAATAAAACTTGCAATAAAAAACATAAGTATGTGTTGTTATTGTTGCTTAAAAATTTACCGTGTAGTGTATAAACAAAAACAATAATAACAATATTGTGAGTACAAACAGAAACTAAAAGAAAATAAGACATGTTCAGTCTTGTTGAAAATGCGATACGAAACGGTTCTTAAACACTAAACAAAGAGAGAGGGAGAATAAAATAAAGAGTATTTGTAAATGATTAAAAGAAAAAATTAAAATAAAATGAAATTATTAACATTTACTAACCTTAAATATAACTAATTATTGTTTTAAAGTGCGTAAAAATCTTTACGAATTAACAAATTTAAAGAAAAAGTAAAAGAAATTTAATAAAGACAAATATTTGCTGTTGATAACGTTAAAAAAATGCAACAACAATAAACATGCATTAAAATAACGAAAAAAGAAATCGAATAGAACAACAAACGGCTATAAGTAAGCAAATAATGGTTAGTCATACTCAAGTAAAAATTTTTATATTAAATATTCTTAAGAAAATAAGTATAATTTTTCTTATTTATTACCACTTTTTATCGTTATTATTCCGAAAAAATAACGGTTGTTTTGTTGTGCTTATTTGTTATTGTTTCTATTTTTTTGTGACAAATGCTTTTTGCAAAACTTAAGGAGAAAAATGCCGATTATAGAAGACAGAGAGTGACAGAGAGAGAGAGAGAGAGAGAGAGAGAGAGAGAGGAAACAAAATAAACCGGCTTACCATAGTTGTTTTACTTTTTGTAATTCAAAGGCAGTTTAGTATTTTTTTAGTCATTTATTTAAAAAAATAATTAATATCTTAAAAATCTTTGAAAAACGAAAAATAAATAAATAAATAATATGGTTGTTAAATACCTCTGAACAATAAAACACATAGATACATACATAAAGAAATGCCAATCTCATGCCATATCAACACTACAATGTTTTTACGTAATTAGCTCTCTCATTAATATGTAATTCAAACCCGAATTATGAGCCGAATTACATGATTAAAAAAAAATTGGTGAGCGAATTTGGTAATTGAAAATAATACAAATAATTACCCTGTGAATTACTCAAAAATCAATGTGATCTCTTTTTCTGTCGGGTGTTTGTCCACACTAAATGCGTCTATTTAATTTCTCAACCTTTTTTCTATTTCTAAATCTTTGTTACTTGTTGGCAGTGAGCCATACTGCTAATTACTCCTTAACTAGAAAAGCATAATAAATTTTTGAGTCAAAGCGAGAATATCAACCCATTCCTTCTATAGATCATACCAATATTGGCATCAAAGTGAATATTTGAATTCCAATAAACCCATTTCTTTTTTGGTCTCAAACAATAGGAAAACCTTTAATCAAATCACAGAAATAGTTAAAAATATACTGGTTATAATAGGAAACCTATATTGAAGAAACCTATCTTGTAATGAAACCTATTCATCTACGGCAATTTATTATGTTACGACGATGGTTGTAAATGCTCTGTACACTAGGCAAGTGGCCTTGTGTAGTCGACATTTAGTCTTAGATAACTATTTCCAAACAATTCCTATTATCTTAAGGAACTGGATAAAGGAGATGCTGGTATCCAGAGTTGTTAGCTAGATATGTGTGTTTCTTTGAGGACTATGAGGGCTACTAGGGGTTGTCCACACGGTGGTGTTTTGTGGACACTGGTCATTGATAAGCTTTTGGAAAAGCTTAAAAATGTGTAGTTTCGTATTTTCGATTACGCTGATGATCTGGTCATCTTGGTGGTCGGATGGGAGTACGTAACCCTATCGGATCGGATGCAAAGTGCTCTTGATGAAACATTTAACTGGTGCAGGGAAAGGGGGTTAACTATAAATTCTAGGAAGACGGTGATTGTACTATTTACTAAACCTAAACGAGTTTGAGATTCATTATTATCATCACACCGACCAGGTACTTTTGCAGGACACTGCGACCCATGAAATCTATTGTGCCCCTTACGGTCTATAGCTTGTTCAGCATATCAGCAGTCTTCCTACGGAATTCTAGCAGATCTGAGGCCATAATGCTGGATATGTCCCCCAGTGAGACCCTATGTTTACCTAAACATTTCCATCTGAGAACCATCTAATAAGAACCTCACATTTACACAAAATGTATTTAACTGTCTCTGATGCAATGCATCTGCTGTCTTATTACCATCTATTCCACAGTGTCCACGTACCCAAAACAACGGGATCTTATTCCTCAGCGAAATGTATCGTAACACCAGTCTAGATGTCAGTCTCGGACTAACTGAGCCTACAATAAGTGGCCCGATTATTGAATTCTCAGATGGAGTGATATATCTGGCGATCATTCTGAGTTGTACTTTCACATAGAGGAAAACACTGGCACCGTGTTGTTATCACCGCCTTTATGGTAAAACGTGGGATCTAAAACCGAAATAAATTATTTTTTGCTGATCCTTTGTTGCGATTACATAAGTACGTTGCAGGTCAACGCGCGCGCTCTACTGGGTAGGTTTATCGCGTTACTTGTGTTTCAATCACGGGTGCGATGAATACCTGTCTCACACTTAACATTGGGCTTATTCCGCCCATACCTCCATTGGACATTTCGATGATGAACAAGGCATGAAAAAGTACTCTGGTGTTTGCGGTTTGAAAAAGGCTGGCGGCAATGTGAGGCAAAGGGAGTATAGTGCGCCTAATTGATGGCGATCCCCTCCTTGGGATAAATGATTATATGTCGCCCAGTTTGATGGAATTTATGGTTGGAAAAATCTTGGTGGCTTACTATCGCCGACTAGCTTTGGTTCACCGATGGATCAAAACAGACTGGACCGAAGCCGGAGCTTTACGCCATCTTAACTTGTGTTAGATAAGGTGTGAGAAGAAAATCGATGGGTTTGAGTATTTATGTGATGTCAGATAGTCAGATGACCTTGTGGGATTTAACATCCTGTAAGGTTAGCTCGTGACATCTGTCAATTAACTGGCGTTCACAACAGAGTTGCTCTATATTGGTTGTTTGGTTATGGTGGTCATCCTGGTAACAAAAAAGCTGAGCCTGCACAATTTTTAGGTATCCCTGTGGGATAAGCAAGGCGAAGGATTGACTTCTGTGCTGAGGGAGAATTCGCTCGGTAGATCCAGAAGGCTGCTTAATAAAAGCGTTCTCTGGATACTAACAAGTCTATTTACTGAGCATTGTTGTAAAGTGTCATTAAGGAGGGCTTGATTTGTTTCTTTCTTGTTCGAAAGACATATTTTTCGTGTTTTAAAATTACATGTTATGCCATTGTATTAATAACATGTCATAATTTTCTTATTAGTTTTTGTCAATGATTTCTATTGCTATTGGGTTTTTTTCTAACCTCATTCACACATGTATATTTATGTATGTACATACATACATATGCATTGGTAATGAACCATAAAAAATATGAAATTATAATGCTATTAACTTTGGCTAAATGTTGGAAATAAACCAGAATAATAATAATGAAAATGAAATGAAAAAATTTATATTCTATTTAAAAAAAAAAATAATGAGAATTCGTATAATTGATTGGTACTTTTATTAGTTTCAAAGTAACATACAAAGTTTTTTTTTAAATATTCATTTTTATGAATATCTTTTTCATCTAATTTTAGAGGTCAACTCTAACCATATGATAAGGCAGGTGTTAATGATGCAAGTTGTGTTGACGTTGATCATTATCATGGTTGTAATCTCTGTTCTAATTGAAATTTAAGGTTTTCATTCTTTTTAATTTTTCTCTTTTTTTTGCGAATCGAGGTTATTTTATTTTAAATTCTCCAGTCAGCTAGACTTAGCCCAGTAGCATGCAGGGCAGCTATAGTAGTTGAACTAAGCGTGTGTGTGTTTAACTTAAAAGTACTTTAAATACTCTATGACCTTCCTTCCCTCCTTCCTTACCTCTTAGAGAAAGTTACAGAATTTTATTCAATTTTTTTTCTCTCTATATTCTGTTAAGCATAAAAGTTTTAAATCATTACGATAAGAAAAAAAAAGCAAACAAGTCAAAGTACTTTATACGATTTAAAAGCCAAACGTTGTACGATGTACTCTGATTTTTATTATAGACTTCAGCTTTGGCTTAAGCTGCTACAGTAGGTAACAAATGTTTAGCAATGACTTGAAATATATTTTCTGAAACAAAGAAAAAAGCGTTGTAATTTGTAATTAAAAATAAAACAATAACAAAATTATTAAATCAGTATTTACATATGTTTACAAAATGATATCTAATTTATGATAAAAATTACCACTTTTGCAAGAACTTTTAATCTCTACAAATGCAGCAAAGTATTTGGGAAAATATGGAATCTGAAATCGAAGATGACTTAATGGACTTACACAGCGGTAGTCAGATGGATGCCTAGTATGTTGAACATACTTTGGCAAGACGGCTAACCTCAATCTGATATTGCTCACGCACAGATCCGTCTGCATTATTATTACGAGTGCGCTAGGTTCTACATTTACGTAAGCGCTGAAGACTATCCTACATCTCTTTCGGTCTGAACTATGTTCTACAGTTCGGTCTGAACTATGTTCTGAACTATGTTCTACAGCTTAGCGGCTGTAGTCGAGTGGACGATGGCAGAAATCAAACATGGGTCACTCGAAGATTCTGACAAAGTTTGAACCTTTTGATATTATTGACTACACACCACCGCACTATGACTCTCAGAGAAGTTAAGGACATCGACTGACAGTAAGGAACGAATAGGTGGTACATTGTACGTCGTTAATGATTTAGCAGATCTGTGCAGACGGCTCCAAATTAAATGGAGCTGTAGGTAGAGGTATATCTTCGAAATAAGCAAATATAGCTCACTCCATAAGGCTACTGGTTTTGATAAAATTGGAGAGATATTATGAAAGGCTGTAAAAGCTCTGTTTTCTCAGAAGATGACTTTGATGACAGTAATAAACGGTCACAAATCTCTGAAGGAGTACGATATTCACATTATATGGGTAAGGAGTTACAGTGAATTCTGAAATATATGGCAGATGAAATAGCCAGGCATAACACAGCCACCGAAATCACAGGATTTCCACATTGGGAATCCCATTGAAGACTTTCAAACTAAGGATTGACAATGAAATACTAAACTTCGTCAACGCCGTAAGAGCAGCTTCAGCGACGGACAAGATAGCACAGCAAATCTGAACAAAGTTGGAAAATGGACGCACGTGGTCAACCTCTAAAAGAGCACACTCAGCCTTGTTGTAGGAGTCATAACTAGGCATTGTATACTGGGCATTCATGACAGGCGCCACGTGGCCAATGACTTCTGCAGAAGTTGCAGGAACGAAGAGGAGAAGATAACGATTCTTCCCCTACTATGCTTATTCTCTTGGTTATATGGCAGGTTTAAGCGGTATCATTTATAGTGAGATTACAACAAGCCACTTAGGCCTAAATTTAGTCTTGACATGTAGAAGAATTATTTCTACCGAAAGACATAAATCGTGTGTTGTTGTTGTAACAGCATTGCTGCTCCTTGATGTTCTTGCCTGTGAGAGAGAATGATAACTCACGTTATGTTAATTGTTTGTGCCAATTGATGTTGGTTGTAATTTTGCGCAATTAGGATCGGTAGCAGCCATAGGTCTATGGAGCGCAACTCCGCGTAGGCCTGCTGGAACACTGAATTAGATAAACTGTACTATGAGGGCTCTATTGACAGTCTGGACATCTCTGGTAGCAGTTAAGGATACTGACTGCTTCATCCTGCCCTTAATTGTGCTAGGATTACCCTTTTGTGCTTCGGTAGGAGTCGTTCATTGTCTGCAATTTTCGATGTGTGTTGATAAGGACCTTGTTATTCTTATAATTGTCAATTGCATTCAGTGCTGCCTGTTGATGAAAAATCTGCTGAGCATCTGCAATAGCAATCTGGTGCAAAATAGTCGGATTGATATCTCGAACGCCATTACAGTATCGCCGAAGGTTTTGTCGGATGCGTCAAGGATTTGGATTTGGGGTAATAATCATATGGTTGGGATTTACTGAACAGATTACATGCATTCAGGAACTGTTTGGTCAGAAGCTTATTATGGCATCTGACCGGCAACAGCCTGGTCTCCTCATGAATATAATCGATATTAGTTATCTTTACGCATTCGGTGGCGATTCTTAAAGACTTGTTCTAGGCAATTTGCAGAAACCGTCACTTTGTGTCGCTTATGAACGGGGCAGAATAACTTAGAAGGGAGCTGTCGCTTTTCTCATATGTTTGTGGTGACAATGATCACCTTTGTCATACCCCAGGAGGTACCCGAAAGAGCCTTTATGACTATGTTCCGTGCTCTTATCTTCTGACCGATGAAGGTAACATGCAAAAGGCAAAGTGAAGAAAAATATCGGCTGTGTCATTGTTCTATCGGTACTATCACAGAATATATTCTGACGAAATTAAGGAATTAATTACTGGTAATCATATATTTTTACGTAGTACTCGTATTTCTCGTAAAGCTCATCTTTTTGTAGTTGATTATCTAGTGAATCGCCCAACGCAATATAAGGATTATTGTCTAAGCTTTAATTCTTATTCACTGTAAAATGTAAAACTTCATATATATCTGTTTACTCTTTATTTCTCTTACAAATCATAGGTTTCTTTTTAGTTTAAAAAAAGAAAAAGAAAACAAATGTTAATAAAGAGAATCATGTGATAAATAAAAACTAATTGTTTTTAACTTTTTTTGAGTTAAACAAGAACAAACAGACCAAAACAAGTGCAGAATAAAGCGATGGGAAATAGAGAAATGAAAGAGTAATGCTGCTGTTGTTAAAATGCTTTTACACTGATAATACGAATTACAATAATAAAACAAAAACAAACGTATTTTCAAAAAAAAAAATAATTAATAACAATTAGAGATAGAAAAACTTCATTTTCTCAGTAAGACTAACAACAGCAACTATAAACTATTAAAAATTAAAAGTAACAAGAATATCATGATTAATTTATTTTTTTGTAAAGTTTTTACAACAAATTTACAACTTCTTACATTCTCTTTACAAACAGCTTTAGAGTCTGTGCATTCTTAATAAGAAAAAAATACTCTTAAAGCAGAGAAGCTAACTTTGTACACATAAAATAGTTTAAGAAGCAATAAAAAGCCATTGAAATGAAAACACAGTTGTAACGACTAACGATTGACTACTTCCATTCATACGTATTGTGAAGCTATTGATAGTTAGGAACAACTGTGAACTGATTTAATTTGCAATAGCGGCTAAGGTTTACACTGATATGCTATCGAAATTAAATTTCACTTTTAATCACTTCAATTAAAGTCAAAAAGCACGCAAAATATGAGAAAATGTCATGTGAACATTGTATTCAGATAATGATTTGTCAAGATCCATCTGAATGTTAATGGCAAATTTTTGGCTATACAAAAGCCACCTTATTGCCACCAAACAAGGTCTAAACTATATGTGTTTCTTTCTGGCATCATTACAAAATATTGCTTGTGATTCCGGGATACTTAAATAAAATATTGAAAAAGGAACACACGCAAAATTTTATACAATATTTGCGGCATAACGGCCAGTAATACAAGTATGTTAATATGTGTTTTGCATATCTTACTAAAGAGTGAGCAACCATGCCTAAATATGCTGCATGAATACACGGAAATTTGTATATTTCTGCTAAATATAGTATAATTTGAAAGTCATCTAATTGTCCTCTTAATGGCTAAAAATTCAACTTTGAAGGCTACTTGCTTTCTATAGTCTAAATATGGGGTTATCTATTTAGTGGTTTCAAGTCCGCTATTAAATACCTGTCATCTGAAGGTATGTCATTTACAAAAATCGATTAACAAAAGTGGCCACTGTTTTTTGATTCGAACAAATTTCGCTTCAGCTATGAAGTTCATTTCTCACTCGCTGCAAGGAGTTGCACAGCCTAACCCGAATTTAACTTTATTGCATACACAATTTGTCGGTCGCGTAATTCCGATGTCAATTAGCCACCAAGATAATCCTATTTGACGCCGTTTTTTGTGGAGCTACGTCAAAGACCATGCCTACGCCCGTAGCGTTGGGGGTTTTTAAAACCAACATTCGACAAGTTACAGCCGAGATACCGCCCTCTGCTTCTATCGCCTTTCGTCAGGTGACTACTTACAGGTGACGACTTTACACTTAAGATGACGAATTTTTACTTGTATTGGCTTCTGATTGGCTGTGGGCAATAGTTTGGCGTTACTATTGATGTAAGGCCAGAAAACACGCCAGAGCTTAAGCAGTGATTGCAGGACAGACTTGACATTAAAGCATTAAACACATAACCGAGAGGAAGCAGCATGAAAGCAAGCAGCAAATTGTCGTTGGCAGCATTTTCTGCTATGCTATCGACTTCATAAATATTTTAAAAGCAGCAGCAGCAATAAAATGAGGTTTCATTCTCATCTGCTTTATTTGAAAAAAGAGAAATTATTTTATATTTAGCAGCAGCAGCAAAGGTTGTCGGTTATGCTTTTGCTGTGCTGCCTTTAAAATAATCGTTTTCATAAAAACGTATGTATTTTAATTTTGACATTTTGCTGTCTGCTGCTTGCTGTCTGTTATGTGCTTAATGCTTAAAGTTGAATATTCTTAGTTTTGTTCGCCTATAAATGTATGATGATCTCCAAACTATAAGCACTTTTGAAATCCTGCTCTTTACATCTGCTGTCAAATAGCAAAACTTAGGCACGTACTCTATCATCTGGGTCTCTGTGCTAATAAACATTGTTTTCGCTTTGTCTACGTTGATCCGGAGGCCTAATTGCATTCCCACCTTGCAAATGTCGTTTGTCTGAGATATTATCATTAAAAATCTATGTGATAGGAGATAAATGTTGTTTGACTTAGACTTTGCCAAGTCTTCTAGGCTATCACTGAAACTGAACGTTATATCCCTATTTGAGGTTATTGTTTGTCTCATATTATTTTCAAGTACTAAGTTGTTTGTACTTCGATACAGTCACTTACCGCATTCTCCAATCTGTTTTGACAACTGGAACCAATGTAAAAGGCCTTTACAAGATTGACTATTTTCTCGGGCAATCTTTTATAGGCCAATGTTCTTAATATATGTACATGTTTACATGTTTTACCGTATCAAACACACAAGTAGCGGAGAACGCTACTCGATTGATTGCTCCATGACTGTTCTCAAGGTATAGACGTGATCAATACAGGAGCAATATTGGCTGTGTTGCAGTAGTTACTATTCGTTATTCTTTTTAGAAGATTAAACAACTTTGATAGACCAGGCCAAACCAAAACATTACTAAGAATTACAGTATAAATATGTATGTTAACGTGGATACATATGGCTTTCTACGAAGCATCCATTGTCTGGTTTCACTTTCATTAATTTGTCGATTTTTAAGCTAAGTAATCTGCTGTAGCTCACTGGTAGGGATGTTCTATACTTAGGATTGCCATCTTTCTTCAGTATGTGCCTTTTTCTCCTGATTATTTTTGTAGTGTCAACCCCCCTCTTTTGGGAGAATTTGACTGGAGAAGGGTTGATGTTTTTTAGTTAAATAGCCGAAACCGCATTTAAAGGTTTTTCGTCATGTGCTCTGCTAGGGACTAGAACTTTGACCACTTTTGTTGTATGCGAAAACACTACTCTACGCCACCCGACTTACACAGTACTTAAAGCACAAAGGGTTAAAATAAATTTCTTAACTGAATAAATGACACACAAATGTTTAACTGATTTTCAGAGCAGACGACACCGGATTCATGTGACTTACAAATAAATAAAATCGTCGAATATTCTTTTTGTTTTCCAATAATCATTTAAAAATGTGCTTTTCTTGATAAAGAAAAAAGTTGTTTTTGTCATTTAATTCTTCAATATGATTATTAAATTTGAATAAAAATGCAATAATTTTTGTACTATTATATTGGCTTTGATAAATATGACACAAACTCAAACGTCAGTCATTCACATTCACATTTGCAGTCACCAATTGTCATTCCAAAAGAAAGAAATAATGAAATAAAATACAAAGCACTCGTATAATAAATGAAAATGCATTTATTTATTAAAAAGAAGACATCATTGATTGAATATGAATGAGAAGTCTATGAGCATTGATGACAGTCAAGACAATAATGATAAAAGAGAGGGAAATGAAAACAATTATTGATAATCACTGTGTGCTTTTAAGAATAAAAATTTATAATGTTTATAAGCTATACTTCCCATTTTATGTTTAGTATTGTAAGTCAGGCATATTTAAAATACGTAGTATTGGGGCAAAAATTACAGCTTCCAAGCAATAACTACTAATGGCATGTGCACACGAGACTTTTTAGGTATATTAAAATGAATGTGTGTTTGTTTGTTTGTGCTTTATGGTTATACCGATTTTATTGAAACTTTTACAGTATCTCTCTGTATATCTGAAAGGAACTATAGACGCCCATACAAAAAAAGTACTTATTTGTCAATATCTTCAAAACAGTAACAGAAAGAGTCTCGAAATTTGTCCCAAATAGATTCAAATTCAATACAAATCATCAGTTAAAAAGTGGGCGAAATTGCACAAGCGGGCGTGTTACCTCCCATAAAAAGTAAATATTAATTTTGGTTCATCTGGAGAACGGTGACAGTAGAACTTCCTAAATTAGGTTCAAGCAACGTCGTGAACAATACGCATCATCAGTCAGTAACTGGGCGAGATTGGATAACTGAGCGTGACACCTTCCATGCATACTAAATGGTGAATATCGTATATGTAAAGAACGTCATCTATTTAAACTTTTATTCACATCAGCCAAAAGTCTAGTAGTGCAGAAAGCACAGAGATAAAAGCTATCAATATCCGTATACTACTACGTAGCCTGAAAAGCCGCGGGCCTAACTAAGGAAAAACTTTTTTTGTACAAAATAAGCTTTATTCATCAACGTTATCTCCATCAAGGGATGATTGGATTTGGACTGGAAGGGAACAAAATGGGGAAAACGGATAAAAAAAATTTAACGGAGATAGCATTTAACATAATAATTAAGATGGAGTTAGCGAAGTGCGCCGGTTCTTAGCTAGTTTACATATAAAAATACATTTGTATTATTTTGCGAATTACTTTGATCACATGGCACCTTAGTAATTAGTTTTGATACTTCTTTTTCTTGTTATTTTTATTTACTGTTTTGATTTTTGCCAGTAAATTGTGTTTTAAAAATAAAAACTAAGTTAGGAAATTAAATGAACAAAGTTAGTGTGGACAAACTAATAATTGGGAGTTGAATTGTGAATGAGAGGATCGCATTATGAAAAAAAACGTTATCGTGTGAACTTGGCATACTTGTCTTCCAGTTTTGCGATCAGTTTAAACATTTATTTAGTTAAGCACTATGTAAGTAAGAGTAAGATACTTCGATTTTTAGCTAAATAGAGCAGCGCCCTTGGTATTCAGGGGATCGTTTTCAATGCTTTTCTTAATGACGAACGTCTTACACTTGAAAAATCTTATTCATATTTATATAACTGCAGCTAAAATTTATTTTCGTTTTTTTTTTAATCTATTAACTCAAGATAAGTCAAGAGAAACTGTAGCAATGCAATAAGTTTTTTTTTCATTCTGTTACATTTTTCATCATAATCATATTATAGGGTAAATTCAATGTCAATGCAATTACCCTTGACCGAACATAATTTTTGTTTGCACTTTTTATGATTTCTCCTTGTAGTACAAGTAAGTGCAATAATATAGTCTTGCAAGCACTAATAGGCCAGCTGTCCTTCTGCGATAAACAGCAACGATTGACAATGACAGACACTTATAGACAGTCAGTCAGTCAGTTTTTTTGTTTGTTTCTTAAAAGTGTCGTTATTCTGTGTATATATACGTAGTAGACATATATTTTTGTTTTGAAAAAACCTTTAAAAATTTCTGTACAATGCGATGAAGTACTTTGTGTGTCATAAATGTGTATAAATGGTCATATTAAATATTTGTAGCCAGAAAGTTACATATGACATACATACATACATTTAGTCATATGTATATAAGTATATAGCTATGACATTAAATATATAAAATAAAACCGAAAAAAAATTATAATTTTCCGCATGCATGAGTTGTATCGTATTCGTATGTGAAATAAATTGGATTTTTTTTTTAAACAAAATTTTATTTTAAAATTTTAAATAAATAATTACGACTGTTAATTATGGCATGCAATCAGCAGCAATTACAATTTTGGTATGAGACTTTTTGTGTAAATCGTACATTTTGGCCAATTAACGTAAATCATACGTTTTTATCATTTCGTTTTATGACATTGAAGGCGATGTATTTCGTCAGTCTGACGAATAATATTTTAATTTTAATTTTTTTATGGATCCAATCACTGTTTAAGGATTTTAGCCAAATTAATGTTTTCTAATAGTAGTTCCCAGTAAGTTCCTGTACAAAAGACTACTTATAACCTCATTTATGGATGTGTATGAAATTCAACTTCAATCAAATGCCTTAGCGGACTTTTTGTTGTTGTAGCAGCACGTAATGTTAACCCGGCTCTGCTTCCATATAAAAATAAAGTAACTTGTGTCGGAACTGACTAGATTAAGTTGAGTGAGCTGGGCTGGGCAGCTAAAGTAGTACAGCGTGTCATGTGGACTCATGACTCTTGGCTACGTAGCTTTTGCAAATGTCAACCTATGATGCTAAGATTTAGCGAGAATATCAACAACAGATGTATCAACCTCAAAAAACTCAAATCGGAACGATGGAACCGCCACACGGGGGTTATTCCGGAAACTTTTTGATCAAGGGAGTATGTTCTGATCTGTGAGCAGAGTAGGTGTCGGCTTCGATATTGTGTGTTTAAAGGATGTGACAGACTAGCATCATATCTCAGCTGTTAGAAAATAAAAATAGAAATTTAGCAGCAATGTACGCGATAATATCTTTGACTTTCTTAGTTAATGACGCTTAATTATACCAAATATTTTGTAATATTACTCTGATCTCAATACAAAGGCATTTCGGTGAAACAGATTATTATCTTGCTAACACCTTGATAAAAAGAGACTACTTTATCTAATGGAAGTCTATTTGTTGTTGCTTTAAATTTGGTTTGGTTGGTTAAATAGAATTCTACAATAAAAATAAAAAATTTCAATTTACGCAAAACAATGGAGTGTAAAAGATAAATGAATGGCCATGACAAAGAACGACGTACTATACCAACCCAAATGAGTTTTCCTTGAATAGAAAACCTTTACAAAAATAAAAACCAATTTATGAATAAAACAGAAAAAAAAACAAAGCAAATTCATCATAATTCAAATTCAAACTCAAAAAACAAATGATATAAATTCTTAAGACCTGCCTACGTTTAAAAATAAAAAATAAAAAATAAAAAACAAATTTATTATTCCAACTAAAAATACAACTTCTTTACCATATAAGCTTATCTATGACTGAGGTGACTTTAAAAATGAAACTGAGTTTGTATGGAGGACTCATTACTTGGAACCGATTGACGCAATTGCCAATACACATATGAATATGGAAATTTTATACCATTTTTGTTAATATATTTTTTTTTTTTTTAATTCATTTTATTTAATTTGAAAAGAATATTTTTTGTATGGGCAACGAAAATCAATTGTATTTACCATACCATTACCATAGCGTATGAGTAATAAAAAAATATTACATTTTTACATACATTTATAAGGGGTTTGAGATTAATAAACGGCACGCGAAGCACGTATTAGCATTTGACAATGAGTGAACATTTTTCCAATACTTTTTCCAAAAAATAATTTTTATTTTTTATTTTCATGCAGCAAATGTTTTAAGGGAATGTAATGAGTGTGGAAAAGAGGACAAACATTACATATAAATTAGTTGAATGATTCTTAAAATATTTTATTTTTAATTATAGTTTTGCTTTTTAAGGAAAAAAAAGGTTACTTAAGTTTATTTTACAGCAAGTGAACATGCCGTAAATTTAATTGATTTTTTATTACACTTTTAACAACACATGCACTCATGAAAATCAATGCAAACTATATTATTGGGTGTATACATTTAAAATGTGGGATTCACCACAGATGGCGTATCTTTTTCGGGTTAAATATCTCTCATTTACACTCACTTATACATTGACGAACTGTAATAACGACAACAAAGTTTTTTTTTTTGCTTCAAAAATTTCGAATTTTATTCAATTAAAATAAGAGTAGCTTGCTTACTGAAGCTTATCCTAAATATTTTCTTTCAAGACATGGTCTGTGAAGTGTTTTTAAAGCGGAATACTAAGAAGTTCTATGATAATGAATTGGAGATATAACATAGTGAAGACTGTTGTCAAGCCCTGAAGAACTTGCAAAATCATTGGAGCCACTCAAGTCGTAATTTTACAACGTTTGCAAACAGTAGGATTTATACAAAAGCCAAGAAATTGAGCGCCGTAGGAGTTGAAAACAAAAGCCTTGGAAAGTCGACTTTTATATTTGTGAAATAAATGCTACTTGAACGCCATAATAACGCTACTTGAACTGTTTGTGAAGTCTGGTCACATCTTAACGTCAAGTTTTTTGTGCAACTCAATTTAACATTTCTTTTTTTGCAGTGTTTGACAAATTCAACCATGTAGAGATACACAATTGAGCAGCGCGTTAAGATTGTTGAAGCCTTTTACAAAAATGGCCATTCAAATCAAAATCATTTCGTGCACTTCGTGATATTTTTGGTAAGCATAATCGACCAAATGTGTCCACAAGCGGAAGAAATGTGCGCAGGTTTCGGCAAACCGGGTCTGTAGGAAATGTGGAAACATCTGTGCTTGCTCACCCTGTTTGTTTTGCGGCTTATAGGCTGGCGGCGTCATCAGGTCGTACTTCTTTGAAATAAGGTCGGCCAAGCAGTTACCAAAATGCAATGCTAAAGTAAAGATTACTACCAATTAGCAAGGATTTTCACCACTACGCAAAATCATATGGAGGAAGCTACAGTGATGATTAATCAATCATCTACTTAGCTCGAAAGATCTAATTGATTAAAGAAACTGAAACAAAGCAATGGATGCTTTGTGGAGAGTCAATATGTTCCCTAGAGGAGTGACTGAGAAAAGGAAGCAGTTACTGTGAATGGTGTTAGCGAGATGATAACAGACCTCTTGTGGCCAGAAATAGAGGCAATGGACCTGGACGCTATGTGGTTCCAACAGCATGGTGCAACTTGCCACACCGCCAACAAAACAATAGCTCTTTTGAGCGAGAAATTCAATGTCTATGTTATTTCATTTCGTGGCGATGTTAATTGAAGCGCTAAAGGATGAGATAATTCGGCACATTAACGACATTGAACCTCAATTATTACTTTGAGACATTGAAAATATGGATCGACGGTATGTCACCGAAGCCGCTGTGAACACTTGGCCGATATTTTTCTTTACACATAATTGTCATAGATTCTTGTATCATAATAAAAAATATTAAGATAATTCTCTGTTTTTGTTTTAGTCACAATTAACATCGTGTGTTTTGGTTGGACCACCTTTTATATTTATTCACGCCAAAACTACTAAACCTTTCTTAAGGACAAGAACGTTTCATATCAGTTTCTAATGACACCATATAATAAGGTGAAACATATGTATGTTAGTGCGACTGATCTGCAAAAATTTGGGTGTTCAAAAAATTTTGGAAACAGATTTGACCAAAAATAAAACACGTTTTTTATATTTGAAACGAACTTTATTAAACATAATCTGCGCTATTTCGATCGATAACCTTTAACAATTTGTGAGGTAAAGCCATTATTCCATCAGTGTAGAACTTCTGGATATTCTGAGCGAACAACTGATCTGCAGGCGTCTGCCGAGAGAAAATAAATCTGAAGGTGCTAGATTTGGGCCATATGGTAGATGCATAAAAATTTTCAATTTATATCGAGTCTTCTCAATGCTAAGGCAAGGCTCTGCTCTTTCTTCTTCTCACTTCCAATCCTATCTACTCTTTTGCAGATGACAGCAACATTTGTCATTCATATTCTTTTGATCGTAAGCCGAGTCTCTAGGCGATTGGGGCGAAAAGGATGGATATGAACGATATACTCACAAGTGACCTGGTGAAAATCTCCAAGTGGGGTCGTGCGAATAGGGTTGATTTTAATCCAATATTGTTTTTAAACACACAGACGTAGTGGTGTGTTGTCATCTGTGTCTATGGGTAATGTGGATGTTGGGGAATTAAACGCTCTTTATGCTCTGGGAATGCGAGTTCACTATTTCGTTCGTTGGAATGATCACATAATTTAAGTGTCGAAAAAACCATTCAAGTGCCTTAATTTTTTAGGACTGTGCAAGAAATTCTTCACTCCATCTGATCTCCTTAATATCTTCAAGATCTATATCCAACCCAAAATGGAATACAACTCATGTATGGGCCGGTGCTTGAATGTCTATTTTGGAGCTTCTCAACCGCGTATAGGGGATGGCAAAGATACTCATTAATGACGGTAGGATAGCCAACTCCTTGATTCTCGATTTAGAGCGTCTTCCCAATGTGGCGTGTGTTTCATTGTTCTATCGATACTATAACGGAATGTGTTCTGACGAGATTAAGGAATTATTTCCAAAAAATAATATATTCTTATGTAGCATTCGTATTTCTCGCAGACCTCATCCCTTTGTAATTGATTGTTCAGTGAGTTATAGTGAGAATTACTTCTTTAGTCGCTCTATCCGTTTGTTGAGCAGTCTTCCACCGTAAGTCTTCCCTGCCACTTACAACCTAATTTAATTGAAATCTAGCGTCCACAAATACTACTCTATTTATCCTTCTCACAACCTATTTTCCAGCACAATGCACTGCATGAGTAGGGATTATCCTCTGAGTGCTGGTCTTATATAGAATAAAAAAAGCAAAACTAAACTGAAACAAGTCAAAGATGCCTTGTGGAAGCCGTATACTCTCAAGAGAAGTTATGGAAAACATTTGTTTCTTCTTAAGTAAAGAAGCTCGACCAAAATTTTGCTTAAGATCAATAGATTCCAAAAAAGATTTTAATTGATATGAAGATGAGCTTAACTATTTATCACATTAGCCGGTTTTTTAGTTCCTAACTGCCTCTAACTGCCATAACTCTTCAATTACTTTGTAGTGTGGTTACCAACCACTACAGCTTTACAGATTTTTTTTTTTTTTTTTTTTTTTTTGAGGAAAAGATCATAACTACCACACAATGTGTTTGTAAAAAACCGAAAAAAATATATATCAATTACCTTTGAATTCAATTACAACATCTTTTATATGAACTTTTGTGCTAAATAGTATTTTAGTTGTTTTTCAAATTTTCATTTATTTTTCCAACAAAGAAATTTTCCCTAAATTATCTTGTTATTCCCATTTCGATTTCAAATAAATTTTTGTGTCTACTTTAAGGCAATCATTTTAAATTTTTTTCTTTTCTCTTAGTCTTTTTGCATAGTTTGTTTTGTTGTGTTGACTATTAAATATAGTGTTTTTAGTTTGGTTGGCTAAAAGCCAGTTATGTTGGCAGTTTTAGGCTAAAATGCATACAAACATTTTTTTTCGAAAAATGAAAATAAGACCTAAAAACCTAACTAAACTAAAGGAAAAATAGTAAAAAACTCCAATAACAGTAACAACAATAATAAATTAGGCAGGTTATTTAAAAGTCAGCCATTGGTATATACACATGAGTATAACGGCAAATGGATGAATACGAATGAATATGGTCAAAAAGTTAAATAACCTTAGGGCAGTGATAACCAACATTAAACAGCATAATACAAATACAAGTAAAATACAGTTAAACAAGTGTTTTTTGTGAAAATCGAATGAATATCATATTTGGGAGCCACTGTCATGTAATAGCTGCAGAATAGTTTTCAAACAAACACTACAAATCTCTTTGATACGGAAAGCTTGTTTGTTTTTAGTAACAAATCTTACTTCTATTACTACTATGGGACGAATCCTGACAACAAAAAGTTAGTGACAAAGAATTAGATATTAGAACGGATGATGGGCCAGTAGCCAAATAATGCACTCAATTGTGATTATAGAGAAACGTGGTATATAAACTTCCACTATAAAGATCACCCCTTGATTTACCTGCTAACTAAGCTAGGGAGATAATAAAGTTTGAGGTCAGACTAGAGTCTTCTTTATAGTAGCAAGGGCACTTGATCTCTTCTTTTTCTAGACAGTGGTTGGATGCTACCCTTCATAGAGTATATACGGGGATTGTGATTTAGATCTGGCTTGCCTTCGTGCAGCAGATATTTAAATAGTCCACAATCCCTGTTTAAGGCGGAGGTACTATATCTAGACATAATGGCTCTAAATCAGTCATAAGCTTTTCATGCAACTTTTGTTCCCGATAAACTCACGCGTATCTTTTGCTCTTGCTTTTAGTCGTAAATGAGACAGCGACAAGTGCATATGTGTGGCGGATACATGTTGATTTAAAAAAAAAAAAAAAAAAACAATTGTAAACATCAACTTTTCTCTCTCTGTGAGGGTAATTTGTTCTTACTAACACAACTACATTTTTAGTTTTGCACATGACTAAAATTGTAACTGGACTATATCTTATATGAGATAAAGGCTATTAGAGAGATAAGAAGGTAGTTATTCTCCATAAATCTTCAATTAGCAGATCGCAAAACAAAGTTAGTTCTTATCAGCAAAAAGATTAAAAGAGAAACTTTGTGTATCAAGGTGTCACGTCGTCAGATGTGGTAAAATCTTTAAACACTATATGGATGTCCTCTTGAATTTTAATAAACATACAATGTACATATCTGCGAAATCAGTCGATGTATCGAACGTCGAAATTGCTAAACCTTAATATCCCAGGTCATCAGACTAATGATCAGGTGAAAACGCTACCTAATAGGAACAAAGAAAGACGTTCAACGATGTCAAACCACATGATCGTAGTAGTCAGTTAACATCGCCACGACATGAAAAAACACGGTCGTAGAATTTCTCAGGCAAAAGAGCCATTGTTTCGTTGGCTGTGTGGCAAGTTGCACCAAGCTGTTGGAACCACATATCCAGGTGCATAACTTCAATTTCTGGCCATAGGAAGGTTATCATCTCGCGATAGCGAACGCCAATCGCGGTAACTGCTTGTTTGACCAGATAACGCCGCCAGCTAATAAACCGCAGTTCCTCTTTGTGGATGCTTCGGTTTTTCAACAATGACTCGTGAATGCTCATTTGCCAAAATGCGGCAATTCTGCTTATAAACGAATCCACTGAGTTGAACGTCTGCCTCGTCATCACTGCTCAGTCATCTTTCACCGCTGTCTATTCAACTAACCATTCGGTGTATTGACGAGTCTTGAAATGGTCAGTAGGCTTCAGCTCTTGAGTCAATTGAACCTTGTAAGCGTGTAATTCAAATCTTTATTTAAAATTCGCTTCAGTGATGTTCGTGAGTCGTTCAATTGTTGGGTGCGTGGACGAGTTGAGGTTGACGGCTCTTTTGTCACACCATCGCGAACAACAGCAATGTTTTCCGCAGAACTGTGTGAGTGTGGACAGGTGTTTCCACATTTCCTACAAACGCCGTTTGCTGATATTTGTGCTAAATTCTCTCGATTGTGAACACATTTGTTCGATTATGTTAAAAAAACCGGAAAGTGCGCTGCTCAATTGTACCGCCCCATGGTTGAATTTGTCAAACACTGAAACAAAGAAATGTCAAATTAAGCTGTGACTAATAATCAACTTCGTGCATTATGGTTGGACCACCCTTTACATACTTATCCATGTGACTGACCATGTCTCTGTCTCTCACCTAAGAAGGAAGTTATGTCCAAATACATGACATATTATGTAAATCAAACGTAATTGGCGCTAGACAAATCCGTGTATAATCACCCCTGCTTGGAGCACCGTGAAGCCATATGCCAGAAAAGGTAAACATATAACTCATTTGACTCATTATAATGTCTATGACTGGCTCGATCAGTAAGGTAATGATTTTTTTTTTTTTTTTTTTTTTTTTTTGGCAAATTTCCAAAGTAAAAAGTTATGAACTTCACCTCAGTGTCTTATTATTTAGATAAAAACATTTTTTATTCATTTTACTGTCAGTGTATGTGCATCAGAAATAAAAAACAATTGTAGGTTGTATTTATGGCGGTTTACTTTTTTCCTTTGACCAACTCGATTTGTTAGTTGTGTTGTTACGATTGTAGTTTTACATTGTCTTACAATAGCGGCATAAAGACTTCCTCCGTTATTCATTTAAGACTGCATTTTATTTTATTTTAATTTTTTTTTAGTTTTTTTTTTGGCAAAACGGAAATGGAGCTAAAAAATTTATGCGTTTTTTTTTTGCTCATTATAATCAATACCATTTGAAAAAACAAAATAAATAAAAATCTAAAAAACTAAAATTTAATTTAAAATATTTTTTTTTCTTCTCTTTACAGGTATTTGCCACTACTTTATATTGATTTCTGTTTAATTTTAAGGTAATCTTTAGTTAATTCCTAATTAAATAAATTTTTATCATATGTAATATAAATTTGTAAATTTAATCTTTATAGACATGCTCTGATTTATTTTTATAAATTTTATTACTGTCATACCTGTATACGCGATAATTAATTTTCTGATTATTTTATCAGACTACGTACGGACACGCACCACCCATTCATTCGTTTGCTAGTTCGAAGTTAATTTCCCTTTCATTGGATTTTTTTGTTGATTTTTTTTTTATTTCTTATTTTTTTCCTTTATCTGGTTACAACATGTCTGCTTTATTTTACATTTTACATGCTTGTTTTATTATAATTTAGCTTTTTTTGTAACAATATCGCGTGTGTAACTTTTAAACATACGCCTTTTGGAAAATTTACATACAGCAGAGAAATATAATCAGTCGGGGCTAAAAACCCAGCTGGAATTTGTTTTCCCTAAAATGAATTTTAAATATTTAAGTATGCACTCTTTTACATTAAAAAATGAATTAATTATATAATTTTGCCACAGAATTAAGCAAAATTTGTTACAGACAGATTTTTGATGGTTCCTGTGGCTTTTTAGATAAAAGTTATTTTACTCCGTAAGGCAGCTAGATAGACACACTTAATCTCCTGTTTTTGAATTTTTCGGTAGCTGTTCGTAGCACAGCTTACTTAGGAGCAAAGAGTAAGCACCGTTCTGCTGTCATATGTATACTTTTTTTCTCTCGGTCACTCTTCTTGTGAGCATATTGGCTTTCCACAAAGCATCCATTGCTTTGTTTCAGTTCTTTAATCAATTTAATCGTTTTCAAGCTAAGTAGATGATTAATACGCTGTAGCTTCCTACGCAAAAATCATATTTGCGTAGTGCTGAAAACCCTTGCTAATTGGTGGTGATCTTTACTTTAGCATTGTCATATTTTCCCAGTAGGTGGCGTGTTTTCCTGATCATTCTTCTGATGTTTGTCATCATCGCCAGAGGTATGCGGGAAGTTCAGGGAGCATTTTTTATATTTTTTAGATAGAGCTGTCTGGAGGGAAGTTGAAGCCTTTTTATTAATCATACGAAACCACAATTAAATTTTTTATTCGCCATGTCCTCTGCTAGGGCTCGTACCTTGGTCGTTTGTGTTGTTATGCTTGCGCTCTAAGCACTACACCACGCCACCCCTAAACACTACACCACGCTATTGTACCAAAATCCTTACATCTATTGGCCACTTTTCATCGAACACTAAATCGATTTTATGAAATCATGGAAGTTGTTCACATTGCCCATGACAAGACTGTTTTTGCTGTAGGATTTTCTCCCATTAAGGACGTTAGCCACAAGTCATTAAAGGCTAAAAGTGACAAATAATGTGGATTCTATCTCCTTATTACAGCTTTTTCGTTCACTTGCTTTGAACTCAATAACAATTGTCTACTCTTATTAATAGAAACTCTTATGTTTCTAATTCATCCGTGATAATCCAAAGTGTTATCACCCTGTTCAGGAACCCACTGCATTTTAACCGTTAAATATCTCGTTATTTTCCCCAGAGACTCTCGACTTTCATAAATAAATTCGCTGTGCTGTGTACACATTATACGGATAATGTGGCCGATTTGCTATTGGAAAATAAGCCCTCAAAGTAAAATTTTGTTTGTCAAATAGGTTAGATTAAGTTAAAAGGATGGGCAACCATTAGGTTATTAACACTGACAGTTGGAACACTCAAAAACCAAATGATCGGCTGTGTTCATGCTGCCGCAGAACAACACAAGAAAAGAGATAAGATAGATGAAAAAGATTAGAAAGTGAGAGAAAGAAAGCAGAAAAATTTAGAAGGACCAGAAGCGCCACGGTACCAAATCTGTTCCCATGCCAGAGCCAACTAAGGGCCTTAGCAAACTGAAAGATAATAGTATGTTCAGTACACGAAAGGCAGGTAAAAGTTTGAATCGAATATTCACCCAAAAGTCAATAGCTTACGGCAGGGACACAGTTGTTTGAAGGATAACTTCTTTCTTTTACTCATATCTATAACCACTTAAAATTCGGAACAAGGAAATGTCTTCAAGAACTAAATATTGAAAATGTACTGAATAAGTGTAGGTTAGTTAGCTACTTAAACGAAAATATTTGGTAAAACCTGATTACCGTTTTGAAATCACACCAAGGCCACAGAAAAGTAAGAAGGAAAAAGTGATTACATACACCCGGAGCTGTGGATAAAATGGAGATGATCGAGAGGCCCGCGCATTGCGCCGAGCTTTCAAACATCTGCCTGCCAGACCTCGACTTTCACAGAAAAAATTAATAACTCTCTCCGTTTCATATATATCCACGCAGCTTCTGCAATAAGGGTTAAAGAGCAAACCAATTCTCTGAGCGTGCGTCTTAATTGTCCGATGACATTACTGTTAGTTTAGACATAGAATTGTATAAGAGCTTCAGAAATGTTCATGTTATTGTTTTCATTGTCACACCGAGGCCATAGTGTCCTCGGAATAGAACACGAGGAGATGCAGCTCCACCTGCTTTGTGCACTTAATAAGTTAGCAATTTGTATCTTAATTCATGCCATAGGAAGGTTATCATCTCGCGATAGCGAACGCCAATCGCGGTAACTGCTTGTTTGACCAGATAACGCCGCCAGCTAATAAACCGCAGTTCCTCTTTGTGGATGCTTCGGTTTTTCAACAATGACTCGTGAATGCTCATTTGCCAAAATGCGGCAATTCTGCTTATAAACGAATCCACTGAGTTGAACGTCTGCCTCGTCATCACTGCTCAGTCATCTTTCACCGCTGTCTATTCAACTAACCATTCGGTGTATTGACGAGTCTTGAAATGGTCAGTAGGCTTCAGCTCTTGAGTCAATTGAACCTTGTAAGCGTGTAATTCAAATCTTTATTTAAAATTCGCTTCAGTGATGTTCGTGAGTCGTTCAATTGTTGGGTGCGTGGACGAGTTGAGGTTGACGGCTCTTTTGTCACACCATCGCGAACAACAGCAATGTTTTCCGCAGAACTGTGTGAGTGTGGACAGGTGTTTCCACATTTCCTACAAACGCCGTTTGCTGATATTTGTGCTAAATTCTCTCGATTGTGAACACATTTGTTCGATTATGTTAAAAAAACCGGAAAGTGCGCTGCTCAATTGTACCGCCCCATGGTTGAATTTGTCAAACACTGAAACAAAGAAATGTCAAATTAAGCTGTGACTAATAATCAACTTCGTGCATTATGGTTGGACCACCCTTTACATACTTATCCATGTGACTGACCATGTCTCTGTCTCTCACCTAAGAAGGAAGTTATGTCCAAATACATGACATATTATGTAAATCAAACGTAATTGGCGCTAGACAAATCCGTGTATAATCACCCCTGCTTGGAGCACCGTGAAGCCATATGCCAGAAAAGGTAAACATATAACTCATTTGACTCATTATAATGTCTATGACTGGCTCGATCAGTAAGGTAATGATTTTTTTTTTTTTTTTTTTTTTTTTTTGGCAAATTTCCAAAGTAAAAAGTTATGAACTTCACCTCAGTGTCTTATTATTTAGATAAAAACATTTTTTATTCATTTTACTGTCAGTGTATGTGCATCAGAAATAAAAAACAATTGTAGGTTGTATTTATGGCGGTTTACTTTTTTCCTTTGACCAACTCGATTTGTTAGTTGTGTTGTTACGATTGTAGTTTTACATTGTCTTACAATAGCGGCATAAAGACTTCCTCCGTTATTCATTTAAGACTGCATTTTATTTTATTTTAATTTTTTTTTAGTTTTTTTTTTGGCAAAACGGAAATGGAGCTAAAAAATTTATGCGTTTTTTTTTTGCTCATTATAATCAATACCATTTGAAAAAACAAAATAAATAAAAATCTAAAAAACTAAAATTTAATTTAAAATATTTTTTTTTCTTCTCTTTACAGGTATTTGCCACTACTTTATATTGATTTCTGTTTAATTTTAAGGTAATCTTTAGTTAATTCCTAATTAAATAAATTTTTATCATATGTAATATAAATTTGTAAATTTAATCTTTATAGACATGCTCTGATTTATTTTTATAAATTTTATTACTGTCATACCTGTATACGCGATAATTAATTTTCTGATTATTTTATCAGACTACGTACGGACACGCACCACCCATTCATTCGTTTGCTAGTTCGAAGTTAATTTCCCTTTCATTGGATTTTTTTGTTGATTTTTTTTTTATTTCTTATTTTTTTCCTTTATCTGGTTACAACATGTCTGCTTTATTTTACATTTTACATGCTTGTTTTATTATAATTTAGCTTTTTTTGTAACAATATCGCGTGTGTAACTTTTAAACATACGCCTTTTGGAAAATTTACATACAGCAGAGAAATATAATCAGTCGGGGCTAAAAACCCAGCTGGAATTTGTTTTCCCTAAAATGAATTTTAAATATTTAAGTATGCACTCTTTTACATTAAAAAATGAATTAATTATATAATTTTGCCACAGAATTAAGCAAAATTTGTTACAGACAGATTTTTGATGGTTCCTGTGGCTTTTTAGATAAAAGTTATTTTACTCCGTAAGGCAGCTAGATAGACACACTTAATCTCCTGTTTTTGAATTTTTCGGTAGCTGTTCGTAGCACAGCTTACTTAGGAGCAAAGAGTAAGCACCGTTCTGCTGTCATATGTATACTTTTTTTCTCTCGGTCACTCTTCTTGTGAGCATATTGGCTTTCCACAAAGCATCCATTGCTTTGTTTCAGTTCTTTAATCAATTTAATCGTTTTCAAGCTAAGTAGATGATTAATACGCTGTAGCTTCCTACGCAAAAATCATATTTGCGTAGTGCTGAAAACCCTTGCTAATTGGTGGTGATCTTTACTTTAGCATTGTCATATTTTCCCAGTAGGTGGCGTGTTTTCCTGATCATTCTTCTGATGTTTGTCATCATCGCCAGAGGTATGCGGGAAGTTCAGGGAGCATTTTTTATATTTTTTAGATAGAGCTGTCTGGAGGGAAGTTGAAGCCTTTTTATTAATCATACGAAACCACAATTAAATTTTTTATTCGCCATGTCCTCTGCTAGGGCTCGTACCTTGGTCGTTTGTGTTGTTATGCTTGCGCTCTAAGCACTACACCACGCCACCCCTAAACACTACACCACGCTATTGTACCAAAATCCTTACATCTATTGGCCACTTTTCATCGAACACTAAATCGATTTTATGAAATCATGGAAGTTGTTCACATTGCCCATGACAAGACTGTTTTTGCTGTAGGATTTTCTCCCATTAAGGACGTTAGCCACAAGTCATTAAAGGCTAAAAGTGACAAATAATGTGGATTCTATCTCCTTATTACAGCTTTTTCGTTCACTTGCTTTGAACTCAATAACAATTGTCTACTCTTATTAATAGAAACTCTTATGTTTCTAATTCATCCGTGATAATCCAAAGTGTTATCACCCTGTTCAGGAACCCACTGCATTTTAACCGTTAAATATCTCGTTATTTTCCCCAGAGACTCTCGACTTTCATAAATAAATTCGCTGTGCTGTGTACACATTATACGGATAATGTGGCCGATTTGCTATTGGAAAATAAGCCCTCAAAGTAAAATTTTGTTTGTCAAATAGGTTAGATTAAGTTAAAAGGATGGGCAACCATTAGGTTATTAACACTGACAGTTGGAACACTCAAAAACCAAATGATCGGCTGTGTTCATGCTGCCGCAGAACAACACAAGAAAAGAGATAAGATAGATGAAAAAGATTAGAAAGTGAGAGAAAGAAAGCAGAAAAATTTAGAAGGACCAGAAGCGCCACGGTACCAAATCTGTTCCCATGCCAGAGCCAACTAAGGGCCTTAGCAAACTGAAAGATAATAGTATGTTCAGTACACGAAAGGCAGGTAAAAGTTTGAATCGAATATTCACCCAAAAGTCAATAGCTTACGGCAGGGACACAGTTGTTTGAAGGATAACTTCTTTCTTTTACTCATATCTATAACCACTTAAAATTCGGAACAAGGAAATGTCTTCAAGAACTAAATATTGAAAATGTACTGAATAAGTGTAGGTTAGTTAGCTACTTAAACGAAAATATTTGGTAAAACCTGATTACCGTTTTGAAATCACACCAAGGCCACAGAAAAGTAAGAAGGAAAAAGTGATTACATACACCCGGAGCTGTGGATAAAATGGAGATGATCGAGAGGCCCGCGCATTGCGCCGAGCTTTCAAACATCTGCCTGCCAGACCTCGACTTTCACAGAAAAAATTAATAACTCTCTCCGTTTCATATATATCCACGCAGCTTCTGCAATAAGGGTTAAAGAGCAAACCAATTCTCTGAGCGTGCGTCTTAATTGTCCGATGACATTACTGTTAGTTTAGACATAGAATTGTATAAGAGCTTCAGAAATGTTCATGTTATTGTTTTCATTGTCACACCGAGGCCATAGTGTCCTCGGAATAGAACACGAGGAGATGCAGCTCCACCTGCTTTGTGCACTTAATAAGTTAGCAATTTGTATCTTAATTCATGCATTTTTGCCATAGTGACTTCACACATACACGGCGCTTTTATTTTAGCAAAAAGAGGAAGTTCTGGCTTCAAATCATCTGAACAATAGTCACCTTAGCACAGGCGCACGTCTATCCAAAGAAAGCCACTGTTTTGATTGTTCTTTAGTCTATGGCGGTTTAATGAAGTCATGTTTCATCTTCAATTGCGTATTAACCTCAGCAATCTATCATTTGAAATGTACAGTGGGGAGCAAAATCAAGTGGACGTTTTCAAGTTGGACGAAAAAGTTCCTATAAAAAAGTTCCCATTTATTCATTGTATGAGATTCCAATATTGGAATGAGAAAAATCCAATCATATAAAAGAATCCACATGCACTTTTCGCTTAAATAGAGAGGAACTTAAATTTTTAATACATTTTTTAGAGTTACTTATTTTGTTTAAAAGAAATTAGACCTCCTCTCTACAATATTGCCCAAAAACGTAAGATAAATCTGGCCCATTCGTATTATATTCGTTACCATAGCTCCAACACTCATCCACTCATCGAAGCCCCATTATATTTTATTTCATACAATTTCGCTTATTATCGAGGGTAAATAATTGGGGTACCAATCACAAGAATAGTTCTTTTTTAATCCAAGTATTTGATATACCTATACCAATCGGTTTAGATCCCGACATTCTCAGGCAATTTTACTATCCAATCTTTTTATCGTATGCCATCTTCACACAAGACTTAAAAATACTTTAATCATTGTTTGAATTACTTTTACGAATTACCCTGTTCACATGGCATCTATCTAAATGGTTTTAACATATCTTCTTTTTTCTGTTTTTTTTTTTTTTTTTTTGGTAAATTGTGTAATTTGCGACATAATTTCTTCTATTTGCAATTTTTGTTATATTGTGTAAATTGGGTGTAAACAATGGGACGAAAAAGAAAAAGGAAAAAGTATTTTGAAGAAATATAAAAACTATTTTTCAGGAAAGAAATTGAAATCAGTGCAGTGTTTACTCTCATTTATTTATTATTTTTTGTTTATTGTGCTTAGAAATCACATTGATGTTTTAGTAATTCTTAGGTTAAATAAAACTGAATTACTTACATTTTGGCAAGAACACGCTTTTAAAATAGTGTATGGGGAATTATGTAATTCGGCTCATAATCGAAGGTTGAGAGAGCGAATTACAAAGAAAACATTGTCGTATGAACATAGCATTACATTAGTAATTTTCCTAGAGGGTATTTATTAATATATTTTTTATATCGATCCGTTCCATCAGGTTGTTAATAGTTTATGTAAAATGCACAAAAAGGCCATAAATTATGCATAAACATGGTACACGTGTAATAGAAACTATGGTATACTATATGCTAAAGAAACGAAATATCTCATAAACGATTTTAGAAAAATACATTTTTAAATTTCATTACTATTTTAAGCCTGAACCAAATTATTTAAATATTTTTAGTCTACATTTTAAACAATTTATATAAAATTTTATTAAACCACATAATTATTTAAGAAAAAAAAAATTAATACTTAAATGCGAGTATTTATAATTGTATGCCATTAAATTATTAAATAATACCAACCAACCAGTCAACTCTGTTAAAACATTCTCGCTCTAGAAAGTCTTGTTTTTTGCTGGAGGGCGAGAGGAATTAGTGTAGGTTTCATTGAGTAGAATCTACTGACGAGTATTTATAAAAACATTGTGGTTTGACCTTCAATTTAATTTTTAAACATGATTATGATTATTATTATTATAACAAGTATTATTACGGCTTGTATTATGATCATTAAACTCAAAATACTTTGTTGTACAACGCTTTTAATATTCCATTTAAGAATAGCGGCAAGAACAACAGCAGCAGCAGTAGCAGCCACAATTATAACGTTTACCTCTTTGCCACCATGTGTAAAACTCTGTTAACAACAATAACTTCGTTAATAATAACAAGTTTGTTGCAACAAAAGAGATGCACTAAACCCCTTACCTCACATACATATACATACCTTATAATATGTGTAATATTAAGAATAAGTGGCAAGTTAATAATGTAAAATAATGTTGGCTTTTCTCTCTTAGTAGAGGGGGGCAAGTATTTAAATATGAATTGCAATTTAGCAAACAATTAATTATTTTTTATTGTTTCGTAAATGACTTATAGTTGTATTTTAGTTTTCGTATCCATAAGTGGGCTTGGGAAGGTCCAAGTCCTAGTTTTAACTGCCGCAATTAACTCTAAATCTTTTTCTTAATCAAATTAACCAAGACAATCGTTTTGTCAAAGTACAGCAGACCACAATTTTTCAAATGAAATGGGAAGCACATCAAATTCAATATTATTATGATCCAAAAACATATTGTTGAAACCGATTCATAGTTTCGACAAATATTTCTGCAATGATCATCTTATAAAGCAGAGACTTGCCTGCCTCGGTATAACTGAGGCAATGAGAACGTGTCCAACAGCAGCCATAAGTTAGTTAGACACCGTTTTAAAAGATGGTTCAACTAAAACGTGCAAAGTTAATTGTAAATAAAGCAAAAAGTTTTAGGAGAACTATCTTGATATTTTTTTATTACGATAAAAGGATCTGGGACAATTATGCGTGAAACAAAATTTCGGCCAAATGCTCATAACGGATCCGGTGGCATAACTTTTTACGTCGGTGCATATTTTCAATAACTCCGAGACATAATTAAGGTTAAATATCGGTAATGTACCGAATTATCTCATTCTTTAGCTCTCGAATTGTTCTTGGCTTATTGACCTACACTTTTTCTTTTAAAAATAGTATCACCAAAGAAAGAAGTTCAAGGGAGTCAAATCACATGACCGTGGTGCCCAATTAACATAGCCACGACATGAGATAACACGACCATTGAATTTCTCGTTCAAAAAGCCATTGTTTCGTTGGCTGTGTGGTAAATGGTAACATCCTGTTTGAATCACATATCGCCCAGGTCCATATCCTCAATTTCTGGTCACAAGGAGTCACCAGAACACCATTCACGGTAACTGCTTGGCCGACCTCATTTTCGAAGAAGTACGGCCCGATGACGCCGACATCCCATAAACTGCATCAAACAGTCACTCTTTGTGGTTGCAACGGTTTTTCAACAATCACTCGTGATTTCTCATTTGTCAAAATGCGGCAATTCTGCTTGTTAACGAAGCCACTGAGGTGAAAGTGTGCCTCGTCGCTGAAAATGATTTTCTTTGTAGAGTCACCATTCACTTTTGTCTGTTCAACTAAGATTAGATAGATTATTATGAATTTCTTTAAAATATAGTTCCTAATTAATCCTGACTGACCATTAATACCTGGGTACAGCGTTGGCAGTTTTCCGTTGTTTAAAAACAATTTGATGTTTAATTGATTGATTTGTTTCAATTTTCTTACATTTTTCGTAGGTTTTTGCACTCGAAAACTCCGTACATAATTTTGAAAAAAAAAATTAGCTTTGATTTAATAAACAACAATTTTCATTAATGTTAACACTTTTTTAAAATTTCCAACTGTAACAACTCTATGTTCTGTTGCTCAGAGACCATCAAACCTGCTTTTGCACATGTATCTGATTCCAAAGGACGCATTCACAGATTGCCTCGAATTATCTTCAAGTAAATTCAAATATGTGAAGCGATCCATAGTCTTATCAATAAAAACTTTAATGCCAATCTCAGCAGTCGGTATGCAACTCCAAGCCATAACGAAATTGCCTACAGCCATGCTCTATCGTTGGCATTAAGTTTTAATGTCGGAGTACATCGTTTTTTATTCCAAACCTTTTGTTTTTCGTCACACTCATAAACGTACTTTAGTTGCTCAAGGGTAAAGTATGTAGTATATGAATGTATTGCTACTTTCAAGAAAGTACTTTCGTGTGTTAAGGCTGCGTAACTGAATAAATTTTCGATTGCAATCAACAAATACATTTTTAAATTGTTTACTTGGCTTTTGGTAGGCTGTAAACGGTTTTGGTAAAATCTGCCCGATGTGCAGATTCTGTAATGAGGAAATCGAATCAGCAGAGAATATATGTGGCATTGATGCACTCTAGGAGGAAGTGTTTATGTGCCTATAAGATACTATGTAGTGAGCTATCGCGGTTGGTATCAACCGACATTCTGAATTTCGTCAGATCGACGAAGTTAGGGAAGATGTTATAGGGACCCTATATTGATGGAGGGCTGTGTAGTAGATCGATAAGTCGCAGTACTTTTATACTTCAATGATAGCAATAAGAATCTTCCAATATCTCAGCACTTGTTCCAATATTTTTTCAATGGCTATCCTTCATTAAAAAACGTTTCTGGAAAGTCGTCTAAATACACATCCACGGCTGCAATCATATCGTCATATGATAAAAAAAACTCTTCTCAAAAATTTGCTAGGTTTTGAAAGCATATAGTAATCGCTAAAAGGCAAATCAATTTCAATAACTGTTTTTGCTCAATTGTAAGCAAATGCGACACCCATCTTGCACAAAGCTTCTTTATGGGTAATTCTTGTTGTAATATATGAATTACTCTTTCAATTGAGTTGCCTATTAAATCAACTATTTTACGCACATTTACTTGTCCATCTTCCACGATAATAATGAATAATTTATGTTGCTGTTACTGCTTCTAGTCGTCCACTATGTGCATCACTTCTAAGGCTTCTACGACTAAGTTTAAATTTATCAGCCCAAAATTCCACGGTGCGTTTTGATGATGAAGACTTTGTATACATTTCCTTAAACAATTATTGCATAAATATATCAATATATTTTTGTGCCAACTATAATCTCATCTTAATAATTTATGTATATTTTTTATAATAAAAAAAATTTTTTTATTAATTCTTTTTGCTCCATTTGCTATAACTAATTGCAATTATTAATCAGATGCTCGTACAGTTAGTTAAGCATAATTTATCATTTAAACTCTTGATAATTCGTTTCATTCATTCATTTTTTCTATAATAATGATAATAATTTTACCGTTACTTCTAATGAGATATTGTGGTGTGGTAACAATAAAAGCCAATAATGGCAAGAAAATTATTAATAATTTATATTAAAATTAAATACAGAAAAAAACAGTTTAAATTGTATGAAATGCAATAAAATCACAGATTAAATATTTATTATACGAGAAAGACACCTAATAATATACTCGTATTGAATTATATTAAAAAAAAAAATAATTTTAACCCGATCAACAATAACAACAACGCTGTGTTGTTAATTTTTGCATTATTTTATACCACTACGGTTTGATTGTGGATCATAAAAAAATATTTTTTAACTGTTTGACGACAATTATGTCGTTATAATTTGGTTTTTTTTCCCAGCGAATCGATGGCTGCATAAAGACAGTACTAAACTTGTTAGAAAAGACAGTGGACTTAACAATTATTTCGAGATTTTTACAACGTTATAAATGGGTGTGCTGCTGTGGTATGGTAGGTAAGACACCCGCCTACCAACCAAGAAGGTCGTCAGTTCAATACCAGGCCAGATTATCTTAAAAAAGAAAAAAGTTTTTCGACAGCGGTATCACCTCATAACATTAGCTAGTAACTGGTTATGAGTATAAATACTATAGAAAACTTCTCTAAATGCATTTTCCGTTCTGAGCCGGCTTTAAACTGTAGGTCCTTTCAATGAGTTTAAAAATAGAATCGGGTGCAGTTCATTGACTTAGAGAAGTCCCCATGTTCCTTCATGGAATGTTATGGGAATTAATAAAAATGGGTTTTAAGGCTGTATATCGTGTGGTGTTTTAAGACTTTTGCATTTGATTTAAAAAAACACACACAATTTAGAGAAATGTATGAAATCTTTATTTAAGTCGATAGGATTATCTATATAATTCAGTGTTTAAATTTGATTTTATGTAAATATTGACCGTGCCTAAACCACAAACGGTTTATACGCTATGTCCATATATATCTCTCCAACATATCGGCCGGTATCTCATGAATGAATACTTCAATATTGGCTACTGTTCTTGCTTGTCCCTTTAGACATGAGCCTTAACATAGCCCCGCAAAAAGTAGTCTAAAAGCGTTAAATCACACGATCTAGGCGCTCAATTCGCCGGCCACAAACGTGAAATAAACTGTTTAACGAACTCGCATCTCAATTGGGCGTTGTTTCGCGTGCTGTGTGGAAAGTAGCACCGTCTTGTTGAAACCACATATTAGCGAAGTCCAGCTTTTCCATTTAGGGCAATACACAATTTTTAATCATATCACGGTAGCACTCGCCATTCACAGTAACGTTCCTGCTTTCGTAGTCTTTGAAAAAGTATGGTTCGATAATGCCACCGACCCATAATCCACACCAAACAGTGCATTTTTCGGAATGCATTGTTTGTTTTTGAAATACTTCTGGCCGCTCTTCACACCAAATACGACAATTCTGCTTGTTTACGTATTCATTCAACCAGAACTAAGCTGACCATAAAATGGAAGAAGTGCACGATGCCACTTTTTTAACCGAGCATGCATTTTAGTAATAAAATTCAATAATCTTCAAGCGTTAGTCGTTTGTAAGTCGATCCATTGTTAAATTGTAGACCAAAATAATTTTTTATTGTGACGAGTTAGCGCACAATAATGAAATTGTCCCAATCAAAAATTCTGTATTCACTCGGTTGTTTTATTTTATACAAAATCTATTGTTAAAAGATGGCGCGAAACGATGTATTGACAGTAATTGTCACAACTCTGTCACACGATTGTTCAAGTTTACGGCAACTTTGTGAATCAGCTGCTGTAAATTAAATTTATTTATTTGGTGTTCAATACGGTTCGTTCTCTAAAAAAGAAAATAGCGCCCTCTTTATTTATATTGGGCTAATTTAAGGAACAAATAAATAACAAAAATACAAAAAAAAGAAAAGAAGAAGTGTGTGGGTCAGAGATTGGCCATTGATGGTGCATATGAGAAAACATTTTAATAAATTAAAAATTAATTCACTGAAATATTTATTTATTTAAATTTGAATATAATTACAAATTATATTTAATCCTCTAAAGTAAGGATGATTTGTTCTCTAAAAAATAAAAATTGCACAGGCTTTGATTATCGTCTGTCCGCTTGATAAAAAAGTACAAATAATGAAATAAAGAAATGGTAGAAGTTTGTGATGCAATTTACATATAAATAATTAAAAAAAAATGCATATTTCAAGGAATGACAATTCAAAATACCGTACAAACACGTGTTTTTTCAGAAAGAAATCAATTTAAAAATTAAAACTAGTGAGCTTTGCCTGCTTCAATTGCCGCCCAAGAATACAATAAATATTGCTGTATTTTTGGCATTTACATTGGTGCATGATTGCCTTTAAATTTTTCACACGATTGTCGCACCAGGGTTGATAAATAAGCACATTAATATTGTAGTTGCAGTATAAGCCAATAAATTGTATAATCACACGATTGTCATATAAAATACACTAATTATTGGTGCATTACGACAATCTTATGATCTTACCTTTACACGAAAACAGTTGAGCTGCCAAAAACAGTATTTTCAAAAAGAAAGTTGCTAAAAAAATCGCTCGATATTTGATCGGGCTTTAGAAAACCGAATAAGTATCGTTTTGATCGATAACATTTTGCCGTTTTTTGAAAGCTATTTATTCCATCAGCGAAGATTTTCTGGGTTTTCTGAGCGAGAACATGATACAAATACGTTTTGCAGACCTCTATGGAATTTAAATTTTCGCCATAATTATGAGAGTTCTGCGGAAATCGAAACAGATTATAATATAAAGGTAACAAGTCTGGTCTATATGGTGGATTTATCTAAACCTCCCAGCCAAGCTATCTCATTTTCTGGCGGGTTCTCAAGACTGGTGTGGCCTAGTATTGTCATGTTGGAACACAACACCTTGTCTCTTGCTCTCTTAATTATCATTAATTGTTGAGAGTAGAGATCAGAATCAATCGTTTGACCACCAGACACACAGCATTGCTTTCTTTGGTGTCAATCCTGGCTTTGCCACCTTCTGCAAAGCTTCACCTCGCTTCGTCCATGATTTTTTTCGCTCATTGTTGTCATACATGATCCACTTTTCATCGTAATCATTCGCTTCGGAAATGATTGGATTTCATTCCGTTCTAGCAGTGGAAATTCGGTTCATTAATTTTACGGTTAATTCATAAGGCGCTTTAACACTGAGCTTCTTTTAGTATGAAATACTTTTTGGTGAAAATACCTCAATTCTTAACAGCATTCACTCTGCTTATGCTTAATAAAAATTATCGACTCCAAAACGAGCAAACCATTTAGCAGCTGTTTTTCTAGTTGCAGCAGCGTCTCCGTAAATTACAAATATTTTTAGCAGCCTGCAATGCATTCTTATCTTTTCAATAATAGAACAGCAAAATATGATGGTACCGTTTCGAATTTTCATCCATTTTTAAACGTAGATAACGTTTTACAGAATAATACAATTTTAAAAATGTCTTCTAAAAAAGTGAAGCTTGACATGTCTCCTTTGAAACAATCCATACATATTGTCTGATACAATTAATATTACCAGAGATATTACACTTCGGAACCATCTACCGACAATTTGTAACCGAACTTCTTCAAACACCCAATATTAAACTTAGTAATCAACTTATCAACTTAAAACTTGAATCCGCAAATGAGTTACATTAAAACCTTTTGTGATACTGAAGAACGTACACGGTCATTATAAATAATAAAAAAACACATCCAACTGTCATGAGTTACGCCTCCTCTTTTAGAATTTGTACATTTGATTTTTATTTTGTTCCACTGTTATCTTACACCATAAGTAGGTTGTATTTATTATAATAAATCACCAGCTTCTATGAGATTTAAAGTTGACGTTGTAACTGCTCTTTTTTTTTTTTTTTTTTCTTCAGCAATTTTAACACTTGTTACTCCCATTGTACAATACGAGAGTACGTTGATAACCACATGCATAAAATAAAAGAAAAATGTAAAAAAATAAGTCATTTTAAACATTAAGACGTTTTATTGAAACAACTTTGAAATAACAACAAAATATTACAAATTTTTCTTTTTCTTTCTTTTTAAAAATCTACAATTTTATCAACATTCTTTGATTTCGTTTTTTCTAACCATAATTGTTTATAATGACTTTATGTTCCGCAAAGAAAATGATTGCCAGACATGAGATGGATGGATGTGTTTTCTGGTTTTGTGTAAAAAAAAAACACAGAAAATCGCCGTAACTAACCGCAATTCCACATTTTTTACAAGTATGCAAAACATTACATTAGGGTGGGTCGGTTTGTAGGAACGCAAAAAAATCGTCACACCAAATCTCTCACACATCAAGGCAAAGTTGAAACAATCGTATCTTTCTGTGTATTGTGAACCATAGCTTCTATCCATATCTTCTTCAACCGATGGCGGTACGTACGTTGAATCATCGGGATGCATTGTTGGCATTGATGACATAACCGTTGCTCCTTGCTCTTCATTTTCCATCACTAATGCATCGACTGCTAGTCCTCTCTGATTATATGTTGATCGTGCATAAACTCTTTGAGCCCTTCTGGAATCATGTACCGCATGTACATACAAATGCCTTCAAATCGCATTTACATTTTCCAATGTAAAATTTTTTTCAGAGATTTTATAAACTTGTATGAGGATTCCAGGGGGTGTGGGGTTCGGTCATACATTTAGACTCGATTGGAGCAAAATTCAAAATTTCAGCTTTGGGTCAAAATAAAAAACATCAGAATTCATTTTAGAGGTATGGCTCCTTGGGCAAAGTTTCTTATTTTGATCCCTAGAATACGATGTTCTTTGTCACTTGGGCGATTTTTAAGTCGACCCGCCCTAATATACATACTATTTTTTCAAATTTTTATTTTGGCAATTATGAGAGGCCCGCTAGGAAATTTTGCAAAAGTTTTTAAAGGAAGAAGTTTTTAGAGGACAGCATTAAATAAATAAACTTTAGGTTTTATTATCTTTCAGCATCTTTCTTTTCGAAAAACCCAGAAGGCCTAATTAAGTTTTGTGCATAATTTAAATACTGTTATGAGGATGGAACAGTCATTAGTAACTTTTATAACTTAGAGAATATTTTTGAAGCGAGGAAAAGATAAAGAGATAAATTAACTGTTGGTACAAAATCTCGAAAGCGAGTTGATAGTAAAGGTAGATATTGATTTAGTCCTGACGAGAGAGTTCACTCTTGCAAATCATCATGAATAGATTGACGCTTGAATAACGCTACCAAATTATTCAGATTAACTTTGAAAACCAGTTATTAATTCGCGCAACTTACAGACGACAAAATTATGTTCTGCGTTGAGACTTATTTTTGGCTTAACGGGTTGCTACATAACAAAACTGATCCTATAAACTTCATTACATCTGGAAAAATGCTCCTTATTATGCAGTTTACACGCTGTGTTACGGTCTACGGAAATCTTTAATGATGGTGCGGATCAATGTTACTGTTTGAAAATATGGATAATATTGATCCGAGATGTTGTTCAAGCAAAATGGTTCTACTTTATATACAACGACCACAAAAAGTTGATTACGAGATATGGACTTGTTAATTGGACTCCAAGATCGTGGGAATTAACAGTTCTCGATTATTTCCTGTGGGACCACGTAAAGTCAAACTGTTTTTAATATGTATTAAAAGTTTAATTTTGTTAAACGTTATTTATTGATTTTTGTTATAAAATGTGTAGTGATTTTTTTTTAACAAATGTACTGATTTTTATTCGGTTATGTACTGATTCGATTGATTTCAAATCTGGCAACCCTATTCCAACAGAAAGGAGCCACATGCCACACAGCGCGCTCTACAATTGATTTGAACTTTTGGTAAAAAGTAATTTCACGTAATGGTCCAATTGATTGGCCACCAAGATCGTGTGATTTATACCCATTGGATTATTTTCTTTGGGGCTGTGTAAAGTGACTTGTCTACAACTCAATTTTCGAAGAGTTATTGGCGACATAAGGCCACATATGCTATGAAATGTTTGTGAAAACTGGGGTTCCAGATTGCGCCTTGTACGCGCCAGCCGTGGCTGCCACATGACCGAAATCATTTTTAAACATTAATGTCATACCATTTTCTATCTAACAAAGCCCGTTTCATTGATATTAAAAATATATTTCTTAGTCTTATTATGATTTAAATTTGTGTAACTGTAAAAAAACACCCGATATGGAATTCCAAAATTTCCTATTGATGACTTTTTGAATTTGACGGGTTTTTTCTTTAAATATGTACTGCAGTTTTATAATTTTCGGCTTGATTGTATGATTTTAAAATTGCAATTAAATGTTTAATTTGCATGCCTTTATCCACAAATTTTAAAATGTATTTTTTTGTTTTTGAGCTTTTGCTTTCTTGTACAAAACTCGAAAATTAATCGATATTAAAAATAGCTAGTGCGGTTCGAAAATAAGCCAACATAAGCTATGGATACTTTGGTGAAAAGTGGAAAGGCTCCATTGTGTGCTAAAATAAACGCTTTTAGTTATATTTGCTTGCTGTCTCCCTTGATATTAAAGGGGCTTTCAATAATATTTGCCACAACTGAATAGTTAATTCTCTAAGTGACCTTATCGTCGAAAATGGATTGGTTGCATTTTCGATCTCGGCGGAGATTCTTGTTGCCTTCTCCTTCTATGCTCGTAACTCCGTCAATTTTTATCTGAATGAAAATGATGTATCACTCCCTTGTGGCACTATCACGACAGTTCTGTGTACACCTCATCTGGGTCCTGGCCACAAGGACATCCCGGGTAACTGTGCTGCTGCTATAGCGGTCGCACTTCTTCCGGACATTCATTTCCATGTGAGGGTGTGCCTCTTACCTCCGTTACACTGGCGATCAAGCGGAAGTATATTTTAGCCGTTGAATGAGCCTGGACGGAAGGTGACTCTTGCTTTATTGCCAGACTCATCTGGCCTGAGTTGGATATGAAGCGTACCGTCGAAGCATCTCGTCTGTTTTATCCATCCTCACGAGCCATTGTGTCATGAATAGGCTCGCACAAAGGCTGCGCTTACCTGCAAATGACTTTTTTCGTAGCTGTGGATCAGTTAAATGTCCGCGGCTCGCACGGTGAAGACTTCTCTGCCTTTTTCGATGGCTTAGCGGAGCTGTCAATCCTTGACATCAGGTAAATAGCCAGGTTCAGTAAACTGTCGGTCTGCTTTCTGATTTAACTAAGGAAAGTGATTCCGTGCGGTGCCTCTGTTTGATCACCAGGACTTTGGTGAATAGAGCGGAGACAACGCATTATATGGTATTTACGGGGCGCTGTGCGTGCTGAAGGGTGCCTTGTTTAGCAAGGCTGCCACTTTTTGCTACTTATCTTTCTACCAAATTGTGAACTTGAAAATAATTGGTCACCGTTATATCATTCAATATTTTTATTTGTTTTTAGTCCAGCCAATATTAAAAGAAAACTGCTCAATATGGCTGTTGAGTTTGCTCACAATAGAGCAAAAACAGTGTAGTAAATATATTTCAATAAATTTTTTGGCAAAGTTTTACTGCAATATAGCTGGATCTTAGCATCGATTCGCGAAATTGACCTCCTTCGGATTATCTTCTATTTTTACACTTTAAAAAATGACTTGGTAGTAAAATATTAGCCCACAATAAAGAGGTGGAAGCAACGTTTGTTGGCTATTGTAAAGAGCTGGACATATCTCACTATAAATAAATTATGGCAACTATCGAATGTCGCTTTGAAAAGTGTGTATATCTTTTAATCATTGTTGTACTCCCCTGCAACAGCAAAGGAATAAGTGTAGTCATTACTTGCTTTACCTACTCTCGTAGTGTTGGCTATAAAATTGATTGAATAAACTTGTTTTTGTTTAACAACCTGTTACAAAAATTGTCTCGATGGTAATTTTCTACTACAATATTTGACGGTTTTCAGTGACAATTTGTTAAAAATTTTCTAAATGAAAAATTGTCAGATTATTAGTTAAAACAAAATTGTTGGCCTGTTTTTTACACAATTAATTATCGTTAAAATCTGTTTTCCCACTTTCAGTTACAAAACTGTTATTCGATATATAATAATTAAAAATATATTAAAAATAGTTGTATTTGTCCAAGTCTATGGCCATATGATACCCTACACTACAATGGTTTTTTTCTTTTTTGATGAATGAACAAAAATGATGTCAAATGTTGAGCTCACCCGTGTAAGGTCATTACACTAGAAATAGTCATCGTATTTTGCCATAACCGCAACCGTTTGACGACTTGAAAAAATTGTATAGCTATGTTCCAGCTCAATTTCGTATTGTCATTGTCATTGTGGATGAAATATGGATATACAATATACAACACAACAGAGACTACAGTACAATCTAAGAAGCTGGGTTCATCTCTAAAAAATTCTTCCAGGAAGGCTAAGGTGGGTCTGTTAGTAACAGTTTTTTTATATTAATTTTGGATGAAAAATATAATTTTCTATAAAGTAAGCTCTTAATTGTTTTCAATATTTTTTATGGTTCATCTGTGGTTGTTAAAGCTCTATTTTGAATACATATCTCCTTAATCCAATATACTCCTCGTACATTTTCAAACTGCTACAGCTAAAATTAATTAGAAATGTCTTAATGAAAATAAAAAACTCAAGATCGTTGATTATCGCTTTTTTCTTTTTTCTACTTCTCTTTTCATTTTTTCTTTTGTTTTTTTTTCTTTTGTTTTTTATTTAATGGTGCAAAAATAAATATTTGCCAGGACATTTTTATGTGCTCGAATGTGTCATAAAACACTACCAGCAGTGCACATAGTAGTGAGCGACATTATGCGGTTGTGAATATCTAAACAGTTAAGAGCACTGAAACAGCACAGACATAATTGTTAAATATTGTTGCGCTGTTACTTTTTAAAAACGCTTATTAAAAGAGTTCGTAAATTGCAGTTAAAATACAAATAAATTTGTGTTTGGTTTTTAATTAAAATCCTTTATTTAATACAGTTTTGTGCTTCACTGCTTGTAAGCTTTGTACAAGCGATAACAATTTCTATTCTTAATTACTTTCTGTTTACAACTACGTAAACAACGATTACTCGAAAGATCTTTCTCTATAAGGATCTTCTAACTCGATCTTTGTCTGTTCTTCAGAGTTTAACCACACTAACCTCTCTTTACACTGAGCTCACAAATCAACTGACTGCTGTCCGCATCGATATGCTCTTTATAAAGCTGAGTAATCAATACTTCTTCTTTCGATATTTCACGCACGTTTCTTTACATTGCTTTTTCTTCAGTTCTTATGCAGCGATCATATCGTAAACATGTTGTTTATTCCAGTTTTTGTTGTTTTATTGCTGTTTCTTATTTCTTTCGTTGTTTGTTTGCTTTGTTGTTGTAGTTTATTTTATTATTTGTATACAAGTTGTTGTGTTTGGACAATGGTTCGCAAAATGGATTTTCGTAACAATATTATTTTTATAGATTTGAGAGAGCCTAACTGACTATTTTTAGCGTTTTCTGCAATATTTTGTATGTCCTAGGCAGTCGCATGTAAACTCATGCTTTTCTTCCTTCTCTTGTTCTCGATTTGACAGCTTCTGCAGAAGGATATATCAAGCACTCGGCCACTTGTTCGAATATCCTCTCCTCGCACTAATGCAAGTTCCAGCAACGTTTCTACTGTTCAAAAAGATATTGATTCTCTTAACTTAGTAATAAGTCATGTGTTATATGAGTTCATATATCACTTAGTCTCAATAGCGCAGACATTAGGACCATATCCTCAACAGCAGAACGTGTCGGTAGCCTCTCTCTGCGGCGAAGTTCTAAACTTTAAAAGTACTTTCTGAATCTTGTAACGAGATATCAGGCAGGTGGCTTTCGCTACCTGCAATGACAGAATTAGTTATCCTGATTAGCTTACCCAGTGGTAGGTACTATTATCTGTCTTGGTAGTTAAAAGTAGTACCAAGTTTCTATTTATAAGTGGTGATGACAAGCCACAGTTGACATTTTAAAAGAATGTTGTTATCTATTATAAGCACTTAATACGTCCAAACACGTTTCAACTGTGGCGCATTCATAATCACTCTCATGCTATCTAGGATAAAAGCCTTGTTTTTGTCATTAAAAATCCAGGCCATGAAACGAAGACATTATCGCTGTTGCTGGCATGCTAAGTAAACTGCAGTCTGCAGGTTAGGTTGTATGGGTCGCCCGTGGTTAGCAAGTACAATCGGAGACCATATGGCTCTTTGTGATACCCTCAAGATAGAACTCGAAAACTCATCAAGGACCCAAAATCAAAAAATATAAATAGAGATACAAACCCTCCCTAAACCTGAATGTGCAAATTATGTGGTGTTCGCCATACCACTGACAAAATCGATCATATTCTTGAGTGAGAAATGTATCCCTAAGACAGTTCATAGAAAAGACGTGCTTCAATATGCCTTAGTCTAAGCTCTCGTAGAGCGAGAAGCTGTTGTAGCCCAGACATAGGTTTACATGAGTTCCAAAGTTTGACATAAGCAAAGATCCAAAGATAATTCAATCTGCTATCGCCTTCAATCTGTTTTCATCACATTAGCAACCTAAGTCGGACAAAACCTGTCTACTGATCTGTAATCTCTTAATGTCTCCATGGAATTGAAATGGATACCTCTAGAAAACTTGATTATATTTGTAAGTAATATATCCTAGAAAGTATAAAATGTTAAGGAGTTCTATACCAAGATGCCTTACCCTTTGTTCTTTTAGTGCGGGGTAAGTGATGGTGTAGTGGTTAGAGTGCCCGCATACAACTTAAGCAGTCAAGTTTCGAATTCCCAGCAAAGAACATGATGAAAATATTTAATTGCGGTTATTCGAGTGTTTAACTCCGCACCAGATAAAACCATCCAAAAGATACGGACCTAACATTCCAGCTTACCTCTGGCATCGATGAAAAATATCACACGAATGATACGAAAAAGAAACGCCACTTAGAGGGGAAAAAATTGCAAGATAGCACAGATATTCACCACTACACAATCACATGGAGGCGTTGTTTCTAGGCAACGATAAGATGGCAGCCTCAACACTCTGGGACAAGCTGCAACAGAATAATCATCTACTTAGCTGGAAATCAGCTGATTAATGAAACTGAAACAAGAGGAGTTTGGGAAACAAAAACAGTGCCCCTGAATTATACCTTGAAAAGCTGAATCGAATTTCCACCGAGAGTAAAGAGATCAACTGAGCTTCCGTCGTCTCAACACGATCGTAACACAGTTTAGAGAAGATGCGCATAATATAGATATCGAGGGATATTATTCTTATTATCATTTCAGACTGGCTGGAGAAGTGAAATTCATGGTGCCAGTAATAGCAAGGCACGCCGGTCTCTGTACTATAAAATTGCTATTAATTTAAACACCACTGCAGCAACAATTTAATGTTCTCTTCTCTTTTTCACACACTTACGAGTACTTATTCACGGAAGAACGATTGCGGAATGCTTACAATTACTTGCCACACATTCCAACACTCATGCAAACAGATAATACACCCACACACACGTTCACGCATAAATTCCCACTGAAAACAATCGATGACAAGGATAAGTATTTGAAGTGGCATGCATACATACAACAGTCACTCAAAGGTTACGCTACACGATGTAAAGGGTGTGTATGGGGTTTCTATTCGAAGAAAATAATTCTTTGAAAATTATTAAAGCTTTTTTGTATACTTTCTATTGTGTCACCCTGTAAGTAATATACATACCATACATAGCATACATTTTTAATAAATATTAATGTCAGTCGATTAAAGTGCATTTACTATATTTATTTATTTGTATGTGTGTGTTTGTGTATATATATGTGTGTATGTGATGCAACTATGTAATACACAAGATATACAATATAATGCGTTGTGGGTTGATTACGGGCATATTTGATTTCTAAGTAGAATCTCTATGGGTTACACATGTGTACTCAGTAGCTATGAGGTAACTTTTGTATGGTTGTTGGTGGTGTACCGCATGGAATTTATGAAATTATTCTCTATTTTTATGCATTTATTGAAATTTAATACACAAACATATGCAAAATTGTTTTTTAATCGAAGTGAAGTGAGTGTATGTATGTATAAATCAATAGACGGATAGATGATTGAAATCAATAAGCGAATATGAGTGTGTACAATGGAATCGATGTAATGAATAGAAATGACTGACTTTATGAGTGACTTGATTGACTTCCAAGACTTACTGATTTTATTTTATTGATCGCGTGTTACGTTTAATAAAAAATAAATAAAAACAATATTATTAGTTTATTTAATAGAAATTGAAACGTATGTAGATATGTGCATACTTTTCTATATAAAAGTTTAAAAAGGTTAAATAACAAAATAGAGTTGATTTTCAGAAATTATTATAATTGTTGGGTCAAGTTCAATATTTTACAATTAGATTATAAAATATATTTTGTGTGTCTATCGCCTGTAAAGATAAGATAATCATGAGATTTTCTTTTTCTTTTTTAAGGTAAAGTGACAGCGCGCTTGATTGATTACAGCCCTTAGTTAGAATCGATTCATACGATATCGAGCAAAATTTATAGAAATTTATAATATTTGTACCAATACATCCATTTGTTAACATTATTTGATATCGTATATGTATAGTGATTAGACCCTTTCACTACGAGTCTATGGTTCTAACTATTTGAATGTTTTTGCTAAAGGGATTAGATTAGATTAGAAACATATTTGTGATATGCGCTGCTATGTTTTGCTATCGAAAAAGTTAATAAAAAATGTACGCAATACTTTGTGTAACAAATGAAGTGCTCCAAATCCAATTAAATTTTCCATGCAAGTTAAACTCAGTTTTTGGCTTGACATTGTCTAGATTAAACATAAAACCTTTCATGTCAACCTTTCGGTCAATTCTGGCCGATCTCCGTACTACAATAGAATCTGACCTATTATCTGCATTTCCACACGCCTGAGATATGTACATATGTTGGAATTACGCTTCCTTCGCTTGTGGAGTAAATTGAAAATCCCGTGAACACAGGAAATATCTGGTGTGCCATCTATCGGCTTAAATTTGAAACAGCGGTTATTTCAAATCTGGCAATACTTATGTCGTTTTGTGACAAAATAACAAAATTCAGTATATTATCTCCACTAAACTAAATGAATCGATTTACGCTTGAGCAACGTTGAGATTTATTGGAAAAACAAGATAATTTGTCGGAAATTGAAAAACTTAAATAAAATAGAAAATCAAAAAGAAATATTTTGGAATTCAGCTCATTTTCATCTTAGTGGGTACGTTAATAAGCAAAATTGCCGTATTTGGGGCTCAGAAAACCTAAAGTGATCTTACAGAAGCCAATACATCCATTACAAGTGACTGTTTGGTGCGGCTTGTAGAGCGGACCATATTGCGGTGAAAATGAGGACGACACAATCATTACGGTCAATGGAGACACCTGTGGCACCATTATAACCGATTTTTTTGTGCCTGCTCTTCATGTTATTGATGTGAACGATGTTTGGTTTCAACAACTTGCCACATATCTCAGGCACAATCGATTTATTGCGTCAAACGTTTGATGGCCGTTTAATTAGTCGAAATGTGATGTCAGTTGGCCGTTAAGAAGCTACGATATGTTACCATTGGATTATTTTCTGTAGGGCGTCGTTAATAACAAGTGTTATGCCGACAGACAAGAGACAATTGAGCATTTGAAGGCCAACATTCGTGATGCCATCGCCGAGATACGAACCCATACACTCGAAACAGTTCTCGAAAATTGGTCCGATCGAATGGGGTACTGTGAAGTCTGCCGCGGCAGACATATGAATGAAGTAATATGTCATTTCTAACCGGAACAATTGTACTACACAACAAAAAAATAAATTTTGCAAAATTTCAAACCATTATTGTTTTATGGCATTTTAAAATTTAAACTTTTAAATGGTCCACCATATATATGCATTTATGGTTTTTCTGTATATATATATGTAGATAGGGGTTCACCATTGCGACTTTAGATGAGCTTAGATCGGCTGTAAATGTACATCAATTTGTGACCGGATTTATATTGAGGCTCTTGACCTTAAGGGTTATTCACCATCTTGAATAAAATGCGTATAAAATTTTGCACGTAATTTTTTTCCATTTACAAATACGAAATTTTGTGAAAAGGGTACAAATTTTACGTGAAATTTTGTTCACGATAAGGGCGATTGTCCCTACTATGGGTTCTGCTATTATGGGGTTTTAAACTACTTCATAATTTCGTTCAATTAGACAATATTTCTTATTTGTTAGTAAAATTACGATGTTTTAATATTTATAATGCAATTTTGCACTCATGGTGGGATCAAGGCGACGTTGTGTACTATGGGCTGTATTATGAGAAATACAGCTGGAATACAAACACAGATGTGATTAAGTTATGCTTTTGCATGACAACGCTCGGCCTCATGTCGCAAAAGTTGCCAAACGATTGTAAGAAACAATCAAATGCCGCACCCGCCGTATTATCCGAACATTGGTCCCTCTGACTATTGGCTGTTTCGACAGAGACAATGTCTTTTAGCATGTCACCGAATTACTTTTTTTTCAAGAAATATATAAAATCGGCTTCAAAGTTGGATCGCCTCAAAAGACGAGAAGTTTTGCTGAAACGGAATTCGAAAATTGGCTCAAAGGTGGGGGAACGATGTAAGCAGTGATGTCATACATTTGTATTTTAATAAATTTGTTAATTAATTATAGTTATTTAGCTAAAAAACGGACCGAATTAATCTGTACTCACAATAAGTAAATTATACTTATTTTTGTTGTAAATAGACTACGAAATACTTTAAATAAAAAAACGCACCAATAACCGATAAAACTCAGTGGGTTGCCAATCCTGCTTGATACACTGTTAGCGGCCTGAGTGTGAACCTGGGAGGATGGAATAGGTATTGTTTACGCGAAGGTACAAAATTCCGTCTTTCTTTCTACCGCGTCTGCTCGGGTTGGAGCTACTGCTGTTAGATAGCGCGTAATATCTAGGTGTCAGCCTGGACAGAACACCCGAGCTAAGGCGACAAGAGAAAATGTTTTGTTTAACATGTGTCGTATGGCCATGGGTAAGTCTTAAGGTGTTAGTCTTATTAGTTCCAAGTGGATTTTCGACATAGTGGTGAAGTCCATACTTACGTATGGTGCGATAGTCTGGTGGAGATTTTTGGAAAAGCTCACATATTTAATAGGAATATCCGGATCTGTACGGACAGTTAGGCTGCGACTAAGTTATTGGTGATGATGTGAAAGCCATGTATAGTTAAAAGAGAAGTCGAGACATTCAGACCTGGAAATTATCTGGGTGAGAGCTCATTCTAACCCCCATTAGTTAGAAGCCGTGACATCGGTATCATTATAACATTTGGGTTGCTATTCTCACTGTATACTGGGTAGCTAGTGCTCATGCGAGAAGACTTTGTCTGCATTTTAATGACTACAATAAGAGTTATCAGGATGAGGAAGAGGAGAAGATCTGTGTCCAATTTGTTTTTTGATATGACTGATCGCCTTGGCAGTTTGTTCTTGCGTGCCATATTGGACCAGGCTGACATAAATGTCAATGGGTTATATTCTGTCATGCATGAGTCTGATTGCTTCGTTTCGCGACTGAAGATGAACATGTAGTAGAACCCGTCAGAACTGATTAACATCGTCTAAACAGTCGAATTGTGAGTAGTTGAAATCAAAAAAGATTTCGTCGCCATCTTTAACACCGATATTTCTACAAGTAATCCCAGTGTGTTCAACCCACAGTGTTCACTCAAAGTATTCTTTAAATACTTTTTAAAAAATTTTCGGTATTTGCAACGTTTTTTTTTTTTAATTTTTAAGGTAAAATGAAAAAAAGAAATATTTGACAGTTAAAACCCACCCAACCTTCGCTTACAATGTTAGTTTCATCGGACCCATCTGACGGCCTATGCCAACGCTGTGTAAATGTGAATATGAATTGTATGCAGACTTTGGATGGGTCCCACTAACATTGTCAGTTGTCTCGGATCGAAGATGTATGTGGTAAAAATTTTACTGGGGACAAATCAGACAAATCAGTTGAGATTTAAAATGCAGTGGTATTATGAGGTAACTATATTTTAGATTGGACCTAATTATCTGTTGTGCAAATATTTGTAAAGTGTTTTCAACATGACAAGAAATTGATGCCAATATGAGCTCAATTTATTGTTCAAGTAATTTAATTAAAATTTAAAAAATCTTTAAATTTATACATATTTTTCTACCAACCTATTCTACTTGTCCCTGTTATATAAATCCCTTATTGACGCACATGTCAAATGTCATGTAAATTTATAAGTTTTCGTTTTCATTGCATTGTCTTATATACTTCTTGGTCGTTGTTGCTGATTTCCAATCAGCACGAGTCTCTTTTAAGGACACATAGGTAATGACAGAAGAAGAAGAAAAATAAAAAAATGTTTTACCTTTAATATCAAGGGCTCATGTGCCGTAAAAACACTTTATAACTTGTAGGACAAACAATACATCAACAAGCCATGACTTGAAGGTCATTGAGAGGAAATACTTACATACTGTGATGCATGCTAGTAATAATCTTTACAGCCACAGTAGCTATGGTCAGAAGTGAATTGATGTCAGTATAGTGACATTACATCAATGATGACAATGACAGACAGGGATACCTTAAGCTGGCAGTGATTTATGAATAAGTTTTTTTAATCAGTAAAATATCAATGCGATGTAAATGTTAAATGGACACTAACAAAATGCCATAAAAGGATACAGAACTGCAACTACAGTGGGTTAAAATTTACTTGTTATTGTAAGGCATGTTCATAAGGTATTGGAAATTAAATACGAGCAAGAAATGTTGTATCAGTTGGGCCATTTAAAAGTTTAAATTTCAAAATGCAATAAAACAAAAACGGTTTGAAATTTTGCCAAATTTATTTATTTTGTTGTTGTTGTTGTTGTTGTTGTGAAATACAATTGTTCCGGTTAGAAACGAAATATTATTTCATTCATATAGCTGCAGCGGCTGGCCTCACAGTACCCCATTCGAACGTACCAGTTTTCTAGAATTGTTTCGAGTGTATGGGGTCGTATCTCGGCAATGGCATCACGAATGTTGGCCTTCAAATGTTCAATTGCCTCCGGTTTGTCGGCATAACACTTGTCTTCAACGGCGCCCCACAGAGAATAGTCTAACGGTGTCAAATCGCACCTTCTTGGCGGCCAACTGACATCACCATTTCGGCTAATTAAACGGCCATCAAACAGTTAACGCAATAAATCGATTGTGGCATGAGATCAAACATCGTTCACATTAATACCATGAAGAGCGGGTACAAAAAAATCTGTTATCATGATGAACGTAATGGTTGCGCCGTCCTGATTTTCAAAGAAATATGCACCAATGATGCCTCCACTCTACAAGGCGCACCAAACAGGCACTCGTAATGGATGCATTGGCTTCTGTAAGATCACGTTTGGGGTTTTTGAGCCCCAAATATGGCAATTTTGCGTATTAAGATACCCACTAAGATTAAAATGGGTTTCATCTGAAAAGATATCTTTTTTTGGCAAAATCAACATCGTACAGTTTCTCATTGGCCCATCTAGCGAAGCTAAAATGAAGCGTATAGTCATGCAGCTTCCACTCTTGAACCAATTGAACTTTGTAAGACGTCATACTGAGATCCTTTTGCAAAATTGAACGTAAACTGGTGTGTGAAATTTTAAATTCCTGAAAACAATGACGAGTTGATGTTGATGGATTCTCACGCACACTCTCAGCCACAGCTTCGAATTTTCGGATGTACGCACTGCACGAGCACGCTTACGTCTTGGCACATCAACAATTAAACCAGTTTCATAAACTTTAGCAATAAACTTGCATATACCGAGCACTGTTGATTCTTCTCTGCGGCCAAATTTTATACTACATTTTCGTGCAATTTCCGACCGCTTGTGTTTGTTTTGGAAATACAGGGTGTACGCCGGGACACCTTAATTTGCGACTATATGAAAGAGAATGGATCTTATATTGATATATGTTTTATTTTATGTCGGCAATTATGTATGGAATAGACAATCAGATCAGATAAATGCCCGCCTCCGCTAACCTCACAAATGCGAGATCTTTTGAGCACATTTTTCATTACATTCTCCAGTGTTTCTGGTCGGTTTTCATAAACTTTGCTTTTCAGATATCCCCACAAAAAGAAGTCCGAAGCAGTCAAATCAGGCGACCGTGGAGGCCAATTAAGATCACCAATCCTTGAAATAAATTTTTGTGGAAAGAGGTTTCGCAGTAATTCCATTGTAATCCTGGCTGTATGCGATGTGGCAGCGTCTTGTTGAAACCACATGTTAGTCAAGCCCAAAGCATGCAGTTATGACGTTACAAAGTTTTCAATCATATCACGATATCGCTCCCCATTGATAGATACCGTTACGCCGTTTTCAGTTCCAAAGAAGTAAGGTCCAATGATTCCTCCTGACCAAATTGCACACTCGACTGACACTTTTAATGGATGCAAAGGTGACTGATGCCCAGAACCGACTATTCTATTTATTCACGTAACCATTCAACTGATAAAATGTCTTAACGATTAAAACACGTTACTTTACTGAATATTTTTCCATAATAAGTTTGCCACGTCTCTACTTCACGACTGCCAAATATGAACTGTCAAAACTAATGTTTACCAGAATGGCGGCAAAACAAAGTAGTATACCTTCCCGGCGGACACCCTGTATATTTCTAATAAATCCCAACGTTGCTCAAGCGTAAATCGATTCATTTCGTTCAGTGGAGATAATATACTGAATTTTGTGACAGAATAGAATGACATAAGTATTGCCAGATTCGAAATAAACGCTAGTTTAAATTTAAATAGATATAGGGTCCGCCAAATAATTTTTTTTTTTTTTTTAATGCTATAAAAAAAGCTACTGAATATTTTCTCAAATTTCTTTTTTTATTTGAAAGTACAATCCTTCCGGTTAGTAATGGAAAATAATTTCATTCAAATGGCTGCCTCGGCTGGCCATGCAGCAGCCTACATGATCGGTCCAATTTTTAAACACATTATCGATTGTGTGCAGCTATATTTCACCAATGGCTTCACGAATATTGTCCTTTAAAGAGTCAATTGTCTCTGGCTTGTTGGCGTAACACTTATCTTTGACGGCACCCCACAAATAATAGTCCAACGGTGTCAAATCGCAGCTCCGAAGTGGCCAAACGACATCAGCTCTGCGGCTGATAATGCAATCTTCAAAACAGAGCGCAAAACATCGAGTGTAGCTTCGGCTGTGTGGCACGTAGCGCCGCCCTGTTGAAACCAAATGTTGCTAATATCCTCCTCTTAAATTTTTGTGAACAAAAATTCGTTCAACAGGGCCCGATAACGATCGCCATTGACTGTAACGGCCACTTCTTGCTCATTTTCGAAGAAAAATGGCCCAATTATGCCTCTGGACCAAAATCCGCACCAAACAGTGACTCGTCTTGGGTGTATCGGCTTTTCAATGTATGCGTGCGGGTTTTCTGTGCCTCAAATGTGACAATTTTGCTTGTTTACATACTATCTTGTTTACATCTTCTATAAGTCGATCGCAGGCCCAGATTCCGATCGTTGTTCAAGCGTATACACAACCATATTCGTTCAGCGAAAGGATAAAACTAATTATCCGTCAAATCAGACATGAGCTAAGTGTTACCATTCACGAAATAAGCACTAGTTGAAAAAAAGGTTAGATGGCGGACGCTATAGATGGCTTACCCGATATAAGGGGTGGTATATATGCTACGTACGATAAAGTAAAATCGTTCTACATTATTAGTGGGCTTACCAAAAAGAGATTGTCATAATTGTATAGAACACCTCATCAAAATAAATGTTTTTACATTGTTGACATGAAGTCGTCAACTATTTGTTAAAAAAGTAATTCATTTAAGAAAGGAATGTAAAGAAGTCAATTTTAAATGGATTTACATAATTTACATGGTGTAAACGATATGTAATCCTAAAAGAAGTAAAATAATTTAAAGAAATAAAAAAGTCTCTATTTTATCTTAAATTCCTCTATAAATATTTTTTTATTCTTCATTTTTTATTTTATTTTTAATGCTTTAAACGCTTGATTTAATTTTTATACCAATAATTTTATTACAATATTTTTTACTTGTTTTTTTTTGTTTGTTTACTTTTGAGTTCATCTACAGAGGCGTTAACCGTATGAAAGAACAGTTTTAACTTGACTTAGTTAAACTACCACCAAACAGCCAACCAACACACTCTTTCGGTAAATGGTTTAAAGAAATACTACTTGTTGTCTGTCGCATTCAGATGCTTAAGCAAAAAAAATTCAATGAAAAACAGTTAAAACCAAACGTTTCTTTGCTAACAACAGCAGCTTTAGAAGCTAAATAAATGGCAATAAAAATAACAAAAACTGCCATAAATTTATATGCAATTCTCTCTTTATGTTTTTGGTGTATTTTCGAACGTTTTTCTATGTTTTTTTCTAATCTTTTTTATTATTTTTATTTCTTGTGAATTTAAGTGGGTTTTTCATTTGATTTTATTAAAATATTTGTATATGTATTTACAATAAAAAAACGTCCTCCTCACGTTTTCTTTAAAAAAAATATTAAAGGAATATAAAAAACCGCACATTTATGCACAATACAACTAAAGAGTACCAGAACGGGTAGTACATCAAGAGGTAATAATTTTTAAATTTATTTAAAACATGTGAAAAGGTACGAGTGCGTTTCCAAATTAGTTGACCTATAAATTAGAGAACATTTTCTTTTTTTCTCAACATAATCTATATTTACCCCGATACACATTTCCCAGCGATATTCAATAGCTTCTATATAACCCGTTTACTGTTTAATTCCTTTCATTGCTGGAAAATCTTTTACCACCGAGCTATTTTGTCGTGTTTGAAAATAGGAAATAATCCGAAGGAGCTACACCTGACAGATTACGATATACCGAATGTAGTACTCTGTGCTACGCCTACTTATACAATTTAGCCTACTTCTTGCTTGAATATATATAACAGCACCAAAGTTATTTGGACAAAGTTTAGAGACTTCCACTAATACCGTTATCAAGATAAGAAAAAAAATTAATATTTACTATGTATGGGAAATACCATGTCTGCCGCTGTGGTATGGTAGGTAAGACACCCGCCTACCGTTCAATACCAGAAAGAAAAAAAGAAAAAAGTTTTTGAGCAGCGGTATCACCTCAAAACATTAGCTAGTAACTGGTTATGAGTATTACTACTATTGAAAACTTCTCTAATGCATTTGTCGTTCGGAGCCGACGTTAAACTGTAGATCCCTTTCAACGAGTCTTAAAAATAGAATCGGCTGCAGCTCATTGACTGAATGAAGGTCTCCCCCATGTTCCTTCATGAAATGTTAAGGGAATTAATAATGTTACGAAAATGAAAACGCTGAAAATGAAAATTCACCACATTAGGGACTTATTATGAGTTTTCAGCTATAAAATTTATTGGCCTGTGTTAAGAGTGCTACCATCCGCATGTCTAACGGAGTTGCCAGTTCGATTCCTTTTTGTGTTTATAATTTTACACCATTTGAATTAACGTAAATAAATCGAAGATTCGTGTCTGTACTAGAATATTCGAAACTAATAATTAAATACTATAAAAAGAGTGCGCATTGCGGTTGGTGAGCTAGTTATCAGTTGGCTGTAAATAAATAAAGTTGTGTTTAAGCGAAAATAAAAAGTGTTGTATAGGGTGTTTTTTATAGAGGTATAGAACTTTAAGTCGCAATAAAACAACGATGGATTATTCGATTGACATGAATTTTATTTATCCGAAAGATAATCTTGTGGCATTACATTTTAAATATGATTTCTGGCATATGACCGCCACGGCTGGCGTGATGTAGTTCAATCTGGACGTCCAATTTTCGATGACTTTTTCCATTATTTGTGGCCGTATATCGGCAATAACACGGCGAAAGTTGTCTTCGAAATGGTCAGGCGTTTGTGGCTTTGGCGCATAGACCAAAGACTTTACATAGCCCCACAGAAAGTAGTCTAGCGGTGCTAAATCGCAAGATCTTGGAGGCCAATTCACAGGTCCAAAAAGTGAAATTAGGCGGTCACCAAACGTGTCTCTCGATAAATCTATTGTGGCTGTGTGACATTTTGACATCTCCTAAACATCATGGACATTCAATTCAAGAATGAAAAAGTTAGTAATCATGGCTCTATACTGATGACCATTGACTGTAACGTTCTGGCCACCATCGTTTTTGAAAAAGTACAGACCAATGATTCCACCAGCCCAGTTTTTCTGGATGTAACGGTGTTTTCACATACACTTGAAGATTACCTTCACTCCAAATGCGGCAGTTTTGTTTGTTGACGTAGCCATTAAAACAGAAGTGCGCTTCATCGCTAAACAAAATTCGCTTATGAAAATAGAAAAAAAAAATTCACTTATGAAAAATGAAAATTGCACTACTTGCAAGCGTTGTTTAGACTTGAGTCTATTCATGATGAATTGCCAAACCAAACTGAGAATAAATCACTCGACAGCTGATAAATCGGTCACCATCTTGGCAAGTAATGCCAACTTAAAATTCTATACCTCTATAAAAAACACGCGATATAAGCGAATAGAAAAAATGGAATTGTAACAACAGCAAACGTGGAGTTTATTTTAACGCAATTTAAACGAACTTAAACGTTTTAAAAAGGTTAAAACGTAACAATATAATATGGGAAATACCACAACCACTAAAACTATATCAGAAAACGATTTTCCCTTGTAGAACATTTCAGTAACACAACATTACGTTTAACACAAACGAAGTCGTAAAAGGTCCTTGGGTTAGTAGTAAAGCTTGACCTTACTCTGTTCAAGTACTCTGTATACCAATAATGATTAAACCTAGCAAAAGTAGCACTTGATATAGAGTAGAACAAATAATCAAAACAAGACCCCGATTTCACAACCTCCTAAACAACCGCGATTTTTTTATTTCTTAATCTTGCCAATCTATCTTCATAAATACTGAATGTGGTTCTATTCTGTTGAACCAAAAAATAAAATAAGAATTGTGTGCTTGACTGTAAACATGAGAGCAAAAATAAAAACAATTAAATGCACTTGGATTTGATTTTTGGGTATTTGCTATTTTGTCTGAAAAAAAAAAAAAAAAAAAAAAATTCATTTATTGTTTCTGTTTTCGTAACTTATGGCCTTTTTTTTATTTAAAGACCATGTGATTCTGTCAAGATGAACCAGAATGTACACTAAGTAATAATTGTCTAAATTAAAAGCAATTCAAAACTTTTTACTTCAACTTTTACAACAGACTGTTGGCACATGTATGTACTTGTGTAATGGTTTATGGGGCAATTGTGTCTCGCCTTAGCTGGTTGCTGTGGCATGGTTCTTATCATGTAAATGTATTTTTTTAATAAATTTTTTATCTCTACAACACTTCTTATTTAGAGTTGTTTTGTGTTTTTTTTACGCGGCTGTTTAAATATGAAATAATACACCTGGTGGTTATAAAGATTTTTGGGTGAAATTTTCTTTCACTTTTTTTTTCTGTTCGGTTATAAATTTTTATGACCCATGTGGATGAGTTTATATGAATGCAGCAGATTATCAACAAGTGACTTAATAAATTGTTCTGTAGTTAATAAAGTACTTTAGAGTTGGTTTATGGCAATTTGCATTGATTTCTATTATTACATTTAGCGTAGCATTTCTGTAAATCTTTGATTTTAATAGCGTTTAATAAAAAACGATTCATAAATTTATTATCCAATCACAATGGAAGATTTAGCCATAAAATATTTATTTCAATATTTTATGGGACATCTATTGTGTTAATGACTGTCCAGTTTTCAGGCGAAGTGCAATAACTCACATGGTTAGTGAAGTGTATCGCTTATGTGCTATTTAAATAATTCAGTACTTCTTAAACGTTGAGCTTTAAAAACGTATACACGGTTTTTGTTTTAATAAGTTCTTAAATCAAATATTTTTATGGTAAATATCACGTTCATACATGGTGTTGTTCTCTATGAGCCTTTGCCATATATCGAATAGCTGCTTTATAATTCAACGTCAATAGAACCTTCCCCTGATGTAATCTGCTAAAATTTTCCATAACGCATTTTTTTGGCTACGGAGACCACATCTGCAAAATAAAGCGCACCCTAGCGTGCAGGTATCCGAGCCTACTACCCTGCGGGTACCAATCATTCTCCTTCCTGGCTATATCATCTTCTGCCTTTCGTAGTGTTGACTAATGCAGTTCCAAAAAACGTTTTGTTATTTTACCTTCAATTGACTGCTGGTCGACTGTTCTACTCAATTCTGTCTTCGCTACTATACGTAGAATTATCCGTGGTGCCATGTTCTATGCTTCGTATCCATATAAAAGAGTAGATCTTACGCTTCAATTGAATATTAAAAATTTAGTCTCCTACGATCTGTTTGTTAATGATCACACTTGTTTTAGCTGTGCGAACGTTTCTTTTCTTTTACATTCCAAAGCATTCTATATCGCCGAGTGGGTAGAAAGTATCAAAAGCCTTCTCAAAATCGATGAACACTAGGAGTAACGGTGACCTCCATTGACTGTTCTACGTTGATTCGGAGACTTTTAACATGATCAATGCAATATCCTCCTGCGCAAAAGCCTGTTTCCTCGCATCTTAAAGACTGTAGAATTGTTGGTAGACGGTCTTTTGTTTATGATTTGAGCCATTTTTTTTGCTCACCATGCTCAGCAGGCTTGGCAAAAACCTCACCCACCGAGTTTTATTGGGTTTTATAACTGCTTCCAAATTTCGTTCAATTCTAAAATATTTTTTATTTGTTGGTACAAATACGTACGTTGTGGTAGTATTTATAATGCAATTTTCAACTCTTGGCAGTATCAAGGCGGTATTGGGTTCTATGAGCTGCTAAAAATCGTTGATCGTAGCGGACTGCAATTATTTTGTTTAAACCATGCCATCCTCCATTAAGCTGTCTATTAGTAGAAGTAATTATTGAACGCTGACAGATCCTGGGCAGAGGGGAATATTGCCTTATTGTTAGACTCACCTGGCCTAGATTGGATCGTCGGCGTTCCAATCAGTTGTTTAAATTGGATCATGGGAGCATCTCCTCTACTGTGGCTATCCTCATTGGGCAGGCACGCGCAAAGGCTGCGTTTACCGGCGAATGACTTCTGCCGAGGTTGTAGATCGATTGGGAAAGAGGAGAGTGTGGCCCAGTTTGCCAGTGTCCGTCTCCAGCTAGACGTAGATTACTTACACTTGCTTCGATCTTGCTCGATAGCTTATCGGAACTATCGGCTATTGATATCAGGTTAATAGCCAGGTTCATTAGACTGCAGGTCTGGTTTCCAGCTTGATTTACGGGATTATGCATCTATGTGAGACATCTGGACTGGTAAATATGAACTTGGCGGCTAACAGTGAAGCCCCTCGCTTCATGTGTGCTATCATAACGGCACGCTATGTGTACTTTAGAGTGCCTTGACTCAACGAGGCTGCCACTAACCTAACTTAAACCATGTATTATAAGAAAAACGGTCAGAATATAAAGACAAACATGGTTAAGTTGTTCTTTTGCACTATAACGCTCGGTCTCACGTCGTAAGATTCAATCAACTGCCGCATCTGCCGTTTTCTCCTAACACTGCTCCTTTTGACTATTGGCTGGTTTTACGGATACAATAACTTTTGACCTGCCACTGAACCACATCTTTTGAAGATATATAAAATTGGCTTTAAAAGACGATGTTTTTCTGAGACAGGATACGAAAATTGGCCAAGAGGTAGGGAAAAGATGTAAGCAATGATTTGATAAATTTATCAATTCATTATCTTTTGAGCTAAAAAACGGTCCGAATTAATTTGATTAATTTAATTTAAAAAAAACCCACCCGGTTTTTTTTTAAATATAATACCCAATAAAACCCGGGTGGGTCTGATTGGGTTGCCAACCACGATGCTCAGTAAGGTGATGAGTCCCTCCAGTTTTTCAAATTAGTCAGTTCGCCTTTTTTGGAGCTCCACAGGCATATTTTAGATTCCTAGAATGCCGCTATGACAGGAGGTATTGATTATGCACTGATGTTGCAATCTACCTTTAAGACAAGAGATTTATTTACCTTGATAGGTCCAAGTGATTCTACGATCTCTACTAACTAAGTATATCGGGGCTTCCGTTGGTATATTGTTGTTTGGAGTGTGTTTCACGCTTGACAATTGTGTTGTGGATATTGTTGAAAGCATCGTATGATTCCGTCTTGAATAGTTTTTCTTAAAAACGAATACAATTCAATAATATTTACTCAGTATACCCCTCCAGATAGATAGTGGCTATGAAATATTGTTTCATATGATACTAAAAGTTTAAGGTTATAACGTTTAACCTTTAATTTAAAAAGTCTTTGTTGTGGGTAATAACTTACTTTGTCGATTGATTTTGTTATGCTCGTCGTAACAGCAACAAAAGATTCAAGGGCGACATAAAGAAAATTTCGTTTTTTTTTTTTTTTTGCTTTACAACTTTTTCAAGTACAAAAGAAAACTGAAAACAATAAAAAAAATATCTTTGCAAAGACATGGAACATGAACAGTCAGCTGATGCATCAGCATGAGCTGTTACTTTAAAACTTCAAGGTCCATTCTGCCACAATTTCTATGAGAAATTCAAAGTCAAATTATGGCTCATAATAGAAAAGCATTTAGATGACTTCATATAGTAGTAGGTGGTGGTTATAAAAGATTTCAGATTTAATGGATTTTTTTCTCTCTGCGGTTTAAAAACTTTAACAAGCAAAAACTGCCAATTATTTTCAAATGCTTTTAATTTTAAATGTTTTTTGTTTCCAAAAAATTAAATTTTCTTTTTAAATTTTTAACTTTCGTTGCAAATATTTGAAATATTTTTAATACATACGTACACATACATATATTTCATTATTTGTTTTCTTTCCCCTTTTTATTCACATTAAAGTTCAAGTTCACTTTTGTTTGTGCGTGTGCCTGTGTTTTGAAATGAATGAATTCCTTCTATCCGGTCGGTATCAAAATGATTATCTGAAATGTGACAGCAAAACAAATTGATTAAAATTAATGGATCTGCTGTTCTATTTATTTTTTTGCTTTATAGACCAATTTTAAGATTTGCGTTTTTTATTTCTTTACTTATTGTTTATTTTTTAAGCGCAAAAAACAGATTTTGTTAAACGCCTTCATTGCATATTTAAAATGACAAAACAACGTAAGCAAACTTCCTACATTGACGATGATTATAAATGAGAAATGAAACGAAAAGTCAATAAACTGACTGCATAGCCACAACCATCATCACCACCACCCCCTACAGGCACAGTACGTGGTTGGGCAAACCAAGGCACATGACTCAGAATAAACACTATATAGAAAAAGATATTAAATTAGATGATAGAAATATTTTTGTTACCTTTTTTTTAACATTTTGTAGCGAAAGGGTCCTTTTATAAGAGTGTCCACTCCAGACTTACAAATTCCCTGAATTAAATAAAATTTTGGAATATTTTTTCGACACATTTTTTTATTACCATGAGGATAGTTTTGTGAGATGTAAAGGGTGATTGAACCCAAACGCAAGATCTTAATTGTAAATAAAACAAAAAGTTTTCAGAGAATTATCTTAATATTTTCTATTACGATAGAAGGATCTGTGGCAATTATGTGTGAAACAAAATATCGGCCAAATGCTAGCCTCTATCCGTCGGTCCATATTTTCCATGACACTGAGACATAATTGAAATTCAGTGTAGTTCAAGTACCGAATTATCCCATTCTTTAGGTCTTGAATTGTTCTTGGCTTATTGACGTGGACTTTTTCTTTTAAATATCCCCAAAGTAAGAAGTCCAACTATGTTAAATCACACAACATGAGATAACACGGCCATTGTAAGTCTCGCTCAAAAGAGCCATTGTTTTGTTGGCTGTGTGGTCAGTGGCACTCTCCTTTTGGAACCATATATCGTCCGAGTCCATATTCTGAATTTCTGGCCACAAGAAGTCCTCAAATTTGCCCAACCTTTACAAATAATTATTTATAAATCTTTGTATGGTAGGTACCACGTCCACTTGTCCAATCCTATTCATACTCGTATTTTCTACAGAGCTTAAAATATAAACACTGATTCAACGTGACAAATCTTATTCAAATAAAGGGTCCGCCATTTAACGTTTCTTTTTAACTAGTGCTTATTTCGTGAATGGTAACACTTAACTCATGTCTGATTTGACAGATAATTAGTTTTATCCTTCCGCTAAACGAATATGTTTGTGTATACGCTTGAACAACGCTGGAAATCTGGGCCTGCGATCGATTTACGGAAGATGCCGATTTTGCCAAAAAAAAATCATCTTTTCAGATGAAGCTCATTTTGATCTTGGCGGGTATGTAAACAAGCAAAATTGTCGCGTTTGTGGCACAGAAAACCCGCACGCATACATTGAAAAGCCGATACACCCAAGACGAGTCACTGTTTGGTGCGGATTTTAGTCCAGGGGCATAATTGGGCCATTTTTCTTCGAAAATGTGCAAGGAGTGGCCGTTACAGTCAATGGCGGTCATTATCGGGCCATGTTGAACGAATTTTTGTTCACAAAAATTGAAGAGGAGGATATTAGCAACATTTGGTTTCAACAGGACGGCGCTACGTGCCACACTGCCGAAGCTACACTCGATGTTTTGCGCCCTGTTTTTGAAGATCGCATTATCAGCCGCAGATCTGATGTCGTTTGGCCTCCTCGGAGCTGCAATTTGACACCATTGGACTATTATTTGTGGGGTGCCGTCAAAGATAAGTGTTACGCCAACAAGCCAGAGGCAATTGACGCTTTAAAGGACAATATTCGTGAAGTCATTGGTGAAATACAGCTGCACACAATCGATAATGTGCTTAAAAATTGGACCGATCGTGTAGGCTACTGCATGGGCAGCCGAGCAACCATTTGAATGAAGTTATTTTCCATTATTAACCGGAAAGATTGTAATTTCAAATAAAAAAAGAAATTTGAGAAAATATTCAGTTTTTTTTATAGCATTTCCAAAAAAAAAAAATTTGTTTGGCGAACCCTATACCTTTAAAATGAGCAGAGATAAATAAATAACCGCCTACGGTGTCATCTGTTGGAAATTTTTCGACTTTTTTCCTCCGAACAAAATCGCGAAGGAATTTCAAATTTGGTTCAGTCGATTTCAAGTTTTAAATATCCGAACAAACCACAATCCATTTTTATATGTAAAGATTTTCAAAAGTTTTCTGGGTAACTAATTTAAAACAAAAAAATATTTAACGATCTTTTTTTGACCCTGAAAGGGTTCAAAATTATTTGACCAAAAAAGATTGAATGCAGTCGTTGACTATTCACAAACTTATTTCACTTTCCTAAAACAGAACACCTTAGAATGATGGTATTGAAAGATATTTGAATTTTAGGAGTGCCTAAGATTTCCCTTTCAGGTTGCATTTATATGAGTTGATCTAATTGGAATTTGTTATTCTTATTGGTATTGTTTAATATTTATTTTGTTTTTTTTTATATATTTTTTTCTATTTTAAATAAACACTTATTTAACGTTGAGTTGATGTGGTGTGTTGCTCTTATTGTTTTACGTGTGTATTGTTTACTTTACTTTTTACTTCAATACTTGACTCAATTATTACTTGCATGTCTATTTATTACTTTGATTTCGTTATTATTTTACCAAAGCTTACAAGTAACAAATATTTGTTGTTGCTTTTATTTGTTATTGTTTTGTAATTGTTATATAAATTGTTGTTGCTGTTGTTGTTGTATATTTAAAGACAATGTATTGAAAACGAAAACTTACAAGTCAGTCAGTCTTAAGCGTAATAACGAATCTCATGGAGATGTTGTAGGTGGTGCGGTTATATGGTGGTGTTGGGGTTTTAAGTTGTTGCTGCTGATCATTCTACTACAACACAATTTTGTTTTAATTTAAACATGATTATCTCTATCTATCGGTCTGTCTGTCTATTTGTCTGTTAGAGACTTGTCTATTTAAAATTGTTTTTTTTTTGCAGTTTTTGTTTTAATTTGTAATTTTTTCCAATTCAAATTTGACATGCGATCTGGCCATATTTTGTTTCTTTGCTATGAAATTCAGAAAAAAAGGGAGGAGGTGGTTAAAGTTTTTTTTATAAAAAATATTTTTTTTTTTTAGATTTAATTATTGCGTCATAAACATGAAGTAATTGTCTGAAATTATTATTATTGTTAAACATTTACTTGAAAATTGTATTATTAATTCAATTTGGTTTATCTTGTTTGCTTTTGTTATTTGTTGTTAAGAGTTTAACAAGTTATTGCCTTCACTTCATGTCATATGTGGGTGACAATTTGTTAAGTTATGTCATAGGCAAAAGATGAAAATAAAAAGTGTTTTTGAAATCGAAATTTTATCTATAAATTTTTAAGGCATGAAATACAAATTTTTAATAGAAAAATAATTGGACTTAAAAAAATTTTTAATATCGCTTCATAAAAAAGTAGCAGAGGTTTTTTTGGTAAGTTTTTGAACAAAATTTTAATAATCAGGTACTTGATCCCCATAAGCATCTATGACCCTTTGCCTTATTTCGGGTAAGTTCATAATTCCATTCCAATGGTGTATCGACAAAAATGTTGGTCACGTAATTTTTAGCTATTCCTTAAGCAGTTGGCTAATTTTTTGCTACTTTTACTGCTGTGGCTTAGAAGTGGAATGCAGCAGATAAAAAACAACATTTTCGACACCCTCTTTTCTTCACTTTTTGTCGAGGCTAAGGGCTGTCGAAAGTGTCGCAGGCGGATCTATCTTTCTTAGTTCCCGAAGCGTCCCCATAAAAAGAAAACTCGCAAAACTCAAAACAGAATGCATTTCGTACACTTCGAGATTTTTTTGGAGATAATTATGCGCAAATTTTAGTGTGACAGAAGAGCCATCAACCTCGACTCGCCGTCGAGCCTAAAAATTGGAGATCTCACGAACATCACTGACTCAAGAGCTGATGCCTACTGACCATTTCAAGCGTCGTCAATACGCTGAATGATTAGTTGACCTCGGTGGATTCGTTAACAAGCAGAATTACCGCATTTGGGCAATTTAAAATCCACGAGTCATTGTTGAAAAGCCAATGCATCTACAGAGAGTGACTGTTTGGTACGATTTATGAGCTAGAGGCGTCATCGAGCCGTATTTCTTCAAAAATGAGATCGGCCAAGCTGATACCGGACTTCTTGTGGTCAGAAATTGAGGATATGGGCCTGGACTATATGTGGTTTCAACAGAAAGGTGCCACTTGCCACATAACCAACGAAACAATCAATGACCAAGTTATCTCATTTCGTGGTGATGTTAATTGGCGGCCACAATCATGTGATTTGACACCGTTGCACTTCTTTCGTTTGGGATATTTAAAAGAAAAAGAGAACGTCAATAACCCAAGAACAATTCAAGAGGTAAAGGATGAGGTAATTCGGTACATTAATGACATTGAACCTCAATTATGTTTTAGAGTCATTGAAAATATTGACCGAGAGATATTGGTATGCCATCGAAGCTGTGGCGAGCACTTGAACGATATTTTATTTCAGACATAATTGTCATAGATTCTTCATCATTATAAATATATTAAGATAAGTGTCTAAAAACTTTTTATTTTATTTACAATAACCATCGTGCGTTTTAATTGGAACATACTTTATAAGTCTATTTAGACAGACGAAAAGACTTAGAGATAAGAATCACCGTAAAATAAATGCACTTTTCTACGAGCTAGTACGCAAAGCCGAATTTGGAGCAGCTGATACGAAACTTTGAACATACGTTTTTGAAGCTGCCAGATAGCTAAAATGTGATTAATTAATGATTTAGAAAAACGACGTTTTCAGTCGGCTTCATAAATCAGAAAAATCCAAAGGCTTTAATGCCAGGATCGAGGAGGCTATAGCACTGAAATGGCTTGATAAGTTAAGAAAATTTCGGTTTTGACGATGACCGCTTTTCTCGCAGCGGAAAGCCTTTTAAAAAGCTCTTCTGAAAGAGGACGGTAGCCAAAGAAGTTGTGAAATGGCAGAAAAATGAACTGCGCTCCTAAAACGTTTCTCAATAATTTTCATTCAATGGGATCTACTGAAAAAAACCTATGACTTCACAACAACTTCAAGCCCCGTGCTGCACAAGTCATCTGTTGCCCAAGTATCCACGTATTCTTTTGACCTTGCTCCCACGGATAAACATCTTTTCCACTTCTTGGCGAACCATATGATTGGCGTTACCGTCAACAATGAACAGCAAGTTGAAAACTGACTTAACAACGTCTGTGATACAAGACCGGGCGATTTTTGACGGAAAGACATTGACAAAATTGGTTGAAAGATGTCAGCAACGGCAACGATTTTACCATAGTACTTGTGTTAATACTTATGAGACTGCATTGTCTCTCACAGTTTTTTCTACAAGAAGTTAAATTAACAACTGGAGATTCCTAGTAAAGCCATTGAGATCTATACCGATGGCTCCAAAATGCTGGACAGACTAGGCTGTCAAGCGGAGGTTATGGTCATACTAAAGGCTACACACTGTTTGTTAAATATTGAGTTTCTCTTTTAAAATGTTTTCTAACAAACGTCACTTCGCATGTTTGTTTTTGAAATTACGGATCATCAAAAGGTCACTTTTATATGGATTCTGGGTCGTTAGATACCGTCGGTAATTGCGTTGCTAAAGATTCAGCCTCTCAAATCATGTCATTTGCGACCTCAACACGGTCAAAATTGTAAAAAATCGCCAGCACGCATAGAGATAGATGTACTCTTGGCTACGTAGCTTTTGTGAATATCAAGCTATGACGCTAAGATTTAACGGCAATATCAACAACAGATGTACCAACTTAACAAAAAAAAAAAAAAAAAAAACGGAACGATGAGGACACCACACGGGGGTTATTCCGGAAACTTTTTGATCAAGATGGTATTCCTTCCTGATAAATTATATATTATCAGTCCTCCCTTATTGGAAATCCCTTTATTTACACTTTATTAGAAACACTTTAAAAACAATGACTCAGCGGATCCTTGTCACTTCGTTGTTTTGTTTTTAAGAAAATTTATATATGTTATCAGTCCTGCCCTATTGGAAAACCCTTTATTTATACTTTATTAAAAACACTTTAAAAACAATGACTCAGCGGATCCTTGTCACTTCGTTGTTTTGTTTTGAAGAAAATTTTAACCAAATAAACTGCATTGATATGATGGCGGTGTGGTGAGTAAATAGAATTAAAACAAATGGGGTGAGAAAAAGTGTGGCAATAATTTGTTAAGGTTTGAGAGAGTTATTGCAAGAAAAATAGTGGAACAGGATAAGTGAAAAGTTCGGGCCTAATTTGCATTTATCGTGTTCATTGTTCTATAGCAAATGTCAAAATCTTTCGTTATCGAAAACGATAATTATAGACAAGCAATTTTTGTTTTTGCTTGCTTTTGCTCCCCACTGTACACATGTAGGTGTAGGTGTAGGTGTATGGGTGCTTGAAAGTATATAAACGATCATGCAATTTTCTTTTCTCATAGACGGTAGTGATGTTTAGTTGTCAGCATATAAAACTGCACTATTTGACTGTCTTATTTGCTTGGCTTTTACTGAACAAACACACCACACTGTCAGAGTTTGTGTGTCTATCAGCGGCTTAACTAAATGGTTATTTGTTGCTGCTTTTGTTTTTTGTTTTGCTGGCGTATTATTATTGTAGCTGTTGGGGTTGCATGTTTATCATGAGTTTTCAAAACAAAATATTGTTGATTTTTCCTTTTTCTTTTAACATTTTGTTGTTGTAATTTGACTTTTATTTTTTTCCTTAATCTTTTGTTTTATTGTATCAACGTGGTGTTTAATGCTATTTTAGCTGTTGTTGCTGCTGCTGTTGTTGTTGATTATTTGCTGTCAGTATTTCTTATTATTGTTCCTTGTTATGTGGGAGTTTTTTTTTTATTATTAATTAATACTCGCGTTCGTACTTGTGGTCTCATTCATATGAATTTTGATTTTGACTCACAGTTCAGTTTTGTTGTTGTACAATAAAATTAAATAAATGATCTGTAATAATAATAAAAACAAAAACCATGTGGAAAAATGACGACTGATATAGTGCAACAGCACAAAAGAAAGAGAAATAAAAATGAAATAAAATTAATAAAAATTATTTTATTTTTTTGTATTTATTTTATTGCGTTGATCTTAATTAATATATATTTATTTTAACTGTGATTTTGTCATCGTAATGGCTTTTAATTTCCGGGGCGTGCATCATGTGTTGGCCTTTGTGTGCGTGAGCGTTGTTTGATCTTAATACTTTGTTCTATCGGGTGTTTCTTTAGAGATTTATACTTTGAGTTGGCAGCAATGCTTTATTTGACAACCGATTTAACAGCTGATATTGGCTTTTTGTTTAGTTTGGTTTGACATTTTATTATGTATAGACTTAAGTACAATAGGGCAACGCTTACAAATTGTGGAAATTTTTTATCAAAATAATGGTTCTGTGCATCCAATTTAAAAACTCAAAATTTTGTTCTCTGATGAAGACCACTCTTTTGGTTGAATGGGTACGTAATTTTTTTTCCTCCGTCACTCCTCTAGCGAGTATATTGGCTTTCCACAAAGCATCTATTGTTTTGTTTCAGTGTCTTTAATCAATTTGATATTTTAAGCTAAGTAGATGATTAATCCGCTGTAGCTTCCTGCATATGATTTTTTTTTGTAGTGGTGAAGATCCTTACTAATTGGTGATGATCTTTACTTTAGCATTGTAATTTTTTCCCAGTAGGTGGCGTGATTTTCCTGATCATTCGTCTGATGTTTATCATCATTGCCAGAGGTATGCGGGAAGGGTCAGGGGGCTTTTCTCTTTTTTTAATTTTAGATGGGGTTGTCTCGAGAGAAGTTGAAGTTTTTTTTACTATTAAACATTCGAAACCACAATTACATTATTTCTTCGTCATGTCTCCCGCTGGGGCTCGAACCTGGGTCGTTTGTGTTGTTATCCGTGCGCTCTAACCACTACACTACGCTACCCCGGGTACGTAAATAAGCAAATAGTAATTGTCGCATTTGGAGTGAGGAAAATGCATAACTTTATGTCGAAACATCATTAAATCCACAGAATACTACTGTTTGGTGAGCTTTATGGACTATTGTGGTCATTGATGATCAGTATGTTACTTGTCAATAGTGAGCGGTATAGGGACATGATTCGAAATTTTTTCGTACGTCAATTAGCTGGGATTTATCTTGCTGACATGTGGTTCCAACATAACGGAGCCACATGCTACGCAGCGCGCGCTACAATTTATCGACTTAAAGAAACTTTTGATGAAAGTATAATTTCACGTAATCGTCCAATTAATTGGCCACCGAGATCGTGTGATTTAAACCTGTTAGATTATTTTCTTTGTGGCTATGTAAAGTCACTTGTCTACGTCGATAAACTAGAGACAGTTGAATACCTAGAAATCAACATTCAAAGAGTTATTGGCGAAATACGGCCGCATATGTTGCGAAAAGTTTGTTAAAATTGGTGTTCCAGACTGCATCTAGTACACGCTAGCTGTGGCGGTCACATGACCGTCTTAACACATTAATTTCCGTCTTAAAACATTAATTTCATAAAACTTTCTATCCAACAAAGCCCGTTTCATTGATATTTAAAATATATTTCTTTGTTTTATTATGATTTAAATTTGTGTAACTGTGTTTTGCACTAAAGCCTGTCTTACTTTACTTGCTCAAAAAATTCAAATATTTTTGAAGCGTAAGAATTTGTGTAGCTAACTATGAACTAAAGCTGCGTTCAGATTTGTCAAATATTTGACGGAAAAAACGTAACCACTATTTTATAAAGATATTTGTTATTTTATTAGTTATTTTTTTTAAATTAAGTATTTTAAAAATCTAAATATTCTTTGGTACTATTATTTTTTTTTAGAACCACTGACATAGAAGGAAATGTTTCTATAAAATAGTGGTTACGTTTTTTTGGTCAAATATTTGACAAATGTGGCCGTAGTTTAAGAAACGACGTTTATTAAATAAACTTTTTTAATAAATTAATAATTTCATAAAAAGTAGTTTTAAGTTATTTTATGAATTTTTAAAAATATTTTTGAAACCAATTTAATTAATCCGTTTTTTTTTATTTTTCTCTTTGCAGGTATTTATAAAGTTAAACGCAATTCCCTTAAAATAATTCTTAGGTGTAAGTACAAACTTCACAAAGATCATAATATAAAAACTCCCAAGTCTGAATGCCGAAACTTAAAAAATTTGTTTAAGCGTAAAAACCTTCGCCACATCAATAGATAACATGGCCCTCACACTAACACGTCTAGCTGAGTATCCACTAATCCGCTGAGTACACTGTTCTATAGCTTATTTCAGAAACTTAATCTGAAACTCGGTTGCCTTCTTTAGGTAAATATTTAAAAGTCAGTTAAGGTCCAATTCGTTAACCAATTTTCGATAAATTGAACATAGTCACCATTATTAAGAATAATTATGGAAATTTGTGTTCCCATGGAATATTTATTCCCCTCGGAGGAAAATTTATTATCGTGATATTGCCTTAAAACAGATATTCAAATTACAGGAAACTACCACTGCAGTTTGAATGTTAACAGGGAGAACAAGATAAGCAAAGTTTTTTTAATTGCCTTGTTTGTTTTTCTTGAGGCCAGTACTCAGGAGATGAAACATACTTATGCAGTGCAGTGTGCTGATACTAGGAAAACAGGTTGTGGGAAGAAGAATAGAGAGAGAAGTGTTTGGACGCTTGATTTAAACTTATCGAATGATCGTTCCACAATCAGTGTGGCTAAGAAACGTATTCTATTTGTAATGCGTTATGGAATTCATTGGCCAATCATTCAAAACGTACGATGTTGATTGTAAATAAAACAAAAAGTTTTTAGTGAATTATCTTAAAATTTTTTATTATGATAAAAGCATCTCTATGACAATTATATGTTAAATAAATATCGGCCAAATGCTCGCCTCGGCTTCCGTGGCATACCTCTATCCTTCGGTAATTATTTTTAATAACTCTGAGACATATTTGAGGTTCAATGTCGTTAATGTGTCGAATTATCTCATTTTTTAGCTCTTAATTTGTTCTTGGCTTATTGACGCTCACTTTTTTTTATATCCGTAAAGAAAGAAGTCCAATGGTATAAAGTCACATCATGTCGTGGTGATGTTAATTGACCGCCACGACATGAGATAACATTGTCATTGAATTCCTCACGCAAAAGAGCCTTTGTTTCGTTTGCCGTGTGGCAAGTGGCACCGTCCTATTGGATCCACATATCGTCCAGGTCCAAATACTCAATTTCTGACCACAAGAAGTCCGTTATCGGGTAGTCACGACGACGAGTCGACAATCTTTTCAGCAGAACGAACTGGACGTGCATGAAACAAACAAATTAAGTTGGGCAAAAAACTTACGTTAAGGTGTGATACACAATTAACATCGTGCATTATGGTTGGACCACCTTTTACAAAGGAAAGTGCTCTGCGAGAAAAACTGTGATTATTAGGAATCAATTCCTTTATTTCTTCATTAATAAACACATTCCCCCCCTCTTCTGTATGCGGCTGAGAAAGCCCAGAATACACTTTGAAGTACCGGCCCATACGTAAGATTTGTATTCTATCTTTGGTCGGATATAGGCCTTATAAATATTCATAAATAAGGTCTAATAGAGTATTTCTTCTTTCGACACCTGAAAAATGTGGTATTTCACTGAACGTCATAGTTAAATCTCATCCCTAGAACATCAATTAAAACCCGGGTGGGCTTAGTTGGGTTACCCAGTGGCTTGCTAACCCTGTCATAAATACAATTTACACCCACAACCTATTATGATGTAGTATAGGCGATAAACACAGAAAATCCCGAAAACTATTTAATTTATTTATTTATCTTTTTATTTTGAAATGGGGTGTCAGCTGATTTTATATCTGGTTTGACGTTGCACTTGCCTCAGACAGACATCGTCTTTGTGCTTATTTTGATTCTTTGGATTTCGATTTTCAACAAAGAAGCACACATGTGGTCTGGTCTTTTAAATATTCTTTACTTTTAGAAATGAAAAGGAAAATTAGTTTTTCCATGTTCATTTTTACACACACACACAAACACACACACACACACACACACACATGCACGCCAAGCCTACAGTAGTTCGGCAGTAGTTGGGGGAAAAAAAAACCAAAAAAGACAAAAATAAAAACAAAAAAGTGAATGAGTGAGTGACTGAATAAGTATCTCTTAGATACTTATATACTTAGACAAATTGTATATACAGATGTGATATTCTGTTGTATCTGTGCTCCATAGTGAAAAGATGATGAAGAAGAAGAAGATACTCTATAATAATCTATTATTTGTTTATTTTATTTTCATGTCGTTATTGTTGTTTTCGTTTTTAACACTATCTTTCTGTTTGTTTGTGTAATTATGTTTTCTTTTTGTTGTGTAGTAAGTAAGTACAGCGAATAGATAGATAATTAGAAGAAAAAAAAATTGGTATTTCTTAGTGCTTGTTTTGTAGTAAATTTTTAAACAAATTTGAATATAAAGACGGTATGTACGGTTGAACTTTGGATTTGTAACACTTGGTTGGCTTTTGGCTGCCTTGCGTGATGAGAAAATTGAATTTTTATGGAAACAAAACATAAAAGGTGGCTTTTAGTATTACAATGAATGTGGCAAGATCTACATTGTAGGCTAGTTCAAGTACTAAGTTTGATCTACAACTGCATCTTCTATCTACAAGAAATTAAAGGTGTCTTTTGAGATTAAGAATAATCGGTGGAGCAAATCTTTCGGTAACATCGGATTAACATCACTTCCACAAGCATTGCTGACAAGGTTTTAAAATTTTTAAATGCTGTCTTTGCCATCAAATAAAGACCCATTAAAAACTCTTGAGAAACATCAATGGATGGTTGAGGAGACATTTATGCACTTAAGGGTTGAATGAAAAATAAGTTTTTGGCAAAAGTGTATTTATTGGATTAGGAAATTGGATTCATTGTTTTCACTTGCTACATTTCAATATGTCAAAAGGACTAGAACTTTGTAATATGTTGCTGGTCTTTTACTGATTATTGGACCCTTGCTGAACTCTACAGCTTGGGTTTGACCCATCCTGGCAACAGAGCTACTTACTCTGAGTTGTCTGATACCCGAATAGAGTACTCAGTATTTGAAAAGAGACTAAATTCTAGTGCCATGGACACTGGTAACCCCCGGGACTTTGGTTCCTCTTACCTATGGGTAAGGCCATAGGTAAATATGCGTGGTGGTTCTGATATAAACCCACAGCGCAGTAGAAAATATTCTTAGCTTTGTATAAAGTTGCTTCGTAATCAATAAGAGCGCCATAGTGCAGATTTATTCAGTCTAGATTGCCGCATACTCCGTAATCGGCGCCGAAAATGAAATTTTCGCCTAAGAAAGTTAGTTTCGTTTCTTTTTTTTCGTAGCAAATGTATGAAATTTCATTATCGGTGCCTTGTAAAAAGCTATAAAATACTGTAGTCGTAAACTGCAATTCACCTGGGTGGTCAGTTGGTTCACGTGGTCGCCCATAGCTACTACAAGTGTCAAGTAGTGTCCCCGGATTTTGATAATTTCCACAAAACACTCAAATCCCCACGATGTCTGGAATGCCACACATCCACTTTGCCAGATTGAAATATCTGCGAAGATTACCTGGTCCAATGTAGGATATTGCAGAGATGTCGTATAGAAAGCACTCTCCGGAGGCCTAAACACGACGGCTCATAAAGGCCGAACATCCGCATAGTACACATAGTACATAAAATGGCCAATTATGCCTCTGGGCCAAAATCCGCACCAAACAGTGACTCGTCTTGGGTATATCGGCTTTTCAATATATGCGTGCGGGTTTTCTGTGCCCCAAATACGACAATTTTGCTTGTTTACATACCCGCCAAGATCAAAATGAGCTTCATCTGAAAAGATGATTTTTTTGGCAAAAGCGACAAATTCTGTAAGTCGATCGCAGGCCCACTTAGCGAAGCGAAAAAAACGTATACACAACCATATTCGTTCAGCGGAAGGATAAACCTAATTATCTGTCAAATCAGACATGAGCTAAGTGTTACCATTCACGACATAAGCATTAGTTGAAAAAAAAGGTAGTGGCGGACCCGTTAGTAAGCATGCTTCCCTAATTGCCGATATTTCTGTATAAAAAGCACTCGAGCCATCAGGAAGACTTTAGTGATGATTTACGTTTGCCTCCATCGTAAGACTCTGGATCCAACACAACACTACATCTTTGAGACAACTCACCTAACCCTTGTTGTATATGTTTCGGTGATGCCATAGATGATGGTCACATTGATATAATAACTGATCCGTCATTTTAGAACTTTAACTCTCATGTTTCATTTTAAAATACTGATCAGAGTTTTAAAAGACACAAATGATTTTGCGCCACTTTTAAAAGATTACAACAGTAGGCATGATGGTGATCAGTGTAAATTCACCTATGATGGTGTAAACTCACCTATTCGGCAAGCCTAGACTTAGCTAACCTAACCTAATGTTCCGTTGTTCTATTTTCAGTATTGATTGCTGATTATTGATTGTGTTTCTATTTAAAGACTGCTGGATGCCTTATGGTATTAAACAAAAATACTTCATTCTTTATGATATGAATAGAATTAGAATATGGTCCCCCGATACTATGACGAATTTCAGGATATCAGTGGCTGCCGGTAGTAGTTGCTTCCTCCTCAAATGTAAAAGTTCCAACCAATCGCCAAGTACGTGGCGATTCAGTTTGCTCCCAACAGAATCTGCAACTACTCCTATTATAAGCAAATGTTCATTGAGTAACAATGCCTGGTTATCATTCTCTGGCAATTTTTAGACTCAAACTTCTTCCTGTCGTAGTTGCTTAACAAAAGTTTGGACTGTCCCAGCGCCATTCTGCTTGAGTAGAGTATACGATTCTCGTTCTCCTCCCTTTCGGTAAGCGGGCGCACTACACAAAAGGGTTCTGTCTCCATCAGTGGCGTTAGGAGCTCCCTTTCTGGCCAGCTCGCTTGTTTCTTCATTCTACAGAATTCCCACAAGCCACGGGACCCAGCAGAGACTGACCTTATTATCCCTTCCCATACGGTTCAATTTACTTCGAAAGTCCCGTTCTAGCTTTGAATCAATTTCATATGAACTAAGTCCAAGTTGAGTTGTGCACATCTTTCTATGGCATGAACTTCTACGTAGAAAATGAGCCAAATATTTCCCATTCCCAAACCACTCGGTCTTGACCCATTCATTTGGTACATGAAGAACTTAGCAAACCTAAGTTTAAGACAGATTTAGCAAACTGGGGAAAGTTTCAACACCTCTGCGAGTCTTTTAATTCGTCCACACCAGTGATGGATAATATCAATAGGGAAACGGCAAATATTTGTAGAATTGTACAGCAGTCAGCCAATTATTCTATTCCGCAGTCATGGAAAAAAACGAAAAAGGTTCCTTGGTGGAATAAGTAATAGGAGAAACTGAAAGCGGAGAAGAATAAACTCTGGCAAATTTTTAAGAGAAACATGATAGAGGGGAATTTACTTTTCTATAAAAGGCCAATGCAAGATACAAGAGACTTGCAAAGAGAGAATCTATTTTTAAATTAACTTCTGCAATTACACCTAACACTCCCATTTGGAACGTATGGTCAAATATTAGGAATTTTACAGGGTACAGGGCAACACATGGAATTAATTGCATATCGTCGTTGGCAGACCCGGGGAAACTATACACAGATTATAAGGATAGGGGTAATGAATTTGGCAAATTTTGGTCTCCAGCTAAATCTTGACCCATCCATTAGTCACTTAATGGTTCATTCCCTGAAGGAGTAAGTAGAAGCCTCCAGACCGCCGCCTCTATTACTGTCTCTTCACAAACCGCTTTTCAAAATCATAGTGTCCTTGATCTTTCGTTATCAAATTCTCTACTTATGAAGTTGCGACGCCCCCCTGAGAAGTCATGCGTTTGACTTATGTTTTAGGTATTATCTCTAGGGCACGGTCGGAACGAACTTAGTTTTTTGTTGCAAACTTAAGAATCCATCCAAGAGCTCTGATGGCAAAACAAATTTCTAACCCTGTTAAAAGGAATTAATTGACGCTTTTACCAACTGTAGCGTGCATGGGTTTGTTTCTTCTTAATTTTTGTTCTAAAACAAAAATTATTTTGAAATTCTCTTCTCGATTATCGTTTTTTGTTTTCAATTCTTTTTTTTTTGTATGTCTCTAGTCTCACTTTTATGGTTTTTTGTTTGTTGTGTTGCCGTTGGAAGTGAGAGTCGGTACTTTCGTTGCAAATACACAATCTTTTCGTAGTGTAAACAAAACAGAAATACAAATTTTATACCCCACAGGCCCAAGTGAGAAGATTATTATTTTCATAGCCATACGAGATGCGAATAAAATGAACGAACAAAAGAATGAATGAATGAATGAATGGGGCTGCCTGAGTGTGTGCGAGTGAGTGAATTGTTGTTGATGATGACGATGATGATGATAATGATGATGAGCGAGCCCAGCAAATTTATACGATTCTTCAGTTGTGTGTTTAGTTTTACTGCTACTGCTGCTGCAAGTCGTCATTAATTTAAATTTTTTCAATCTTTTTTTTTGGTTTCTGTAGTACAATTTTTCCTTTTATATCTCACGTATTGTAACGAGCGTCTAAGAAGCGCATTTTGATATTGAAACTCGTCGAAATACCGCGACTAGACGTCTAAGGCAAAGAAATAAGAAAAAAAGTTAAAAAAAATATAAAAAATAAAACAACGTTAATAATAAAAAATAAAAACAAAATCTTTCTTATTTAGAAATAAAACAAAACAAGATTTTGTTGTGATTTAAAGCGTTTTGTATAAAACTTGGCATCTTAGGGACTTAAGATTTAAGATTAAAAACAAGTGCGTGTACAAAACAAAATAAAATAAAATAAAATAAAATAAAATAAAATAAAATAAATAAAAATAAATTGTAAATAAATGAAATTATTAAATTAATTAATTTTTATATGAGTAAATATTGCTTAATTTTATTTTAGAAAAATTATAAAAAAAATAAAATATAAAATTACCAAAGTTGTGAAAAAATAAAAAATAAAAAAGAGCAGCAATAAATAAAATTAAATCAAATTTCTAACTACGATGTTGGCCATTAAAGAGTGTCTTATACGTGAGGGAGTTTTAAATTTAAATCCTCCCGTAAATCCTTCAACTTTTAACAACAACTCATCATCGTCATCATCTACTTTGCAATATGATGCAAATATGCCGCCATATACTTTATACAGAAATCGTTATAGTTTTGGTTCCAATCTTAATATGATGCTGAATTCATCACCGCAAAGTTAGTATTTTTCGTTTTAAAATACTTTTCAGAATAAAACTTTGAAATTTTGCATGTGCTTTTCTTTTCTTTTTTGTTTTAAATAAAAAAAATGTTTGTTTTTCTATAAACAAATTCTTATTCTGTGTTCCACTTTCAGTAAGAAAAATCTAAAATAAGATAAGAAAATTTTAAATTATTTGTAAATAGAGTTTATTTTTAAACAGAAAATCACTTAACAAACTGCAGTCAATTAAAAAATAAAAGTACGCAGACATTGCGACATAAAACCAAATGAAAAAAGGCCCAGTAAAAAAAAAATCATTGAAAAAATGCAGAAAAAAAATACGAAAATATTTTAGAAAAAAAAAATAATAATAAAAATTCAACAGCTTCTTTGATGACAAGTTCCGAAAAATCACGAGTGTTAGAGAAAATTAAATAAATCAAGTGAAATCAAATAAAAATAAAATATAACGTCAACAACAGCAACAAAATAAATTATTTAAATTTGAAGGGGTTTCACAGTTTGTTATACGTCAATATTAGTCAACTATGATAGACAAAGATTAGAGTCTTGAATCAGACGATCTTAAAACAGCCAGATAATGTTAAAGGTCATTGCAGACTCAATGAATATTTGAATAGAATGGTAGCAGCTACAAATTCAATGTGCAGATTCTGTGAGGAGGTAACTGAACCATCAGAGCAAAAACCTGGTATTTGTGCGACATTGATCTCGTATTTAAGAAAGAGACACCTGAAAGGCGACTTATCGTCAGGGCACCGAAGCTGAGAGGTCTTAGTACTTAAAATACCCTTTTAGTATAATGCTCTTAAATACTTGAATAGAATGGGAGCAGCTACAAATTCAATGTGTAGATTCTGTGAGGAGGTAACTGAACCATCAGAGCAAACACCTGGTATTTGTGCGACATTGATCTCGTATTTAAGAAAGAGACACCTGAAAGGCGACTTATCGTCAGGGCAACAAAGCTGAGAGATCTCAGTACTTCAAATACCCTTTTAGTATAATGCTCTTAAATATTAACCCATTAGAGGAGAGTGTGCTTGATTAAGTACAGCTCTGTTGTGAATTGTAGACTGTTAACTAAGAATAATTTGCTATCATTGAGCCATTATTTTGAATCTATAGAAAACTACAAAGCTAGAAAATCACAAAATTGTAGTGTTTCCTGCAGCTAACTCTTGGCATTTATTGGTAAATGATAATCCAATGGCTCAATCCATGTTGTGCGGGCATATCGCACGATATTACATATCTGCGCCAAGGTAAACAAAGAAAATCGCTTCAATCTGCTGCAGTGGTTGAAAGTCTGCATCAAGATAAAGTTGAAAATTTTCGAAAATTTTCGCACATAGTAGTCGGTCGTTGGAGTACACCACTAAATTTTTTAAGAAAAAAATTTTTATTTTTATTTTTTCTTTCATTTTTTGGTTTTTTATTCCATTTTATTTAATAAATAAAGACAAATTTAAAAAGCTACACATACTTTTTATTTAACTTTTAATGGGTTAATTTTCTTATTTCGAGCAAAATATGTCTATATTCACACTAAACCTACCAATACTGCATGTATACCTATTTTTATTCATAGCAAGTAAAAGAACCCGTTGTGGTAGTTATGGCGAAATTATAATTTTTTTGACAAGAAATTCTGACAAATATTTAAAACGGGTCATTTGACCCGGTAGTGGTAACTTTAGTGTTAAATTCTTCTTCGCCTTAGTTAACTCTAAAAAACCCACTGCTTATATTACTCTTTAGTCTATGCCATGTAGCGCTCTCGTTCGGATTGTGAGTGAACATCGAGTGTTTCCCAGCTCACGAATAGCTTTTCTTATGCAAATATGTATTTATGCAGAATATGATTTACTTGCTCGATGCCTACAGCCTCAGTCTCCCATCGTATAATATCATTAAAAGGATTTTATCGACTAATTATGGTGTGAAAACTTTTTTAAATCGACCTGAAAGTTTGACATTATTTGTGTTGGTACTTAAAAAAAAGCAAATCTAAGCACATTTTTGCTTTTAAGGTTTACAGTGCGGAGACCACTAAATGCCCTCGTTTCAGTAGTGGATGAAGCATGTAAAAGTGCATTTAGATTGCCTGGTATTTCCAGTTTGAAGGCTGGCGACATAGTGAGGATATTGCAAATATTTTATGGGAATTTCTTCGATGGGATAAACGATTAGTTTTGCTACCATTAGCTTCCCCCAGACAACCACTGCTTAGTTATCTAACCAGTTCGCCTCCTCTATGAACTTGCTGATCAGCCATACAGTAATTGCCTGTAGAGCCTTAATACTAACCCAATTATGCCCAACGAATATCCTGAACCTAAGTCTCGCCGACGCCGGGTACTACAAAAGAAGATTTTTCGTGGTCTCCTCATCCTCCTTTAAACAGCGCATGTCTCCTCACTAGACAATGACCCGCAGATATCCTGCCTGTCAGCTAGTTAAGCAGCTGCTTAGACCTCTTCTCGTTCACCCTCGGCCAAAAATTTCTAGACTGTCGGAGCTTGCTTTCCTCCACTTATAATCAAAGATATTTTCGGCCTATTGCCATATACGTGGACGACAGGTAGAGATTGGTATAGCAAACCGCTCCCTCGCCGAAAGAATCCGAACCACAGTGCCCTGTCTAGCCGGCTCATCCGCTGAACATTACCCGAAATGTCACTGTGACCCGGTGATAAATGATTATAGTATATCATCAAAGATACTTTCTAGCCGGCTCATCCGCTGCACAATCGTAGTGGAATAATATCACGAATCTATGGATCAAAACATACTAGCGCTGAAAGTGAAACTTATGCATATGGGAACAAAATCTTCACTTGTATTACGAAATGTTTGAGGATAAAATCGAAGGGTTTGAGTATTTATGTGATGTCAGAGAATCGGGCAGCCTTAGGGGCTTTATCATCCTTGGTTTTTATAACAGGATTACTCTATTTTGGGTTCCTGGTCATGAAGACCATCCTGGAAACAAAAGGGAACATGGTAGCTCGCCGTGTTTCATTCCCACCTGAGTAATTTTTTGTTCTCCCTTTGGAATACGCGAGTTGGATGATTAACTTCTAGGCTGAGAGAGTACCTCCGTTATGAGACAGGCGAGGGGAATTATTTTGTTTTCTCCGGTTCTATTTACCGGGCATTCTGATTAGTGACTATCATCCTATTTTGGTAATTATTGGGTATGATTAGTGTAGGTTCTTCACGACTTATGCCGAGACATCTGAACGTGTAGTTTGTAAAAGCCTAACATTTTCGGCCCAGAGAGATGCTGTGGTGACTCTAAAAAGATTTCTTATTCTCTCACTAAATAGGATTACCAACTATACTCGGAGAAACAATCTGATGTGGTAAACGAAACATCCTTAGGCTCGCTCTGCGTTTTGGCCTTGACCAATAGAACATAACATATGACAAATTTTCTTAAGTTTCACTAAACGAAATTAAATTTGTTCCACAACTTCAAAAGTAAACAAGATTATCTTCTTCCAATGGCTGTCAAAAATAAACTATTGAACTCCGCTTGCTTAAAAGTTGGTATTAGTACAGCAACAGATTATTATTATAGAATTCTGGTTGAAAGTTTGTGTTACAGCTGGGGCCAACTATGTGTTAAATTTGATCATATTGTGAGCTTTATGGGTTTTAAAAATATTGCAAACTGACGATTTTTATTACAATTGTGTTCTAAAATGCTCTTCAAATGCTGCTGTAGTTTTATATCAATATTCTTTTATATATATGGTGAAAATCAGTATACAAATTAAAACTTTTTTAGTTTGTTTGACAGACTGTGATTAGCCCAATTATTTTATTATTAAGTGGCAATTCTTTATAAATTCACAATAAATTTACACCAGTTTTATAAGTCAATCAATAAAAATCATGAACGAATAGCTTTCATGTTTATTGAAAAATAAATTAAGATTTCAAAAATCACAATTTTACCAAAATTATTAATCACGTTTTTCAATAATTTGTTGTCAATGGTTGATACGTAATCTTGAACTGCTGTGGGATTATTGTTGTACACTTTCGATTTCAAAGAACCCCACAAAAAAAAAAAAACTAAACGTAGCAAATCGCACGATCTTGGTAGCCAATTTACTGCTCCTCTACGAGAAATAATGCAATTTTCGAAGTTTTCTTTCGAATGACCCATTGTTTCTCTTGCTGTGCGATAAGTAGCACCATCCTGTTGAAACCACATTTTCTCTGCGTCTAAATCATCAATTTTCCGTCACAAAAAGCTTCGGATCATCTCCCTGTTGGGATTAACATTGAGTTTTTAAAATAATATGGTCTGATAATAACTCCGGACCACAAACCACACCAAACCATAGTTTTTTGTGAATGTAATGGTTGCTCTTAGATAACTCTTGGACTCTTTTCACCCTAAATGTGGAAATTCTGGTTGCTGACGTAACCATTGAGCTGGAAATGGCCTTCGTCGGTGAAGACTATTTTGTTAAAAAAGAAATTCTCATTTCATTTTTGTGTTTCGATGGCCCAGTAAACGAATTGCCAACTGGACCAGCTGGAACTTATAAGACTTTAAATGGAGATCATGATGGAAAAGGTTGAATAATGCGGATCGTTTAATGTTCGAACGATGACGAATTAATGTTTTTGTGTCTTCTTCAACACTTCTGCTCACGGCTGCTATATTCTCGATTGAAAGACCACTACGTTGATAAATTCTGTTTTTGTTATCATGAACAGGTACAGTTTCTTCAAATTTCTCAACCATGAGCTCGATGGCACGATTTGTTGGAGCATTTACTCTACCGAATTTTATTCTAAATTTCTTAATTACATCTTGGAAATTTTTCGTGCTTTGTGCCTTCGTGTAACGTTCCATACTAACTAACCGGGATGTATTTAGTATCTGAAAATAAAAATTTAGAATATAAATTACAAGTATAATAAAAATGGCAGCAGAATTAAAACGATATCTCATTTTAGATACCCTTTATCTTTAAATTCTTTAATTCATATAACGATCCACAGTGGATCATAAGGCCAAAACAAATTCGCTATGAAATTTTCTTTCTTAGTTTCTTTAAAGCTAGGATCACACAATTGTCGCAAATGTGCCAATATAACACAATTTCAATTGTGCTTTATTGTCGTAAAATATACAAATTTTTTAATTTAAATGTTGGTACGTACTGACAACTACGGTTTCATAGAAGAACACAATAAATAATGGCGCATTTATGATATTTTTGTTGCCCTATTGGGCGGTCACATAATTGCCGCACCAATAATTGATGCATTTTGATAAACGTGTGATCGCAGCTTTAGAGTTAAGAATTATGATATTAAATACTCTTTGAGCAGAGTCTTTCTCTCATTACCAATCTCACATAAAAGATCTGCCAACGGACTTTGATTAGGGGCATTAGTGATGTTTCAGGAACCCTCTGAACACACAATCACAACTCAAAATCTGCTCAAATTTTTTTAATTGGGTAAAGATCTATCAATAAAATCAATAGGGAAAAATTTCAATAACATCTTTAATGAGTTAAGTTGCATCGGGTTAAACCAAAATGGTTTAAAAAAATAATTCTTTTAAATACGAGGGCGGATTGGCAGCACAAACACAAAAACTTTTTATTTCTTAGAAATTACGATCTGTCAAACGTCAGCTGTTAAAATTTTAGCCAAATTCATCGATTAGTTTATTTGTTGCAGTCGTTTGAAGTAAGCAACTTCTGTGTTTGTTGGAAAATAGAAAAAAGTGTATTTCGTGTAGTGATTAAACACTATTATTTGAAAGGCAAAACGGCGAAAGAGACAAAAGAAAACCTTGATAAACATTACGGCGAATTTGCTCCGTCAGATTATATGGTAAAATATTGGATTGCTGGACTTAAACGGGGCCGAACAAGCACTGCAACAATACCATCAACAGGAACGCTAAAAGAGGTAGTTACTGAAGAAAATATCAAGAAAATCCTCGATATCGTTATGAATGATCGCCGGGTCAAAATACGTGAGATTGCTGAAATGGTAAACATATCATATGAACGTGTGTTCAACATTTTGCATCAACATTTGCATATGACGGCAAGACGGGTGCTGCGTTTGCTCAGTGTTGAACAAAAACGAGTCCGACAGATCACTTCACAGCGGTGTTTGGACATGATAAAGCATAGTCCTGCTGATTTTTGGCGTATATTAATAACTGTTGATGAAACGTGGGTCCACCACTACACACCTGAAACCAAAAATCAATCGAAGCAATGGATGAAAGCTGGTGGAAGTGCTCCGAAGAAGGCGAAGACAGCGAAATCGGCTGGCAAGGTTATGGCCACTGTATTTTGGGATGCACACGGAATATTGCTCATCGATTATCTTGAAAAGGAATCCACAATCACAGGAGAGTATTATCGTGCATTATTGGATCAATTGGTTGATGCAATAAAGGAAAAACGACCACATTAAAACAAGAAAAAAGTGCTCTTTCTTCAAGACAACGCACCGGTTCACACAGCATTAGATACGATGCTAAAACCACGAGAAATCCACTTCGAATTGGTTGATCATCCACCTTATATCCACCCAGATTTAGCCCCTAGTGACTTTTTCCTGTTTCAAAACTAGAAAAAATGGCTCGCAGGAAAAAGGTTCATCTCAAACGAAAAAGTGATTACCGAAACTAATGCGTATTTTGAGGAGTTCCCAAATTCGTTTTATTTAGATGGTATAAAAAGGTTGGAAAATCGTCTTACTAAGTGTATTGAGCTAAAAGGAGACTATGTTGAGAAATGAATGGTTTTTGAAAAAAAAAAATGTTTTTTTCCTACTTAGGTAGCTTCAATATCAATCCGCCCTCGTAATCCAATATCAATATCCAATATGATCTATCTATATTACTGGTCTAGGGAGGGTTTGCTTAAATAGGAATTTTATTTTTTTATTTTGATGAGATCGAGTAGTATAGGTTATCAAATTGTCGGACTCTATCAAATATGATTTTCTTACTTGTATACTCTGTTTTAGTTCATGTTATCGCTTTGAAAATTTTGTAGAAAAAAAAATCTCAATTTTAGTTACTAAACACAATAATCCCAGTTATCTTATACGATTTCCTTCGCTTCAATGTAAACAACGTAACTACCATGCATGCATGACATTCATATTCACTCTGGTAACCATCTCAGCTCAAACTAAAAATGCGACGAGTATACGTGCAAAGTCTAAATATGAGAATGGATTATAAAAGAATAAATTAAGCGACTTGGGATTTATTTTCTCATAATAATTTTCATTTTCTTTACAATTCGACGACAATATAAGCATTTTCATAAAGAATTTCCTTTTCATATTTCGTGTTTCGTTTTCATATGGTTTCCATTTCATTTTGTTATTATTTCTAATAAAAAACTTATTTATTTTAATGTTTTGTTATGTAAATAAAAAAAGTACACAAGAATAAAGACCATAATCAGCATTTGCAAAGGAGAAGTGGTGGGGGCAGATAAACAAATGAAAACAAATTTGGTCTCATTGTTGGAATCCCCAATTACGTGGGTACTATACACTCAAGTATGTAGTGTTGGCTTATATGGTTACAGTTTTTGTCATATGTAGAAGATGACAGCAAGAAAATTTGAAAAAATGAAAGGAATTTAAGAAATCTACAACAGTGTAGCTAATTGTATTGTCTACATGACCTTTACTCCTCGTCTCCTATACTTTTTAAAAGTGAATTGTTTATTTTATAAAAGCAGAGAATAAATTCTGTCGGCTGTTTTTATGTTTGAATACCCTATATTATATACTTTTAAGTAATATCTTGGCTATAGATGTTGCGAAGACAAACAAAACAAAAGTAGACGCAACCGCCCATACAATCCAAATAAAAGTATATCCACAAAATTGAGAAGTTTGTTCAACAATCGGTAAAAGTCGGTAGATTTTTTTGGCTAAATTCAAAGAATAGAGTCTCGCCCTTGTTTTAGTTCCAATAAGAAAACGGAGGTAGCCGGAGTTAACTTATTATTATTATTATTTTTTTTTTCATGGAAAACTGTAAACCTTTTATTTTATAAACCCATTTTAAATACAATCCAAATAATTTTTTTTAAATTTTATATATGTTAGTAAAAAAGTCTTACACATATTTGCCATTAAGTTGCATGAAAGTTTTCATCAGATGAGCCGGCAACACCACCTTCTTAAATGTGCCTTGTTCAGCTGTAAGAATAGCGAGTTTGGCAATTTTTGCATATGAACTTTTTAAATAAAAAATTGAAAAAACTCCTCTTCAAATTTTGGTTCATATTGTTTCATGATTTAAGAAACCTTTGGGATTTGGAAAAAGGTTCCTCTATTTTCTGCCGAGTATACGACGATACAGGGGAGTCGGAGACTATGGCTCTTCGATGGCCTGGGTGGCATAGCGTCAGCTAGGATATGCGATCTGGAGAGTCGTCTGGCCAGTGATCGTTTCGATATCTCGGCAACGAAGACATTTACACTTTTTTATTGGGGCATAGTTATCCCTCCATTTGGTCTTGTGTAAAGCATTCATCTTGCTCTTTCTATGATCTATTGCCTTATTTTTTGTATTATTTTTAAATTTTGCTTGCAACCTGTATAGGTTGAATAGAAACTTATTTACACTGTTGGCTTCCTTCTGGGATACTTGTCAGGCAACAGGCTGAACTTGTAGCGGCGAGACTTAACACCCTGTCACGGTGGCGTATTATCCCCTCGGAACACTCCTAGATTCTATCTGAAAAACTCTTGAGTCCTGGATGACAATGTCCTATCCGGAACGGTCCTGGACGAGGGATTTCATTCTGTGACCTTTAGTAGAGATGACTGGGCATATGACCCGGCGATGCAGTTTATATTGACGGCTCTATATGTGAGAATAGAAAGACTCAACTTCAGGGTGTCTCTTCGATTTCCGGACTATTGTAGCGTGTTTCAAGCCTAAGTGATGGCTATCTACGAAATTGATTTGTAGGGGCGATGCTCACACGTCCAATATATCTTTCGGGTGTAACTTTCAGTTACAGATTGCTTAGGGACTGTCTTGATTCTTGGAATACTCTCACGGCAGCTTGGTATCCATCTCATTTGTGTCCGGACAGTCAGATACCCACGAGGCTGGGTGTACCGCTGTCCTCCATTAAGCTGTCTATTACGCTGAAGTACTTATTGGACGATGATAGATCCTTGACAGAGGAAGAGTCTTGCTTCATTGCTAGACTCACCTGGCCTAGATTAGATGGTAGGCGCAGCAATCAGTTGTTTAAATTGTATCGTGGGAGCATCTCTGGTACTGAGTCTATCCTCACTGAGCATTGCGTTATGGGTAGGCACGCACAAAGGATACGCTTGCCGGCGAATGATTTCTTTCGAGGTTATATGTAAATTGACTGAGGAAGAGGAGAATGTGGCCCTCTTCATTTGCCAGTCTTCGTCTCTAGTTAGACGTGGATTGTTCACACTCTTTCTCGATAACTTATCGGAACTATCGGTCATTGATATCAGGTTGTTAGTCAGATTTATTAGACTGTCTGGCTGGTTGCCGACTTGATTTGCGGTATTGTGTTTCTATGTGAGCTCTCTGGATGACTGTCAAGATTGTTTAATCAAGACTTGGCGGCTAGTCAAGTGTGCCTTGTTTCAACGAGGCTGCCACTCACTTTTAACCAAACCTAACCTAGATTCAAACAGGTTTTATAAAGTTTTTTGTTAACTCCAATTAACCTACAAATTTTTACTTAAAAATCCAAAGTCGCTCTTTCCTAGTTAAGCAACTCCTGAAGTCTTATTTAACTGACATTTGATTTTTATTCTTTGCCCGGTTTAATGAAAATGGTTTATTATTAATTTAATTGTTTATTTTAATTAAAATATAATTACAAATTATATTAAAGTTATTAGAAACAGATAACTAAGACCATATGTTGGGCTTCTGGTGGGAATCGAGCCTGAAACCCGCGAGCTGACAGACCAGCACACTGTACACTAGCCTATCGAGGCACCCTAAACTTTGGCATATTTGGTTCTAAAATGAAAAAAAGTTTAGCATTGAAATGTGATTAAGATGACCCAGGCTATGATAATACTGTTACGTCTTGACCTTTTTAAAACATTTGAGTTCGATTAAATTGCGTTAAAATAAAATTAAACCACTTTCTTGTTGTTACAGTTTTATTTATTTACTACACTATAACGCCTATACAGTTTATCGTAATACAACAACTTAATATTCGCTAATACAACACTTTTATTTCTGCTTAACCATTTCTTTATCTTATGACAGCAAAACGAAAACTAAACTAAATTTGTAGGTAAAGCAGCCCCTTTATATACCCAATTGCCTACAGTTTGGAAGGTGCCGGAAATATCGACCATCTTCTACTTTTGTATCCGTTGATTCGAATGTAACGTTAAGTTGGTCGATTTAGCAGTGCTGCCAAATACACAAATAAGTACGGTATTGACAGGGTGACACATAACTATCAAATATACAAAAATTTAGGCCTTTTTTATTTTCGTAACAATACAAATTAGCTAACATTCTTGTAATGTAAAGCACCTTATCGTCGGTTTTGATTAACCATCATTTTTTTGCTTTTATGAATATTCGTTTTATAAAATTTTTATTTTTATAAAAATTGTCATGACTATGAATGTGACTATTGTATGTATGTTTAAATAATTTTATTCAATGATGTACATACATAGATAGGTAGATATTACATTACAATCACATTTAATTTGTAAAAATATTCTTTTCTTAATTTTCTTCTTCCATATTTGTTGCATATAAGAATGAGTATACGTAAGTAAGAGTACATACGCAGACATTGCACTTGATGTGATTTTTCAAGGGTCATTTCACCTTAAGACATGAATTATTTTTTTTCTTATTTTTTCTTGTTTTGTTTGATTCTTATTTAGAACCTACACCCCCGTTGGGTATTTAGAAACTGGTGACACAATTTGCACTGTCAAAACGTCTTTGTTTATTCATATAACAATTTTTGTCAATACGAAACTTGCACAATAATATTTACAAACACACGAGGATGGCTCGACAATCAAAAGACAAAACTAATAAATATTTAAATTAAATCAAGGGAACAGTCTCAACTTCCACTTAATGCTAAAAAATTTTCCTTTACATACTTATTTTAATTGAAGATTACTGATCAAGTCTGAAGAAGAACTACCATAATTCCCGCAACATCCCAAGAAGGACAAGGGGGACTTCTCTCAATCAATGAGCTGCACCCGATTCTATTTTTAGACTCCTTGAAAGGGACCTACGATTTAACGCCAGCTTCGAGCGGCATATGCATTAGTTAGAGAAGTTTTTCATAGCGTAAATACTCATAACCAGTCGCTAGCAGTGCTATGGGGTGGTACCGCTATTGAAAATTATCTACTGGTCTGGTCTGGTATTGAACCGAGAACATCTTCGTTGGTAGGCGGGTGTCTTACCTACCATACCACAGCGGCACACAAGCAAGAAGAACTACCACCTATTCGTTTATTCCATTTGTAAGACTTGGTATCTTATAGCAGAGTTATCGGGTCATATAAGAATTGTCGGCGATATTTTGTCTCTAGGATAATATTGAGGCTCTTACATATATCGGGCAGCAGCAGTTTGATTGTGTCAAACGATCACATGTTTAAAAAGTGGAATTTTGTATTATCGCTGAAGAAAACGTTTGTTATACTAGCTAAAACCCGGCGTGCTTCGCTACCCAATCTTAATAATTATCGTTAATGTTATCTTAGCTATATTTTTGACCCTTTTTCCCCATTTTGTCTACTTCCATCCAAATCCATATATTTGAGATAGCCTATAGCTCCTTCCAGATAGGCACTATAGAATCTGTGGTTACCAGGTGTACCGGTATGAAATGAGCACTTTTCTTTTGAGACAATACGAGTAAAGCACTAATTTTTAATGGGAAAGTAAAAAAAAAAATATTTTATTCAATGTATTGGTCACTGCTGGCTCACATTTTTTCCATCCTTTAGGCAATTTGTGGGTTCCACGCCAATAAAACTGTTCGTCTTTTGAAGCAAATCAATGAGTCAGCCAATTTTCATCCTCCTCGTAGAACTCGAAGTGTTGCTAAGCCAATGCGTGTGCCATCGATGAAAACAAATAGTAGTCTGAAGGAGCCAAAACTGGTTAATACGGTAGGGTAGTAGCCCCCAGCCTAATGCTTTGATTGTATCATGAACGGTTTTGGTTTGTGTGCAGATTCCACGTTCTTCATTTCTCACATCAAAATCGCTATCTCTGAACCGTCGAAACCATCTTTTGCATATTGCTTCTTATAAAGCATGATCACCATATGCTTAGAAAAGCATTCGATGCGTCTCTGCAGCACTTTTCTTCAAATAAAAACAAAAAATAACACTGTTTTAGTTGTTGCCTTTCTCCACATAAACAAAATTCAATATTTAGTATGAATGTAAGACGCCACACTCACTTTTCCAATTCGCCCAGTTACTGGCTGATATGTATTTTTCACGACTTTGTTCGAACCTAATTTACAAATTTCTACTATTACCGCTTTCAAGATATACAAAAATTTATATTTACTTTGTATGCGAGGTACCTCGCCTACTTGTCCGCTTCCGGCCACTTTCTGATTGATGATTTGTATTGACTATGAAGCTATTTCAACCAAATTCTGAAATTTTAGCTTTAACCGTTCTCAAGATATAAAGAAATTAATATTTAGTTTATATCCGAGGTCCCATGTCTTCTTTCCAATTTCGCGAATTTTTTGATTGATGATTTGTATTCATAGGCTTTTGCTTTAACCGTTCTTAAGATATAATGAAATCAATATTAAGCCTCGATAGTAATTATTGACAGATAATTTATATTGACCATGAAGTCACTTGGACCAAATACTGAAACTTTAGCTTAAATCGTTTTCAAGTTTGAATGGGAGGTACCACATCCACTTGCCCAATTCCTCCCATTTTTTGACTGATGATGTGTATTGAATCTGAATTTAATCATACCGAATTTATTCTTAGCTGTAACCGTTCTCAAGATATATTAAAATCAATATTTATATTTTATGGGAGGTACCACGCCCACTTGTCCAATTCCGACCACTTTTTGACGATTAATTGGTATTGACTATAAATCTATTTGGGACAAGTTTAGAGACTTTTTCTGTAGTATCGCCCACATGGAATTTTGAAATTTATACAGCCTATAGCTCCTTCCAGACATAGAGAAAGATACTGTAAAGTGCAAAGAAAATCGGTTCAGCCGTTTAGCTGTCCATAAGACACAAACAAACCAACAAACAAACATACAAACACACATTCATTTTTATGTATAAGAATCCCGAAATTTTATTGTCTCTCGCTTTAGTAGGCAAGCCACTATATAGCATAGCCATAAAAGTTGCAGTGCGATGCAAAAAGCCGTATAAATATTTACTTTTTATTCAAAATTGTATTACCTGTGGACATTGCGTTCAAAATTTCGCAAAAAAATTATTTTAATATTTTGCACCTCTCAGTAGGGCATTTCGTAATCTTTGTAAAGTGCATACATATACTTTGTTTACCAATAATTTTTTGTTAAGGTTTTATTTTTCAAAAATAGATCTTCAAAAACAACTTAAACCTTTAAAGAGCTTAAGAAGAAAACTTAACAAAATAAATTTAAAAAACAAAACAACAAGAGAAGAACATAAGTAAAACAAACAAAACTAAGTAGGGACGGGTATGTACGTAATAATTGTAGAAACAACCATAGATAAAAACAAAACAAAAAGTAGACCAAAGACAAATTTTCTTAAAGAAAAAGGCTTTTTTATCACACTTTTTTTCTCGAAAAGAATACCACAACCGAATAAGAAACACATACGCATCCACCACCTACATAGTATTGAGTTACATATTAAAACGAAAAGAAGGTCTTTTTTTGTAATCAACCATTCAAACAACTAATAACTTACAAATGAATGCTTGGTTAACTGCCTGAATTTGAGTTTAAGCCCGTTTCCTAAAAAACGTAGATAAAAATTATTTTCTTTTCAATGTCAAATTATCTGTATAATACTCTCTAATTGTTCCATTAAAAATGATTCCTTTATTGTTGTCTTTTATTCATTGAAATTTTCTTTCCGTAAAATCGTATCAAATTTCAATTTAGAAAACAAAAATGAATAAATTCATTTAAAACATAATGAAATGAAGTTTTGAAGAGAAAAGTATTAAAAGTTAATTAATGCGGGGGAGAGTTGTTAAGTGGTTTAAGATTTACCGAAAATTATTCCCAAAGTATTAAGTTTTTATTTTTCTAAATGAATAGATAGGGTTTGCTGACAGTTTGACATAATTGTTCCGATCTATCATTTTGATGACCACCCCTTTAGATTTTGAAAATAGATTTCCAACAATTTTTCAAGCTTATATTTCTGTCTTAAGCTGCATAAGAATATAAAATGTGCTCAAAAACTGCCAGTACATAAAAGAACCCATTATAAGTTGATCTAAACGTATTACATTAACTTTAAATCAAGCGTTATTGGTTTTTTCTAACTCTAGCTCTCCATAATTTAAAGATATTTTCCAATTCTTTTTTATTTTAATGATATAAACTTTCATTGAAAGAACAACAATGAAAAATGCTTTACCGTACTGGTTCCGTGACCTGTCCCTGCCCAATTTATTTCAAATAAATTTTTGCAATAAATAATATTGCCGGCGTACCCCAGTCACTTCATCCTACGGGCAGTAATAGCAGAGTATTAACAAATTATATTTATATTCTTGACATATTCACTTGTCTTGCTCATAATCTACACAGATCATCCTTAACATTCCCTTAAATATTCTGGTACCACCAGTAAATAGACCCGTTAGTAGCCTGAATTCGCTCTTATTGAACAGCAATAGCCTTCTCCATCTACTGGAAGGAAGGAAGCTAAATAAACTTACTAACCCGTCTCATAACAAAGGCACTCCCCAGAACCGAGCGAATTAACCCTCAGCCTGGGAGTCAATCCTCCAACTTACATATTCCACAGAGGCAACGAAAAATGGCTCAGGCAGCAATGACCCCCGGCGAGGCTTCCCTGTTCGCTTAACGGTCAGCGCTTTCGTTCCCAGAATGACCTTCGTGACCAGGGATCCGATAACCCTATTGTGAAAGCCCACTTCATTGGGAGATGTCAGGGCATGATAAAGCCCCGAAGGACGCCTGATTATCTGGCATAACATAAATGCGAAAACTCTTCGATTTTCTCCTCAGACATTCACTAACACAACCGAAGATGACGTAAACCTGTGGCTGGAAAATCGAAGAGTATTGGGACCAACCACACCGGATTCAGTCTCAGATCCAATCTGTTTTAATCCATCGGTGAATCAAACCTGGTTTGCGATATTATGTAACCACTATTTGTTGTGGAGCAGCAGCAGCAATCCCTTGGATCTATCGGGAGAGATGGTGCCAAACTTCCTCGCCAGTCTCATATCGGAGGCACTTCTTCATAGACGATAAAATTCTCCCTTGGCCCAAGAGCCATTCCTCCCACTTGAGTATCCCACAGAACCATCGAAAAATATCTCAGGCTCTATAAAAGCCCTCCAGCCCTTTTGTGTCCCTATTATGTATTCTTAGTTCATTGAGAGATATCATACAGTGTATAACAACCCTTGATCTTACCCGAGCTCCTAAGACCTGCTGAAAGCGTTAATACAAATCACTACCGACAACAAATGATTAATTTGAACCATGCATTGATAGAAAAACGACCAACGTAATTTTGCAACGTGACAATGCACCTGCATACAAAGCAAAACCTGGTTAAGGATACAATCAAAGCATTGGGCTGGAAATTGCTACCCCACCCGCAGTATTGACCGGACTTGGCTCCTTTCAACTACTATTTGTTTTCATTGATGGGATACGCATTGGCTGAGCAGCACTTCGATTCTTACGAAGAAGTACAAAATTGGGTCACTAATTGATTTGCTTCAGAAAACGAACAGTTTTATTGGCATAGAATCCAAAAATTACCTGAAAGAATAAAATGAAATGAAAAAAAAACGCTAATTTTATACCGATACACCTGGTATATCCAAATATTCAAGTAAATTAAAATGTACCCTTTAGGTTGAGGTACCTGATCATCCAATATAATATCATGGATTTTTTATTTGCTATTTTAGGCGCGCTAACTAGTGGCTTAATGTGATCGGACTAAAACTTATAAAAAATCAGATCATGATTCTTATTTACCTTGGAACCAGGCTTATTTAATATCGGCTCACATTTGAATCAAGCCCTGTTGTACCTATTTTTCGATTAAGGTGATAATGATTGAGATTGTACTAAATCGGAGTGGCATTAGCTATCATTTGGTTTGAATGAGTATAATGAGTGTATTTAAACTGTAGCATAGGGTATCAATTGAAATTTTTAATTGTGGATTGTAAGTATTTTTAATAATTTGGTGGGCTTTGTTTTATAATTTAATTATTAATTAACTTAAATTCTAATATGTTTTTAGAAAATTTTTATTAATTAGTAGCCATCCGTTCCATGTTCTTTACACAGTAGTTATTTTCAGAGAACATGTCATCATATATGCATTAATGACGATAATAAAAATCATTTAAAGCCATAAAATAAGTCATTAATACTCCTCCGTATTACGTTTGTTTTAATTATGATTAAAAAAATTAATTATAAACAATTAAAAATTTAATTAAACACGCTTGTAGACGCAGGCACACAAAGTAAAGTGAACAATATTGTAAATAGTTTTTACATGGTCCATTCGATTTTATTTAAATTTCTTTTGTTGATAAATGGGAAGTATGCCAAGAAAAATAAAATAAAATATTTTTTTTTTTTTATTATTATTAAAGAAAATATACATTAGCAGGCAAACTGGCGACTAAAGCAAATCGGTTGAAAAAAAATAATAAAAATTTTGAAAAAAGGCAATTTTACACACTTTTTCTTACAACATCTTATCTCATCGTGGCCGTCATAAAGTCAAGAGTGAGAAAGAAAAAATGTTTTAAAAATAATTTTTATACAAATTTGATTGAAATACGCCCCGACTATGGGTACATCAATTGGCATTATAAAAAAATAAAAATATTTGTTTATTTCTTGTAAAAGTGTAAAGAAAAACTATATAATTTTGAAAAATATTTCCCCTTTGAGTTTATTAACACTAAACGTATCGGTATTTTATACCTGAGTAACCCGATAGGCTGTTAGTGCTGTAGTCGTGGGATCAATTGCCATCAGAGGCTCTGTCTTTTACACTATGTCGAGCATATTGGTCTTCCGGTCACTTCGCCCATGATAATTAGAATATAATTTGTAATTGTATTGTCTTCTTCTGTCATCCTTGACTCCCAATTGAGTTTAGTGCCTCAATAATCCTGCTAGATCGGACTCTATTTGCAAGATGTTTGGCTGACATCATTTTATAAGTAATAATTAGCTGCTTGTAGCTCCCTTTCAGTCAACCTTCTCCACGTTGTAGCAGGTGCACTAACATGCCGTACTCTTCCCTACGGATATCAACAAAACTCTTGACGAGCAATGTTGTCAACTGTCATTTCCGCTGATATACCTCCACAGCAGTAGATTTTTGGTTTGCCGCATTAAACATATAGACTGTTCGTATGTGATTTGTGTGTAAAAGTTTGTACGTGCGCGTTGATTGCTCTTGTGCACTTCCAAGCTTTGCAAACGGGAAACAAAATACACGACATTTCAAATGTCTATGCGTAGCTTAGTAGCATAGTTGTTTTTATTTACCGAAATCTTCAAACAGATCGGAGCATACTGAATGCAGCTTTTACCTTGTTAACACTGAGAAGACATACTTCATTGACATATTCCTAGTTCTCTAGATGCTTAAAGATTTGGATACCGCGTTTACCATTTAAAGCCGAGCGCATTATGATGTTGATGACGAGAATGAAAAGCACTCATAAAACTCAGAACTGATTGAATAAACAAGAATTCGTTTCTTATCGAACTTGATTTTTTACTTTTATTCACCTACTTCTAGTAGACTATTAAGAGAGAGCATTGGTTAGGAATCTTTGCTACGATTTTCTTCTATCTAAAAACAAACTGATGTATCAAATTCAGATAAGTAAAGTGTTATGTTATGTTAGAAGCATCATGTTCGGTCGCAAAGCTTTTCGCCAAGCGATCCCGAAATGTGTGGGGAAGTCTCTCTATTCCATGCAGGGTGGTCGGAGAACCATCGTCGTTCCGGGATGTTATACCTTTGGATCTGTGCTTTGGCAGGAGATTCAGGGCTGAATTCACGGACCGGGTTAATCATCTAATGAGGCCTTAGTTCTAAACTGGTATACCGATGGCTCTAAAATGAATAACTGTGTCGGTGCTGGTGTTCATAGACCCAATCGAGACTTGCCGGTACCACTGGTAAGATCACTAAGTATCATCCAGACTGAGATCTTGGCCATTGTTATATATGCGAAGATCAACCTGACCATTAATATATTCTTTAACAGCCAAGCTGCCTTAAAAGCACTTAGTTCGAATCGATTGACCTCTAGACTGGCCATATATTGCTACGAGACGTGGCAAAAGCTTTCGCTTGGAAATAAGGTCCAGTTGTTATGGGTACCTGGATACTGTGAGACAAGTGGTAATGAAATGTCGGACCGGAACTTTGCTTTGCAGCACCACTTAATACCATCTTCAATCTAGTCAATGATTTAGAAATCTCCTGATGCTTGGAAGACTGTAATGCTTAAAGGGAATTTCGTCTTTTTAAGTCGGCGGTCATTCCACAATTTGCGCGTCGCTCTGAGATGCTCTTACGGACCACTTTTGTCTACAGAGCGAATGTGAAGAGGATGGCGGTCACATATGTATGTGGATGTTTGTAGACAGCCGATCACATATTGTGTGAATGTGGGATTTTTGATAGCTTTAATTGGAAATGTTTAGTTGGATATGGAACCGCATTGGGTAACATATCCACCACTACGGTTTCAGATCTGCTGATGATCATTAGGAAGGCAGCAGATCCCCTGCACAAACTATAGACCGGAAGGTACAATAGATTCCATGGGATGCAGTGTACTGCAATAGTACCTGGTTAAGAGAATAATAATAATAATAAAAATAATCATAATAATGGAAGAGCAGAAATGAAATAACAAAAATTAAAACAAAATATAATAAAGCGTGTTTTTTATAGAGGTATAGAACTTTAAGTTGGCAACCGATTTAACAGCTGTCAAGTAATTTGTTCTCAATTTGGCTTGGCAATTCATATTAAATAGACTCACGCCTGAACAACGCTTGCAAATAGTGCAATAATCATTTTTTTTTTTCAATTTTCAATTTTCATAAGCGAATTTTGCTTAGCGATGAAGCGCACTTCTGGTTGAATGGCTACGTCAACAAACAAAACTGTCACTGTGTTTGGAGTGAAGGTAATCTGCAAGTGTATATGGAAACACCGTTACATTTAGAAAAACTGACTGTTTGGTGCGCTTTATGGGCTGATGGTGGCCAGAACGTTACAGTCAATGGTGATCGGTATAGAGCCATGATTACTAACTTTTTCATTCCTGAATTGAATAACCATGATGTCCAGGAGATGTGGTTTCAACAAGACTGCGCAACATGTCACACAGCTCGTGCCACAATAGACTTATTGAAAGACACGTTTGTTGACCGCCTAATTTCACGTTTTGGACCTGTGAATTGGCCTCCAAGATCTTATGATTTAACACCGCTGGACTACTTTCTGTGGGGCTATGTAAACTCATTGATTGGTCTAGGCTGTAAAGTCACAAATGCTTGACCATTTGGAAGACAACATTCGACAACATTCGACAACATTCGGAAAAAGTCATCGAAAATTGGACGTCCAGATTGGACTACATCCGCGCCAGCCGTGGCGGTCATATGCCAGAAATCATATTTAAAATGTAATGCCACAAGATTATTTTTCGGTTAAATAAATAATAATGTCAATCGAATAATCCATCGTTGTTTTATTGCAACTTAAGGTTCTATACCTCTGTAAAAAACAACCTTTTTTATAGCAAAACTTTTAAAGGGGTCTCTTGACAACACCTCCTTGGTATGTTTAGTATTAAAATTTTTGAAATTTATAAAATAAAATAACATCATCGTGGCTGCCAGAAGGTCAAGTGAGGAAGAAAAAAAAATTATTTTTTAAATTTTAATAAAAATTCAATAGAAATATATGGGTATGTGAAGTGGCATCACTATCAATTTAAAAAAAAAAATTATTTGTTTATTTCTTGTAATAAATTTAAGGAAAAAATAAATAATTTTCCAAAATATTTCCTTCGAGTTTATGAAAAAGTTGACGATGGTAAAATGCAAATGTTTTCTTTCCTCAAAATATGAGTATAATATGTTAAACGGGCATGTAAATCGTAAAAATAAAAATGTTAACAACCGAATGTAAATATTTATTGTTGTAGGCAGTTTATATTCAAGTTGCAGCAACCGTAATAATCATCGTTGATTTAAAGCAATCTTCCTTGTTTTTATATATGTTTTTATTGTCGAAAGCATCGTAATGTAATGTTGTAGGAGTCTGTCATTTATAATTCATATTTTATTTTGATTATTTAAATTTGTTGAAAAGAATTTTGTATTTTTTTTTTATTTTTTTTTTTTTTACTTATGTTAACCCAGTCATTAGCACGTTCTATATTTGTGTGTTTAATTAATTTATTTCAGCTGAATAATTCACTCTTTTGCTGAAATAAGAGTAGCACATTTGTTTTTAAAGATTTATTTGCGTAAGGTGTTCGTATATTTGTTTTAGAAAATAAAAAAAATATTTTTCATATCTTTTTAATTTATTATTGTCAGTAAATATCTTTTATAAGTTGTGATAACAAAATTTTTGTGGCTTCTTTAGTTTATTGAAATAAAACTTTTTATATTCGCTTAAGAGTGGGAAGAACTTAATGTTTAAAATCATAGTTTTTGGTATATGAAGTAAAATTAAGAAAATTGTTACAGTCTCTTACTGTTTGGTACCCTACACTGAAACTTATATGCATTGTACTTGATCAAACTAGGCGCTGCACTGCTTCAGATGTACAAGTTTCTGTATCTTGTTCTTAGAGCAGCGTTCGACAAGCTAATATTAATGCATTTTGCAATTGCGGTAGTAATTTGGGAGTCGCTCACTCTGGCCACTTTGCACTATATTTCTCCACTATGTGTGAAAATAGAAGAGAAAAGCAGCTCCCTGTCTGAATCTCTCTTAGAGTGTAGATTTTCATATTTTTTAGCATCTATGGAGATTAAGTCTACCCGGAGTATTTCTGTATATCCAACAATTCAATAGATGTTTATTTCCTAGAAAATACCACAGCCTTTTATTATAACAATCGCATCAGATTCACTTTTTGTATTAAATTGAGAGATATCTTAACCAGCATGTTTTACAAATTTTAATTAAATTCGAGTCAATTTTGACTTCTTTGCGGGATTAAAGAGCTAAAATATACGCTCATTTTCTGATCGAAAAAGATACTTATGTCGGGAGATAATTGTCTCTAGCCGTGACTCTTCTTGATGAATCATTTATGAGCCTTTTTAGTTGTTCGTTGTTAGAGTCATATTCGACCCCTTTTCTAGTAGTATTTAGTATTTCAATTTTAAACTTCTGTATGATTAATATGATCTTCCTTGACGATAAAGAGCTAAAATATGCGCTCATTTTCCGATCGAAAAAGATACTTATGTCGGGAGATAATTGTCTCTAGCCGTGACTCTTCTTGATGAATCATTTATGAGCCTTTTTCGTTGTTCGTTGTTAGAGTCATATTCGACCCCTTTTCTAGTAGTATTTAGTATTTCAATTTTAAACTTCTGTATGATTAATATGATCTTCCTTGACGATAAAGAGCTAAAATATGCGCTCATTTTGTGATCGAAAAAGATATTTATGTCGGGATATAATTGTCTCTAGCCGTGACTCTTCTTGATGAATCATTTATGAGTCTTTTTCGTTGTTAGTTTAGGGTCATATTCGACCCCTTCTTTAGTAGTATTTAGTATTTCAATTTTAAACTTCTGTATGATTAATATGAGATTGCTGTAGATTTTTTACTGTATTTGAAATCAAACCCTTTTTAACCATTTTCGAGTCCCTTTATTTATTAATCGTGTAAGTGATTAATCACCAAAAGGACTCGAAAAAAACTCGGCAAGTTAATTTGTCGAAAAATGATCTTCGAATTGCTAGCTGGGATATTTAACATTTCGTCCACGCTTTAAGTCCAAATCAAGGCTGTAGTAGTAGTGGTGTAAATTTTTGTAGAGTGCGTTGAAAAAAAAAATCAACAAAGTGAACAATAAAACAAATAAACAACTTTAATACGCCAAGCGACATACGTCTGTTTTCATCAAAACCTATTACACAACCGAATGAAATTGTTGTTTATTTGTTATTCTCTCTTGAATATTTTCGTTTTCGTTCGGGTGTATATATAAAAAAGCCGATTAAACGAGTGAACTTCTGTGTGAATATGGTCACATATGGTCCAGATAATTCTTTTTATAACTGGTCCCTGGTATTAACTGGTCCCCTATTTTGAGAATATCCAGAACAGACTAGAGCTTATTTGAAAGTCAGGCCTATACGACGGAAGCATTAACTTTTTAAGTTACCAAAGATGTGTTAGACTAGCTATGGTCATGATTGACCCATCCTGGTCGCTCTTATTTGTTTGCTCTGCTGAATCGGTTGAACATCGATGAACAGCAGAACAAATGATAATTGATCGTATCGGCAGGTGACTGGAGCTCATCCCCTCATCAAAAACCAGGTACACTTTATATGTGACTTTATATGCGATTTGAATCTAGACCCCATACAATGTATCTAAACTTATGCAGCTTAATTTATTGGTTCACGTGGCCACATAGTTATTACTACTGTCCTCGTAGTAATGTCCTCGGCTACTGATTTGAGAGTTGTCGTAAAACACTCAAAACGTCTAGAATATCTCACATCCTCTTCGTCAAGTTAAGAAATCTGAGGAGATCACGCAGATGTCGTATAGGAAGGCCGGACATCCACATATCAAGAACTCAACCGTCTCTCTCTGCCTCCATCACTTGGCTACAGCTGTCACAGTAGTTATTGTACCGTATTGATCTCTTACGGGTATGGTTTTTAATCACCTTTTATCAAAATTAATCAACTAGTGGCCGTACTTACAGCAATAGTATGTGCACATGACCAATGAGCGACCTCATATCATACTCACGTTAAGTCAACTTAGTGATTCCGCAGGGCCCCTCAGCTTTCTACATGCAGTTCACTCAATCTAGTCAGTCAATGGGCGATGCCACCGAGGTCAGCCTCCGTCCACTCGAGCCAACTTACGGGATCGGCAAGTGAAATATTCGATTCTTCGATTCAAGGTGGGCAACTATAAGATAATTTGAATGCTTCTTTTACAGCTAAACAAGTTTAAATCACGGCTGGCGAGTACAAGACACAATCGCAGCATACGCGACCGTATTTCGCCAATTATTCTTTGAATATTGATTTCCAGTTTTTCAATTATCTCTGGTTTATCGACGTAGACCAGTGATATTACATAATCCTAAAAAAATATATATATAATCCAATGGAGTTAAGTCGCACCATCTTGGTGGCCAATTAATTGATCCATTACGTGAAGTAAGGTAACACCTTAACGACCTAACTTTTGCTGATAATATTACGTTGATATCCACGAAGCGAAGCCACATGCAGGACAAACTGAATAGCTTGCGAATGTGTTCTGAAAAATACCAGTTGCGTATCAATGTCAATTAAACAAAAGTCATGCGAGTAAACAACTCATACACTGATCTTCCTTGACGATAAACCTATTGAAGAGGTATAGAGTTTTACATACCTTGGCAGCCACATCACAACAGATGTCGGTGCCAAAACGGATATCGAGGTTCGACTTGCGAAAGGAAAATGGGCATTTGCAATATTTCTAAGCCGGCAACTATTGTCTACAACCAAAATTTAAATATTCGATGCGAATATAAAGTCAGTACTTCTTTACGGAAGTGAAATTTGACTTGCGTCGAGGCAACGAAGAAGAATATTCTGCGTATATGGATTTCTAGAGCTTCAGAGATAATGCGGACAAACACCCAAACAGACAGAATCGCGAGACTAGCTCTCGACTGGATTCCACATTGAAAGCGAAGTCGCGGTTGATTTCGAGGGACATGTCGAAAAGCCTATTGAACGAGATAGGGTCTGTTGATAAGGAATTAATTAAGCTAGAGGAAGATCAAAGGTCTAGCTGAGGATCGTTGTAAATTTGGGAAATTTTGTGCTGCACGATGCGCCACTTGAGCGGCGCGAAAGCAATTGATAATAATTACGCGAAGTTACCCTTTTATCAAAAGTTTCTTTAAGTAAATCAAATGTGGCGGGCGCTGAGTGTAATGTGGGTCTGTCAGATAATTGAGGTACGGAAAATTTCTAATAATGTTCCTATACCGTTCACCATTGTCTCTAACATTCTGACCATCATCGTTTTAAAAGACATATGGATCAATGAATCCGTCAGCCCATAAACAGCACCAAACAGTAATTTTCTGTTGCTGTAATGGTATTTTGACAACAACTTGTGGGTTATCATCACTCCAAATGCGACAATTCTGCTTATTTACGTACCCATTCAACCAAAAATGGGTTTCATCAGAGAATACAATTTTGAATGGAATTCAGTATTAATATTAATTCGTATTCCAACCCATTTGACGAATTGATTATGCATAAAGTCTATCTATAATGAAATGTCAAACAGAACTAAGCAAAAAGTAATTATCAGCTGTTAGTCGGTTGTCAAATAAAGCAGTGTTGCCAATTCAGAGTTATGAACCTCTAAAAAAACACCCGATAACTTAAGAATTAACCAATTGGTTTTTAGTTAGAATGCCATAAAGGTGTACATCCAAAAAAAAAAAAAAACAACTCTTGTAGGGAAAAAAAAATTTTTTTTTTTTTCTACAAATATTTGGTCAAAACGGAATAATTTGGTAAAAATTGGTCCGTAGTTGACCACAATAAAAAATTTGAAAATAGCCCTTAATTACTTGAATAAATCTATCAATTTTATCTCAGTTTTTTATGGAAATTTTGTCAGTTCTATTATACAAGATGAACACGTCAACGCTCTTACTTAAGTGACTCAGTGTAGCATAGAAGTCAGTTTAACACGCTGTTTAGTATTGATCTGTTAGTGTCCGAATGAGTTGTGCTTCCCCTAATAAGAGTCAAAAGTATTTATAATGTTCAAAGTATAGGTAATTGTGTATAACGACAACTACATTGTGAAGTAGGGTATCGTATAATTGAACTTGACTGGCTATAGAGTTTTTATTTATTTTAGCGTTTCTTTGTCTTTTTCTACCGCAATGCAAAATAAAGATTAAATGCATTAGAAAAACAAATTTATTTATAAACCTTTTGAAAAAAAAAAACATCTAAAACTGAAATATAAATCCAATTGTAAATAAAATAAAATTTTATGGAGGAAAAAATATATCAAAGCATTCTTACGTACGAACCGTACGTATGTATGTACGTACGACGTTATGTTAAGTTGCAAATGGAACGTTTTTTATTCCACGATTCCAGAATAAACAATAAAGGCAACAAAAATATAAAAAGAAAATAAATAAAAAAATGAAATTTAAGAAAAATTTATAGAATTGTTTGCTAATAAAAATAAATATGGCAAAATATGACGAAAAATAAAATAAAATTAAATTAAAAAAATAGAAAAAAAATTGAAAAAATCATACAGAATTAAAATTAAAAAAAAACAAATAAAAGGAAATGACTGGAATCAACAAAAAAAATATTTAAATTTCAAAAAAAAATAAACAGAAACTGATATTGAAATGGAGCAACGACATTTATAGCAAAAAAAAAATAAAAACAAAACGCCGAACACAGGGTATGATGTGTTTTAGAAAAAAGGGTTTCAATTTTAGTCTTCAATTAAACTTCAAATCAAAATGTTGTCGAAAATTAATTACAAATGGGGTATCGATGTTGTTGTTGTTAATATTTATTTGCAATAAATAATTTCTGAATTGAGTTTTTTTGTTACCCAGTGTATATTTACGTCTATGTGTTCGTCATTTGTATTCCTAACAACTTAGCTAGTAAATGTAGAGATCGCAACGAAAATAGCTGTGAAATTATAGCTGAACATCAGTGTTATTTTGATACGGATCGTACGTGTTTCAAACACTTCAAGACAAATTGTGAAATGGAAATATCAGCCTGTAAATACGGAAAGGGTGAGAGAATTGTCAAGAAAAAAATTTTTTTTTTATTCAAATCAAAGTACTGACGTCAAGTACTGATGTTGTCGAATACAAAGTGCAAGAAATATTTAAAGGTTCACTAGAATTCTAAAAAAAAAAATATCAAAATTTTACTAATACTTAAAAAAAATTATATGAAATAACATCAGGCAACACTATAGCTTGTTTAAAAGGGGACATTTTAAGCTTCACCTTATCAAAAGACATTATTAAAATTGCATTATTCTGTGAAAAGTTAGCTTCGTTTAAAAATGAGTGAATATTCTGAATATTACCGTCATATTTTGCTTTATGCTAAACACATTCAAGACTACCGATCATCGACTACACGACTACAAAAGACACTGGCTACAAAAGTAGCCAACTAACCAGCTACTTAATTATCTTAATGACCACAGCTACAAAATAAATGTAAACAAATGGACATATGATTATTGTTTTCAGTGACGTCACATATACTTTTTCGCGTTCTCAATGTATATACATCATGTATTGCGTTTTTAAAACACTTATTTAATGCATCTTATTGTATTAACAGCACTAAACTGTTTGTTGTCGCCAAGAAAAATATAAATTAGTCCAAGTTGGCTACGAGCTACAACGGTAGTCGTGTAGTTGGTAGCCGTGTTGCCGCTAAAATAATTGACAGCTTGTAGTCGATGTTAGGTAGCCTTGAATGTGTTTATAGTATTACTCTTATAGAAAAAGAATGCACTTCTGCAACTAAAAACAGCAGTAGAATGGTTTTGCTCGGTATTTATCCGATAATTTTGATGTTGAAGGTGTATTACGCTCTGATCGACCAATCACTAAGACAGTCAATGAAATTATGGAAAAATAATTAGAAGAACCGGGAAATAAGCAGCTTGGACGCTGTTAAGGAACTTGGCATTTATCTCCGAACAGTTATCAATCATTTGATGAAACATGGATACACAAAGAAGCTGGACGTTTAGGTGCCACATGAATGGAATGAATTTCCATTTGCGGTTCGCTGCAAAAATATAACGAAATCTTAACATTTGTAAAGCGAATGATTCGGCTGATGAAAAGTGGATCATGTATGACAATAATGTGCGAAAAGGTTCAGGGTCGAAGCCAGTTGAAACTTCACAGGTGATGGCAAATTCAGAATGGAAACTAAGAAAAATTAATAGTGTGTGTCTGGTGGGATTGGAAGCGAATTGTTCATAATGAGCTTCTACAACGTGGTCAAACGATTGGTGCTGATATCTACTGTCAACAATTAACGAGATTAAAGTAAGCAATGCAATGAAAGCGGTTACAAAAATTTATCAAAAGAAAAAATGTTGTGTACCACCACCGCAGGGCTAGACCATATACATCTTTAATGACCCGGCAGAAACTGAGAGTGCTTGGCAGGGAAGTTTTATGGATCCACCATATTATTGGTTTCCAACTCTGTAGAAATCTCTTAGTGGTGTAAATTTAAATTGCATTAGCAAACAACTTTTTTAAAATATTGGTCAAGTGACTTTCAACGGCCATCAGTAGAGTTTCGTAGACATCAAAACAAACAGGAATTCGAAATATATATGCGATTTATTTTCTAGCTGACAGCAGTCAATAAAGATGTATATTGTGCTTAGACGCGCAACACCTTTTCTGTTGGCCAATTCTGATCGCACTTTCTTTATTGCTTCATGAAAAAGACTTAATTTAGATAAAAAGAGATCTGCGGCGAATAAATTGCAAAGCAACGTCAGGCTCTTTGTCGATGAGATGATCAGCAGAGGATTTCTAATCCGAAAATAGGTTGTCCTCTGCTTAGAGATCGGCACAAACGTGCCCAGACTGGTGAACACTTAAGAGCAGTGATATATGAGATAGTAAAACTATACAAATATCTAAACGCCAGAATAGCGGCGTCAGCTGGATTATATTCAGGCCTTAACGAAAGCTTTCTGAGCAAACGAGAGGTAACCACCAGAGCAAAACTAGAAGAATACAATTCTACTTATATACCCACACTTACGACAATGAAGTATCTAAGAAGAGTTTTCGAAAAGACCACAAGAAACAAAGTAAGGTATGAAGGCATCAAAATACAGAAATCTTACAGGCGAAATGAAATGTTAGGGTCACGTTACTATGCAGAAAAGAGTTCTAGAGGCCAGGCCGGAAGGGTCAAAGTGTTAAGACAGGATTGACGGTATCTTCAAAGAAAACAACTAGAGATAAACAAACGGCCGAGACAACAGCACAAGATCGACAGAAACGGAGCAACCACCTCTATACTAGACGGGTAAAAAAGTCTGGGTAATAACAAGAAGATTCAAATTGCTGGTTTCGGTTGAATTTGATGGTTGTAGCAGATTATTATGATTAATTTCCTTCTTATCTCATCAAACACTCAACAACTTTGTAATATTTTGTGGAGGTTTATAGGCCTTTAACCATGATTTGTTTTTTACTTTCATTTCCTTGTCAGTATTAATCCGCATTTAAAACAATTTAATTTTGCTGATGGTAATTCGATCAATCATCAATCGACTTTTCGAGTAGCCAGTAATAACCACACGATAGTTTGGAATTACTGGCTATTCGACAGGAGATACTAGCCACCACAGGTCTTATTGACATACACATTGATGGAGTTGGTCTGTTTTCTTTCACGGGTATGAATGTCAAGGGGTTACAATTACATGGTGTGGTTAATGTTTATTGTCTCCGATATCTACTGTCAGTTTGTGTGCCGTTATTGCTTCGTCAGTTGTAAAATTTCATTCAGTCTTCTAATGACTGGCTGTCCAAGCACCTTTAGTACATCAAAATATCCAGAACGAAATCAAGCAAACCAGTTCTGGGGCCAACGTTTAATTACAGCATTCTCTATATATGGTATATACAATTTTCAAATCGGGTATGTTCTGTAAAATATTTAAAGACTTTCAAAGTCAAATAAGACCGAATTGCGATAATAATTTTTAAGTTTTGATAACACTGGTCTACAGCAAAAAAAAAAACCTTTTAATAAAACTATACGGAATATAATGATTTTGATGCGCTGAATTCAAATCCGTTTTCAGTTTTTTTTTCCATTGGGCTCACATTTTTTATGGGCGTGGCAAATTTTTCGCCCAAAATATGGTAGTTATGTCAATATATTTCATTATAACTTGAAAACGACTTGACTGATTAATGGAACCGATAGATATTTATTGCCATTGTGACTTTTGCCAAAGTTAGGTACCTGCCTTATTTAAAGGCAAGAAATTTTTTTTTTTTTTTTTTTTTTTTTTTTGTAGACCAGTGTAATCGAAGTAGCGAATTAACAAAAAAAATAAATAAATAAATTTGGGATTTGAATATTATATAAATGGGAAGTTTCGTTTGATTTAAATTTCACTCGACTTCGGTTATAATAACTTATTACATAAGCGCCGAATAAAAGAGCAGAAACTGCAATGTGAACTTACAATGCCGTCCGATTGAATTAGTGTTGCCCGATATTATAAACGATTTTTCTATGCGTTTTAAAGTTTTTAACTTCAATGTCATTTTTCTTTCTACTTGAGAAAAATAATCAAGTTTAGCCTCCCCCCTTTCTGTCAAACTATAATTATTTCTTGCACTGTTCGAACAAAAAATCAAATCGCTTTGACTGCACTCTATTATTAAAAATGTATTCGGCGACTAAAGAAAAAACAAATATTTTTCCATAATTTTGTTACAACAGAGTATAGAGAATTTCCGCAAAGATTTTGTGAATCTTTACAATTTATGTGCAACGAAGAAATCGATGATTACGTATGGCCACCAGATTATTTTGATAAGCAAATCGCAAATATTCGCAATAAACAACAGAATCCATATGAGGGAATGTATTAGAAGGAACCATCGCAGTATTAAACGAATCGATTATTAATAAGAAAACCAAAAACCAAACATCTGCCATAAATTATTGTTAAAGAATTTTTGAAATATTTTAAATAAATAAAACTGTACTGTATAAACAATTTATTAGCCATTTAATATTAATATATGTTTGTTAGCTTAAGAAATCGAAAGAAAAAAATAAGACCCAATAGGAAATTCGTTTTTAAAGAATAATTTATACAAAACAAAAAAGAAAATTATTTTCTTTTTCTTTTTTCTATGGAGAAACAATTGTGGATATAAAAAAATAAAAATCAAATTTGTATAGCAAAAGCGTATAAAAATGCAAAATTAGTCACAATTATTTTTATAAGCGCTTCAAACCAACTGAAGAATGAAAATAAAAGCAAATTTTTTTCCAAATTTATGATCTTTGTGGAGGAAAATTAAAAAATACACAGCGATACACATATTTTTACGCCGCAATTTAAAAATAAACATTCACAACAAATATTCATCCATCCATCCAGCATATAAAACACTTACCAGACTTGCTTTATGAACCTCCACCATAAAAAAAACAAAAATTATCATCATCACCATTGTCGCCGGCCATAGCACAAAACAACTATAATAGCACCAGAGACCCCCCCCCCCCCCCTCACTTTATTTACAACATGTCTATTTTCAACGAATGTGTATCATAAGTATCCGCATTCATGTATACAGTAGGGTGCAGAAGTGTCTTAGCACATATTTAAAAGTTAAATTAAATGCGCATTCAATTCAAACCAAGCTACATACTTATTTATTGTTAAATTCTTGCAAAAGAACGCTGATTTAAGACACAGCGCTAAATTTGTTAAAGTAACATTGTAGCAACAAAAATTTCAGGTAATTTATTGCCCAGCATAAAGCTCTAATCCCGATTTAATGGAGAATTTCTGAGCAATTGTAAAAAACATGTCTAAAGCTTAGGGTAACATGATACATGACCGGATACTTTTGCTCTCTACTGTATAAGTAAGTATCATCATCATCATAACCATCAGCGTTATCGTCATTATAAATGTGTATCACTACAATTTATGTAACACTATTATGATTAGGTCATGACGTAGGCAACACACCACATTAATAAAATATTTTTTTTTTTTTTGTGGAATGGGGAATGACCTACATTTCAGGGCTTTTTATTGAGGCTTTATTTCATTTATAATCTAACAAAAGTGTTAGAAATAGATTTAACAATAAATTTTATTTTGTATTAAAAGAACAAAAATTAATGATACTTATAATAGCTGTTAGGTTAGGTTATGTACGTTGCTCAGAAATTGGTAAGTGTGCTCAGAGGTCCCATGGCTTATTGTGATACCCTTAAAAACATTTTCATTCATTTCATTTGAGTTATACATGAAAACAGCCAATCTCTTCTAATACGGACAAACCTGAAATTTCTGTAGTCTCCGTAGGAACCAACCGGTACATCTGACAACACTGTTCAGTTTCGTCAGTGACAGTCCATATCATGAAGAGATCTTTATCAAGATGCCTAACTCTATGCTGCTGTAGAGCGTGGTAATATACCAATTCTTGTAGGTAATCGGCACATTCTCGGCATAGTATATCTAATAATACAGTGCCCATTTTTTATACCTATAAGTAGCACAATCAAAACCTTACCATGGGCCATAAAAGTTTTGCTCCGTTTTTTCGCCAGATAAAGCCGAAGTATTTTGGATATTCTACAAACGGTGATATTACAATGCCTAAATTCTATCTTCTATAATGCTATATTATCTATTAAAATTGGGGATGGCGTGGTGTAGTGGTTAGTGCACATGCATACAACACAAGCAGCCCAGGTTCGAATCTCCAGCAGAGGACATGACGAAAAAAATAATTGCGGTTTCGAGCGTTTAGTAAAGAGATTTCAACCTCTCCTAGACAAATCCACCCAAAAAAGCCACCGCTCCTGACATTCCAGCTTACCTCTAGCAATCAGACGAATGTTCAGAAGGAAACGGCGCAAACTGGTAAAAAACTATTGTGCTAAGTAAGGATCACAACCACTACTTAGCAAGTATCTTAACCACTACACAATCATATGAAGGCGAGCAACAGTAGATTAATCATCTACTTGGCTTGAAAATCAACTTGATTGCAGGAACTGAAACAAAACAATGGATGCATTGTAATTAGCCAAGAGCTCCCTAGAAGTGTGACGTAGATTATATCGCAACCAAGGTTATGTGAATATCCATTTGCTCAATAATCATATCCATGGATGACCGATTGCAATGTGCTTAAACCTAAAAGATATACTTACCATAGTATATTTTGTATATTTTACCTTTTCTTGCTTATGGATTGAAAACTGTTGAGTCTCTGCGCTCACATATTTCTTGAAAAGCACTTGTTTAGAACTTATATTTGTTGTGCTTTCAATGTTATTGGTTCCAAATTTAAAACTTTGCTCAGATCTCGAAATCGAAAATCATGGGGTACCCTCTTGGAAAGTTTGCATAGCCGTTCATACGAGAGCCGTGGTGCAGTCGTTCTGTTTTATTGCGTTTCACTATATCCATGTCCCTGTACAGCTCATACAACTCGCTATTCTAACGTATACGATACTCATCTCCTCCTCGAAGATTTTGCGGAATGCTACCTTGATCAAAAAGTTTCCGGAACAAATCCCGTGTGGCGGTCCCATCGTTCCGATTTGAGTTTTTTTTTTTAAGTTGGTACATCTGTTGTTGATATTCCCTCTAAATCATAGCGTCATAGCTTGACATTTGCAAATGTTACGTAGCTAAGAGTACATCTATCTCTGTGGGTGTTGGCAATTTTGCACAATTTTTGAGAAATGTCTGCTGAAACGCGTACGCTGTAATGGTTTCTTAACTCGATTGAACAAAAAGAAGTCACAGGGACCCAAATCAAGTAAATTCAATGGCTGTTGGAAGGCATTTGTTGCATTTTCGTCAACAAAATTCTAATAATAATGGCACTGAGCGACGGTTCGTTATCATTTTGCAAAATCCACCAGTTTTCCACCCACAATCCTGGTCTCTTTCGGCGAATTTCTTCACGTAAACGTCTCATAACGCTCAAATAATACTCTTTGTTTGCTGTCTGGCCTTTTGGCCAAAATTCATGATGCACTACACCGTTGTAATCCATGAAAACTGTGAGCATTGCCTTCTTTTTTGACTGAAAACGACGTGGTTTCTTTGGTCTCGGCTCATTTGGTAAACGCTATTTACTTGCCTGATGTCTGTACTGCGTTGCGTACCCATAAACCTACGTCTCGCCTCCAGTCATGATCTTTTGGATGAATGTGGGATCGGATTTAGCCTCTCAAATCATGTCTTTTGCGACCTCAACGCGTCCAAAATTGTAAAAAATCGCGAATAATGGTTTTCGAACGCTTCCAAAACATTCGCATCTTTGTTCGTCTGTATTCAAGCTTCTGCGCCATACATGAGGGTTGAGTGATTGTAGTAAAGTAGTAGAGTTTAATCTCCAGGCTGACATCGTTCATGGTTCTAATGTTGGTACCAAGATAGACAAAGTCCTTCACCGTGTCAAAACTTTGGTTTTGTCCAAGACTCGAAGGCCTTTTGTTTATTGGCAGAAGATACTTAGTCTTGTTCTTATTCATCATTGCTTCTCTCTCTAGACTGAAGTACGCAGCAGACACCGGAAGGATGTTAAGGCCGACAATATCGATGTCGTCGGCGTATACCAGCAGCACAACATTCTTGTAGAGAATGGTGGCCTTTGAATTCAATTCGGCATCACAAACAACAATTTTCTACAGCAAAAGATTGAAGAAGTTCCATGACAGGAAATCGTGGTGTCTGAAACCTAGCTTAGTACCTAGCGTCTTACGGAACTTTCGGAGACGCTCAAAGTCATACTGCTTAGCCGTATAACTTTAGCGGGGCTACCAAATTTAAACATGGTGGCATAGTGTCAATTTTTATGCGTACTTTGGAAGGCGGCTATAAAATCGATGAATTGGTTGTGGCGAATAGACAGACATTCATGTTTAAAATGCGAACAAAATTCAACCGTTCTGATGATTGAGATTTTCGTTTGTATCGAGTCTGTAACGAGTTCAGGTTTTAATTAATTAAACAACACGAGACTAAAAAAACCCTATTAAAATATCTATTTTTCATTTTTATTTTATTTAATATTAAAGATTTATAAATATGTGTGTATGTATGTATATACAATACAAATACTAATTGTGTGTTAATTTCCCTTCATATTTTCTGACTATGAAATTTGGAAGATCACAAAGGCGCCTTGTAAGTCGTTTAATATCCATTATATTACTTTAACACTCATCATCATTTCTTTTGATTACTTTTTTCGGGCTCTTCTTTTATGGTTTGTTTCTATTTTAACGGAAAAAATTTCAAAAAATTTGAAAAAATTATTTTTTCGAAAAAGTAGCGCAATGTCAATGATCTTTAAAAATAAACGGATTTTTCTCTTACAAAAAAAACTATGAAACAAACTGCAATTTTCGGACACAGCCCACAACATATACCAGTGCCTAGAAAATAAAATTAAAGAAACGAATTCCTCAAATAGTTTTAAATGTAAGGTGGAACATGAAATTCAAATAAATAAAAGACAAAATATTTTGTAAATCGATTTTATTTCTCTTGAACTGACACATTTAAGTGGTGCGTTTATAAAAAACAAAATTTTGTTGAAATATTTTTTGGCTGTCTGAGTCCAAAAAATACGTTTCAAGGTGAATTTTTAATTTAAAGGCGATACAAATAGATCTAAAAATACTGACTGAACATTTTTTAGGCCGATAAAAAAAAATATTAAGTTACAAGAAGCTATTCTGTCGGTTAACTCTGACTGAAGAAATCACTACTTAATGTACCTTCTTAGAGAACGGATTTCTTGCAGAATAGTTGGGGTCAAAGTTCTTATTTTATTGCGCAGAAGGTAAAATTCATAATATTTTGGATAAAATATACGATTTCTCTGAGATTTCTAACTTATTTCTCAAAATGGTTTCCTTTAAGTTTTATGCATTTAGTCCATAAGATTTGGTTTTAACATGAACCACTTCCCTTAAAGCTCTTACTAATCAGTTATCTCTTTAAATTTTGATCTAGAAAATTGTCTCAGTTGTCCTAAATATTGTATATGGAGTACGTTAGATAAGAAATCAGTTCGTAGTTAGTTTAGTTATTTTCGTAGATTTTTGCCATAGTCACGTAGAATCGCGCTTCCCATTATATTATATATTTATAGATTTTGCTAAAGCTTTTGACACTCTCCACCATAAGGCTACTTGGCAAGCACTACGATGTTAAAGAGTTCCACTGAAAATCATAGATTTTATCAGTGCCCTGTATCAGAACTCGACTGCTAAAATGCTTCACGAACGCTCCTTGGGAAGGGCTGTGTACTTTCCACACTATTGTTCAATATAGTACTTGATGCAACAATAGGTCAAGTGACTGATACCAGAAGGGGTATAATTTAAGGCCTAAATGACCGTCTAGAAGACCTTGATTATGCTGATGACACATGTCTCTTCGCAAACAATTTTAGGGATATCTCAGACAAACTACAGTTCACACACACGGCTGCACGTGATATCGGCTTACAGATTAACTTGGAGAACACAAAAGTTTTGCGCTAGAATACAACTAATACATCGAAGTTTACACTGGACAACACAGAGCTTAAAAAAGTATATTTTGTTTTGTACTTGGGCAGCATTATACTCAGGCCTTGGAAGCTCTACAAAAAGTGTTGAAATTCCCATAGATTCATATAAGAACCAAACTTCGAATAGTGACCTGAAAAAACGAGCGGGGAAGTCACCAATCAACATTGAAATAGCCAGGAGAAAATTGAGATGGATTGGTCACGCTTAAAAAAAAAAGCGAATAAGAATGTAGCTAAGACAACAATTGAGTGGAACCCCCTGCTAATACCTGGAGAAGTCAAATTGATAAGGAAGTGAATTCTATTGGAAAGACCTGAGCTGAAGTAAAACTTTTGGCGCATGAGATTTTAAAATGGATAACTTTGTTGTGGCCCTTTGTTCCAGCTTGGAACCATAAAAGCCAATATTTATATACATAAACTTTATACCTTTTTCAAGTTAAGTACAACTGTTGCATTTCAAGAACTGTGGCTGTGACCTTGTTATCCAACAAAACCTCCTTATCCTTTTCTAGAGCACGGTTAACCCGAAGAACAGTGGGTTTTTATTTGTCTTTAATGGGTTATGATGAGTGTTCATGATTCATCGTTTAGAGTTACAAAACGGCACAAAAACTTGTACAAATCGCGCCTAAAAAGACTTTTTTGAATTGCTCACGGGGTTGCGTCTATGATCACGTTTAAGCAATAGCTTTTTTATAGCCAACATACAGCCTAGTCGATGTTCTCCAATCGTTTTATGGACTAATTTGGGTGACCACGGATATTTGGATTGTGTTTAACACTGAACGAAGTGTTTAACCCACACGGTGTAGCCCTGAACTTCGTCTAAGATAAATGATGATGTTGGGTTCTTTGTCGAGAGTGATTTAAATCACTATTGCAGCATCCCCCTAGATCTAGCTTTTTTAGGCGAAGATCTATTGTTATCATGCGACGACTTGCAAAAGGTGCTTTGGAATTTTCATGGACAGTCAGGGCGGCTCTCCTTGTCCGCATATCTTACACTACTACTTCTCAAGTAGTAAGTAAATGCAAATGCTTATTTGGATCCAGGGGCAACGAGATTTGATGAAATTATTTGGGCGAACTATCTGGCTCTTTAGGTATCGACCTCAGGTGAACCTTATTTTTCCTAAATAGCGAACTCAATGTGGACTATATAATCAAGACAAATATTAAACGCACTATATCGCTCATAGGCCGCAGTAGGAGTAACGTATTTAGATCGGTGGCTGTACTAACTGGGCACTGGCAGAATGGCAACCACAGTGAAGCTGAAGAGGAAGAGACATTCAAAGACTTTCTATGTAGTTACTCAGCCACCTTTAGACGCTGCCATAGTATCTTTGGTAGCTGGTTTAGGCAGGACATCGCGTAGATGTCAGGTACCTCAATCTGACGGATTGGGGATATGAGGGATGGGAACGGTCTCTCAGTGCACTACTTAATGCTCCTGTTGAGCTATTATGAGAACCAAGCAAGCAACTATTCCTAAACAGAAATTGAAATGTCTCCTTTTCGCCCCAACATTATAACCCGGGGATTTGAACAAAAATTTTAGGGGGAGAGACTCTCGTGAAGTAGAGAAGCTTAATCCTTCACATTTGAGAGATGAGAGCGTTCTACAACCAAACTGTGTATCTCTAAATTGCAACCTCCTGTACAGGGTATTCACAGACATACAATTTTAATACTTACCAATTATAACGCCCTGCTAAAAGTTTTTCAAAGCAGGTGAACAGGTAATACAAATGACAGCATTAACGTAAAATCTCTTAAATTTGTATTTTAATCCTTATTGAAGTTGGCTAACGTTTGACCCTTTTAAAGAAAAAGTAAAATAAATAAATACAGCAATTTTAATGTACACGAGGACCTTCTTCTAATTGATGTTAAAAAAAAAACGCATGTATTTAATGAATGAAAATATAATTTCGATTTTTTTTATTATTGTCTGCTCTAACAAAACAAATAATTTGTTCTGCAATAACGGCAATCACAAAACAAAAAATAAAATAAAATTTAGTTTAGTTTAAGCCAATTTATAATTTTTAATTTATAAACGAAAAATGAACCAAAAAATTACACCCACAAAAATTTTAAATTAATGTTTGATTGCAATAAAATTGAAATGAAAAACATTTGGTTTTTCAAATACAACAACACAAATGCTCGTTTAAATAAAATGCCTGCTTTAAGTTTTCATTTCATGCCAAAAATATTAAATATTTTGTTGTTACACTCTGTTGTTGTTGCTTAGGGTGCTCCTTATACATATGTATGAGCCAATTTTTCTTTAAAGTTTGGGTCATAATCAGCGTTGCTAAATGTGCAGATTTATTTGTAATTAACTTCCAATTTTGTTATTCCAATTTTGTTATATTAATTACAATATCTGAAGTAAGAATTGCACTCAATTTGCTTAATATAACTTTAGTAAGGTATTCACGTACGTTTTCTAATGCAACAATGTAAATTTCGCTTTTTTTTGACAGCTGATCACAAAGAGAGAGATCACAAAGTGTGTGATACTCACAGAAAGAAAGTTGCTTTTTTCTGTGCGCTTGTTTTAAAAATATAATTTTTTTAGGAAAAGAACATTAGGATCACATTATATCTATATACATACATATGTATATAAAAGAGGACTATAAAATCCGTTGTAATTGATGTTCTCTGAAATGCTCCAACCGATTAACGAAAGGTGAATTCAACATCAAGGTTTTTATGTATATGCGGTTCTTGTAGTCCATTGGCACGCGAGTTACTGATGTTAGAGTGAATCCCTTTGTATTGCATAAGTTTTATTTAAAAATGAATTTAAACTGTGTGAATGAGAAAATATTTTTAAAACTGTGTATGTATGAAGCATATATAGAAAGCTTTCAATTGTGCAACTAGGCGTTGCCACGCCCATACACAATTTGCAATTATATGTCTATATCTTTAAAATGGTAGTAGTAAAAGTCTCTGGCCCAAATAAATTTGTGTTATCAGTCAAAAATTGGATAAGTGGGAGTAGCATCTTCCGTGCAAATTAAATATTGATTTTTGTATATCTAGAGAACGATTAGAATGGAAGGTTCCGAATTTGGTCGAAAAGACTTCTTAGATAGTACAAAACATCAGTTAAAAAGTTGGCGATATCGGATAAGTGTGCATGGTACCTCCCATACAAATTATCTCAAGAAGGGTCAGAGCTCAAGTTTTTAAAATTGGTTTATATAACTTGACAGTCAATACAAACCATAATTTCAATAACGGACGGTAACATTTAAAGCTTTCTTTATCAATCCACATCAACGCGGGAGGGATTACTCCAGGACTACATAAGTACGTAATTATGAGAGATGTATCTGCTACACTAATAAAATATCACTCATATGTACGTACTTACGTAGTAATCCCAATGTTCTTTTGTCAAAAAAATATTTATATTTTTTAAACGACTGCGCTCATTAATAAAAGTGGTAGCCTTATTTAAAGGTAATTTTACTGGGGAATTTCAGTTTTTTAGTTCATTCAATAAATCAAACCATTTCTGAGTTACGCGAATATATGTTGTGCAACCTCCTCCATTTTTGAAATAACGGTATATATCGAAAACAAGAGCTAACGTAAAAAAATAGTTAGTAACACTGGATTCAGCGTATGTGAATTCGGTTTACCCGCCGGGTGTCCCGCTTGTCGGCTTGTATCACTATATCATATTGTTTATGTATATAAAACGTTATTTTTGGTGTTATGCTTGAATAAAAAATATACTATGAAATAAATTATCGGGTATCTTCTATAAGCCGAAATCGAGTGAAATTGATATCATATCATGCAAGATTTTATTTAAATAACTTCTTTGATTATCAAAAGTTTAACATAATTGACGCATTTAAGTTTTCACTCGTTTTCGGCATACAGAACATACCCGTATGTTTTTTACTTTTTTAATGTGCCGTTTTTTCACTTAAAAATCAGTTTTTTTCTTCTAAATCTTTAGTTTTTCTCAATAAAATATGACAACACTGGTAGTAACTGCCCCTAAAAATGTTCTCTGTAGCAAAGGCATACGTACATTGTGGAAAATTTTAGGCAAACTGTATCAGGGGTAGACGTACCGCATACGCCTACTAGCTGTCAAAATATGTTAAATTCATATAAAACATTTACAAATGCTAAGCTGAGGGGCCTCTAATGACATCCGCCCAAAATTTTCCACAACACATTTTTTGGCTACGAAGAACATACCTGAGAGGAGTGACAGTGTAACAAGTCACTTAATAAGTCCGTAGGATAAGTAAGAAGAAACAAAATTTTGACAAAACTCGATTTTATTGTTCAACATAATTGCCTTCAAGGGCGATACAACGAGTATAGCAATTTTCCAACTTTCCGATACCACTTTTATAGTACGATTTCTCTTCCTCGGCAAAATGGGCCTCAGTTTCAGCGATTACTTCACCACTGGACTTGAATTTCTTTTCTGCAAGCATTCTCTTGAGATCTGAAAACAGGAAAAAGTCGCTGAGGGCTAAATCTGGAGCATACGGTCGGTGAGTAAGCAATTCGAAGACCAATTCATTCAATATTGCCATTGTTTTCATTGATTTGTGGCACGATTTGTGAGTTCACGTAGCATCTACTTTGAACAGAGTTTTCGTATACTGAAGTGTTCGTGTAAAATGATAAAAACACTACCATCTGATATCTTTACAATGTCAGCTAGCTCGTGCATCTACAATTTGCGATCGTTCATACCCAATTTGTGGATTTTTTTGATATTTTCTTGAATAAGAGTCTCATTTGGGCATCATTTGTGCTGGCACGACGACATTTAAATTATGAAATCCACTTCTCTACTATTTCTCTCGATGGAGCAGAGTTCGGATAATGTTTATCAAGCCATTGTTTAGTTTCCACTGTATTTTTTTCATCAAAACTCGAAATTCACTTTTTTCCAATTTTTTTTTTTTTTTCAATAACAAGAGTTGCTTCACACAAAATGCTATAACTCACGAATTAATAGTCAGATTGCTGTCAAATTTATTCATGTATCGTTTGAAAGTTAGTACTAATAAAAATCATATGGACAAAATGCCAGTAACGCCATCTATGTCTCATCCTACCAACTTATTGCGTGACCTGATAATTTTGCATTTTTACAAATAAGGCGCACCCTATTGTTGATGTTGGCCCAAAAACCGTCATGAATGACAGGCAAAAATTGAAATTTTTTCAATTAAAATCCTATAAAATGCTACAAAAGAATAGTAGAAACTAGAACAATTCAAAATAGAATCTACCATCACCGACGAAACAAGTGAGACATAAATGTGACTCAAAAATTAAACAGAATGAAAACAAAAACAAAAAATAAAAAAATGTAAAACGAAAAATATTTAAACGCCGATATTTACTAAGAGAGAGTGACAGATAAATTGGATTTTGAATTGAATGGAAAGAAGGGATTAATTTAACTTGTTTTTGTGGTTTTCCCTTTCATATGAAAAAGACTGGCAAAAGTTTGATATGAAATTAGACGACTTTTTAGTGAACTGCTTTAGACTTTTTGGGAAATAAATTCTATGTAAACAATGAAGAATTGGCGTGGCTTTATTTTCAGTGCTGCAAATTGCTGAATTATTTGAACAAAATAATATAAATTTTCGATTTTAAATCTTTTTTTTTTATAAAGGTTGGTCCAACCAAAACTCGCGTTGTTAATTGTAAATAAAACAAAAAGTTTTCAGAGAATTATATTAATATGTTGTATTATGTTAGAAGAATCTATGGCAATTATGTGTGCAAAAAAATATCGGCCAAATGCTCGCCACGGTTTCGGTGGCATAATTCTATCCGTCGGTTTATGTTTTCAATGACTGAGACATAATTGAGCTCTTGAATTGTTCTTGGCTTATTGATGTACACTTTCTTTTAAATATGCCCAAATAAAGAAGTCCAAAGGTGTCAAACCAATTAACAGCAACACAACATGAGATAACACGGGCATTGAATTTCTCGCGCAAAATGCCATTGTTTCGTTGGCTGTGTGGCAATTTTCACCATCCTGTGTGAACCATATATCGTCAAGGTTCATATTTCTGGCCACAAAAAGTCTGTTATCATCTCGAGATAGCGTACAACATTCACGGTAACTGCTTGGCCAACCTCATTTTCGAAGAAGTACGGCACGTTGTCGTCTCTAGCCCATAAACCGCACTAGACAGCCACTCTTTGTGGATGCACCGGCTTTCCAATAAGCACTCGTAAATTCTCATATGCCCAAATGCGGCAATTTCGCTTGTTAACGAATCCACTGAGGTGAAAGTGTGCCTCTTCACTGGAGAAAAAGCATTTTGATTTGAACGCCAAGATTCTTAATGCGCTGCTCAATTGTGTACCTCTCCATGGTTGAATTTGTCAAACACTGAAACATAGAAATATCAAATTACGTTAAGGTCTGAGACTCACAATTACCATCATGCATTATCGTTGGACCACCCTTTTTTAATTACTTTTGGAATAATGTTTGACCTATCAATCGTTATTTTTTTTTTCTCCCTAACTCCTCTATTAAGCATATTGGCTTTCCACAAAGCATATGTTAGTTTATTTTAGTTTCAGTAATAAAGTTGATTTTCAAGCTAAGTGGATGATTAATCTAATATAGCACGCGTCCATATGATTGTATGTAATGGTGAAGAACCTTGCTAAGTGGTGGTGGTGGTGGTGATCCTTACTTAGCATTGTAATTTTTTCCCAGTAGGTGGCGTTTGCTCCTCATCACTCGTCTGATGTTTGTCAACACTGCCAGAGATAATCTGGATGCTCAGGAGGACTTCTTTATATGGATTTCATTATTTTATTCACTAAGCTTAATACCATGATTCCTCTTCCATTCCCATAATAGGAAAGGTTGACATTGCTTGGCAGCAGTTTTATAATTCCCTTCGTAAGTTGAAAGTTAAAGTCAGATATGAGCATATATAGAAGTTCAGCGCTTAGCATACAGTCTGAAAGAGTTTCAACAGTCGAGAGGAATAATGGAAAAATCTTTGGAAGCACTGATGGACATACCGAAAACCGAATATAAAAAATGCAAATGTTAAGCTATGACGCTAAGATTTAGCGGGAATATCAACAACAGTTGTACCAACTTACAAAAAAAAAAAAATTAAAATCGGAACGATGGGACCTCACGGGGATTATTCCGGAAACTTTCTGATCAAGGTGGTATAGTCAGTCTACGGTAATGCTCACATTTCTGCACATTTAAATAAGAAATCGAGTTTTTTGACTTATGACACTATTGAAGAAAATGTGTCATTTGAATAATTTGTGTAATAGTTTCCTCTTTAGGTGTAGGGTACCAAATACTATAAAATCGTACCATGAATTCTAAAATAAAAATAAAAAAAATTAAAAATAAAAGTTGGCACAAAAGATTACAATTTTTTTCTTCGATTTAGACATATGTACACCTGTATTCGTGTCATGGTCAAGTTAATGAAATAGAAAATAAGCTTAATAGATTAAAAACAACAACAGCAACAACAAATAAAAATAAGTAAATAAATAAATAAATTTGTTTTACAACAAAAATGCAATTTGTTTATTTGCTGCTAATGATGTCAACTTTTTTTTAAATCCTTTTATTTATTTAGTTTCATCGTCTTTTATTTGAAGATTTTAAACTTAAAATCCAAATAAAAATGGCGCAATATTTTATTAAACGTCACTAAATTCTAGAAATTTTTTGTTATTTTGTGAGGCATATAGAATAAAAAATGGTCTTTCACGTGCTGATCTCTTTAAAAAACTGCACCTATCATCCTTGAAATGTCAATACGTATGTAACTTGAATTTTATCATGCGATCGATTGAGTGCGTGACTGCCTTATAGGTGGAGACTCGTCGCACCGACAAGTAATTTGAGGCAGTGATGGGAAAATTTATACGATCGTACTTTTTTTGATACTATTTAACTTCAAAAAGTACTGTATTACTCCTCTAACAGATTTGAAACTCTGATAAATATTTCACTATTTTTTATATTCCTTTGTTTCTATATTTTCCGGTTTTATTTATTTTGAATACTAATGGCAACTCGATTCCACTATGGGATAAAAATTAATAAGTTGAGATACGTGGGAAGTGTTACTATTTTTCTAAAAGGCACTATCGAGTAAAAAACCATAATTATGGATATGTCTCCCAATTTCTTGTAAGTCTATCAAGAATCCCACATTCACACAATATGTTTTCTGCTGTCTTTAATACCTGTGAGCAAGCACAGTCTTCAAACATCCACATCTGTGATCGCCATCCGCAATGGCCGGTAACAAATTCAATAAGAAATTTCAAGTCCGGCCTGCCATACTTGAGAACCTCAGTGCGGCTCCCAGATCGCCATCCTAGAGTGGCAAAGTCCTCCGGTTGACTGTTCCAAGTATCTGGCAATTTCACAATCCTGATTAGATTGTGGTTGGTGGCCAGCTAAGTAAGTAAGAAACCGATTTTTGGCTTAGAGGCTATGACGACCAGTAACAATCATTATTGGAGCGAAATACAATTTACAATGCATCCACAAAGAATGTGAGCTAGCCCTTGGCGGCTCAAATAGACATTTGGTGATCTAATAGAACTTAAGACCTCAGAAACTTAGGTTTCTGCAAAATAGCTGGATGTAGCTCGACGAAAAGTACACGTAATGGAGATTTAAACTTATATCATAGGGAGATACTATTATTACTTACTGTCAAAGATGCAGTGGATGGTTAGATATTCCTTAGCCCTTAAGCAAGAAGGAGCTCTCAATTGTATCTTTAATATCTCTTGTGCTAAAGGTCTCAATGTATTGTATATATTGTCCGGTGTTGCATATAATAGTGCATCTCCTTTCAAAGGCTCCGTTATACTCTCAATGACCATTTACACCTTGAGTTTAAGTATTCCTAGTTTTTCCTAACATCTAAACATCTTTGATTCTATATCTTAACAGTTTAGCCTGCACATGGGTGTCTATTATGTAAAAGCTTTGGCAGTATTGATTGATCGTTGTGCTACGAGGTCAGCAGAGTTAATTTAGCATATAAAACACATGACTAGTTGTCTGTAACGTTGTCGTTGAACATGTTCTCTAACAAAATGACGTAAGATACACCAGGATAATTCGGCGGGCTGAATTCGAATCTGTAATTGGTTTTTCTCTATCATGTCTGGTTTTCGAGATATAAAAAATGTTTTTATTCGTTTTTTACATAAGAAATCATTAGTTTATTTAAAAATCAATGAATTTTGATTGGCGTTATTTCAATGTCGCTTGTGTTTTGTTAGTTCGGTTTCACGCGTTAGAGTACACCATTAGTCTCCAAGCATGCGTTTGTTCCAAAAACCTTGATAATTTCTTTCAATTATCATAAAATCTTTGTGAGCATGCTTCCCCTGTTCGTCGCTTACCGCACTTAGGTTTTGTGGAAAAAAATTTCAATGCATGAATGAAGAAAATGCATTTTGAGTGACATTTGGCACCTAATTCGTGATAACACTGGTCTATAAAAAAACAAAAAATTGTCTCGCTTTTAAATAAAACTATATACGAGGGCGGATTGATATTGAAGCTACCTAAGTAGGAAAAAAACATTTTTTGTTTTTCCAAAAACCATTAATTTCTCAACATAGTCTCCTTTTAGCGCAATACACTTAGTAAGACGATTTTCCAACTTTTTTATACCATCTGAATAATACGATTTTGGGAACTCCTCAAAATACGCATTAGTTTCGGTAATCACTTCTCCGTTTGAGATGAATCTTTTTCCTGCGAGCCATTTTTTCAAGTTAGTCGCTATAGAGTCAGAGCGTGACAAAAAAAAATAAATCTGTAATTTTAGACCGAAAAATCACAAATTTTGCTTACCGTTTGATGATTTTAGACAAAAAAGGGAAACAAAATAATTTTTTATTGCAATTCTGTTATCAGATCTCAACAATAATTTAATTTTTTGTTTTGTGTCTGCAAAGTCAGTAAATGTTCTTAAATCTCTCAATAAAAAATCATTAAATTTCATTAAAAATTCCCAGAATCTCAATAACCCAGCCAAACAACTACTATAACAATTTCAAAAAAGTATGAAGAGCAAGCATACTTGAAGAACACAAAAATAAGTTGTTGGGGTTTCATGTTTACATTTCAAATACAGTGGGTAACAAATAAATAAAACACATTCTATATTTAGTTTTCAAATAAAATTGTTTTAAGATTACTTTGTTTCTAGGAATTGCCTTCATATCAATTGCAATTTATTTTTTCTTATGAAGTGATATATTTATAAACTTTAAGTGCTAATTATATATGTATTTATTTATTTACAGTATTCTTATCAATTTTGTGATCTATTTTAAAACGCAATGACAAATCGTGTTACTTACTAGTCAGACACTTAGTATATTGACACACACAGTTTGCATTTCATTTGGGACTTTTTTTGCTTGTTTTGAATTAATATTTGTTTAGACGTCATTTGGCGTTAAACGGCTGATAGTGTGACTATATTGACGTTAGAAATAAAATTGGCAGACTAGACTAATTTAATCGTAATTTGAGCTTTTTTAGACCAGTGATTTAAAACATTTTCCAATTGCAGGAACCAAAATAGCAGTTTTAGTATTAAAAAAAACAATAAAATGTTTTTTCCTGGCATTGTTAAGCCTTGATCAAGTAAAGGTGCTACGAGTACAAGTATCCTTCTATAGTGTTCAAGAAACTTCGGTTACAAATGTAACCAAAAATGAAACTCTTTTTTCCTATATTTGAAACGAGCTTCTTAAACGAAATATGTGCTATTTTAAACGATAGCCATTTGTTATTTTTAAGTTAAGGCCACTATTCCATCAGTGTAAAACTTCTGGGTTTTCTAAGCGAAAAACTAATCCAATTGCATTTTGCAGACCTCTACGTAATTTAAATTTATAACAATTCTTCAAGATCTGGGCTACAGGGAGCATGCATCTGAATTTCCCAGCCAATCTCTCTGTCACTGCCAGCTCGTCAAAATTGTGTTTGGCCTGGCATTGTAATGATGAAACACAATACCTTATCTGTTGAATAATTCTGGCCGTATTAATTGATTTGCTTGCTTAAATCTCTTTAACTGTTGACCATGTTATAAAAGTTCTTACTGAACAGTACCCTTTCAATCCCACCAGCATTACCTTTCTTGGTGTCAATCTTGGCTTTACCACCGTCTGCGAAGCTTCTTCTTGCTTGCTTTGAACACATTACACGGTGCGACAAAAAAAAAACCGCATAAGTGATGCTAATTTTCTGATATGTACTATTGAATAGAACAAGGATCTGTTTTTGGAATTTTCGAAACACGTTTAAAATCTCGAGTTACGGGTAAAAAACCGATTTTCGGATCTTCATTCACTTATAAGCTAATAAAGTTGCTGAATATTACCCGATTTTATGTTTCTTTTCGGATTCGGAAAGAAGAGAAACAGGTCTTTTAAATGGTCTTGGGTGTCTTTCTCAAAAAACAAATTTTTAATTCAATTTTAGAAGCGTATTTGCGCACTATGTATTTTATATAGGAACCGTACTATCTATGAAATATTTAAGAAACTATGCTTAGTTATGAATAAAATAAGACTTAAGATTTAGAAATCTGTTGGAAATTGTCGGAGTTATTAGGCGTTTTAGCAAAACCGTAAAACCGGTTTTTTACCAGTACCTTGAGATTTTGGATATGTTTCGAAAATTCCAAAAACAGATCGTTGTTCTACTCGATGCGCCTATCAGAAAAGTAGTATTATTTCCCAGGTATTTCAATTTCGTTTTTTTTTTTTTTTTGTCGCACCGTGTTATTGTCACACGTGATCCACTTCCCATCGCTCGTAATCATTCGCTTCAGACATGGTTCGACTTTGTTCCGTTTTAGTAGTGAGTCGCGACTGTAAGTTCGGTCCATTAAACCTTCAACTGTTGATTCATGTAGCACCGAAATGCCCAGCTTTTTTGTCAGCTGTCCAGTTTTTTCAAATGGTTGATAACTGTTTGCCGGTTGTTCTAAAATTTTTTCTACGATTTTATCATGTTTCATCACTTCAGAAATCATTCGATTTCGTTGCTTTTTAGCAGTGAATTACAAATGAAAATTCTCTATATTCAATTTTTCACGTGAATCTTAGTATCAAAATTATAGTTCTAGTTTGAACAATGTCTCAATAAACACTACACATACGTTCAGGAACCTGCCACGCACAGTCCGTTATCCCGTAGACAAAAATCAAAAAATCACTAATCACGGATTTGAATAAAATATGTTTTTTGAAAGCTAATAATCCTCTGTATATAATAGTGAACATTTTTTTCAGCTACTTCTCTATATTGTCGCAAGAGGGCGCTAAACTCGACAATTTATAATAAAAAACTATGTAAAAATGGATTTTAGGTGATTCAGAAAAGTAGCTGTAAAAATATTATTTGTTAAAGAAATTCTTTGAAGTTGAGTTTTTTTAATTGCTCTACAACCAGGCGAATTCAATAAGGTGGCCCTAATTTACTGCGTAAGCAACAGCTGATACATTTGCGTATGTTAAAAAACACAAACATTATGTATTTTGTTGGCAACAAATATTTTTGATGCTACAGGTTTTTGCTGACTACAGTGTTGCATTATATTGACACACCGAAGTTTTGTTTTACAGTGTTGTATTCATTTTCAATTTAAGACTACCTTATTAAATTCGCCTTGCAGAGAAATAAGTTTTAAATTTTTTTATTGTTTTTATTTTTTTAATTCTTTGAAAAAAGTACTTTTTTCAATAAGAAGTTTACTTACCAAATTTTGAAGGAGATATTTTTTTATTTTGGTTTTTGAAACTATATAATATGTGCTATCATATAAAAAAATTAGAACCAAATTTATTCTTCAAATTGAAAATTTCGAAATTTAAAAAATGTGTAATTTAGAGAATTTGTCATAAATTTTACTAATTTGAAGTAGCTTGGGGCAAATAAAAAAATAAAAGTAATTATTAATATATATAAATAAATAAGTGTACACTTTGATGTCACCTCTAATTGCAAAAACGGTACGACCGATTTCAACCATAATTTCCGGGTACCTTGGGGATAGTCTGTAGATGGTTTATGTGAAGTTTGAAGAAATCGGCTCAGTAGTCACGGAGATATGGCATTTAGATTTTCCTATATATTCCCATACAAATATCACCCAAATGCCCTCCGTTTTCCATATTATGATTATTTATTGTCACTTGAAAAGTTCCCAAACCATGTATCGTAATGTCTTATATGTACAATGGCATTCGGCCATTATAATTAGAATGTTGAGCTGAATCTTCTCAGTCGTAGTTTCGATCGTCATTATCTCAAAAGTAAAACAAATTCTTGAAGTTTTTTTTTTTTTTTTTTGTTAGTGTAGTGAAGTACTACAGACCCAACTTACGTTAATAGTGCAAAATTTTGTTTTCTAGGTTACAAAACAAAAAAGTTAAAGGAAAAACAACGATTCCTCTTTAACCACCATAAAGGCAAAACAACGTCCGCCGGGTCAGCTAGTAATACTTATTTTAAATTATTATTCAAATTCAAAATTTGCAGTACAACATCAAAATTTTGCCACCTTGCTGCAGTACATTTTTAATCCACAAAATTGCATGCATTAAAAACTGGTTGTTATTTGGAATTTTTTATTTATATCAGTAGTTAACACAACTCTGTGCTAATGAAAACCTTTTTTATTAAAAAATTTAAATATAATAAATATCTTAATGACAGGCCCTTTTTTGTTTTAAATACATGTAGGCGGTGGGCGTGTCGATTTGTCCTATTTTCTCTAAATTTCGCGTATATCCATATTTAGCCCCAATAAATATCTGAACAAAATTTTATTTATCTACGACAACTAATTTATTTTTTCATTTACTGTATGGGATCGACATCGGTGAAGCTTAGAATGTCGCCTTTCAAATAAGCTATAGTGTTGTCTGATTCAATGAAATATCAAAGATATTCTTACGAAAATAAGGTTGGGCACCACAGCGATTATTACATCGCTAAAATAAATAAACAAAAGCTGCAAGAACAACTATACGTGCTGTTTACAAATAACCAAATCTACAACAACACACATTAGCAACGATAAAGTAAATAAAAATAATACGGCAGCAACAATAATAAAGCAGCAAAGAAAACGAATAACAGACAATAAACAAGCAACACCAAATACTAAGAGTTGAAAGAACTAGATGTTTACATTCGCATGGATACATAAGAACTAAAAGGAAAATAAAAGAGAGAAATGGAATCTACCTGAAATATCGAGAGGTTCGGAAGTTTTCGATGTATTGTTTACGCAGCCATATAAAAAGCACATCGATGCGAACAGCAATCAGTTTTATTTGGTATAAACTTAGGGAACGTGTTATTGGTTTGAACTCAGTGTAAGAGATAACCAGAGGTTATCCACACTTACCGAACCTAAGTTATAACTACGATCAGGTTGGAAGATCTTTAGGAAGAAAGATCTGTCGAGAATTGTTGTTGTTTACAAAGTTGTAAACAGACAGAGTAATTAAGAATAAAAATTGTTATTGCCTATAAAAATATTACAAGCAGTGGTGCACATAACTGTGTTGAAAAAAAAGATTTTTAATTAAAACCAAACACAAAATTTATTTTATTTTAACTACAATCTACGAACACATAAAAACACGTTTTTAAAAAGGTAAAAATATTTTAGAGCCATCTACAGATAATTTGTAATTTCATGTGTTAATGTGCTTTGAAATAATGCACTCAACCTTTTCCTCACTTTACACCCTGACAAGTACGTAGTCGAGGTTTTTGCACTTTTTGTTAATTCGGATTATTGTACCATTTATGCCTTTTTTGCGTTCAGCGGACTTCAAGAAAAATGTTCATGCTTTTGAAAATGCTCATTGGTCTCGAATTTTTTTTTTCTGAGTCGAGCATATGGTATCTCCCATTTTAAGTAAATATTTTTTTTGAATCTTATAAAGCTTGCAAGTTCTTGAAGCCTAAATTGTGTATATTATACAGAAATCTACCAAATCTGCATAAATTATTTCAGCTCATAAGGTATTCCCGTGATGTGTTGGTGTATTTTTAATTTTATTTAATTTTTTTTATTATTTTATTATTTTATTCTAAAAACATTTCTAGCATTGAGTTGTTAATCAGTGTGAATTTTATTTATTTATTTTTTAATTATTAAAGTAGATTTTATTTTTTCAACAGAAACAACATTCAATATTGTTGTTGGGAGTAGTTGAAGGTAAAATAAACTTTAAAAATAAAAAAAAGTTACATTTCACTGTAGGTTGTATTACAGAAAACAACTACAACTACAAACACTTGAATATGTGCTTAAAACACAAAAACAACAAACAAACAAACAAAATGAGAATAAATTTAAATTTGTTTTTAATAAAAAAAATAAAATAAAATTAAATTAAGTGGTTTTATGGTAATAATTTTCCTTTTTTTCCTACTTCTTTCCAGAATCGACTACTGACATTTCGGTAAACAACTTAAGTTCAGCAAATTCAGCCACTGCCAAAACTAGCTGCCAGCAACAACATCAACAACAAGGAGAAAAAGAATCTATAACAAAGTCTACAGAAGCTCGAAAATTACCCAAACGCTATCAGGGTCATCATCCACATTTTCATCATCATACAGCACCGGCCTACTATACAGATCATCACCTTAAGATCCATACACCCGAAGCTAAAGATTCGGTAAATGAAAATTATCAGAGTGTCTATCGTACACCCTCGAAACTGATCAAGGACGAACATCAATTTCCCAAAACATCTAAAGCCACTCTGTCCGCTGCATCACCACTTCCCCTAAGTCCTACGCAAAAGTTAGGAGGCAAAGCTGGAGAGCAACTAGAAAATTCACCAACATTTTTTCGCGAACGTCAACGCGAACAGCAGCAGAATCGCAACGATCCTTCATATATGTCATCACACAACGTATTGCTGAAACCTACCAAAGGTAATAGTAGTTCTACTTATGATTACATTGTAAACGCTGATAGTCTGCCACTGACGGCCCCGGCCGATGGCAGTGTAGTATTTGCTTGTACCAATTTTAAACCCTGTGTTGCAGCCACCGTCGTCGACAACAACAACCCAGAATTACCAGCGTTAGCGGCAAATCGTAGTCGTAACAGCCAACGTTTTGCTAATCGTAGTAAACGGGCTGTGCGTGTGCGCAGTGAATCGCGCCCGATAAGTGCCCTATATAATATAATATGCAAAGAAAAAGGCCTTGATGTAGCTACCACCACCACCAACGACGAAGACTCTTCGCCTACACATAGTCACGAAGAAGAAAAATCCCCTTACCACTCACTGCACTACGGGCGTACACGTCGATCTCATTCTAGATCGGTATCACGACAAACTAAATCCAGTCAAACTTCCAATATGTCAAGTGGTCTAGGCAATAATAATTCATCGGGCGGTGATCATTATACGCAACAAAAGAAACGCAACGATAAATACTCGCCACAGGCAATTTTCATTAATGATCTCAGTGATGATGATGTTGACGATAACGAAACTAATCACTTAGAAGGTGGTTGTTCACATAAAAATGTACGCTTGCGTTATGTGCATAAAAAATTCAATCAGTTGGATAGATTAGAACAGACAAAATCTTCTTCCCTACCACCACTGGGTCTAGCTAAACTGGGGAAATACAAAGAAAATCATAACAGTCATGATTCATTGAATGTTGTAGCAAAAAGTAAAGCAGCAGCAGTATCATCCTTAGTTAGTGCTAAACGCTTTACACCAACACCACCACCCATATCATCATTATCAAATCCATCATTAGCATCAAAAACCGCTTTATATGTAGATCCATCCATTCACAGCATACATTTGATGAGTAGTTGTCATTCGCTACAAGATGCTGTCCAATCGCTGGCTTCATCTAAAACGGATCGTCATACACGCAAATATCGTCGTTTGCGTGATGAAAAACCCAGACGTCATACGGATGGTGCCATAAAATTGTATCCGTCTCAGTTAAATGATAACGAAGATTATGATGGTGATGCCGATGATAGTCATCGTGATAATGGCTCTTCTAATTATCCCGATCATACTACTCCTACATCATCATCGTTGTTGTCTCATCATTATCATGATTTAAATGATGCTGGTCACGATTTTCATTATTTAGCCAATAATACTGCAAATGCTAAAAGGTAAGTGATGTAATAATAATGGCCTAACTCTTAGCAGTAGTTTTAGTTGTAGTTGTAGTTGTCGGGTGTTATTCTAGTCCATTATTTTATACATAAAGTTTCTTCCGTATCTTTGTATAAATAGACATTTGCTTTATAATTTTTTTTTTGTGTGTGATTATCCTTGAACTTGAATATTAACGTTCAAGTTTTCTGCCGTACAATTACATGGTTGTTAATGGTTTTGTATGTATGTATGTTATAATGCTAGGAATTGCTGCATCATTGCGCAAAGTCATTAAACTTAGCTCATAACTGTTGTTTGTTGTGGTACAAAAGAAATTATTTGAAAATTATATGCAAGTTATTGATGGTGGTGTTTAAATTTAAATTAATTAAATTTGAAATCAAATCATAAATTATTAATTAAAATATTGTTGGTTCGTATAAAAAATATATTCCTTATGCCTTTCTAACTAAAACTCGACTTAATAATTATCTTATCCCCCACTTAATAATTATCTTAAATGTTATCTTAGTTACACTTGTACCCTTTAGTTCCTTCCAAAAAGACACCGTGAGTTCTACTTTTTAGCTGTATACAGTCTTCTAACACACATTCATTATAAAAACAGACATATAAAGGGTGTCTCAAAATTAACACAAGATTTGAATCAGACAGAAAACACGGTTTTTGGTCTTTTGATTGTTATTTTTTTTTTATTGAATCATAAAGTACATAGGTTAGAGCTATTCATGGAGTAACAAATCGGGCAAATGGCCTCCACGGCTTAGCATGCACTTACGCACTCGGTCGTCGAAATTTTCCATGACCATTTTGCATAAAAGTGACTGAATTTCGTTGATTTAACGTTGTGGGCTTGTTGAAATAGGCCTGTTATTTCAAATAACCCCATAAATAAAAATCTATTGATGTTAAATCACTTGACCTCTAGGGGGACATTTCTGATCATCGAAACAAGATAGTTCTCCACCTCGAAATGTCTCATGCTGTAATTGAATAGTTTAACGGGTTGTATGGCATGTGACACGGTCTTGTTGAGACCACATTATGTCCACATAAATATCATCCAATTTCTGTAGAAAGAACTGTGATATCATGTTGCGATATCCAACATCAGTAACGATTACTGCTTGACCAGCCTCATTTTCAAAAAAGTATAATCTAATTATGCCTCCAGCCCAAAATCCACACCAAACAGTGACACGTTGTGAATACATTTGTTTTTCGACAGTCACATGTGTGTTCTCAGAACGCCAAAAGTGGGAATTTTGGCGATTAACAAAGCTATCAAGGTGAAAATATGCTTCATTGCTTAAAGATGATTTTGCTTGAAAAATCAGCATCCATTTGTTGATGTTCAATAATCCATTCAACGGACACTCTTCGCTGTGCATCGTCACTAGGCTTCAGTTGTTGTGTTAATTGAATTATGTAAACATGGAGACAGAGACCTTTAGTGAGTATACCCTGTAGAGAGCTTTTTAAATTTTGCAATTCTTGTCCACTACGCCGAATTGAGGATCCTGGATTGTCACCGACACACTCACGTACTGCTTGGATATTTACATTTGAACGGCTTGTTTTTGGAAGACCAGCGTGTTTGGCTCTCCAACGGCTCCAATTAATGGATTTCAATAAATCTCTTCACAGTTGACAAAGTTAAAACACTATCCCACCATATTTTGTACGAAATTTTCGAGCTGCGGCCGCCAAGTTTTCATTATTTTTGAAATGTTGTTCAATAATCAAGACACGTTGTTCTATCGTGTGGCGCTCCATTTTTACTAACCCTGAACTGTCAGCTGCCACGCCCACTTATCCAATATCGCCCAGTTAGGGACTGTTGATGTGTATTGTTCATGACGTTGTTTGAACCTAATTTAGCAACTTCTACTATTACCCTTTCTTAAGATATATAAAAATCAATATTTATTTTGCATGGGAGATACCAAGACCACTTGTCGAATTCTGCCTACTTTTTGACTAATGATTTGTATGGATTACCGAGATATTTAGACAAATTCAGAAACTCCCATCTTAAATGTTTTTAGGAGATACGAAAATCAACATTTACATTGTATTAGAGGTACCGTCATTTCAAGTTACATATGGTAAGGTGGCGATTCTGTGGTCGGATGAAATGCAAGTTTTGGGCATTCGGTGAATTCACCAACACTTCAGTGAATTCCCATTAATTTTTCACTGATCACCAAGGATGAGTGTGTCACCTGACGTTGTTATGATGGAACACAAATTTATGTTAAAAAATTCTAGTCGCTCGTTCTTAATTGATTTGTACAAACGATCGAGTTGTTAGCTGTGAAGACTAGATATGAGGGATAATGTCCTTCAAATCTCATCAAACACTTAACATATACTGAACAAACTATTGACCAGAAATGTCGCAATAGATCCATGGGTCGCAGTGTCCTGCAACAGTGGCTGCTCAGTAATATAATGATGATGATGTGGCACCTAAACATTCAGCTTTTGTCATAAGTTGCAAAATTACATCCACTTTGTTAGTAGCTAACAGTCAATAGGGAGTTGTATTTTGGATATTGATATTCTCAGAACGATATCCAGCATCTCACGAGTCCTACGTTCACTAGCAGCATATTAGGTAGGCAGGTAGACATGTTAGACATCTTATCTAACAAAATGCTCCGTCCTAATTCTATTTGTAGAACTTACCCATTAATTTCCTTGATAAACACAAATTTGTTATCTAGACCAAGACTCGGAATGTCACCGAGTCCATCGTGGAATCAATTGTCTAACCATCGAGCTCTTCTTCCTCCTAAAATTCTACAAAAGTCCTGAGTAGTGCTTTTTCATAATAATGTCCTAGATCGTAAGTAACAGTGTCCCGTTTTTATGTCTATCGCATTTCTAAGGTTTCTGCTATCCAACTTCAAGTGTAATTGAGCTCCGATTTATCCAATTTGGGACTTAGGTCCCATGGAGTCTCTCGTATCAATCCATGAGCCGTCGGATTTTACCGTGACTCATTCCCTTGCACTTGCCCTTCTAAAGAGATAGATAGAGATTCATAACTGCTTTATTTATCTCTGCTCGCTAGGGGTTGAAATTTTGTTAGGATTTCACAATCGCCGGAATATCTTAACCATTATTGTTCCGAATTTGGTGAAAACTTTACCTTGATGCTTTGTTGAGAGGGGAATCTTGCAGCTAAATTTTGATTTATGGGTATTAGATAGTCAATCCTTATCTGCAATTATTAAAAATTATCTGAAAGCCTAAATAGGTTTGTAATATCTCTTATGAAACTTTTCAAAGAAGAAACATTTTTTGTTCGATATCGAGAATAATTTATCACAAATTCTAATTGATATTGACTTGTGTGCTCTGGTCAGCCATTCCACTTATTTTTTCCCTCCGTCACTCCTCTAGGGAGCATATTGGCTTTCCGCAAAGCATGCATTGGTGTGTTTCAGTTTTATTAATCAAGTTTATTTTTCAAGCTAAGTAGATGATTAATCCACTGTAGCTCCTCACAGTATGATTGTATAATGGTGAATATCCTTGCTAAGAGGTGGTGGTGATCTTTAGTTAGCATTATAATTTGTTCCCAGTAGGTTGCGTTATTTCCTGAATATTCGCGTAATGTTTGGAAGTTCAGTGGCCACTTGTGCTATAATGCCAGATATCGATTGTTTCTTAACTTTCTTTTTTTTTATGAAAACCTTCTATAGATACAGCTTTTAAGATCTTAAATGCTTGCAAAATATCTTTAATTATTGATTAGATAACCTCACGCATATTATGTTTTTTATACAAAGCGGATCTATAACAAATAATTTCTTTTTGTAAATTCAATTTAATTACTAATTGCCATCACTGCTAAACAAAATGCTCAGGTATGGAGTTAATAAAAATATGACTTTCGTTTAATTAACTTTATTTTTCCTTTTCATCTTTTAAAATCCGCTTCACTTTCAATCCACTACTACATACTACTCAAATGTGGTCTAGGCAAAAAACTAGTAAAACGCCATAACATGTGAATTGGAAAACATAAAGAAACAACACCCATTGATTTCTTTGAGTCTATAAATTATTATCCGAAACTCTGTGTTACTAAATAGTGATGTTGTTGCGGCCTTAAACAAGCTTTAAGACAAATTAAGGTGTAACCAATAAAGCGAACCAACCCAACTAACCAAAGACACATACAACACATCCATTCATTCATTCATCCATCTATTGATCTCTAGAGTCAACGACAATTGACGCTTGAAAATAAAAAAATCACTTCGATTTAGCATATGTATGTTGTTGTTGTAACGTCTCATAAATGTGTATATTTCATTTTGCATTTTTTGTTGTTTTCCTGTATTTTGTACAAAATTTGTATCTTCAATTCGTTACATGATCACCCCATTTATATGCAAAATTAATAGTTTCACGCACTTGTTTTGTATGAACATGTGTGATGTGAACTTAGTGTACAGGAAAGAGACCTCTTCAAGTACAGTGGGCTAAAAGAATTAAAAAAAGACATATAAAAAATAATGCTCGTTAAAATATTCGCGCTTAGTTTATTTACCTGATTGAAATAGATTTTATGTATTAATCGAATACAACAGAATGATTCATGATACGCTCATTTCAACCATCCTATTTAATGTCTTATATGCATATTGTTCCGTTATAACCTTTTTAAAACGCTTGTTTTCTCTTTTTAATTGCTTTAAATAAAATAACATGTAGTTGTTGTTTCATACAGATTTTTTTATTTCCACACTTTTACTTTATACAAATATAACTATACAGAACCAACTTATTTAATATCCGCTTAATACATAAATTTACTCAATAACCGACTCTTAGTGCGACTTTACACAATGACTGCCAAACTATAATTTACTGACGTAGGCAAAGCAGCGTTTCTTTTATATCTAGCTGCCAACATTTTAGAAATTTCTGGAAGTGTCTTAATCCCTTTTAAATCTTCTATTTATGTCCGTTAGTTTAAAAAAATATAATGTCGTGTTACCCAAAGATGGTCGAATTGGTAACGCTATCAAATACACAAATAAGTAGGGCATTACCAGGGTGAAAAATTTACAGCCTTGACGCAAACCAACAGACTACAATCCACAATACAGTCTTAAAAGCACTGATGTTGGTGTATTATCTTTTTAGGGGATTCGAACTTGGTTCGCTTGTGTTGCATGCGTGCGCTCTAACCACTACTCTGCGCCACCGTGTCGATAACTCCTTAATATTCGAATACTCATGAATTTAAGTATAAACCCGATCAATTGAAGTGCCACCCCACAATCACTTTGATCATCTAATAGCATTTCATAGAATTAAACGACAATTTCTCGCATGATGAGTTCTTTTAGATGAACTAAACCGTTCACCTAACAAACAAGTAATAGAAATTATCTTCAAAAAAAATCATATAAGTCAGTTTCCCAAAATACAAAAACTTTGCCAAGCTGCTAAAGCAAGCATTTCTGCAATAAAATCCCGTTGGCGTATTTGGGCGACATTGCCACAATATTTGATACTAATGTCGAAATTTGTATGAAATTATCGCAAATGAAAAATTTAATTAATAAATCCTCATGGCAATGACACAAACAAAGTTATGTATGTATGACAACTTCATTATAATGTCACCTATTATAAAAAACTGAAAACTAGCGATATTGTCTGTTACGAGTCGACTATATGCTGAACGATGCAGGATTCTGTCTGCTACACTTTCCCGTTAACGAATAAAGCACTAATGATTTTCGATGATACTGTCTGTTAGGACTTACTAATAAGCGGATGCCAAACAAAATAAATTTTTGTCATCTATGGACAATGACTTTAAAAAGCCATGTATGACACCAAAGAATTTGCATCATTATTCATCGATGATTTACCATTTTCACTATAATTTTTACAACCGGGATGGTTCGAAGTCTAATACGAGTACATTATTATTCGATAATATTCTTTTTCAATTCGAGATATGCAAAAAACTACAACAATATTCTCAAACTGATTTTGAGAATATTGTTCAAGATCAGAAATTGCTTTGGATTAGACTATGCAACAAATTAAAAAAAAAAAATTGTCTGACCATGGATAACCACTATATTCTTTGGATGCACTATGGTTGCCTAACTTAAAAATCATCAGCATTTCAAATTCTATGGATACAAAAAAATTTTTTTTTTCAAAACTAGTTACTCTCACTCTATTGGGAATAAAATAAGTATTTACCCATCGATTTTCATAAATTTCAAAGTTATCATAAAATGTATGAAGCAGCCTCTTCAAAAATCTCACATTTTAGAAAAAAATTCAGAAAAAATAAATATTATCCATAGTATCTGAAATACTGATGATTTTTGAAGTTAGGCGACCATAGCGCATCAAAAAATATATTGAATATCAAAGGTATTTTTGCTTGTTGTATAGTGTTATAAGCTATATATGCTCAATAGGCTTTACCTCTAAATTAAGAGCTATGAAGAACCAATGTATCAACAAAAGATATTTTTCTGTAATTTTTTAAAAAAAAGTGTTACGTTTTAACATTTTTAAAACGTTTGATTGAGTTCTTTTAAATTGCCTTAAGTAAAACAAACGAAGCGAATTTATAGATATTAATACAATCTTTATTTATCCTTATACAGTGTCCAACTATTTAACTTCCACTTAATTCACAAATCACTCAACACTTTTACTAACGCCTTAGCACGACTTAATTCTTGGACTGTTTAATTATGACTGACTGACGAAGCAGAATGTACCCCAATTAAAAGTAAATTAACATTAGTTTCGAATGTTGTACTATATTCTATAACCACCTATTCAGCTACGTTAATTCAAATTAAAAATCTTAATACCCAAAATTAAATAAATATAGCCTTGGCAAGCTGATTGTAGCCTTGGCACAAGCCAATAAAATAACTTCCATAATAAAGTTTATAGCTTTAAATGTTGGTTCACCTTTTTATGTGTTCTTATTTTCTTAACAATAACTTTCAGTGCCTTTTGTGCCACTGTTCCACACATCACAGCTGTGAGTTGCAAGCACACCTAAAGAAGCAAAAATGTAAACATGAGTGTTACCCCCCATGCATCATAAATGGCTTGAGGAAAAATGAAAACTACTCTTTCATATCTACTCATAGTGTGCTCGTATAAATCAAGAAAAACAACAAAAAGAAACGTTTGAATAGCAGCATACAGATAGATGACAAAACACCTAACAAAACGTCACAAAATCTCTCCATTTTGCCCATCATAAACGAAAATAAACATCAACCGTTACCGGTTTTGTTTTCTTAATTTTTTTTCTGTATAAATGCAAATAGAAAATAAATAATTAAATGGTACTCTTCACGTTCATATTCATATTTAAATTTTATTTTTATTTTTTCAAAAAATTCATATTTAAATTGAATTGCTACGCTTTACTTTCTCATAAACGAGTATTTAAATAACTTGATAATGCAGCGCAGACAGACACGGTACTGGCTGATAGTAATGATGTGCAGTATAATCATACAAACATTGTATTGTTTTTTTAATTGAGATCGTATAGGGTTGCCGTAATGATGTAAAATAAAATCTGCATCATTATTTACATGTCTGATGTAAAAATGAATGTAATAATGAGTTTTCTATTCCAACAAAATCTATTCACGAACAAGACGTTCATAAAAATTCAAGTCCAATCAAACGTATTCTTCCTGAAGTGCAGAAAATTCTTATTGACCACTACCGTCAATGGTCCTCAACTTAAGTCTTTTGATAAACGTACTCTCTACTTGTTGGACATCATGTGCTTTTAACGTCAGAAATTAATATGATGCTTTTCCGAATTATCTCAAAATGTCTTTTGTAAAACACGTATGTGTTATGTACAATTTCGGTCTATACCGTCACTGAATATTCGCAGAACATGTACTCCCTTAGCACCTGGTCGCCGGGAATGGAATTACTTTCGGGGTTCTCGAGGCCCATGGTCTTAGAAACTAAGTCTGATCTAACACCAGACTACCAAATCATCAATATTGAGCATTGTTAACAGAATTTGTAGGTCAGAGCTCAACAACATTATTATATCCAAGTTGCAGTCTCAACTACTGCAGTCTATACGCCATGCAAGCAATGTAACTCTTGAAATTGTAAAATTTTTACAGGCATCTAAATGACACTTCACAGCGAGCATTTAACAATATACTGAAACGCTCATAAGGCTTGAATTTCCTCGATCATCTTTTCTGGAGATATTTTATGCCCTTGTATTGCACTTATAAACCGAATACTTTCGACAAGCTCGAAATTAACCTCCAAGAAGCTATTGTAAAAAAAAAGTTTTACCGATCGCACTGCCAACAAAGCCAAGGGGGAAGGTGCGTAGGTAGGTAGGTACGGAAGGCAGATGTGTTCACGTGGAGACCAACAATTAGATCTGTTGTGAATCCTTTTCTAACAAATTTGTCCATTTCTAATCCTATTCTTCCTAATCCTATTCTTACTATCCATATTGTTTGTCCTTTAGCCACTGAACACCCATGGTAAACTCAATCATGGTATCCGGAGTAAGACCCAAGAAGTCTATCGTGAAATCAACTACCTAACCATCGAAATTGCAGGTTCTTCAGTCTCGGGCAGCGATAGACAATATGGTCGACTTTTCAAACATCCTACAGAAGTCCGTAGCACCGCTTTCCCATAGGAAGGTCCTCTATAGTAAGAAGCAGAGTCCCGTTATTATCCGTATCACACTTTTAAGTGTTTTCTTATCCAACTCCAAGAGCAATTAGTTTCCAACTTTGTTGATCTCACCAATTGTTTTACAAGCAATGACTTCTTCTTTGAACCCAGTTTAGCCAATTCGTTGACAACTTGGTTACTACTGATACTACAGTGATCACATATTACTTCATAAATTTTCTAATGGCACACCTACAGCCACTGACTAGCCTAGATATCACCCAGTGCTTCATCAGAGCCCTCAGTGTCGCCTGGCTTTTAACATTTGTTGTTCCTTACTGCCACCCCCCCCTGCTATATTCCACTCCCTTGCCCTTCTAAAAAGATGGTCACGGTTCACCAATCGTTTCACAAGCAAAGACCTTTCCTCTATACCAAGTCTAGCCAATTGTTGGCAACTTCGTTGCCTTTGATACTGCGGTGACCCGTTACCCATCAATACTTGGTCACATATTGATCTATAAATTTGCTAAGGGCCAGCCTGCAGTTACTGACTAGCCTAGATCTCACCGCGTGCTCTATCAGAGTCCTCAGTTCCACCTGGCTGTCAACATATATAGTGGCTTCCTCCCCCCACTTCAATATTTTTAGCCACAAGTTGCCTTAAGAACAGCTTGTATTTTAGCTTGGAAAATGCTGGAGTATATCTATATGAATGCCTCCGCTCCAGTTTTTATCTCTATCTTGGACACGTATTTGACGACTGGCCATCCATCAAACAGCTTAGCCGATCCTATCCGTTTGTCTGTCAAATATAATCACTGATATCAAAGCTCATGATCTTATAATCAGTTGACGTAGTTCGACCCAACTATCGACCACCTACATTGACCTCCATCATAGTACTCGTGTGACCACCATAATCTGGTGATACTAGACCTGATTCGCTAAACTTCTTCCTCCCTAATCGACAGTAAGAGAAGAATGAGGTCCACAACTGGTTATAAATGGTGGTCCAACCATAATACACGACGTTAATTGTGAGTCACATCTTAACGTCAAGGTGCATGCTCGCCCAGTTCGTTCTGCAGAAAACATTGTAGTTGTTCGCGGTAGTGTGGCAGAAGAGCTGTCAACCTCGACTCGTCATCATACTCAACAATTGAACATCTCACGAACATCACTGACTCGAATTTTGAATAAAGACTTTAATTTACACGCTCACAAGGTTCAACTGACTCAAGAGCTGAAACCTACTAGCTATTTCAAGCGTCGTCAATACGTCGAATGATTTGCTGAACAGACAGACGTAAATGGTGACTTTAACAAGAAAATCATAATTGCCGCATTTGAGTAAATGAAAATTCACGACTGATTGTTGAAAAGCCGATGCATGCACAAAGAGTGTCTATTTGATGCGGTTTATGGGTTGGCAGCGTCATTGGGCCGTACTTTTTTTGAAAATGAGGTTTGCCATGCAGCTATCGCGAGATAATAACGAAGTTCTTGTGGCTAGATATTGAGGATATGGACCAGGATGTGGTTTTCACAGGATGATGCCGCTAGCCACACAGCCAACGAAATTATGGCTCTTTTGCCTGAGAAATTCATTGGTCGTGTTATCTCATGTGGTGGCGATGTTAATTGGCCGCTACGATCATGTGGTTTGACACCGTTGGACTTCTTTCTTTGGGGATATTTAAAAGCAAAAGTATATGTTAATAAGCCAATAACAATTCAAGAGCGAAAGGATGAGATAATTCGGCACATTAACGTTATGGACCGACGGATACAGTATGCCACCAAAGCCGTGGCAAGCATTTGGCCAATATTTTCTTTTACGCATAATTGTCAAAGATCCTTCCATTATTATAAGAAATATTATGATAATTCTCTGAAAACTTTTTGTTTTATTAACAATTAACATCGTGCGTTTTTGTTAGACCACCCTTTAGGTACTCCTTCTGGCATTCGTTGTGTCCGGTGAAGAACACTTCTGGACCTTGACAAGAAGCCTCCTGTAATTACAGACCAGGAAATCCTATCACCACACATCCTTACCGTAATTTTTATAATCGATGTTTATAGCCAGTATACGTTTTTGGCCGCAATCCCCAATTTTTACCAATAGAGTTTTTGCAGATGTAGTAGGTGGAGGTACCTTTTCAGGGAGTAAATTTTCTGAATTTTTTAGTGGTCCAAGCCCAAAATTACAATTTACATTATTTTAAGATTTTTTCTTAATGTAATAGCTTGTGAATTTTAAAAATGTAATTAAGAACTAAAGCTAGTTTTTTTGCCTAGATTCGATATAATTAACACGTTTGTCTCCATATGTACATAAATAATAATTTTAATGGTAATTAAAGACTTATTCTGAACTGATTTTTATCAAATTTAGTCCAGTAATTACGATGAAAAAAAAAAAAATCTAAAGGCCTATTATTCTCTGACCTACGATGGCTAAAATATAATAGTGCACCGACTGTTAGTGTTAGACTGTTAAAAGTTAACCTGCCACATTTAGACTCCCAAACTAATTCCAATACGATCAATACAATAAAAATGTAGTCAAGAATTCCATATGTACATATTTATGTAGTTGATGTTACAAACACATAATTTATGACATTTTCATCAGGCCTATTTATCACGTTTTTAGTCTATTTCTAGACAGGTCACGATGTGAGAGAAAACAAAAGTTAAAATACTTTTTAGAAAATTCATTTTATTTAACGTAAACAGCACGTTTCTTAAAGCTAAAGCTCTAATTTAATGCTGACGAATGTGACATCTGTCACCCAGTGACACGCAATAACAAAATAAAAAATGTCTGCTATTATTTTTATAACGACTTTTGAATTTTAAAAGATTTAGAAAAAACTAAAATTTTCTTATTACAATTTATGATGGCAACTCTATAGAGCACGTAGTTGTCGTCTGTCATTCACTTTTATTGATTTGATGCCTGTGTAGTCACTGTCATAAATTCAACAACTAATTGATCTGCAACTTATACGTATGGATTCGTTAAAAAGTATTTAAAAACTCATCTATTTTACCTCTTTTTTCCTTGTAACTATTTTGAGAAAATAACTATTTGTTTGCATTCACCTTTGCAACTGTTACTGTCTTGTAATGACTATATCTGACAAAGTATTTGGTTAGTGCCAATAGTAGGTAGAGCGTTGATGGTAATAAAGGTGATTTGGTTTTATCTCCATAAAAGATTTCAAATTTTTTATCTATAATTGTGTAGCAAAGTAATAGTCTAAGGAATGTTATGATTTGTTTTAGTAATACGGAAGAGTCACAAAATTAATGGCTTTATTTACAAACTAGAGTGGTATTGCTTAGAAAAGTAATGTCGGATGCTCTAAAAACTTAAAAAGGCCCTGATAAAGAGATTTGATTTGACAGACACATGTTGCTTTTTGATAAAAAGAATTTAAAAAAATATTTAAGGTTTTTTCCCCACAAACACACTTACAACATATGGCGGAAAATTTGTTCAAAATGTTACTATTTTGTCGGAGACAATTTATACTTTCTAACTACGCAATATCTTAGACCCTGTTAGAAAGACTCAATGAATTTTGAAGGAAAAAAAAATGAAAACCACAGCCTATTTATAAAAAAAAAAAATATTAGAGAGAAACCAAAATATCCATATTTCCTCAATTCATATTTTCAATTGCACAATGATTTATGGATTTGGTTTATTTTTGTCTCATGAAGTACGAGTATGTTTTTGTTTTTGTTTTTTGTTTTTTTTTTTTTTGATTTGTGGCACCATTTGATTTCCTTGTGGTAGCACTAATAAATGACATTTACTATGAATACGAGGGTATTATTTATATTTCGGAAATAGAAAAAAATAACAAATATTTGTAAATATACTTTTGCATTCGTTCAAACCATTTCTCAAAGCAATTTTTCCATTCCTCTTTAGACGACTTCAAAACAAGGTTTTTGAACGCTTCAACTACTTTTTCCGTGCTCGTAAATCGTTGACCACGCTGTTTATCTTTGATATTCGGTAGCAAGAAGTCATTGGGTGCCAAATTAGGAGTGTATGGAGAATGAGACATCAATTCGATGTTTGGACTGCTCAAAAATTCACCTTTTCGTCATGACGTACAATAAATCGTCTTCGGCGGTTGGTTTTACGAACTTCTCCGAACTCAAGCGGAACAGTGGCCACATGACGAAGAAACAGGCGACCATTTGCTTTGCTGTGCTTTTTCCACGAACAACTATTGTTGGATTTATCTCATGCACCCGGACGATTGTTGTTTTGTTTCCGGCTCATACGCATATTCGTCATCTTCTGTCACGATTTTATACACGTCTGTTGAAGCAACACGGTCGAACTTTTCAATCATTTCCTTACACCAATCGACGCGAGCCTTTTTTGAGCGATTGATAAATTATGGGGTATCCAACAAGAACAAATTTTTTTTACAACTACGAGTAAGTGTTCGTGCAAATTCGTATGTATTGCAGTGGAACTAATCCTCTAGCTCACAATTTGTCACGTGACGATCTTGCTTTATCAGTTCACGCACTGCATCAAAGTTTTTTGGCACACGGAATTTGTCGGCGACCGAACTACGTCCACGTTTAAATTCACTATACCAGCGATATACTGTAGTTTTTGATGATGCTTTATCGCCATACAAAGAATACATTCTTGTTGAGATAATCCACATCGAAAACTGTGAAAAATAATCCAACGTAAACCTTCTCTTGAAATTTTAATTTTTTGGCGAAATTGATTTGCTGAACTTACTGTAAACTAAACAAATATCACTTGTACATCAAAACGTTGTGAGTACGTTTACACTAAAAAATGTCAGATTTTAGCTGTTGACATTGGTGTTGCCAGTTCCCGAAATATAAATAGTACCCTTCGCATAGGGTGACCAAAACACAATTTTTTTATCGGAAATCCGGTTTGGCTTTTATTACGCCATGTGAAAAATAATAAAAAAATAATCCTTCCAGAAGACCTGCATTTTTGGCCAGAAACAACTCAAATTTGCTTAGAATACAGAATATTTAAGAACCGGTTGAATGTTAGCTGCGTTTTTTCTTTCTTTCAAAACGATACCATTAACAGTATACGTTGATATTTACTACATAAAATACCGTGTTTCAAACTCAAAGAAATAATAACATCTCCCAATTGTAGCTGGTGAGGCAACAATCTATGAATCGGGCTACGAACAGCTACCCCATCTAGCATACATTTCAGATTAAGTAATCGATGCCTATTGCTGGTAAGAGACTTATATCAAACGAAGAAGCTAATTCTAAAGGATCGATTTTAGGGACGTGACAAAAAAATTTTGTATTCAAAACGTAAAGTAATTATTGTACTTCCCCCGTAAAAAGGCACTAGCTGTCACATAAACCACAATTTAATCAACTTTTTCAACAGAGCTTCGAGATTCATCTATCTATAGCGGATTCAACACCTTGTGATTTGGAAATCAGATTTAAGCACAAGTTGGTTGCGAAACAACATTTTTTTTTTTTTTTAAGTAATGACACTTTAGCTATTCAAAATCTAGCCATTTTATCCCAATTTTTTGTCTTCTATTTCTATATAGATCAACTAAGAAGCTTAGTATTCCATTGTTTTATAGGTTATCATATCAATAGTTTTAATTTTTAATCATTTGACGACACTATTTTGCTATCTATCTCGTAGAAATTCCCAAAGCGCTCGAAATTGCTTAAAAAAAAAGAAAAATAAAATTTAGCTCGAGAAACGTATTGGTTTAGTTATCAACAACTACTGGGCCGGTACATTATCAAACTCTCCTGCCTTTTTGGCTGTTGGCTCTCTCTCATGACGATCAAACTACAGTTTTGGTGTCATAACCATGTACCTGAGATTTGTCATCAGTTATATTATTATCATCCTGACTAGTAACACTTGCAGGATACTGCGGTTCATAGAATCTATTGTGCTCCTACCAGTCTACAGTTTGTTTAACAAATCTGCTTACTTACCCGGGTTTTATTAGGTTTTATATTTAAAAAACCCGGGTGGGTTTTATTTTATTTAAAGGTTTTCGTAGTTTATTTACAGCAAAAATAATTAAAACTTAGATATTAGGAGTACAAATTAATTTGGTCCATTTTTTAAGCTCCAAAAAAAATAATGATTAACAAAATTATCAAAATAAAAATTTATCAAATCATTGTTTACATCTTTTCCTCACTTCTGAGCCAATATCCGAATCCCATCTTAGAAAAACTTCTCGTCTTTTGAGGTGATCCATGGAAACAGCCAACAGCAAACAGTTTCTAACAATTGTTTGACAACTTATGCGACTTGAGACCGAGCGACCTCATGCAAAAGGAAAACTTTTTTTGTTTGCTTTTCTTTATATTCCGGCCGATTTTATCATAATGCATGGTTCAAACGGAGTAATTGCAGTCTGCCCCGATCACTGAATATTAACAGTTCAAGTCCACAATGAGGCCCTAATCCCGCTAAGAGTGCAAAATTGCATTATTAATATTAAGACAACTTAATTGTACTAACAAACAACAGATAATGTCGAAATGAACTAAATTGGGAAGCAGTTATAAAACCGAAAAAAATAAAATAAAAAAACCCAATAAAACCGGGTGGATTGGTTTTTTTTAAAACTGCTGGTTATAACACTTTTGGAAAAAATCATGGTTATACATGGTCGACCTAGACGACCGTTCCTGTAATTCCGCCAGGTTACCACCGACAACCGTTCTTATACCTATGAGCTTGCCAGATCAATTTACGAAAAACCCGTATCCTGACTTCCTCAACAACAACGCCAAAACCAACCACCCTCGAAACAAGTCTGTGGTAATTAAGTTAGCGAGTAAGCGTAGAAAATAAGGGCTTGAATAAAGTCTTCTTGTTAAAACTAATAAACATAACTGACATATGTCTCTCAAAAGATGTAAATAAAATACACTTGCAGCCAACTTCAGGCTTAAAATTGCGAATAAGAAAGCAAAATATATTACAAGTACATCGGAGCGTGTACACGTTTCTTGCTGCTTAGTACTTCAAATATTTTTTGGACACGTGGTAGTTGTACGGTGTAGGCCTAGAGATTACATTAGAAATTCCGCAACCTTGAAGTCAAAGTTATATGTTTTTTGCTTTAGATGGCTTTTCTATGGGCTTTGTGGACATTAATTTGTTATAGGGGAGCTATAGTATACAGTAAAGTATAGTGATCAATAAGCAGTATATGATTGTAGTTATAAGCCTTTTGCGAAAAGCAATTCAAAAAAATAAGCGGAATTGTTGAAAAGTAATTCACTTATATTTGTTTCTAAACGATTTTTTAGAGAAAACAGCGCTATCATGCGACAGCCAAAACAATCCCAAAAACTAATTCTCCGGATTTGGCTTTCAGTGAATTTTGTATCGGCTTGTAATGATAGAAAAGATAAAGGCTAAATAGATGTAGGAACTTAAATAGTTTTATAAGTTGCTTTGATAACTCGCTCGAAAGTTGGCAAAGGCGTAATAACTTTAATGGGTGCAAAATAAAAAAAAAGTTTAAAAAAATTACTTTATATTTTTAAACAAACCTTGTATTTGATAAAATTGTTTTACCTTATGACTAAATAGTTTATTAGCGCCTCCATCTTTTGCCAAATGGCGTAGACCACGCCAAACAAAACCTTATCAAATGACCATCGTCATGACAGTAAAATGATACACTTTTTTAAGTCCCAAACACTAAACTCACTATCTATTGCACAGTTAGATTTGCGAAACCCAATGCTCTACTTTGCAACGCATGTTCTGCCACTTAAACGTCAAATTGTGTCATTTGACAACATTTTGAGCGAGTGTGAGCGTTTTTTGTTTGGGTATGTGTGTCATTCAACAAAGATTTCCTAAATGCATTTGCATATTTTTGCGTCTAGCAAAGACCCAAATGTTATTATTAAAACATTTGCCACACATTGCATCCACCACAGATAGAGAATGTAAAATATTTTAATGAAAAAACAAACAACAAAATACAAAATATTGTTATGAATGCCAGAAGAAAAAATAAATAAAATAAAATGTGTACCAACAATATCTGTTGCACTAGTTCTACTATCGTTTGGGAATGTACAGAGAAACATATGTACATATGTGTGTAGGCCTGTAATGACCGCTTTTTGTACGCACTGTATACAGACACTCTCGCTAGTAGCCCACTACGCATGCTTACCAAGAGGGGAGACACAATAAGAAGATAGCGACAGACGACATACATTTTCTTCTTCTGTTCTTTCATTTTTGCAAAATAACTGTTTATTTGGGTAATCATGTTTTTTCCATTTGCAAATTAACTCTTTATTTTATTTTTTTTTCTTTTTTCTTTAAGTATGTATGTTAATTTCTTTCGTTCTCTTTTTTTTCAAAAGTTTCTCTTTTATTTTGTTTTTCTTTAAATGACACTTCATGACGTTTTGCTTTGGATTTTTTTTATTTATTTCTGTCAAGTTTAGTTTGTTTATGTTTTGTTTTTGTAAGCGAACCCCAGTTTTTTTTTAGAGAAACAAAAATTAAAACCTCTTCTGCGGACTGGTGATGGCAACATACACATATGCTGGTTCCGATCTTGCATTGCGCGAATCCAGTTTTATCTCTTTCTTTTCTCTTCTTCTGCTGTTTCTTGCCTCATATTTTATACTTACGTTCGTTTATTTGTTTTGGCACATTCGTTATGTTTTTTTTTTTTACTTTTTAATAATCGACACTGTAAACCTGCGTATGTTTGTTTTTTGTATACGCTGCATTGCCATGAGATATTTTAAGGCAGTAAATTCCCAAGCGCATATTAGAAAATCTCCAAAAAGTAAATTAGTACAGTATTTCAGGAGAAAGGAAATAGAGTAAGTCAAAGAAGAGGAATAACATGGAGCTTTTGACTATGCGGCTATCAGTTGTATACTCTCGCATAAGATCTCTAACATGCGGTTATACTTGAAGAAAAACTGGCTTGCAATGATAGACTTGAGATATTTATTAAGAAAACCAAAGTCATGAGAATCAGCGGCACTAGAACGGAAATCATTATGCTACAATGTCAACCAGTTGAGTATGTAGATAGCTTCTGCTATGTAGAAAATACAATGACTACATATGTATTTAGGCGCAGAAACAGACTAGACATAAGGCCGACTGCAGTCAGTGTGGAGAAGCTTACATATTTTCATATATTTCATGTGTTAAATAAGTTCTGCTGTATGACAGTGAAACCTAGCTTGTATAGAATAACGTCAATCAAAACTTTCAGGTATTCATCAACAAGTGCCCCATAATCACAGGCTATATATACGGGCTTAACACCATAAGTAACTTAGAACTATAGAACATGTCTAATGAAGCACCCATACTGAAGCAAATAAGGAAAATAAAATAGAGGTGGATCGGTCACACCATCCGAAAAAATCCCTGGCAGTATCGCTAGGATGGCGCTTGAGTGTGGTCTCTTAAGCTAAAAAAATCGTGTTGGACCAATAAATATCTCTAGATGCACAATTATCCAGGAACTAAAACAAATCAAGCTAACATGGGCACAAGCAAGAACAATAGTCGTGTGCCATGTTAGTTTGAAATGCTTTGTGGAAGCCATATGCTCCCAAGAGAAGTAACGACAAAATTGTTTTTATGCTGCAGCAACATCAAAAATTAATAGCCCTGTAGTGACCCTATGGAACTGCTGTGTGGTTACCGTATTTTGCCATTTTTGTGCCTGTTTGAAGATTAAAAGCAACGCTTTTTTTAATCTGTTAGAAAATTATTAAAATACGACAATGACTATACATACACGATAAGGGTAAATGTCTCTCGATAGCTAGAACTTTAAGAGCATTTATTTCGTCTACTGCCGATTTTCTGCAATCTACCTGCGTGTTAAATATTGAGGGTAATCCACACCATTAATTCGAATAGTTAAAAGTGTTTTACTAAGTTTCGTTGTGAGTTAAACAAGCTAGCCACGCCAAAAATCCTTGTACCGGGTGTTTTTTAGAGGTTCATAACATTGAGTTGCCAACACTGTTTTATTTGACAACCGATTTAACTACTGATGGTCGTTTTTTGTTCAGTTTGGTTTGACATTTCATTATGGATACCACCACCAATTCGGCGAATGGGTTGAACCACAATATTGATATTGATATTGAATTTCCATTCAAAAATTTGTTCTTCGATAAAGTCCATTTTTGGGTACGTAAATAAGCAGAATAGTTGTATTTGGAGTAAGGAGAATCCACAAGCTTTTGTCGAAGCAAAAGTTCAGAACCTCTCTGCCAATGGTGGGACGGTATAAGGTATATAATTAAAAATTTTTTCGTACCTCAATTAGCCGGCGTTAATCTTGCTGACTTGTGGTCCGAACAGGATAGAGCCACATGGCACAGCGTGCGTTACAATTGACTTACTTAAAAAGCAAGCGATATTTATGTTGAACGAATGAAGAATAAAAAGTTCGTAAAATGACTGAAAATGTAGGAAATGCAAGCGAGGGAGTATATCATATTCTGCAAGAATTGGATAAGAGGAAAATATCTGCTTGATGAATGATACTCGAACATAAGCGAAATAGAGTTTATACTACATACGAAACAACAGAGTATAAATCAAAGAACAATGGCCACAGTGAGAGTGTTTTAAAGAAGGTGATTTTGTGTAGAAGTACGCGTTGTCGAAAAGGTTTAAACGATTATCGGGGTCATTATTCAGAAATTTTGAACGAAAAAAGGAACTTATGTAATTAAGAAAAAGGTATTCTCTATCAAGCAAATGCAAGGGTGCATTAGTATGTAGCCACCTGCTATCCCTCCAGATTTACCCTCCAGGCGACATTTTTCTATTTCTCAATTTAAATAAATGTCTGGGTGAATAGAGATTTTGATTACACATGGAAATTATCAGTAAAAACAACATTCTTAAAGGCCTTAAAAATCTTATCAGTTGAAGAGAATTAAAAAAAAAAAAACGGAAAAGCTGAACCAAATGTATGAAGCTCGAGCGGACTTTGTTGATGGATAAAACGCATTCTTCTTTAAAAACGTATATTGTATCCAAAAAGTTGTAAATAAAAGGTCAGCTTTTATATAAATTAAAATTTAAGAAAATTCCTAAGCAGATAACCTCTTTGGTAGCTAGTAAAGGCGATCAGTTATGGCTTTTAATTATTGTCACTAATTAGAATGACCCAATTGCCCCTAGTTTTAATTTAAGAAGCTTATTAGTCCGAAAATAACATTCTTCTGAATGTTGTCATGTAATAGTAGTTTCATTTCCTTTCCCGTAACTACATATTAATTCTATATCATACGGCAACCCTATTTTACAATGTATCTCTTAAATACGAGTATACCATTAAGTATTTACCATTTTATTGTTGTTGTAGTAACTATTATTGGATGGTTGGTTAGTTGGTTGGTTAACTACTTATTATTGTTGTTGTTTTTTACTTTATTTTTATTTTATTTTACTTTTATTTGTTATTTTTGTCTATTCTTTATATTCGCTTCTCTTGTTGTTGTTGTTCATTTTATTCATACTTTTGCCGCTCTAGAGATAAATTCCATTATTCGTAACGTTCAGTATTTAGCGAACCTTACGAGAGTGCGTGACGTGCCGTGTCGTGTCGTGCCGTGCCATTAAAATTTAACATTTCAACACTCACTCAGTCATATTAACACGATCGCGATCATATAGTACAACACATACTTTACTTTTTTTAATCATATTAAAAACAACAGAAAATATATTCTTTTTTTAATAGAAATTTGAAAAAAAAATACAAAAAAGTACTTTAAAGCAATAAGAAAAAGTACCCAAAAAAACTAATAAAAGAGTGAGTGCTAAACGATCATTTGCCTAAAAACAAAAAAATAAAAAATAAGTAAAAACAAAAATAAATCATTAAAAAAGAATTAAATGTGTAAAAAATGAACGAATGCGAATAAATGTATAAACTAATGTCCGTGTATGTAATGAATGAATGGTGTTTTAAAGTGTTTTTGTTGTTGTTAATTTTTGTGCAAACTTTAGGAAAATTTCCACAAAAAAGTATCTGTTCAGAATACGAAATGTTTTTATTGCAGCAACATTCTTCGCCTGAAACAGCCTGAAAAGCACGTTTTTCTTTAAAGGAAAAACTTGAAAGAAACAACCAAAAAAAAACGCAAAAAAATAGAAGCGGAACCGCAAAGTATGTGAATTTAATAAAACTCGTATTTAAACAAAAAAAAAAAAGAAAAAAAAATACTTTTTATTAAAAAAAATGCAATAATTTTATATAAAAACTTTTTCAAAAAACAAATATTTTAAAATTCATAAATTCAAAAATGTTTAACAAAAGCAATGATTCTTTTGTTTTTTCATGAAAAGAATAATTTTTTTTTATAATAAAATTTCGAAAGTTTAGTATTGTTTTAAACAAACAAAAAGCCAACTTTTTTAATTTAATTTTAAAATTATGATAATTGTAAACACGCTTTGAAACTCTGATTCTATACAACCTTCTCTACATTTTAATATAAAATTTCGATTTTTTTTAATATTATTAATGAAAAGAAGAATGAACATCTGTATATTAAAAAAAATAAGATTTTTAAACGTTACGTTATTTTTCCGTTATGGTCGTTTCAAATCTATGCCATATTTTAAATCTAATTAGAATCTTGTCTAGCCTAAGCTAAGCAAAAACTCTCTCTCTCACGTTTGTTTCTGCTGTTGTTTTCTTTAAATCCTTGACTTCGTATGTCATATATGTTACTTTTTCTTTTGCTATGTTCATACGAGACCTCAAATTATTTTATTCGCATTTTGAATTACTTATACGAACTAACCTGTTCACATGGCAACTTTCTAGTTGGTTTTAAAAGTTCTTCTTACAATTAATCTATACTTAGTTTAGCATTCCTTTCGTTTAACTGAATTCAATTTAGTCAATTTAGATTATCTTCATTCGATTGAGCTTTAAAACGATATGAGTTTTGTCGGTGCATGCACGATCATAATTAATATTGAGGTGTTTTACCTCCAAATATTGGGGAATTATTGGGCCAAATATGTGCCGTTTTGATCGACATTTCTTTTCCATCAGTGTGCTACTTCTGGATTTTTCGAGCGAAAAACTGATCCAATTGCTCTACGGAAGTTAAATTTACACCATTGAGAGACTTTTGCAAAGATCGAAATAATTGATAATCTAAAGAGGCAAACTCGAGTTTCTGCCGGGTCATCAAAGGTGAGTGTGGTCTGATATTTTAATTGCATTGCTTGCTTCAATCTCATTAATTGTAGACAATAAAGATCAAAATCAATCGTCTGACCAGGGGTTGTGAAAGCTTATAATAAACAATTCCCTTCGACTCCCACCAGATAGACAGCATTACCTTTCTTGGTTTCAATCCTGGCTTTGCCACCGCCTGCAAAACTTTACCTTGCTTCGTCCATTATCTTTTTCGTACATTGTTGTCGTAGGTGATCCAATTTTCATCGCTCGTAATCATTCGTAATAGCAGTGAATCGCAAATGAAAATATGGCTTAGCCTGCGACATATTCTTATCTTACCAAATTTTCAGTCTTTTTTGAAAGCAAATAACCTTTCAGAGAAGTAAGCGATGTATTTTAACAAAGTGAAGCACAAGATATCACCTTTCAAACAAGCTACAGTGTTGTCTGATGCAAATAATATTACCAGAGATATTACATTTTGGTGCCATCTACCGACAACTTGCAACCGAGGTTTGTTGAACAACCAATATTTCATTATTTATATTAATAGTAGGGGGTAGCGTGATATAGTAGTTAGAGCGCACGCATAACAACACAAGTGGCTCAGGTTCCACGACAGAAGACGTGACAGAAAAAAAAATAATTGTGATTTCGAGTATTTGATAAAGAGGCTTCAACTTCCCTCCAAACAACTCCATCTAAAAAATAAAGAAGCCTCCTAACTTTCCAGTTTACCTCTGGCGATGATGACAAACATCAGACGAATGATCAGGAATAAAAAGCCACTTACTGGGAGAAGACTACAATGTTAAGAAAAGACCACTACCACCATTACTTGGCAAGCATCGTCAGATTTAAAATATTATAGCAGTATTAAATTTCACTCAATTTCGGTTTACAGAACTTACCCATTGGTGTTGATAAATCTCTTATTAACCCTCAATTGTTAGAGCATTTTTTAAATTTCAATATTTCAATTCCCACTCAACTCTCAGAGTGCAATTCTCATTTTCTCACTGACACAACTACATTTTTACTTTTGAACAGCACTGTATTAGAACCAGCCTGTAGCTTTGAGATATCTTAGTAGGGTATCAACAATATATCTACATTCATAACTCACCAAGAAATCTGTTACCCTTGACAACTAGGGCTGGGTATTCGCAAGGGTATTGCAACTGCCAAAATAGTCCTTAGAGGAGAGTCTAAGCACTGTTGCCAGAATTGACGATTTGTAAGCATTTTAATGATTTTTACCCCTCAAAATACCAAAATGCCGATCTGACAATTTGAGATCATAAAATGACGATTTTTCTTGCTCTGTTTAGAGACGAATAAAAGTCCAATTTAATAATGAAAAGTACTATATAAGTTTAGCTAGTGAAAGCTTGATAAACGCAATTGTGGATAAATTTAAGCATGGGGGAGGCAACGTAATGGTGCGAATTTGCTTTTCAGCAGATACAATAGGACCCATTCATAAAATTGATGCCATAAAGGATCTATTTGTTGCATAAAAACAACCGAAAATTATTCCATATGTTGAGTGTTTTATGCCACTTCGATAAACGTTTCAGAGAGTTCATTGAAGAGAATAAGGATCAAATCCTCGGTTGGTCGGAATATCACCGGACTTAAACCTCTTTGGAGTAATGAAGGGAAACATTTGAGGAAAACGATTCAAACTTCAAAACGAACTCTTTGAAAAGCTAGCAGCTGAGTTGAAACATATCCGGAATACATACTTAACAGCCTTATTGATTACATGCCGCGCAGACGGGACAAAGTCATAAAAAATAAAGTTTTATCAACGAAATATTAATTTGTTGCATTCGTTTTGCACATATTTAGTGTAAGCCCAGTGCATATAAATATAAATAAATTACTGAAAAACTTGTTTTCTTAAATGCAGTACTTTCAGAAATAAGCGGTATTATTTTTTCTTGTAGGATTTGCTGCATTTATTTTGCACGACACTGTATATGTTTATGAATTCGGATCTCAATATAAATAATACTTATCAATAACATAACTTTTATTATGTTTTTTTTTATACAACAATTAAAATGCAAAAAACTTGACGATTTTCAAAAATGACGACGATTTCTTTACAAAGAAATCTCTTGTTTTTGACTATTTTACCGCTAAAAATTCTGGCAACGCTGATTCTAAGTCGATTGTCATGCTTACAATCGCCCAATTTTCAGTAATTACGGTCAGTAAGCTCGATATATCTCTCCTATTATGGACAATAAGTTGTATAGTGAGTTTTTCATTAAAAAAAAAACCTACAGGTGCTGAGATTGAATTTTGAACCTTTTGAAGAAGTATTTTTTAATAGACCTCACCGAAATTGCTATTAAGACCGCATTGGAGGTAGTCAAGACAGATCTTGTTCTGATTTACTAGTCTGCGCGTTCATTACCTATCCTGGCCAGATTTTGTTTCAATTTTTTTACCATTTGTTTGCGCAGCACACATTTTTTAAATGCCACGTCACCCTTACTACCACCTATTTTTGTCTTTATAGTCTCTCGGAGTTCATACGGAAATTTTTAACAAAAAACTTGTTTGGTTTTTAATAAACTGCAATAAAACTATAATTTTAATATCAAAAATATATTAACATTTATAATAAATAAAAATAAATTGGTAATTGGTAAATAATTGGTACGTATTGTTCACAATTTTTGACATTTTTGTTGCCACATGATTACCTATCCAGACGTATGAGGGTTGCATCTGATTAGTCAATAAATATGCACAATATTGGCCATGATTGTCGCATGAGGCAATCCATTTTGAAATCACACGATTGAGGCTTAACATTAGGCAATAATTGATACATAATGACAATCGTGTGATTTCAACTTAAAATTATCTCACACACATTTTTTTTTTGCAAAAATTTAAAAGTCAATACATACTTTCTTTGTTAAGCAGTACATATATATTTACATGTATATTTAATCTTATAACATAAATGAAAAAAAGGTTGAAAAAATGTGTTCAACCAGTAGCGCTATTAAGGATAAAATTTATCGTCAATAAATTATGTGCAACCCTTGATAAATTTTGTGAATGTGATCAAGACAAAATATCTTCTTGCAGCCATGCATGATTGCTCTTTTTTCTAAATAGAGATTGTGATTTTGATATACATACAAATGTGTATACATTAGGGTGGGCCAATTTGTTCGGGTGAGAAAAAACGTGACAGACGTAAGCGAATTTTAAAATCTACACAAAATTCTAAGAAAATCACCAAAAAGAAAGTATGGACTTAAATTAAAACCAGGCTCTCGACGATTTATTTGTATGTATATTTCTAAAGGGTCTGCCAAATAAACTTTTTATAAAAAAAAACTACTGAATATTTTCTCAAATTTCTTTTCTTATTTGAAAGTACAATCCTTCCGGTTAATAATGGAAAATAATTTCATTCAAATGGCTGCCTCGGCTGGCCATGCAGTAGGCTACACGATCGGTCCAATTTTTAAGCACATTATCGATTGTGTGCAGCTGTATTTCACCAATGGCTTCACGAATATTGTCTTTTAAAGCGTCAATTGTCTCTGGCTTGTTGTTGTAACACTTATCTTTGACGGCACCCCACAAATAATAGTCCAGCGGTGTCAAATCGCAGCTCTGAGGTGGCCAAACGATATCAGCTCTGCGGCTGATAATGCGATCTTCAAAAACAGGGCGCAAAACATCAAGTGTAGCTTCGTCTGTGTGGCACGTAGCGCCGTCCTGTTGAAACCAAATGTTGCTAATATCCTCCTCTTCAATTTTTGTGAACAAAAATTCGTTCAACATGGCCCAATAACGATCGCCTTTGACTGTAACGGCCACTCCTTGCTCATTTTTGAAGAAAAATGGTACAATTATGCCTCTGGTCCCAAATCCGCACCAAACAGTGACTCGTCTTGTGTGTATCGGCTTTTCAATGTATGCGTATGGGTTTTCTGTGCCCCAAATGCGACAATTTTGCTTGTTTACATACCCGCCAAGATCAAAATGAGCTTCATATGAAAAGATGATCTTTTTTTGGCAAAATCGGCATCATCTGTAAGTCGATCGCAGGCCCACTTAACGAAGCGTATATACAACCATATTCGTTCAGCGGAAGGATAAAACTAATTATCTCTCAAATCAGACATGAGCTAAGTGTTACCATTCGCGAAATAAGCACTAGTTGAAAAAAAACGTTAAATGGCGGACCCTATATTATAATTTTATTATCCGTTATTAGGAGGTGTACTATATATAGTCCTTTTCCAAACGTATACATATATTTATGAAAAATTATTAATTTTTTGTTACGATTCACACACCCTAACTGTCAATTAGCACTTAAATGATTAATTAACCTTTAGGTATGTGGTAAAGGTGTAGCTGACGTATAATAAAAATCTTAAAATTTTGGGGTTAAAAGTCTAAAAGACATTCTATCGAAATCGTAGAAGAAATCATCTGCAATAATATATAAATTTTTAATAGATGTAAATAAAATATGTATGTTTTTTTAAAATCTAGTTTAACACTAGTAATGCCAAACATAAGACTACTAGGGCAGTACGAAAAGTTCTTAGCCTGACATAGTAATGGCGGTATAAATAGCAAAAAGCTTTGTATAATGAAAACTTCTATCCATCACATGAACACATGTCAAATTTGATTTAGATCTGTCAACTCGTTTGCTTAGTAACATACAATGTTAATTATAAATAAAACAAAAAGTTTTTGGCGAATTATCTTTGTATTTTTATTATGATAGAAGGATTTATGACAATTATGTGTGAAACAAAATATAGGCCACATACTCGCCACGGCTTCGTTGGCATACCTCTATCTGTCGGTACATATTTCCAATGACTCTGACACATAATTGAGATTCAATGTCGTTAATGTGCCGAATTATCTAATCCTTTACCTCTTGAATAGTTCTTGTCTTATTGACGTACACTTTTTCTTTTAAATATCCCCAAAGAAAGAAGTCCAACCACGACATGAAATAACACGGCCATTGAATTCCTTGCCCAAAAGAACCATTGTTTCGTTGGTTGTGTGGTAAGTGGCACCATTCTGTTGGAGTCACATATCGTCCTCGTTCATATCCTCAATTTCTGGCCACAATAAGTCCGTTATCATCTCGCATGACGCCGAGTCGAGATTTTGTCGGCTCTTCTGCAATATTTTCCGCAGTATGAATTGGGCGAGCTTACGAAGGTGTTTCCACATTTCCTACAGACCCGATTTGCTGAAATTTGCGCACAATTTTCCCGATTGTGAACACATTTCGATGATTATGCCGATCAAAAAAATCACAAAGTGCACGCAGTGCATTTTGATTCAAAGGCCCATTTTCGTAAAAGGCTTCAACAATCTTAATGCGTTGCTCAATTGTGTACCTCTTCATGGTTGAATATGTCAAACACTGAAACAATGAAATGTCCAATTAAGTTGGACAAAAAATTGACGTTAAAGTATGACTCACAATTAACATCGTGCATTATGGTTGAACCACTCTTTATAATGGATAAATTAGAAATTTGTGGTGTGATTAAGTATTTACATAAGAAAGGTTTATCGCGACAAGAAATTCATAATGATATGGTGAATGTGTTAAGTGAAAGTGCTTCTTCATATGCAACAGTAAAAAATTGGGTTGCTGAACTTAAACGTTGTCGTACAAGCATTGAAGATGAACCACAAAGTTAAAGTGAAAGAAAGTGCTTGAAATAGGTAAGGCCATAGGTGTCTCGAATCAAGAATTACAGATAAAAAAGCTTTCTACAAGATGGGTGTCGCATCTGTCAACAGTTGACCAAAAACGCATTCAAATGAAAATTTCTCAAGCGAAATAAAATGGATTTTAAGCGTCGTTTCATAGCTTTTGATAAAACATAGATCCTTCACTATAAACCAGAGATAAAAGCACAATCCAAACAATGTACTAGAGATGGTGAAAGTGCACCAAAGAAGGCATAAACGGTTCAATTGGCTGGTAAGGTCATGTAAATAGTTTTTTGAGATTACAAAGTTATTTTATTGATCGACTATTTTCAAAAAGATAAAACAATAAATTCGGAATATTATTGTAACCTTTTGGATCAATTGAATTTGAAAATTCGAGAAAAGTTGCATTAAGACAACTCACCATTCCACAGGAGTGTTTTAACAATGGCAATATTGAACTGATTGAAGAACGAATTGCTTGACCAGCCAGCTTATTCTCCTGCTTTGGCTCCCTCTGACTTCTACCTGTTCACAAACGTTTTACCTCAAATGAAGATGCAATGGCAGCTGTAAACGATTATTTTTAGGAGGTTTAGGAAAATTATTTTAATCAAGGGATAGAATTGCTAAAAAAACGTTCAATTAATTTGAAGTTTCAGGAGATTATATTGAAAAATAAAATAATTTTAAGATTCTAGCTCTTGTTTTTCACTGTTGGTCTAAGAACATTTCGAACTGCCCTCGTAAATTCAGTGTTTGTAGAGTTTTTTCACAAATTTTAATTTGTATATTTAATGAAATTAATAAGGTTTTCTCATTGGCTAAAAATAGGAAAATATTTAATCAAATTGTAGTAAATATAGTATGCAATACGAGCTGATAACGGCTCTATTTAACGGTCAGTGGTCTTAGTACATAAATGCAGCAACGTATCAGTTTTGCACAATGTACATTGAGATATCTGAACACGTTCCATGTGAATGCCCTACGATTTCGTCTCATAGAATAAAGTTCCTTCCTATGGCAAATTATAATAACTCACAAATGATATTTGCTCTCTCACCAATTAGTACAGCTTAGCTTGATTCGAAACCTGAATCGAAAAATATTCTAATAATATCGATACCAAACGAGTAGAATTATAGGTTAAGTGTTGTAAAAGGATTAGAAAAAAATACAATAGTTTTACAACACTGGATAAAATACTCAACAAATTATAAAATTAATTGTAAACAGAAAATAAATAAATGGTGTAGTAGTTATAGTGCTTGAATAGAAGACAAACAGCACAGGTTCGAACCTCAAGCACATTGAATAACTGTTTTTTGCTTTTTTGGATTTTTTTTAATTATGTTGAGATAGATCTTCAATTGTTTTTGTTGGCAAAAGTGATCGAAAACTTTTAAAAGTTTTACACAACCATTTACAAGCACTTGTAAGCCTGCTGAAGTCAAAATGTTTTCCTTACTTGCAAAAAACTTGCTCTTCATTCGGCCAACCACCTAAAATCTAATCATCTAAAAATTAAAAAAAATATTTTTCTTTGTATGTCGCCTTGGGTCACAACCTAAAATTGTTTGTTGGTGAACCTTGAGCTTTAAATTTAAGTTAGATGCTCCCATAGTTGGTTCGGCGTTACTTTTCCTTGGGAACGTTTCGTCTGAACGTTTCAATATTTTTTCTTCGATAAACAAATTTTTCCAAATAAATTCATAAATTCATACTACAAAGATTTCAAACGATACAAAGTAGAAAATGTGACAAGTATAGGGTCCGCCATCTAACGTTTTTTTTCTTTCAACTAGTGCTTATTTCGTAAATTGTAACACTTAGCTCATGTATGATTTGACAGATAATTAGTTTTATCCTTCCGCTGAACGGATATGGTTGTGTATACGCTTCGCTAAGTGGGCCTGCGATCGACTTACAGAAGATGCCGATTTTGCCAAAAAAAATCATCTTTTCAGATGAAGCTCGTTTTGATCTTGGCAAGTATGTAAACAAGCAAAATTGTCGCATTTAGGGTACAGAAAACCCGCACGCATACATTGAAAAGCCGATACACCCAAGACGAGTCACTGTTTAGTGCGGATTTTGGCCCAGAGGCATAATTGACAATTGACACTTTAATGGACAATATTCGTGAAGCCATTGGTGAAATACAGCTGCACACAATCGATAATGTGCTTAAAAATTTGATCGATCGTGTAGGCTACTGCATGGCCAGGCGAGGCAACCATTTGAATGAAATTATTTTCCATTATTAACCGGAAGGATTGTGCTTTCAAATAAAAAAAGAAATTTGAGAAAATATTCAGTAGTTTTTTTTTATAGCATTTCAAAAAAAAAAAAAAAATTATTTGGCGGACCCTTTATATTACAACAACTTTGCATGCTTCTTTTCTTACGTTCGAATTATTGTGCGTTACCGAAAGTTAACATTAGAAATTTTGATTAATTTTATTCGTAATCGAATATGAGAATTCCAAAAACTCGAGCGTTCGTATCAGAATTCGTCTGTATACGAGTGTAGGAATTATCCCCCAGATATGATACACATTTTAGGCTGCACCAAAGATACCTTGATTCGTGATGTGTAGATCTTCAATCAATCCTAGCACATCAATAACATCAACGAATTTCATTCATAGTTGAGATAAATGATCACGAAAAATGTTGGCGGAAAAGTGTGTAAGTACTAGTATGGCCATCTATTCTAATTGACCCTAGTAAATGGGAACTTTATGTTTCAATACAAAAATAAAAAAATTATCGACAACGTTTTTTCATAATTCGCTCTCTCATTCGTAATTAAACACCTAATTATGAACCGAAATATGTATGTATATAATTTCTCATACAAAATTTCAAGCTCGAATAACTGAAATTAACACATAATGAGCGGGAGCGGGTACTAATTAGTACACATTATGCAGATTGCCACCTATATTTCCCTAGATATTTCCAAGGCGTTTGACAGAGTGTGGCACGAGGTTCTCATATTCAAATTTATTGCTTTCTTATAAATTGCACTATAAGAGTGGTTATAGATGGGATCTCATCCGACGAGTTCAAGATAAATTTAGAGATACCGCAAGGCTTTGTTCTTTCTCCAACTCTATTTCTAATATTTCTTAACAACTTTCTTCTTCTCACTCTTCTAGGATGGGAACTATCTACTCTTTGGCAGATGACAACAACATTTGTCATTTATATTCTTTTGATCGTAGGCCGAGCCTTTTCGATTACAAGCAACCTAGCGAAAATCTCGCTCGAACAGGGTCGACTTTAATGCACGCAAGATCTAATATTGTTTTCTGATATACAGACGTGTTGTTACTGGTATCTATGAGTAATGTAGATATTGAGGAATTCGATGCTCTTGATGTTCTGGGCATGAGAATTCACTGTGACATTCGTTGGAACAAGCACTCATATATTTCGATTGTCCAGAGAAACATTCAAGTGCCTCCGTTTTTTAAGACGATGCAAGAATTACTTCACTCCATCTGATCTCCTTAATATTTACAAGACCTATATCCCACCTAAATTGGAATACAACTCTCATGCATGGGCCGGTGCTTCAAAGTCTATTTTGGAGCTTCTTGACCGCGTACCGTTCTTATTAATGACGGTAGGGTAGCTAACTCTATCGATGCATTAAAGCATTGTCGCAATGTGGCGTGTGTTTCATTGTTCTATCGGTACTATAACGGAAAGTGTTAAGTAACTAATTCCTAATAATCGTATATTCTTACGTAGTACTCGTATTTCTCGTAGAGCGCATCCCTTTGTAGTTGATTGTCAAGTGAATCGCACAATGCATTATAGAAAGAATTCGTTCTTTGGTCACACTGTTCGTACGTGGAACAATTTTCCTGCGAATGTCTTCCCTACCACTTACGAGATGAGCAAGTTAAAATCGAACGTCGATAAACATTACTCCCTATATCATCCTTCCCACAACCTATTTTCCTAGTACCAGCACGATGCACTGCATAAGTAGTCGTTATTCCCTGAGTGATGGTCTCAAGCGAAAAAAATGGACATAAAAACGAATTACTAAAATACTATGTGAACGAGGAAATTCATATAAGTAATTCAAACAGCGAACAAAACAATTCGAAGCCTCATGTAAACGTGCTATTAAAAATCGGCAAAATGCTATTAAAAATCAAAAATCATTAAAAAATCATATAAATAATGGTATACGGTGAGTCTATTTAAAAAAAGTCTTACAGTTTTTCCTAGAAGGCGGTATAATATACTTAAATGAATGTACTGTATGTACATAAATGTAAAGGTTGTGCTCACTGTTATCAATCTATGATCACCGTGGCGTGTTGCATCGGAGGTGATTCTTACTACGAGGTCGCATAGTCAATTGGAAGTATCAAATTGAAATTATAAAAAGTTTACTAGAAAAAACGTAAATGATTTTGATAAATTACAAAAAAGATTTTCAAAAAATTAAAGCAGTCACTTTAAATTTATTTTCTGTAGCCAATAATAATATTAGGCCTCTAGGCCTATTTTATTTTAGTAGTCAATCGAGTTTATTAACAAAATTTTCTCTATTTTAATTGACTTGCTTTCGTGTTCTTATTTTATTTGTTTTTAAAAACAATTTTTATAACTGTAATGATATCCGTAATAATTTAATTTGTTGGTGTTTTGTGCTCTTTTTCTTTTTTGTATTTCAGATATATAACTCGTTCACAACGTACCAATGAGACAAGATCATCACCAGCCGTAGTGGCTCCCCACAAAACTGAACAACAAAATACTGTAGCAACGACGACGACAACAACATCAACGCCGCAACAAAATCAACAAGAACTGCAAACAGCGACAACACAAACAACAACATTTGAAACAAACGGTCATACGACTGTAACAGCAGCGAATGATAAAGAAAAATCAACAACAACAGCAGCATCAAAAAAAGTACCACCAGATCAAGAGGAAAACAACGCAAAAGAAATGACCAACAATTCTGGTAAAAAATCAAAAACAACTACAGCAACCGCTGCAGCAGCTGCTGCAACGACAGCAACAGCCACAAATGTAAAAGAATTAAAATTAAAAACAAGCGACGACGATACAATAGCAACAACAAAATCATCTATAACAACAACTATGGCTGCTGCCGCTGCTGGCAATACTTCTAACGCTTTATGTTCAAGTGCCACAGGTAAAAAATAGAAAAAACATGACTTTTTAATTGTTGTTGTTGTTGCTTTTCATTTGATTAATTCTCGTTTTTATTATATTGTTTTTGTAAATGTAAAGAACTGTTGTTATTGTCGTTTTGATTTACAATAACTCGCTTAAACAACGCAATTGTTATGGTTGTAGTTGTTTTTATTAAATGCACGTAACTCTTTTTTTTATTATTCATTCATTCATTGTCTCTCTCTTTTACTCTCTTTTGTTATTTTTTCTATAATTTTTATATTTTTTTTCTTAAATTAAAATTGTTGTTGTTTTTGTTGTTCTCTTTATCAATCTTTCAGAAATGATTACAACTCTTTGTTTTGTTTTTAATTTTCTTTTTGTTATTTTCTTGCACTGAGTAGTTGTTTTGTTATTATTAATTACGAAGGCATGTTGTTGTTTTTTATTATTCTTGTAATTTTTTTTATGTTTTTTCATTATATTCTCTTATTTAAATCAGATTTATTTGTTTTTGTTATGCCCTACGCCAGCAATAGGTGCTGGGGGGGCTATTTAATTCTGCTAGCAGTAATGAAGCCATTTTTACTTTGTATTGATTAACAGTTATTGTAAGTTAATAAAACATGTTCGTCCGTTTAAGTTTACGATCGTTGTAATCATAGTCCAGGTGTTGACACTGACATTTTTATCAAGTTCACCTCGATCATAGTGTCTTTGGCACTTTGTGATGCAGTAGAGTATTGCAATTGTTCGGTCCTAACCGATTTATAACTTTCTATTTTATTAATGTTGTTGCTTTGTTGGAAATTCTTATCGGTAGTTTATTATTGTTTTTTTGTTTTTTTCTTATTTGTTTTCTTTTTCACTGTTGTTGTTTTTTTTTCATTTAAAATTGTTTCTTTTATTGCTGTGCTGCTTCTCTTTTGTTAGCTGTCATTTATTAAATTTTGTTTTTTATTTTATCAATGTAAATATTTAACTTTTTTTTAAATATTTATTTTAAAGTTTATTTTTATTTATAAAAATTGTTAATTTAATTTATTTTTGATGCCGAGTTTCTTTTTTCATAAAGACTCTATTCAGTGATTTTGTTATTTAATGAGCTCTTTAACAGGCATTGTCACATTTGAAAGCGTTACTTTCTGTTAAAAAGTTGGTCCATATTTTTTTAAATATTTAATACAATCTTCATCTAAGAAAACAATCTTTCCCAGTTACTCAATTCCAAGTAGATGATAAAGCGCTAATCTGAGTTTCAAATATGTTTTGTATTGGGTTGGGGACTAAGTTCGTAGCGTTCAAAAAATATAATTGTAACAATAAATTAATCAATTATGCATTCATTCATTCACGCTGCCTCCTCCCACCTCACGTCCAATTTGTCGATGTCGTCCTGGTAAAAATCACCAGGTCTCGTATCGAATAAGTTGTTGAGTCTGTTAATGTCCTCTTCATTGTCAATGGTAACGCCTTCCATTAGGGGCCTGATGTTGCCGGATAGGTGTATGGTTGAGCACTCGTTCCACTATTTCGGGTGCCATTCTTACGTTTTCTAGTATAGCAGTCCGGGCCTAAAACTCCTGATTAAAGACTGTGCTTGATGTCATCAGAAATGACGGAACACATACATGTTTTATTTATTGTGGTGTTCTAGATACTGTTACGAAAATGAAAATGCCTAAAAAGATACTTCAATATTTGTACATTAAGAACTATATACAAACTTTATTATGGAATTTATTCTATTGGTTTGTTTCAAGGCTACGAACAAAATGTCATTGCTGTATTTATTTGAATAGTGCTGGCAGAATCACTATTAGTCGCATTTATGTAATTCAAATTCTTAACAGCAATCGAATAGTGTTAATTTACTAAAAAAAGGCGGCGTAAACAGCTAAAGAGTAATGCCTTGCCAAGGCGTTAGTAAAAGTGTTGAGTAATTTGTGTATTAAGTAGATATAAGATAAGTTAGTGATAAAGTTAATTGTGGAAATAAAAAGACTGTATAAACATAAATTCGTGTTATTTATTTTATTGAACGCAATATAAAAGAACTCAAACGTTTTAAAAAGGTTAAAACGTAATAATAGATTTAGTTGAATGTGTTTAGGGAGGCATAAGGCCTTAACAGTAGGTCTGCTGAACAAATAATAGATTCGAAGGGCCACAGTAGACTTAAATCAATAATAAGGTTGTTTGGCCTTTTCGATGAGATCTTCTCAGTCGAATAGCCTCTTTCAAGTGGGTTTATGCAGAGCTCCTTGTTGACAGTGGCATTCCTTTAATCATCTCCTGGTACACCATGAGTTTTTAGTCCCACCAAACGAGATCATGGTCTTCTTTAGAAAGACATCACGGTTGACTTACGGCTTTGGCGTATCTTCAGGAGCCATCTATTTTTTTCTTTGCTTCTTATATATGTATGGCTGGTGCCCACTTTTCATCTCCCGTAACGACTCGAAACAGAAAGCGGTACTGATCGATGGCGGGCGAGATGTTGGGTAGCAATTTTAAGGCAATTTTCTTTGTTGTTTTCGTTAAGCTCGTGAAGTACCCAAGTTCGGCAAACCACATTAAATTAAGATAATTAAGAATCGTTATGAAGATAATTAAGAATCGTTTTATTGCTTTGGGCGACCCACTCTTTCAAAAGTGCTTTGAGAGAGCTACGAACTTATTTCCCAATACAATTATACTTCAAAAAGTCAAATGTGCAAATGTCATTCAAAGAAAGTCTAACTGAAGTCTCCAGTAGCTCATAAGGTTGGCCAGTTAACCGCTTGCTTGACTTCAAGACGGAACTGTCTTTTCGGCTTGTTCATAGGTTCAAAGCGACCTTTTTCATTATAGTAAGATTTTTAAGGGCCTTTGGCGAATTGCAATCCTTATCTTTCCGCTTTGATATTTTAGCTTTATTATCCACTGAAGAAAGTTTAAGTCATCATGTATTATTCTCCTTCTCCTCCTTTCATTTTATTTTATTTTCTCCAAATAATATCTCTCAGCCCGTGCATTCTTTCAATGAAGCAGCACTTTTTTCCTGTAGTTAGGAATGTTTTTGCTTCAAATCCATTTTTAATCTCTCCTGAAGCTCTGAACTATAGTTACAGTTAAACGTTTTACTATTTTTTTAAGGTTATTGATGAAGACCCACTGTTTGGAAAGTTTTCTGTTGTATTAAGATGGATTCAAGTTTTGTCCATGCTTATAAAATGAAGCGAAAAGTTTTTCGTATAAATATCGCCAAATATTTCTTTAATGTTGTCACGATTTTGCTTTTATCCGAGTGGCAACCATCGATCAGATAGGATTTTAGTTTCCAAATATTCTTACAGAATATAATCTACTCTGTTGAGATGTCTCGCAGCCTTATTTTCCGACTTTTTAATATTATTCCATGGATTTTTATCGATTATTTCTGGTCAACAGCTCATCTTTTAGATAAGCTAAACGGAATTCACTAAACCAATCAAACTTTTTTCTAAAGGGTCCGCCAAATAATTTTTTTTTAAATGCTATAAAAAAAACTACTGAATATTTTCTCAAATTTTTCTCTTTATTTGAAAGTACTATCCTTCCGGTTAATAATGGAAAATACTTTCATTCAAATGGCTGGCTCGGCTGGCCATGCAGTAGCCTACACGATCGGTCCAATTTTTAAGCATATTATCGATTGTGTGCAGCTGTATTTCACCAATGGCTTCACGAATATTGTCCTTTAAAGCGTTAATTGTCTCTGGCTTGTTGGCGTAACACTTATAGTCCAACGGCTGATAATGCGATCTTCAAAAACAGGGCGCAAAACATCGAGTGTATCTTCGGCTGTGTGGCACGTAGCGCCGTCCTGTTGAAACCAAATGTTGCTAATATCCTCCTTTTCAATTTTTGTGAACAAAAATTCGTTCAACATAGCCCGATAACGATCGCCATTGACTGTAACGGCCACTCCTTGCACATTTTCTAAGAAAAATGGCCCAATTATGCCTCTAGGCCAAAATCCGCACCAAACAGTGACTCGTCTTGGGTGCGTGCGGTTTTCTGTGCCCCAAATGACAATTTTGCTTTTTTACATACCCGCCAAAATGAGCTTCATCTGAAAAAATAATTTTTTTGGTAAAATCGGTATCTTCTGTAAGTCAATCGCAGGCCCAGATTCCCAGCGTTGGTCAAGCGTATACTCAACCATATTCGTTCAGCGGAAGGATAAAACTAATTATCTGTCAAATCAGACATGAGCTAAGTGTTACCATTCACGAAATAAGCACTAGTTGAAAAAAAACGTTAGATGGCGGACCCTTTACTTGATTGATTTTTTAGTAATTCATAGGGTAATTGAAGTTTAATTATTTCTTATTTGGGTGATTCAATCTCAAAATTTTGAATGGGAAATATTGTAATTCAGCTCTTAATTGGATGTTTAATTACAAAAAAAAGTTGTCGTATTTATTTTGGCATTAAACAGTCATTTGTTTTACATATTAGGCCTTATCAGATTACATGATAACTACTTCATAAATTAAACATTTTATTTAAAATGTTTCAAAAAATTACAACAATATTATTAAAAATAGGCTGTTAAATTATGCTAAAAAGAGGAAAAATAATTGATTATTAATAATTCATTAATTTGAAACAAGTTACTAATATTTAATTTTTATGTGATTTCTTTTTGAAATACACAGAGATTTGTATGGGAATGGGAAAATTGAATACCAGAAACCGGCAGTGATATAAAAATATTATGTTATGTCACTATGTCACGTCATTTGATTTCATGTGAAATTCGAATCTTTCTTTTTCTCTATTTATTACTTGAGGCATACGTTTGAAGATACTGAACCAGTTTTGGTTTTAAGTCGTTTGTATGTTGTGATTTTGTTTTAAGCTTTTAAAACCAACTTAAAAGTGTAAAAGCTCGTTTGTATAGCATAATTATTGCAAAACAAATAATAATAAACTGTTTGTTAGTATTTTAAAAATAAATAAAATTAAAAGATTTTTTGTTTTGTTTAATTTATTTATAAAAACCCGTGAAAATAAACACTTTTATTGTTTGGATTTTCAAAGAAGAAAAACAAATATGAAATCGAAACGACACAGAAACGTATGGATTTTCTTCTCCATAACTAAAGCCGTTATTGATTTATTGAAAAAAAATTGTTTATAATTTTTATTCACTGTTTTAAAATTTGCATAATGACACTGGCGACGCTGGCTGATTTGTTAGTGGTTAAAGTGCAGTAGCAGCATTTGTTTGCTGTTAAAAGCTTTTCGTTGTGTGACAGACGGACGTGTCAGTCTATAGATGTTTTGTTAAAAGGGTTAATAAAATATTCAAAACACTTGACTGTCATTAAAAAAATTTTTTTTAATTGTTTTTGTTTTTTTGTCAACTAATAACAAATAGGGAAGAGGTTTTAATGATTATGTAGTTTTACAAGCCTTTGTCTATAGATGTGTTTTTTACAAAATAAAAATGTTTAAACTGAGAAATTTCACTGGAAACCATAAAAATGTCATATTTTGTAAGAAATTTATTTTTTTTATTGGTTTATTAAAACATAAAAAAATTACCTCAAGACTTGCAAAGACGTAAATAAAAGACAAACATCTACGTCTTCAAAGTGACATAATTTGTTATTTATGATAAAAAAGTAAATTACAAAATATTTAAAAAAAAAATATTGATTACTTAAGATTACACAGAAATATCAGATCAAATTAGTTATAAAGAGAATTGAAAACATATTTGCTTCCTTGAAAGCTTATGTAGCTGCCTGCACTTCCAATTACAACTTCGTTGATACAATGAACATGGTATTATTAAAAATAATGCAAAATACTTTATCGTGAAAAACCAACAATCAAGCTCTCTCAGTCTCTGGCGGGCCATATGGTGTTGTCAGGATAGAAAACTTTTTCACTCTTTCTGTGGATCAATTCTGACCATTTGAATTGAATTGCTTGCTTAAATCTCGTTAATTGTTGACAGTAGATCATCAGAATCAATCGTTTCACCAGATTGTAGAAGTTCATAATGAACAATTCCCTTTCAATACCACCATGTACACAGCATTACGAAGGTGGATTGACATTGAAGCTACCTAGCGCTAAATGGCAGCACAAATACAAAAACTTTTTCTTTCTTAGAAATTACGATCTGTCAAACGTCAGCTGTTAAAATTTTAGCCGAATTCATCGATTAGTTCGACGAGTGGTAAATTGTGGAGATTTGATATTAGCATTAAATTGCGTGAAATTTAATTATTTTTTTCTTTAGATTGGTTGAATACCAGACAGCATTCAATTGCGTATAAGGTTTTTAAATTTGTGGAAGAACACAAATTGCATTAAATTGCGGCTGACGTTTGCGAAAAGTGAATGGGCATTAAATTGCGTGTAATTAAATTGTCTGAGGAAGATTGAATATTTGTATGTTACCGATTAAATTCGGCATATTAAACTGGCACCTGTGGTGTAGTTTAGGTTGATTAATTTTAATAAAAATCATGTTGTTTTATTATAATAAACCACAGGTTATTACATTGGAAGATGGTTACTTAGACTACAAGCTTTCAAGTTTAAGGTAATATATCGTAGTGGAAAAGATAATATAGCAGACTCAATATCTAGACTCTGCAAAATTTCTGATGAAGACTCTTTTGATGGTACATGCGAGGAATCAATTTTTCATGTACTACAAAACACCGTTCCTAACACCTTAACTATATCCCTAATAAGTAAGGAAAGCAACAAAGACGAGGATATTCAACGGGCGATTTCCTGCATGGAAAATGATTGTTGGGATTCGAATTTATCAAATACATACTATGTTTTTCGTCATGAATTATCAACCATCGGATCATTTTTACTGCGTGGAAATCGAATTATTATACCAACATTTTTAAGACCAAGGGTATTGGATTTGGCACACGAGGGCCACCCTGGTGAGTCGGCAATGAAACGTCGTCTTCGATCTAAGGTCTGGTGGCCATTAATTGATAGGGACGCCGAGAACTTTGTAAAATCGTGTCGTGAGTGCCTCTTAGTTTCACAACCGTTGAAACCAACTCCAATGCGAAGACACCCATTTCCGAATGGGCACAAATACAAAAACTTTTTCTTTCTTAGAAATTACGATCCGAATTAATTGATTAGTTTATTTGTTGTTGTCGTTTGAAGTAAGCAACTTTTGTGTTTCTTGGAAAATGGAAAAAAGTGAGTTTCATGTAGTGATTAAATACTATTATTTGAAAGACAAAACGGCGAAAGAGACAAAAGAAAAGCTTGATAAACATTACGGCGAATCTGCTCCGTCAGATTATATGGTAAAATATTGGATTGCCGAATTTAAACGGGGCCGAACAAGCACTGCAACAATACCATCAACAGGAAGGCCAAAAGAGGTGGTTACTGAAGAAAATATCAAGAAAATCCTCGATATCGTTATGAATGATAGCCGGGTCAAAATACGTGAGATTGCTGAAATGGTAAACATATCATATGAACGTGTGTTCAACATTTTGCCGGGTTATTCTATTTCGACCTTACTCAAGCTAGGCGGTAAAGACTATACCATATTCAGGGATTGGCTCTGCGGTATCTTCATCGCCGTTATCAAATACAGCTACGAAAAATGCTTCTTCCATATGCCTAATACACACTATCTGTATCCTTTAGTTTTTCTATCTGGCTCTTGACTCTTTAGTAAAATTTTCAGACCTCATTTTGATTCTCTACACTCAAACTAATCCATTTCGTTTTTTTTTCCTGTGAAACAGGTGTTTGACCTCTCTTCTTTTCTCACGAAATCTGCAGCGCCGCCCTATATGCTGCATTCTTCACTTTAGTAGCATCGCTGTACTCCAAGTACGGTTCTGGCAGCGGTCTCTATGGAATGAGCAATATTTTTTCATCTTTTCAACGTCTGATTTCCGTGCTGCATTCGTAAATACGTTTCCACTTTAACATCCAAACCACTTCTGGCTGCGGCGTTCAATAACAGCATTCTCACCGTAGAATTTACATTATTTGAGCAATGTTTTTAAAACGTTTTTATTGTAAAGTAAAAAAGGATAGTACAGCAGATTGTACACGATAGATAAATTAAAGAACTACTTTTACCAAAAATGTTTTCTGAAATTCGTTTAAGGCCATCTTGTCACTATTACCCCATATACGAGTATGGGCATTAACACGATACAGTGATAAAAAAACATGAAAAATTTTTATTACTTTAGTGTTATGCTCCTTATTGTCTGTACGTTCTTGTTATCGTAGGACAACTGGAATTTTTTTTTTGGATGTCAAACAATTTCTCTACCAAATTCATAACCCGAAATATCATTGACATGACTCAACAGTTATTGATAGATTTTCAAAACAGTTTTAGAACAAATTTCCTTGACACATGTCTCATGCTCAAAACATCCGGAAGAATTTCATGAGGTGGGCTAATTTTATTTTGTTAAATTTCTATTCTATTTTATTTTTTTAAGCTTTTCTCCTTCATGATAAATTAATGATATTCTTTAGTGGTTTTTTTATATTCAAATTGTTCAATGTTTGTTAAGTGGCTGCACTCAAAGGGAGGCTATTTGTCTTTTTTTTTTTTTGTTTTGCCTTAAAAGTGGCCTCTTTAGTTTGCAAGAACAAAATGTGTTCAGAATTATCTCATACCCTCGCATATGTTTTTAAAAACTTCTTAAAAATTGAATATGAAATTGAAAAAATTGAAGATGTTAAAGGAAATTGATTTGTTGTTTTGAAGTGTGTGTTTTTGATTTTGTTTTTTCATAATTCATTTCATTTTCTTACGATATTGATAGAGATTTTATTTTTCAATTATTATCTCAACATTTTTTATCGCTGGTATCTTTACAGTTCTTTTAAATATTGACAGAGAATATTGTAAAGAAAAGAAAAATTTAATATTAGAAATCATTAGTCAAACAAAATACAATTTTTTTAATATTTTTTTTTATAATTTTTTTTTTTTTTTGCTATTTTCTAATAATTTCTTTTGTTTCTTTTTTGATTGTATTTTTATTTCTATATTTATGAACGAAAACTTTGAGATCATTATTATCATCAGCTTGAATCTAAAAGAAATATTAGTTAATAGACAAATAATATGTATTTTATACACTTAGAGAAATCTTATTTGTGGTTTTATATCGTTTTCGATTTGATTGTTTTTTTTTTTCTACTTGTAGAAAATCAAAATTTTTCTTATAAATACATACCATTTTCGCTACACTGTGAAAATTTGAAAGCTTTTTCACAGCAATTCTAAAAAAAGTTTTAATTGTTAATTTGAAATTTCTAAAAATTAGACAAAAATTGTTTTTGAAAAAAAGCAAAATAAAAAACCATAATAATCTTTAGCTTCTTCCTCTGCCTGCCCAACAACAACAATGTCTGTCTTGCAACATAATTTATTGGAAAATCATCATCAATACCACCACCACCGCCATCAACAACAACAAACTCAATTTAAATCATCGAATGCCAACAATAAAAATCATATTTTGAATGGCAATAATTGTAATAACATTTGCAATAATAATTTTAACAATTTAAATCTTAAAAATAATAACAATAACAATGTTAATTATAATAATAATAATAATAATAATCATCATCATCATAATTGTAATCATCAAAACAATAATAATAATAATAACAATTATGCCACGCCCACTACTTCATCAGTACTTAAGCAACGTAAACAAACGGCAAATTGTTCTTCTACTACTGCCACCACACAATCATCATCAAATGCACCTGCAAAATATCGCAAATGTCCTCTATCACCGCTTATAATCACCGCAAATGCACCACAATTATTTTCAAATTCACCACAATTGTTAGCATCATCACCCTCGTCTCAGCACTATACAGCAGCACAGACGATGACCAACATCAATTCAACGCACTTGCCAACGCAATCGCCGGCCAGTAGTAGTCCTGTATTATTGGGGGGTTGTTGTTCAATTCTATCGCCTCTATCGCCATATTCTACTTCAACAGGCTCGTCATCAGTGCATTTAGTGCGTACCACGAAAACCACACGTTTACGTGCCGCCGCACTGGGTGAGTTTACTTTTTAGAAACAAAAATTAAAAGCCTCCAATATCCAATACATTGTCGTTTGATCAATAAAAACCATTTTTGTTTTTGGAAATTTGTTTAACTCATTCCTAATACCAGTCCTTGAAAACCAACCAACTTTAACAATAAAAACCCTCTTCCAGTAAAACATTTTGTACAGTGTAGTTAGCTGTTTGATTTTTTTTATAACTTAATAAATCATTTCTTTTAAAAGAGCTTATCAAATGTGTTTTTTTTTTTTACTAATTATCAGTCTACATATTAAAAAAGATATTAAAAATCTAAAATATATCGTATAAATATAAATGAGTCTATTATTACGAAAAGAAAGCCAATAATTTTAACGGTTTTGTGTCTCAACCTAATAATACATATTCCAAATTTATGAACTAAAATATTAAAAAAAGTTATTTAAAAACAATTATAAAACAAAAATTTGTTTAACCCAAATCTTAAAGCAAAATTTTAATTTAAAATTTTTTAACCGTAATTCTGTATTTTTTGGGTCAGTATTTAAATAATTAACTTAATGGGCTACAATATTTAAAATAAATTTTAATGATTTTAAAAATATAAATAATTTACTCATATAGTTTAGTCTAACAATTATTTTAAACAGTATGCACACAGTGGAATCTAAGTATAATGAATAATGAAGTGTATAGCTTTTGTGCTTTACAGAAACATTCGATCATACGAAACGAATGCATTTTTGTAGTAAAATAATAAAAATTACAGTATCAAAGATATAGTCCGTCGTAACACTACAATGTATTTCATTAAATGATGAATTTCATGTGTGGGGTGGCTAGTGTGGCAACTATCAGGTGGGAAACGTTATAGTGAATCATCTTGATAAACACTGACAATGGTAACAGCCAAATCTAAATCCAAGCGCTAAGCGTTGCAATTGGAAAATACAATTTTGACAATGTCTTAGAAAGTGAAGCTGGCTGCGTATAAAAAATAAAAGAAAAGAAAAAATTAGTGCCATTTTAGCTAACGTTTTAGTAACTTTTAATTTCAATGAATTTTCTTTAATGCTAGATATGACTTTTTAAAATAATCGTCCAAATTTTCATAGATGACAAATTTATTTTGTCTTGCAGGCGCCCATTTATTTAGTAAGTCCTAACAAACAATACCATTGAGAATCATTAGTGCTTTATTCGTTAACGGGAAGGTGTATCAGACAAAATCCTGCATCGTTGTGCATGTAGTCGACTCATAACAGACAATGTTGCTAAATTTCAGCATGTAGTCGACTCCTAACAGACAATGTCGCTAAATTTCAGCATGTAGTGGACTCATAACAGACAATGTCGCAAAATATCATCTTTCTTTAGTATAGTGACATTACAATGTAGTTGTCATACATAACTACCTTTGGTTGTGTCATTGTGACAAGAGTTCATCACTAAAAAATTTTCTTTACGATAATTACATACAAATTTCGACTTGACACTGACATCATGACGACGATTCATCGATGAAAATATCATAGTGAAAAAGTCGCTCAAATATGACACGGTGTACTATACATAAGTTACCAATATATACACTTCAAGGAGTTTTCAAAATAGTTATAAAAACATATAATATTGATTTATACTAATTTCAGTTCTAATATTGTTCTAGAGTAGTTAATATTTAGTTGAGGCTCCGTGGTTGTTTAAAACTGCCAGACATCGACCACTTTTACCACATGTGCCAAGGCCCAGCCTTTGCCATTAGATGACGGAGGCTTTTGCCTTCTCATTTCTTGTCATCTTTGACTGAACTCTCCAAAATAAAGGTTAACTCTCCAAAATGAATGTATATTTTGTTGTAGAAATAGTTACCTACGGAGACTATTTAATTCCCGGTGTAGCTCCTACCTTGGTATCAGATATGATATCGGAATGGACCCGACCTACGCCTTAAAATTGGACTGGTTTTTGCAAATTTGGAACAGATCCTATCATCATATATTGATACATTTTTTTTTACATACTTTGTCTCCTGGGTTTACATTGATAATGAAAATGAATATTTTAAAGCAATAGGTAAATTAAAGGTGTTTCTAAAGACGTCTAGTGGTTAGTGGTAGTGTAGGGTAAAAATACTAAAAAAAAGATTACAATTATTAAGTTTTAGAGAGTAAGTACTTCGCTATAATGATCTGCATATGTATGTTTCTTTAAGTTTAAATGGCCAATCCACTGGAATGATCTGTTTTAGTTTTCAAATCTTTAGTTGATAATGCCTAAACCAAGTAGTGTTCACTGTAAGGTACTCGTTTAGCTTACTGCTTATTGGTGCATAAACTATGGATTATGGATCAAAGTTTCGCTTACGATAGCTTATGAAATTAGAAAATTGTAAATTTTTATTATTATTCTATAATTGTAATAAAATAAATTTTAAAAGCTAATAAATGAATTACGTGTAGCTCATTACAGTCACTGAGGCATAAATAAGCAAATTGTTGAGTTTTGTTCTGAGAAAAGACCTAAAAACTCTTTTCAATTTGCTTTACACGTCTGATAAACTAATGATAGCTGTCGCAATCGGGTTGAATTTCAATACAGATTCGTTTTGTGCATGTTTTGGTCTTAAAAATGAATCTGATTGACTGTGAAACCTTATCTTACCTGATTTACTAATAGAATGGAAGGATAGTGTTCGATACTATTTAGCAGATTTTTAAAGAGATTATAGCCAATTAAGTTATATTTTCAGCACAACTGGTTTTATAACGTGGAATAGGTTATTGGGTTTTTTAAAGGAAAGGTGGCCAACTACACTAAATATTTTGGTGTTTGCTCGCTTCAAAAACCAAATCGAGGGTATTTATAGTATTAAATAATTAACCATATTTTTTTAAAACTAATTTCTTTTTAATGAGTAAAACAATTTAAAATCAATGACTTCTTTTAGCAAATACTTCTCAGCTTACTTCAAAACCAAACAGTCTTATAATGTTTATCAGTTATCACGGCTGCTGTTGCATTTCGAACTTGTCATAGATTAAAGAAATCGCACAACCCTTATTTTCTAATCTATTACAATCTTATCGAATAATGTCAGCAATTACGATAACTGAATTTGTCGCAGCTTTGTATTATGTATATGGTAAAATAACAGCAGAATTATAAATGTTTTTTAATGCCTTACGTAATGCTTGAATAACTTACCTTTCCTTCTCTATAGCTTACCTACTCTTTCACTTTTAATTTTGTCTAATTTTTACTAAACTTCTCCTAAACCATAACAAAGTTTATTGGTTAACATCATTCTTCTCTTAACGTGTGCTTATTAACAATTCCCTTTTTGTTTTGTTCTTTTGCTTTTTACCTCTCCCCGCAGACAAGAAAAAGGATGAAGAAAAGCAACAGTTACAGCAGCAACAACAACGTTTTACCTCCTCTCCCACATCACCAAAACCCCAACATCACTCTCACCAACACCTACGACGTGGTACCAGTCCCTCAAGTTCTTCGGATCACAATCAAAAAACGGCAAGCAGCTCTGAGACTGCCGAACATAATTACAACAAAATGTCCAACTCTGTGAATAGTTCACCCACACACAAGGCCAATAAGAAACTGGTGCCTTCAGTATCGGTCTCTATGAAACAAAATCTTAGTGAAACCCAATGCACTGCTTCCCGTTCGAATAGTTTGCGTTCAAATAATAATTCACCCAAGTCACCGCTCAAACAGAAGCCGCCTTTAGCGACAGAGTATACTGTTAAGATTAGTGCTCCCTCACACAAAGCGAAAACAAAATCCAGCTCTGATTCCGGTTCCCCTAAATCGAGTCAATTCAATCATAATGAAGATGATTTCTTGGAAATACATGATTTGCCTCTCAACGATGATGGCAGTACCGCATACCGACCAAGGTGTTCGACCATGTACACTGATGCGGATAAGTCCAAATTGTCTGGAATTAATAGTAATGGTAGTCAAAATCCGGAAAAACCAATGGATTTAAATCCAGTACATAAAAGTCGAATTGTAAGTCAGAATTTGTATGGCAAGTTATTAACGAAATTTTAATCTCCGTTTTTTTTTATCAAACGCAGTCAAATAGATCACCACGACACAATGAGGAACGTGACAAGTCTTCGAAACGTAAATCGAATTTAAATCGTGCTTTAAATGAAGAGGCAACACCGGATGGTGGTAAGTTAAGGGATAAAGAAAGAAATTATTGCGAATAGACTTGTAAAACAAAGTCTCGCAAAAGGGATTTCAAAAAAAAAAATTATAAGGAAAATAAAATTCATTTCGAAAATTCGATATTTTTATTGGCATACTTAAGCTGTGTAACGGTACGTGGAAACCGTCACCTAAAATCTTAAAAGCAAAAAGCGACAAAAAAATCAAAATTATCTTTTTTGATGGATTATGATGTATTTTTGTTAATTACATTATAATTAATCAAAAAGTCGATTTTGAATTTTTTGTCCATAACGGTCTTTTGGATTTTATGTGACAATACACCGAAATGGAATTCCATACATTTGCTAAAAAAAAATCGATATAAAATTTTTATTCGAAGCAAATTTATGGAATTGCGTCTTCGGCGCTGATTACGGTGTATGCGGAAATCCATCTTTAGTTCTCGTTGTATATTGTTTAAAAATGTTGGTAAATACTTTCCAGATTTCGAAATGGAAAGTCTAGGCCTTAGAGATATAATGGATGTTTTGTTCCTGCTCTATAAAGCAATCGCAAAAATCAAAAACTGTATCTTTCGAAACTTTTTTCGATTGAAATACATATAGTCAAACAGAAAATCCGAAAAATGTAAGCCATTCTTATAAATCCAATGCTCTAGAACTTCAGTAGCTTACCGGTGGAGAACTAGGTCAAGTAAACAACCGAAACGAAAGTTAATCAGACAATGCAAGTTTTAGGCTATACGATAGATGGGTGCATCAAAAATTCCCACCCAAGTGCGGTTAATTTTTGGCGGGTCATCAAAGTTGTGTATGTGGCATAGCGTTTTTATAATGGAACACGTGTCCTTTTCGTACCGCTTGTCTATGTTTTGTTTTTCCCACTTTATTTATAATATTCCTTAACGACTTTCTTCTTACTTCCAATCCTATCTTATCTTTCGCAGATGGCAACAACATTTGTCATTCTTATTCTTTTGTTCCTAGGCCAAGATTGGGGTGAAGAGGCGGAATATAATGAACTCACACACGGGTGACCTGGTAAAAATCTTCAAGCGGGCTTGTGAGTACAGGGTTGGTTTTAATACGAGCAAGATTCCGTATTGTTTTTTTTTTCACTTGGACGTGGTAGTGCTAATTGAGCCATCTGTGTCAATGAGTAACGTAAATATTGAGAAAGCAGATGCTTTTGACGATCTGGGCATGAGAATTCATTGTGATGTCCTTTGTAACAATCACATATTTCAAGTATGGAAAAATGAGTTCAAGTGCCTCGATTTTTTAAGACTGCGCAAGAAATACTTCATCTCGTTTGACCTTCTTAATATTTAAACGACCAATATCCGACTCAAATAGAAATACAACTTTCATGTATGGGAGCTTCTCGATCGCGTATAGAAGAGGCGAACTATAACGGAATGTGTTCTGACGAATCAGTTGTTAAGCGCATCCCCTTGTAGTTGATTATACAGCGAATCGCACAACGCATTACAGTAAGAATTCATGTTTAGTCGCACTGTTCTCACTTGTGGAACAATCGTCTGACGAAAGTCTTCCCTGCCACTTACGACATGAGTAAATTCAAACCCAACGTCCATAAACACTCCCTCTTTCTTACTTTCAACAACATATTTTACTAGTACCAGCACAATGCACTGCTTGGTAGTGGTCATTCCTGGATTCTGGTCTCAAGTGAAAAAAAAAATTCAAGATCAGAAATGATCGCTTTGCTAAGACATGGACAAATTCCTTTCAATTCCTCACATTTCCTTGAAGTGTTTTTGAAGTGTTACTAGCCTTTCACTATATATATATATTTTTTTTTCGTTTAAAATTCTCGTAATCAACCAAATTGTCATGTGGTTATGTTTAGCACTTTTTCCGCGACTAACCGACTACCAGATGGTGTCTCATATTTGATTTTAAGACTTCCAGAACGGAATATAACAAATCTACTCTTGGCTACGGCATTCACTTAGAGCACACTCATCGCACACTACAAAATTTTTGTCATTTTTTTGCAGTGTTTATCGAAATTGAAAAAAAGGTATAACATAACGTATTTCTTCAGATATTTCACTCATCATTTTATCAACACGAGCGTATTTATACGATCGTTAAAGTACCTTCTGCATCAAAAATGTTCAATTGTGTTATAAAGATCATTATGCCCTACTCTGGGGTAAGACAAACATAACATTCAAAATTTTGAATTTTTTCCATATTGTGATGCAAACAGTTAATCATGATGGGTGAGACCATATTAAACTCATTTTCTTTGGCAGATTTATTCCTACCAATCCTACATTAAATCAAAAGAGTCGTAGTTCTTTCTGCTTGTTTCTAAATGATATAACGCTCTAGCAGTGCAAAATAACACAATACTTAAATATCCAGCACTTTAGTACTCGGAGGACAGGTACCCAAAACTGCTTAAGATGGTAGCGCATACTTACACGCACACTTAACGTTGTTGAGCGCCAAGCTGTGACGTTTAAATATGAGCTTTAATCTTCTAAATAAAAATGAAAAATAGAGAAAAAATCCTAGAATGATTCGTTAGCAGCTGAAGTACCAACTTCGACTTCATTTCTTAACAAAGCTTCTTATATTTCTTCTATACATTTTGTATGAGCTTTCGATTTTTGATAGGTAACTTGCATCAAAAAAAGTTGCCTGAGTCATTTTTTTCTTTGAATTTCTCCACTGAAAACCATGCAGTGGTTTTAATCTTTTTTAATTCAGGAACTAAATAGAGTGCTTTGGGTGCTTTAAATAATTCTTTTTAGAAAAGTATGCCACTATTACGGTTACGATTCGACTAAATTGAGATGAAATTTTAATTGAAATTTTAGAACCGATAATGATGAGTTGTTGTTTTTGTAGCAGCTTCGTTGATACGAAGTTCAGTCCAGTGCGGCTTCTAGGTCTAGTCCCGGGAAGCATGTCGCCCTAATAGGTTGTGTCCAAAGTGAGTACGGCATAAGCTGGGTGGTTTTATCCGGCCAGCTGAATAGGTGTAGCGTATGGTGTGGACTTGTTCCGCATGCTGCACAGCTCTGAACCGCTTCATCGATACGGGCCCAGTATGAATTGAGTCTGCTGCAACATCCAGACTTCAGCTGCGCCGAGATTAATCTGATCTGTCTGAGTGATGAGTTATAATTTATTATTTTTTTGTAAGGTAAAGTTGTTATCAATAATACCCAATTGTAGTATTTCAACTGAATCGAGTTGTAAACCGTTATAATGGCCCTAGGTTATTTAGAAGTCGCGTTCGGCTTTTTAGAATTTATGCCGATACTCTCTTTGTGTCCTTATTCGAAAAACAATCCATACAGCATTTTGGTTTATTCAAGATTTGAAGAACTTGAAAGCATTTAAAAACTCATGCCACATATGTATGTTTATAAATACTTGTAATATATTTTCATACTTCTACTTCACCAATCTATCAATACTTATTTCCACATTATGAAGTGGAAGTGGGTGTGGATGGGTGCTTCTTAAGATGTTATGTATTTTGTAAAATCAAATTAAAATATTAAGTGAATTTCGCTTTGCTTGAGTACACTCATGATTACTTGAGCATAAAAATGCAATTGAGAAATTTGTTATAACTCTTTGCATTTTTTTATTCAGAAACTATTTGCATATTTAAAAATCACAAGCATTTAGTTATTAAACACAAGTCCACCATAGAACTTCATTGTTTCCATGGATTTGAAACACTTCCATTGGCAATCATACACACTAACAGATACCAAAGATCATCGATTTGTAGTACTAACCCATAAGATTTGTGTAAAATACGTTCGTTTTCAATGTGATTTAAACGATTTTTCTATTTCTAATGCTGCATGTAACGTTATGAGTTTCAAGTTTCTTTTTAAAAATTTTTGCTTTAAAACGTTGAAAACAAAATTCCTTTTTATTAAATATAATTTCTCATTTTTAGATGATATGGCTATGCGCAGAAGAAGACGTCGGGAACTGGGCATGTCTAGACCCTTAATGCCCAGTGATGATGTTTCTGTAAAGGCCTTGATATCACCCCATAAGACTAGAGTACCCTCACCAACTAAACCGGCCATACGCAATGACTTATCGTATCATATGGAAATGGCAAGAAGAGGTTTGGATTTGGCGACTACTTCAGATCGTCGTAGAGCTCAGACAGCTAGCCCTAAGAACGCTAAAGACAGTCCGTCCGCAAAGGCTAGTAATGTTGCATACAAAGTTAGTAAGCGTAGTGATACAGTGGCCATAGGTGAATTACGCAAAGAACGTTCTACGGAATTGAATCGTAAATTAAATGAACGTACCCGCTCTGGCTTAGAGGAGATTATGAAAATTGTCGAAAATGTTAGTGATGGTGGAACTAGCACACCTAATAAGCCTTTAAGAGATTTAACAGAAACCATAAACCGTTTGAGAGCCAGCCAAGAAAGAGAAAGGGAGAATGAAAAGCAAGAAAATAATGAAGCTCTTAATCCACTTTCTAAAGCTAATGACGAACCACGCAGGCCATCACCTGTTAAACATGCCACATTTGTGCAGGAGGAGTGTATTTACTATGAACCAGACCCTGTAGAACAACATATCGATAATAACAATATTAATGCCATGTCACGTTCTTTCCGCATGCTTAAAGCCAGAAGTATAGAACGAGAAACAGCTGCTCCGGAACCTGCCAAACAACTTTCTCCCATATTGAGACGCAGAAGTACAGATTGTCCGCCCAATAATCCAGTAATAGGGGGAGTAGCAACAGCTTCTGCCACACCCAACCATATTGTTTCAATTTTAAAGAAGAAAGATCATCTCTCCGCTGGCGAGTCAAGTTCGGCGAGTAGTAATGCCTCGCCTGTAACCTTTTCGTCCAGTGTCATGGATACTCCCTCGAAACAAAAACGAGCTGGTATACTCAAAAAACGTTCATCTCTAGATGAATCACGTTACTATTCACGCTCTCATTCTCCGGATGAACGTAGTATTTTAATTAAATCTGCTCGTCGCAATTCTCTTGAAGAAGTAGCTAATGGCAGTTCGTCCTCTTCCTCTGCCCAAGGTACTAGTGGTGGTCATCATGGCATTCTCAAGCAAAGCAGTTACGATAGCTCTAAGAGCGATGGTTGCCCTTCCGCTACTAGAGAACCCCACAGTATACTCAAGAAAAAAGACTCAACCTCAACACCCTCGGATGGTGGGGATCATGCCCCCAAACATGTATCGATCTCACAAGCTGTGATTTTAGCAGCAGCCGAACTCTCAGCTGCTAATGAAATTGGAGATTCATATCCAAATAACGACCTCAACTATACACCCACTAATGAAGAGTATGACATTAAGCCGATTTTAAAATTGGACTCATCGACTGGTGATGAATCAGTAAAACAGCCCAAGCCTATTTTAAAGAAGAAATCATCCGGTGACTCTGATGAACATGAGATTAAACCTATTTTAAAGACTTCTCGTAAATCCAGTAGGGAAGAATTTGAATTTGGTACCTATTCAGATGGCGAAGGTGGCCAACAGGAACCTGTAGTTAGACCAATACTTAAGACAGACTCACCTTCAAAACGTCGTTCTCTGGGTGATCGCGACAGTAGTAAAGTAGAGGCAGAACCACGTGGAAAACTTTCGCCCTTCCTACTTAAAAGACGTACACGTTCTCTGGAACGTCAGGATCAATCACCTGTGATCGATTTAGCTGCTGCTCTTAATGCAATCGCTACCTCACAAGCTCTGCCGAGCGAATTGGTGTCATCATTGACTAACACCACAGCCGGCTCAAATATTTCAGTAGCTGAACGTATAAAATCTGTTGAAAAGTTCCTTGCTAATCAAAGTACTGGTGGTCTACGATCATCCTCAAGCGATAACACTTCAACAAGTACTTCAACTGCCTGTGGTACGCTTAATACATCATGGGAGTCACCATTGCAAAACGATACAACTTCAAGTAGTAATTCAGCAGCGGGTGGTGTAAAAATTTTGAAACCCAGTGTCATAAAACGTGATCTCTACAAGGATAGATATAAAACTACACCTGTGACCAGTAATGAAAAAAATTTGTAAGTATTTCTATTACATTATAGATTAACCTGAAGGTACCCATAACATGTTGGCTCATATAGTGTACATGGATTTGGAACTTTAAATTTATTAAACCTTATGTTACAAGACCTGGATTATAAAAAAGTTTTCCCAAGCTATTAGCCTCAATTAAGATCTATTCTGGATTTAATTAACATTTAAATGCTGCTATTGCCGTTTATTACTGTAGACAGTTTCTAAGGGCTTGTAAAGGTTCCACAATATGATAATTCGGACTTTAATCTGATTATGTCCTGACCTTCTTTTCTTAAGTCGTAAGCTGCTTAATGCAAAATCAGCCAAAGAGTGTCATGATTTTGTACATTATTTTACTTTGGCGCGTTCAAAACTACTCCATTAAAAGTGTTATTTATTAAATCGTTGATCTTTTAACCGAAATATCAGCTAGGAATATGAATGTATGGCTAAATCTCCCTTTCTGGGAATGTTGACTATACTATACACCTCCTTCCACTTATGTACAAAAAATTATCCTTTAGCATGGATCCAAGTCTGCGATTCGTGTGGATAAAACTGTATTCTTTAGACTTAGTGTATGTAGTAAACTAGCTACTTTTACGCTCAGACGGATGCCCTCATGACATCTTACTTGGTCAGAGAACTACCTACATATCTAAGTATAAGTATATCTAAGTAAGTCACGAGGTATATTACAGTTATCTTGAATTGCATTCCAGGCAAATTATTATTAGTTGGTATCAGCTTGTTTGATAGGATAGAATGGAATGATAGCTTTGTCAAGTCAAATCTCATTTAAACACACGTAGCTGCCTATTGTAATGCCACATGAGACGAAGTCAGAGGTCTCGCTTAAACAGTACAACTCCCTTGAGTTATCCTGAAAACTAACCCGACAGCTTAATAAATCTGACAATGGTCATGGTGTCAAGACACGTTAGCTCCGTTATGTTATTGAGAAAAGGCAATACCTTTGTCTAATAGTCAGTATAAATGATATAAGAGGAGTACCAATATACACAAATGAATGAACAGCAGGCAGAAGTGTAACCGATCTCGCGAATTAATCTGTCACCCAATTTCCCAGGATATAAGGCGTACGTTGCGAAAGCAAACCCAGGAAATTGTAACAGTCCCTAACTAGTTTAGAGTTTCGAAAGGGATCTGATCGTCGTTTGCCTGTCAGAGAAGATAGAAATGTCAGCGGTCTGAGTTCCACCTTTTAGAATTAATTCCGTTGCATGATTTAAAGCTACTACCTCGGCCATAATAATCTGGGAGGAGCAGAGGCACATTGTGGTTAAGTCTTTAAGGAAAGTTCCACTGCCAACCTTGTTTTCAAGTTTAGAACCTTCATCGAGTCCTCGGAAGTCATAAATTTAGACACAATCCCTTTAAACAGATTCAGATTCTGCATATATGTTATGTACGTTTCCATTGTGAATTTGGCTTCAATATGATGGTCATGATCTGGCCGACTGGCTACCTAAATCTTAAGGTAGATGTGCAACTAACACAATATAGGTGTAACTAATAAAATAATTATATGATGGTTCATGTGAGCTAGATCTCCAGCAGTAATACACTAGCATGGCTTCATTCCAACGAACTTAATATCATTATTCCTTTTCAGAAATATGTCATTGAAATCTTTCTGCATATTAATCTTTGAAAACCTTACAACTAGGAGGGAAAAACCTAATTGAGTAGGGTGATAATGAATTTTAAAACTCGTATTGCATCTGAGTTAGTGTCAGAAACCTTACAAAGTTGTGAATTTTGGACCAACAAAAATGACTCCTAAACTTGGCTCTACGTAAACTAGTACTGACAAAGACAGTCCCATCTAATTCATATCTTGTATAAAATTTTTATCAACTTTGGCTTTCTATAAAGGGTAAAAGAAGGATCTCTTACGGCATTGAACTCCCACAAACAAAGCTTTGCAGTTGTAGACTTGAAAAATTGCTTTTTATTTGACATAAGTTCAAAACACGAACGAATCTCTCATTTTTATAGTGATTTGTGAATACAGTGATTGAAAATCGGAGTAGGAGGAGTGCTCGAATTAAATTCGTTTGTGAAGAGAGCGATTCTTTTTGAGAGCGGAATTTTAAAAGAATTTAAAATACGACTCGTGAGAAGAACCAAAAACAAAAAATTTAAAAATAAAATCCGAAACGCAAACCGCATCAAAACGAGTTGAAAACAAGCAACTCTTTTTAGTAAATGTTGTGTAATAAAAAAAACATGCATGTGTGTGATACTCATTGGTCGCTGCACACAAAATATACACACATACGAATGCATGGTATTACGCAATTAATCTTACACAAACAACATGCTTTGAAATGAATTGCTCGTCTTTGATTCTTTTTTGTTAATTTTTTTATTTTCGCTGTATAAAATTCGTGCTCATGAGTTAAAGAACAAAACTCGTAAGCACAAATTTAAAATTTTAAAAAACTGAATTTTGTCTGCCCATGCGCCGGCCGCCTTCTAGGTTTCTGGTCAATAACCTATTTAATATATACCCAATTCAGTTTTAGTTGCGTTTGCGGACTTAAAACCGAATAGGTTTTTGACCAGTTCTAAACCAAAGCCGGCAATTTTATATCGTTCTAAGGTATTGTGGATGTGTAATGTGGATTTTACCTTCGAATTAAATATCCTCAGCTTCGTCCTCTTTGATATATGTGAACAGTTCCACACTGTCTTGAGTTGGCCGAAAGCTTACCGTGCTCTGTTCATACATCAAAAATGTCGGCCTTGGATACACCACTTTTATTCAATATGATTCTCAGATAACCGAATGCTTCCACTTCATCACACGGTTTATTCTGGATTGACTTGCATCATTTTCGACTTGGCGATATATACCTTTCATGCATATTCATGGGCTCCATGTAATTTCTCTTCTACGGAATGTCGCTGTATTCATTATGCCGTCAAGCATACTGCGAAATAAAATGAAATGTACTGATATTGAACTCAGGTTCCAAAACAATCAAAATGTGCTTATTTAAGCTCAAATTAGATGTGACTTAACGTAACACCATAGTTGCCATGCAGCCAAACAACCTTAAGGATATCACTGTGTTTAATTAGTGGTGACATACCATAACGTTACGGCGTTAATTAATATTAATTTAATTTGGATTGTTACGACTATTGTAATGGCTTTTTGTTAATTCACGTGTAATTGAATCTTTGTATCTACAACAAAAGCGTATTCCATAGCGTTAAATACTAAAAAAATTAAATTTCAATATTCATTTCAATAAATCGAACAGCAGATGCTGTTTAAAGTAATTTACAACTTTAATTGGGTACATTCAGTAAAAATAGCAACAAAAAACTCGAAATTATAAATATCTTTAAAACAGCACCAAAATAAAAATAAATCAAGAAGAAGAATAAACAACAACAACAATAAGAAAATTATCCATACAAATCTTTAAATAAAGACAATTTTCTTTTTACACTGTTTGTTGGCTTTCAGCCAAAACCAAAAAAAAAAATTCTTTCGTCTACACTCGCGTCAAACATTCCGTCAGTTTTCCACAAGTCGCCATAATGCACTAAAAAAACTAAAAAGGCAACAAAAAATAAAAAATAAATGAAACAAAAATGAGCCATAAAATCTCAATCTTTGAAATGCATTTCTACATTTTATATACAACATATTAGAGAAATATTTGGATATATTTTTTACAGAAAGTCTTCTACAAATTTGGAAAATTTTCTAATTACATATTTAAAAATAACTTGCGAGGAGTATTTTAGAAATTTTAATTCTTTCTGTGCCGTTTCAAACATTTATAGAATTTAATTATGTCGCCTTTAGAATGTTTTTCATTTTACATCTCCAATTAGTTTTTAGAAGTTTATTGCCTTCGGGGCTTATTTTTACTTTAAGTATTAAATAGATTTATGAGTTCGAAAAACAAATACATATTCAAAACTAAATTGGATCTTGACGGAGTCATACAAACAAAAAAATTGTGTAAAATTAAGAAAAACCGGAAGAATGTCATAACGTCGCCATAAATGACAAAAATAAAAAGGCATTTCTAATAATAAAGTTACTAAGAAAGTTTAGACGCACTGAAGAAAAATTTAATTTTGTTATAATATTACATGGTTTGAGATGGCTCTAAACAACCGTTTAGGTCAGTAGCCTGATCCAGGATAGATTTCTTGGGTGCTTCTTCAGTTTTTAGCACCAAATTTTAACAAATCTTCTGCAGTTTGGTGCTTCCACCGATATTTTGATCTTCCTTTATCATCCATGCAGATTACAATGCCTAGCTATACAGATCTTGACTTATTCGATGATAATATTCTTCTTCGACGCAGATAGGTCCGTGTTTCTTGCTAAGTATTTTTCTCTCAAACACTTCAAGAACAACTTTATCTGCTTGCGGAAGTTCTTATGTTTCAGCACCATATAGCAGCATGGATAGTATAAGCGTTCTGTAGAGCGTAATTTTCATCTGTCGAGAAAGACCTTTGTTTCTAAACGTCTTGTTTAGCCTGAAATAACAAGAATGAACTTTTGCTTTATTTCTAAATTGGTATTATTAGCCTAATTTCCGGTCTTACCTAGATAGATAAAATCGTTCACAACTTCTAAATTATAGTCACCAACGTTCCCAAAGTGACCTAGTCTAGTAGATTGTTTGTTCGTTGATACCACCAAGCCTTAAGACCAAGGGTCTTATCTTATCTTATAAGATATCGAACGAAATTTCCACATTTTTACTATCCAAGTTCTTAGATGGAACATAGGGCCACAGCAAAAGTTTTTCAATTATCTCTTCTTAATCTTCTTCTTCTCCTTAGTCCGACCTGAACACTAGCGGGTTTGCCTCTACATCGGCTGCTTTGTAGGTTCCCTCCAAGGTATTCTTTGGCAATATTGCTCTCAGGTATTTTCAGAATATGACCTAGCCAGCGCCACCTCCTGCTTTTTTAATCTTCATATTTCATATACAAAGATATTCAGGTATGTTCTGTAAACAATCTGACAAGATTTTGGTAGTTTTTAGTGAATTCGCTTAATTGCCTTTAAAATAAGTTCTTTGATTATAAAAGCTTTAAAATATTTAATTTAATAAAGTTTATTTGTCTTTCAAATTTTACTCGATTTTAATTTCTGCTGCATGTTAAGCAGCGGGTAAAAAAGGCCTGTGTGGCTTTTTATTCCTACAAATCTATGTTCGTGTGAAAATGGAGACTCAAACCACAAATGGTGTTCTGGATGTATAACCTGCTGCTTCTACCAATTCTCATATATGGCTGCCTAATGGGGGGAGTTCAGAGGACTGCGTGTTTAGGTGTCACTGATGTTTGCAGGATATGTCCTAGTGCTTCCCTCAACGTCATTCTGCATTTACTGCGTATTGATCTCCACTTTTATCGCTTTCGGCGCAGAGTGCAATAAGGCTAAAAACATTTGACTTCTGCAACCACTCTGTAGCTACGGCAGTATTTGGAGATATCCTACTACGTTTCTAAGCGAATTGTGGACGGAGAAGGGGTAGGATTTCTTCGAGTTTCTGGTATTACGGTCTTCACAGATGAATTCAAGATGGCTTTCGGTGTGGGGCTGGTATTTTCTCCGATTCTGCAGATTTTGTGGAATCCTTTAGACTACCGGAGGACTCTAGCATTTTTCCGGCGGAGCATTTTGAGATTATGCACGCTTGTAGGATGCTGAGAGATCGGGCATCTGTGGGAAGGATCAGAATTCTTTTTGATAGTCAGCCCGCTATTCGGGCCGCCTAGTAGCAACTCGACTTCAGTTCTCTAAATAATTCTCTAAATAAATGTAAATAGATGAAGTTTCTTGGTAGTACATGTAGAATTTCCGTAATTTGGATTCCTGGAGACGGGACATCGTTGGTATTGTAAAGGCTGATTGATGATCTTGCTAGGAGGACCTCGATGGATGTGGAATCTATCACCTGCTACTCTGACATCTGCAGTCCTATGAATGTAGTCAAAGGGCAAATTTATAGTTACCTTCGTTAGAGAGTGCAAAATAGATAGAATTCCCTCTCGTCTTGAGCTATCTCGAGAACGATGCGGCCTCGGTGGGACAGTGGCAGGACACTGAAACTACTGGAAACCCCCTGCCACTCTATTTTCAAAGTGATTGCCGTGCACACTGGTCATTAGATGATCGGCACGCAGCGCAGAAAATGGGTTCACCCTTCAACCTTTACTGCAGAAGCTGCAAAGCGCCTCTGAAAAGGTAATAATCATTTTCTTTGTGAATGTCTGGGTCTGGTCAGCAAACGATTGCGGTACTTTGGTGTACCTATCTTCAATGGTTTTTTGCAGTCTGTAATCTAGATCTTCTTGATCTTCTCCACTTTGCCACTCCACCCTATTCCCTTTCATTATCCTTTTAGGTGGTTTTCTCTACCTGTGGTCTTGGCTTGGTTTCAAAACGGTACTTTGTTTGCAACTGTAGTTGATCTCATCTTGGTTAACTAGCTTCTTTGCCTATACAGTTTTCTTCAAATGGTTTATAACTGTTTGTTGATGAATGTCTAGTAGGGAGATCGATTATTCGGTTTTTTTCAAAAACCGGTTTTCGAATAATTCGAAAAGTTGCACTTTTTAAAAAGCCGGTTTTCGGATACTAATAATTCTAATAACCGGTTAACCGGTTCTTTTATTTAAATAAAATTGTTCTTAATTCCTGAAGCGCAGAGCTCGACCACGTCGTTTTAAAAATAAACAGAAGCTAACGGAGAGCTTAAAATTAAAGTGGCAATCAATACTAACAATAATTCTAACAAATCTCAGAAAAACTATGCCAAAACGGTGTGCGGAGGCCATAAAATACAAAGATTATTACCCAAAGTACTGAAAGTTGCTTAAGTTTCGAACAGCTATTCAAGGAGCTAATTTCGTTTTTGTTGTATTACTTGGTAGAGCATGGAGTTAAAAGTTTGTTATTATAGTTATAATTCAGGTGCCTATGATAACAAAAATTAAATGTTTTACTTTGAATAAATCTATTAGTAATATGCGAGTCCTGAATTGCCTAGACAAGAAAATTTGTTTAGATTTCGAACAGCACTGTATGTAAATATGTATGCACCTGGTATTTAATAGTGTGTATGACACTGTGGCATGTTGGGTAAGAACTCACCTTCCAACCAAGAAGTCGTCGGTTCAATCCCAGGCCACACCGTCTAAGAATTTTCAACAGCGATATCTCCTCAAAACATGACTAGCGACTGGTTATGTATATTTACGCTGTGAAAAACTTCACTAGCTAATATATCTGCCATTCGGAAGCGGCGTTTGTTGGCTTGTTGGCTTTCAATGAGTTTAGTTGATCATTCTTCATATATAAAAACAATATTTATTTACAGAAGACGAGAAAAGGTTATTGTTGCTCAAGAGTGCATATTTTTTCGATCTACCTTGATTTTCACGTTCTTTGTGAGACGTTGAAGGTTGTCATATATACAAAAATAATTAAATTTATGCAAATAGTTAAACGATGAGCATATTTTTTTAATAAAAAAATATACAAACGTATTAAAGTTATACTTATTTAAATTAACCTCTTATTCGTTTTAAATCAACCGGTTTATTCGGTATTCGAAAAATGAAGATTTTGAAAAAAACCGTATTCGACAAATCTAAAAAAAACTGATTAAAAACGGTCGAATAATAACCGTCCGATCTCCCTAATGTCTAGTTCCCATCAACAACATTCACTCTGCTTCTGTGCCGGACTTTCTCAATTTATTCCATGATTTCATCGACTTTTTTAGTGATTGATCGACCAGATCGAAGTACATCGTTAACATCTAAATTATCAGATCGAGAACGAACAAACTATTTCGTTGCAGTTTTTATTTCGTTACAGCATCGTCTTCGTAAACTTCACAAAATTTTTCGGTAGCCTGTGAAGCATTCTTACCTTCTCTACTATACAATAAAAAGGTCAAAAATGACGGAAATGTTTCGAATTTTCACGAATTTTTAAACGTAACTTTTCACAAAATTATGCGATTTTAATAATGTCTTCCAACAAAGTGTAGCTTAAAATGTCACCTTTCAAACAGGCTATAGCGTTTCTTCGTGTAATTAATATTTCCGGAGATAATTGCCGACTATTCGTAACCGAATTTTATTTCGAACACCCAATATAAAAAATTATTACAAAATAATAGTTATCAATGCATTGCCTTTGTGATTTTTCTATGGTTAAACTTATTGGTTGATTACTGCTTTTAATCAACTCATGCAATAATAGGACTGTATTTTGTGAAATCTTTGCCAAATGTCAACTATTGTAAAGATATTTAATATTCGCGAATATTATTTTTTTCTTTATTCAAATTTAGTTCAAAATTAGCATATACTTGTTGTGGCTCTCTTTCTGTCGCATATCTTCCGAAGCGGAAATGAAACAACAATAGAAATTCCATTTAAAGTATGCATATGTTTTTGCGAAATCACAAAATTATAAACGAATAAAATAAACAAAATTATAAAATAATATAGAAAGATTATAATTTTTATAAGTATACTCGTTGTGCTGTGCTACTGTTGTGCTATAAATTTATGATTTAAAATAAAAATAATGCCCCGAGATTAATACTTAACAGCTGTAGTTATAGTTAGAAATGAATTGTTTAAATTCATTAACTGGAACACAGCGCAATTTGTTTCTTTTTTTTTAGGGATTTTCTATTATAATTATTTTTTTATAATATTTAAATTTGTATTTTTTAATATACATATAGAAAAATATTTGTTTTCGGGTATTTTATTTTCTTTTATGCGCACATTTCACAAGTCGTACAGTAACTCCCTCTTTGATGTGGTGGTTAAAAAATGTTTTTTGTTTATTTTTCTTCAAAATGAAACAAAAATATATATTTTTGTGAATACATATAGTAGTAGTACCATGTATGAGTGAATGAATGACTTTATAATTTTTTGTATTGTGTTAAGTTTTATATTTCTATATACATATAATAATAATAACTAAATATAAATAAATACAATACAATAGTTTTTAATTTCCCTTCTTTTTTTCAACATTTCTTTTTTATGACAATTTAACAATAAGACGGCTTAGTAAACATTATGACCCTAAATACACTCAAGGTAAAATGTTAGTTCAAAAGAAAAATTATTAAAAAAACAATATATAAAATCATACGTATGCTTACACATATAAACTGGGTGAGTGAGTGTGTTCCTTTTATATTCTATACTTTCACCGCAAGAAGAAAATTGGAAACTTGGAAATGCTTATAGGGTGACTTAAAATTATATGGGATTGAGAGATAGTTAAAAATTGATTTTGTGTAAAAACTGCCTTACACTCTCTCACACACCCCACTTCTAAGTTCTACAGTTTTATAAAGCTTTTAAGCTTATTTTTCTTTTATTCCCAATAAGATTTCTCAAAACAGCTATAATAGCTTATCTATTTCTTTGTATGAAGTGCTTATATTTCCAGCATCTCACTATCGTATTACTAAACAGTAATAGTTCTTCAACCACGGTGAACGCTGCTTGTGAAACAGTCTTCTTGCTAAGATAGATTGTCTCTCAATTACAATATAAAACGTATGCACCCATTTGTAGGCTTGTTTATAAGGCACTTTCTCCTTTGCTAGATGAGGCGATTTTTAATATTGAATTTGTTCAACAGATCTGAATATGATTTATTGGGGAATGTAACCTATTGCAACGCCCATCATCTTAAATATTGTATTTATGATAAATATGTATGATCCAGCTTGTTTACAATGCCTTAGCCATCCCATCACCACTTTATGGTCAAATCCAAATCCAAAATCCACAATTGGCTACCTTCTAGCCGAAGGAGCAAAAATTTGACTTTAATGCACGTTAATCCGGAAAAATTCACTAGTTGTGATGGATCCATGCTTCTTTTACCACCATAAAACGGTATATAATCTCATTTCATAAGAGATGCTACTAAGGCCAACCCTAAGTCAGTGCCCAATTACTTCTGCTTCTTGTATCGAATTTCTGGGAAACGGAATGTTTGCATGGCAAACTTACAGACGGCATTATCGTAAAATTTCCGAAGAAGGGATATCTGTCAGAGTTGGAAACTGGAGGGAAATCACTCTTCGTCTTCGTAAATCACGAATCGTCTTGCTATTGTGCTGGAACCTGGGCTGAGCAAATAGACTTTTTTTCCCCGTCATACCATATTGGCTTTCCACAAAGTATCCATTACTTTGTATCAATTTCAGTAATCAAGTTGATTTGCAAGCTAAGTAGATGATTAATCTACTGTAGCTCGCCTCCATATGATTGTGTGTAATGAGGAAGGTTCTTGCTAAGTGGTGTGGGTGATGGTGATCCTTGCCTAGCATAGTAATTTTTTTCCAGTAGGTGGCACGATCTCCTGATCATTCGTCTGATATTTGTTATCATCGCCATAGGTAAACTGGGTGTCTTTAGATGGATTTTTTTTTCATTATGTTCTCTGCTGGGTTTCGAAGTTGAACCGTTTTTGTTGTAAGCAAATGGGCTTACGTCCAAGAAAATAGTGTGTTTACCACGTCACCTGTCTAAAAAATTTAGTGGAACAGTCTGCACAGTATAGAGGTCTCCCCTCTACCTTTCAACACTCTCGACCACAGAACCATTTTGAAGGCCGACAATAATCTCATTAATTCAAGCTCTATACAGAGAAGCCACATGCAGAGCTCTCCATGAGGGTCAACTTGGAGACCGAATAAATGTGGCAGTTGGCATGTGCCAAGGTTGCGCATAATGTCACCACTTCTGTTTAACATAGTCCTGGATGTTTCCATGATAATTACCAGGAGCACACCCAGTGCAATAAAATGGGGTACATCGGGACAACTTGGTGACTTGGAGTATGGTGACGACATCTGCCTGCTGAGCCACAGGCAGAGCGATATGATTGCTAAAATTAAACTGCTTAAATAAATTGCACTGAAAGCCGGGCTTAAGATTAACATTAATAAAACAAGCCAATACGTTACCAACTGCTGCGTAATAGACGATGTCAACAGCTTTTGCTATTTGGGCAGCATCATTGACAGCAAGGGAGAGTCAAGCGCTTGCATACCCCACCTATTGAATAGCGTCAAGCGTACATATGGAAAACTGAGCTCTGTCTGGAACTCGCCATATATCTCCAGACAGACCGAGACCACAATCTTTAACGCCAATGTAAAATCAACATTGCTATATGATGTGAAACTTGGAAAGCCGGATCCCGCGGCAAAAACGCTCTACAAGTGTTCAAAAACAGATGCCTAAAAAGCATTTTGAAGGTCTTTGACCGGCGACAATATCTAACAGGAATCTATGGAAAGCGTCGAAACAGTCTACTTGGCAAGCGAAATCATAAGACGCAAGTGGAGCTGGCTTGGAAATACGCTGCGTAATCAACAACACGACCTGACAAAAGGTGTATTTAACTGAAATCCACAAAGAAGCCCTCTAATACATGGAGGAGACAAGTCGACAACGAAAGGTCTCTATAATAAACAACGATTACTTACGAAAATAAGTTTTCTGTTTCGTACACTGCAAGACTTAAGTAACGATATAATGATTTTTTCCTCGCAATCTCTACAGTTTTTACTCTCCATGACACCCTCAGGTTAGATTGGGTTAGGTAAAATGACCCGCCCGACAAACTTCCAGCACATTGTATTACCCATAACTTCTCTAGCCTGATCAATTATCCGACCAGTTCGCCCCCTCTATAAACTTGCTAATAAGCTCTACAGGAGTCTCCCGCAGAGCCCCTATACTAACAATATTTCCACCGAATATCCTGAACGTAAGTTCCCCAACGTCGGGCATTAAAAGAGAAGATGTTCCGCGGTCTTCTCATAAGACAGAGTACCTTTGGTCCAACTTAAGGACGTGTCTCCCCACTAGACAGTGACCCGTAAGTTAAGCAACTGCCTAGAATTCTTCTTGTCCACACTCTGCCAGAAAGTTATAACTTGTCTACAAGTTGGAGCCCGCCTGCACCTCTAATCTAAGACACCATCGGCCCATTGTTCTATACACAGACGGCAGTAGAAATCGGTATACCAAACCTCTCCGCCGCGGAAAGAATAACAGCTACAGAATAACGTTTCCTCACCGTCAGGGACTTAGTATACATAGCCCCTAGGGATTTAATAGCAGATTGACTGTCCGTATAAATGCAGACTTTCCGGACCGTTGTAACACTACCCTTCAATAAATTAGCAATCTCACAAATAGCGGCCACCTCTGCCTCTAAAACCCTTACTTAAGCCTTAACGAAAATATGAAAACAAAATTAGCCGAATTTGTCGAGTTGTGCTCGAATTTTATGCTTAACAAGAAATTTTGCGATTCATTTTATTTAATGCGGGTTTCTTCCGCGATAATACCTTTTGGCGTACTGAACATTGGCATTTTCAACGATACGATCACAACAGAACTCAATAAACCACTTGTTTAATCATTGAAATTAATGGTGCAAATGGTTTTTTAATTGAAAATTTTGAAAAACACCTCGTTTTAGCAAAACCTTTTTTATTTAACCTGCACCAACTGCTTGTAGGAGCGTCTTTTTCTTAAAATTCTACATTACATACTTGCAATTTTTCTTCTCTGTTTTTTCCTTTATTTCCTCTCTACCTCTCTCGTCCATCTTGAATAAAGTCTAATTAGTTTTTATTGGGGTAGTGGCACGAATATCGAATATCAGTATCGTATAGTATTGTTGCACTTGTTACCAATAATACAATAACAATGGGCAATAACAACAACTACTCGTATAATATGGTCAAATTTACCTTTTCTGTAGTGTTTAGTTGGTTCGTCAATGTAAATGTAATGGTTTTGGACTTTTTGTTTTTTGGCCATTTGGTGGATAATTATTTCATCTGTTACAGTTTTTTTTCGAATTTTTTTTTTTTTTTTTTCAAACACTTTGGCAGTTAAGTGTAAACAACAACAGCAACGTTGTTAACAACAGCATATCAGTCAGATTCGCATTTATTCGTTGTTGCCTTTTACAATTTTTTGCATTTGATGTTTTTGCTATTTTAGTTGTTGCAGCCACTTTGTTGAGGGAGGTCGTTTTTAAAAGTTGTTTTACATTCAAACGGCGGAAAAGCCAACATTAAAAGTGTATTTAAAATAAGTTTTGAAATAAATTTAAAATTTGCAACATGTATTCAGCGTATTATAGAAAACGGTAAATAAAGGGAAAGAAATACATAAAATAAGTGCCAATTATAAGATAAAAGAAATAAATTCTTATTTATTGAAATTACAATTGGATAACATTGAAAATTGACCCTAAAGGTCAATATATAAATAAAGCAAAGTGTGTGTGAGGTACTATCGACATTTTTTATTCGCTTGAAAGGCCTTTCAATGCCATTATATGTGTGGAATATGACATCGTACAAATGTCCGCTGCGGCTTATGTGTTCGCCTGATTTTCCTTGAGTCTGGCTTATAAATCAGCCTGAATTTGACTGACTGGTTTTAGTTTTATTCGCATAGATCTGTAACTTACGAAAACCCAAGAAGATAAAGTCATAACAGGCTCAAATTGCACGATCTCGGTGGTTGGTTAACATCACCTCCACGTAAGATGACCATTCCCTCAGTGCATGTGCATTATGTCGTTGGTGTCCATATCCCATTCAGATCAAACAAAGTCGAAGTCATCGCCGTTGACGGTGATTAATTGGCCAACGTCGTTCTAAAAGAAAAAGGATCGATGACGCCGTCAGTCTAAAATCCACACCAAACGGATTGGTATCGGTCCCAAATTCGACAATTTTGTTTGTTGATGTACCCATTAATCCAGAAATGGGCTTTATCGCTGAAGACGTTCTTTTTTTTTTTTGATAACACAATGACAGCCAATTCGATAAAGCTTTAACAAAATGGCCACAATTAAGTATCAAAGTTCGAAAGTCGTTATTGGAAGACACGTTATTCGAAAGAACAGTTAGAAATAAAAACAATAGTTTATATCAGACTTTACAACAAAATATTTTTAAGGAAAATTTTAAGCATCTGAAGGTAGTACCTGGTGCAACTTAATATTTTGGTGGATATAAGCTCGATATAAATATTTGTAGTATCGGGTAATTTTTTTAAAGGCTTTCGGATTTGATTTGAAAGAAAAAACACAAGAAATGTATAAAATCTTTATTTGAGTCGATAGAACGATCTATACAATTTAATGTTTAAAGATGATTTCATGTAAATGTTGAACACGGCTTTGCCTTAAATGGTTCATACGTTGGGTCCAATTTTAGCATACTCTCTCCAATATATCGGCTGGTATCTCACGAATCAGTTCTTCAATATTGGCTTATAGTGCGCCATAAAAAATAGTCTAAAGGCGTTAAATCGCACCATCTAGGCTGTGAAGTAAATTTTCACCGAACTCGCCTCTCGATTGGGCCATTGTTTCACTATGTGGTATGTGGCACCGTCTAGTTGAAACCACATGTCATCCAAGTCCAGCTCTTCCATTTTAGGCAAAAAAAGCTTGTAATCATCGCACGGTAGCGCTCGCCATTCACAGTAACGTCCTTGTCTTTGTCGGAACCAATGATGCTATTGGTCCAATTTTGCCACCGGCCCATAATCCACACCAAACAGTGCATTTTTCGGGATGCATTGGCAGTTCTTGTAATGTTTCTGGTAGATCTTCATCCAACTTTGCTAGAGCCCATTCACCAAAATTTATTCGTTGTGGTAGGTCGTGTGGCTTCAATTCTTGCACCAGCTGTATTTTAAAAGGTTTTACACCCAATTCCTTTCGCAAAATTTTCCACGTAGTGGAATAACAGAGGCCCAATTGCTGCGAACGGCACCGAATCAATGATTCATGGTCATCAACGACACTGGCGGATACAGCTGCGATATTTTCCTCTGTCCGCACTGTACGTATGCGTGTTGGTGGTTTAATGTGCAATAATGTAAATTTGGTGCGAAATTTTGTCACAAGATTCCAAATAGTTGCCTCAAAAGGTCGCGCAAACTGACCATAAAATGGAAGAAGTGAATGATACATTTTCTTAACCAAGCATGAATTTTGATAATAAAATTCAATAATCTGCAAGCGTTGTTGTTTATAAGTCGATTCATGGTTAAATTATAGTCCACGAACTGAATACGTTTGACAGTAACATGTTACACGAAAACAGCTGAGCTGCCAAAAACATTGTTGCCGAAAAGAAAGTTGCTAAATAGTTGCTTATCTAGAGCAAAATCCTTAATATTGCGCCAGGTGCGACCAGGCTTTCCAACCTCAGCTTCTACTGTCCTTCTCCAGGTGAATTCCAATCAAAAACTGTTCAGGCCAAGTTGTTTTGCGGCTGACGACTATATTTACGATGGCAAAGGTTGAATTTTTGGTATAGAAACTTCTTTAATAGGCGTCTTGTGTAAAAAGTTGTATTCATTTGAATATCGAGAAAAATTACTATTTTGTAAATTTCCATCCCAAAGATTTTGGTGGGATTATAAGTACATTATCCATTATGATGAGGGTGGCGTGGTGCAGTGGTTAAAGTACACGCATAACAACACAAGCGGCACCAGGTTAAAGCCCCAGCAAAAAACATTTAATTTTGGCTTCGAGTGTTCTATAAAGAGCATTCTACTTCTCTCCAGACAACTCCATCTAAAAAATTAAGAAGAAGCTCCCCTGGCAATGATGACAAACATCAGACGAATGATCAGGAAAAAACGCCACCTATTGAAAAATAATTACTATGCTAAGTAAAAATCATTATTATCTTATGGAGGGCAGCTACAGTGGATAATTACCTACTTAGCTTGAAAAATCAACTTGATTAAAGAAACTGAAACAACTGGATGCTTTGTGGAAAGCCAATATACTCCCTAGAGGAGTGATGGAGAAAAAAAAATCCATTAGAAGTTGCTACCACCTGTACCAGTTTTCCTAACTTTAAAGCCTGCACAAACCGAATTAATACGTACAGTTAGTTGAAAATTCGACAGCAGTTACAGTCATAGTTGACAGCATTAGACTGTGTTGGTTCCGGGGTACTGCGGCATTGTGGGGAAGGAGACTACAGATAGACAAACGAGAAGAGGCGAGGGGTGGCATGCGGATTTCGCGCATGGGTAAGACCTCATTTGGGTTATTTTGGCAGCTCGATTGTGGATGTGTCGAATAGTGGATGGATTGCGTAGGAACAGAGGTAATTGTGGAGCCTCTGGCTACTATGGCCTAAATTTGATGGGTCGAGGACGAAATGGAAAATCGTCAACCTAAGTAGAGAGTCTATCAGTATTTTGGCAGCTCGATTGTGGATGTGTCGAATAGTGGATGGATTGCGTAGGAACAGAGGTAATTGTGGAGCCTCTGGCTACTATGGCCTAAATTTGATGGGTCGAGGACGAAATGGAAAATCGTCAACCTAAGTAGAGAGTCTATCAGTATTTTGGTAGGCTTTATGTTTGAGTATTGTGCGTTAAAGGCAAGACCCAACAAGCAAGACTTTTACAGGACTTGTTGGAGACGATTAAACTCATCTTGTACCTTTTCCCTGGTCCTCTGGGATGCAGGCTTATTTTAGGCCTCAGTGAGGTCGCGTCTGCTGGGATTTTCGACCTAGAAGGATTAGTTGGATAGTGAAGGCCTAAAGGTAGTCTTTTTGACGTTTATCTTGCCCTTTATTTCTTACTTATATACTCCCATATTCTTTCTTTTATATCTACTATTCTCTTTCTTCTTTTATTTCTCCTATTCTCTTTCTCCTTTTCGACCTAACCTATCCTAGCGGCCATAGTTAACGGGAAGTTATAACTTAGGAAATATAAAAATCCTTTGTCTTTGATCACTTTTTTAACCTCAAAAGTTTTCCTGTTACAGTTGTACTACCATTTTCAAATGGACCCAATAAATTGGTTACGAAGCCATCAAAGTTATTGCAAGCGCCATATGCTACAAACAATTTTATTAAATTTTTGTCTTAGACTTTGTTTATCTGGCATCTATGCTTTTGGAAGCGAACTAATATGGTACATATTTTAAAACAAAAACTTCTGTGAATAAATTTGGTCAAAACAAAACAGAAAAAAGAAGGAAAAGAAAAACTAAAAATAATAGCAATAAATTTATTTGTTTTTATCGCATTTTAAAGTGGTAGTAGTGGAAAAAGAATAAGAAAAATAGAAAATAAAAGTTTTTTTTTTTTTTTTAATTGAAATGAAAATTTTTTTTTTGTCTAAAACGAGAGCCGTTTCACACTTTGAAGAGCGTAAGCAACGGCTAACGATCGATTTGAACCCAAAGCGCGCGCAGCTTTTTTTTCATGATTTCTCCCTAAAAGAGATTACGAGAGAGTGAGTAAGAGTTTTGAATGAAAATAAATTTCGAAATACATACATATGTATATTTCATTAATTTTATTTCTTGTTTCGTATATTTCGAATGGACTAGTAAACACATAGAAATACAAAAATTTTGCATTTTAAGTTTTCAGTTTGTTAACGGTCGTCATTTGAATTTTTACGGTATCTTTTAGTTTTTGTTTAAAACGTTAGACAGAAAACGCTCGTAAGTGATTTTTGTCTTTTTTTACTATTATGGGAACATGTCGTAGAATTTTCACTGAAAAATAAAAAAAACGCGTCATTTGTGCTAAAAGTGTTTTTTCTTGCTTTTTTGGTTAAGATCTTATTTATCGATAAATGAAAAGAAGTGAAAAGAATTTACAAAAAAAAAAAAAAAAAAATCAAATAATTGATAAATTTATCAGTGTGTTTTAACAAAAAATATATATATACTCGTATATATAAAATTAATATTTTATTTACTATATAATTTTTCAAAATTTTTTTCAAGTGTTTCCGATAAAGAGTTTTCGAACTCGCGTACAAACGTATAAATCGATTCGAATAATTTTATCTAAACAATTGCGGTTTATTACGTTAACAATTCTATTTTTTTATTTTAAATTGCTACTCAATTAGTGAGCGATTTATTAAATTAAATAAGTCTTAAATGAAAATATTAAAAAATTAATATTAAATTCTTTGAAAATTTGTTTTCGAAATCGTTAAAGGCCCTTTAAAAGTTATTCTTGTCTTTTCTAAGCAAAATTAAATAAATCAATTCTATAAATATCTTTAAAAAAATCTATCTTTTATATAAAAAATCTACAAATAAAAGTGAGAAAGTATTGAAAAAAAAAATTGTGCAAAATTCTCTTCTAAGTGTAAAAGAAAAAGGAAAAATATTTTTCCAGAGCCATTAAAAGCCACAAATAAATGTGTCAATGAAATCTTGAAAATTTGGCAAGAGTTTAAGCAATATAAAAACAAAAAGAAAAATACAAAAAAATATATTTACAAAAAATTTAATTTGTTTTTAGTTTTTTGTGTTCACCTTTTCAAAAGCAAAACAAAATTCTCTATATGAGCCAACTGTTAAATTTACAAGTTATTAAACCCATTAAAACAACAAACAAATTCAAATTGTTATTATAGCTTTAAAAACAACGTTTCATCTACGGTGCACGATTACAACGACGACGGTTACGACGACGAGGTCAATCAACATCATATATCAACCAGTGGTTCTGCTTCTGCTTTTAAGCCGGCTCAATCATTAGAACGTCTTGGTTTTGCCCATTTATCCTCCTCACACGCTCATCAAACGCCTAACGCACGACCCTCAGCATTTGCTTTGACGCGCTCATATACCCAACCGATTTCAACGACGAGCGCTTTGCAAACACCTCCTCTCCAGTCGTCTTCGTTTAAAGCCTATAAACCAATACCCTTGCCGCGCAAATCACCAAATCGCTCTAGTTTGGCGTGTGTAAGCGATATAGACAATTTGACTTCATCGTTTACCGGTGATTTATCGGACTTATCGTATAACAATAGTAACAGTGAACGCATATTCGAAATGTCTAGTTTTGAGGCCAATAATCAAGAGCCAAAGACTCCGCTCAATAAAGACACATCGGAATTGTCTATGGCGGCTGCGTCGTCGTCGGCAGGTGTGATGCGTACAAATAGTGTAAAGGCCAGGGCGAATATGTTTCAACAATTGCAGGAGAAAACCAACAACAACAGCGGTACGGGCTTGAATCGGGAGGAACGCACATCACCGAAGAGAGGTAAGTGTTGAAAAATAAATTTAATGTTAATTTGAAATCATATCAAGAGCTAAGAAAAAATAGAAAATTAATTTTAGAATAAAATAAAATCTGGAAGCTAATTTCGGCATTCGCTATCAAATGAAATTTCCTACATTTTTAAAACACTTTACGTAGAACTATAGACTATGAAGTTTTACGCGTTCTCAAGATATACAGAAATATATTTAGGTTGTATTGGAGGTACCATGCCCACATATCCAATTCCGCCCACTTTTTGACTGATGATTTGCATTGACTATAAAGTCATTTAGACCAAATTCAGAAGCTTTTAATTTAAGCGTTCTCAATATTTAGTTTGTATTGAAGGTACCACGCCCACATGTTCAATTCCGTCCACTTTTTGGCTAATGATTTATATTAACTGCAAAGGCACTTAGACCAAACTCAAAGCTTTTATTTTCACCATTCTCAAGATATACTAAAATCAATATTTACTTTGCATGAAAGGTACCGCGCCCTCTTGTCTAATCCCTCCCACTTTTTGACTAATGATTTGCCTTGACTATGAATCCATTTGTTTCATAATTTAAAGGATCTTTCTGTTACTATTTTGAAGATATAGACAAATAAATAGGTGCTTTGTATGGGCGTGGCATCGACCTATAGCTTTTTCCAGACATACAGAGAGAAACTGTAAAAATTTCAAGAAAATCGATTAAGGCGTTTATAACCATTTTCAACTTGTTTATCGACAGAAACAAATTAAGTGTTCGAGTGTCCAAACAAATCCACGTGAATGATAAGAAGAAAACGCCACATTTTGGGAAATCAATGGCAATGCTATTTAAAGATCACTACCACTACTTAGTACGATCTTCACCACTACACATTCACATGGAGGCGAGCTACAGTAAACTAATCTAAACAATGTGTAGCGGAAGTAACAGAATATTGGAATCGCCATTTTTAAATCGTTAAGCTACTTACAAGTTGAATCAGCTAAAAGCATTCCTTCAATACAATATTGCCAAAATATTACGGTTATTCAGCAGTTGCTTTTCTTAATGTTGCTCCAGGGAATAGTAGAATAGAAGTACATAACGATTTAAGAAGTCAAACTCTGTTTGAGCTACACATTTTAATGACGTGTATATACGTCAATTAGGCTAATACTATGCTTGTTTATAATCCACATCAATCAGCTTTATTGGATACAATAATGTCTCACTTAATTGGCTTGCATTTTTACTTCATATTTACGTAGTTTTGCTTGCTGACGTATCAGTTTAACAAAAAATGAGTCTACATTGCAATCAATGGTCATTAGACTTCAATCCTTCAGTAAGCTGAATCTTTCATGGATGTAAACTAAAATTTCTACACAAAATTTTTCATATGGAAAACGGGCCAAACCCAAGTTACTTCGTATTATGGCGTATTAACTTAGAGAAGCGTTTCTTCGCTAAGTAAATTGCTTATCTTGTTAATAGCTTATTGCCTGATGTAGTCTGCCTTGAAAATAACAATGTCTTCTAAAGTTCATTAAACATAGAGGCACTGATTTCTTAAATAAATTTCCAAAAAAGCGTGTTACCGATTTCTAAAAAAAACTACCTTTACTAATATTTCTGTCATGGTCGTCCCCGGGGCTCGTTGGGAGTCTATACGGACGTTTCTAAACTTAAGAACAAGATGGGTAGGGACACTTGCCGAAAGGCTGAACCTTAGAGTATCTCTGGCAAAGGCTGTTAATTACGCTGCGGAGTGGTGCTAAAAAGTGGATCTCTTGCCGCTAGTATATCTATATTTTTTGACAGTCAAGTGGCTATCAGATCTTTTTCGAGTGTGACTATCATCTCTTAAGCTAATTAAAAGACTGCCGCGATTCACTTGTGATACTTTCGCAGCAGTTTTGTGTCCACCTCATATGTCACATTTGTGGTCACAGGGACTTCCTGGACAATTGTATAGCCGATGAACATACTAGAGCTGGCATACTTCTACCAATTAGGTATGTCTCTTTTCTTTGTTAAAGTATCTATCAGGCAAAAGTATCTATTGGAAGCTTCATTGCTAGACACCGGGCCTAGATTGCATAGGAAGCGTACATCTTCAATAGTGTATCTATTCTCACTCGTTATTACGTAATGAATTCTTACCTATAAACGGTTTCTGTCGAGGTTGTGCGCCAATGTGCGTCTCTGCTTAGCGTAGACTGCTCTCATTCGGCTCGCCTTTCTTGATAGTTTAATAGATCTATCGTTTTTTTTTTTTTTTGACATCAGTGGGCAAATCACAGCATTCGATATCGAATGAATTTTCATACAATTCTTAAAAAATTGACATAGAAATTTCGTTCGATATCCAATGCCGCAATTTGCCTCCAGGTCTACTACTAAATTTATTTGATGTTCAGTTTAATTATCAAGACTGGTTAATCTAACTTGTCGGACAGTTCTAGACATCATTTCATCACAACGAGCCGCTAAGTGTTTGCAAGTGTCTAATATAACAAAGCTACCGATGTTACTACCAATGTTTTTCATAATTTTTTTTTTTTAATTTTTAATCTCTTTAATAGACACCCAGTATTTCTGTATTTCACATAATTTATGATCGAATTCAATACATTGAACCGAAAAATTAAAAAAAGAATCTTTAGATTAGATTACAAATTTTTGTAGAGGAGGAGAGCAGTATATAACAATTTTTGCGTTCTTATCTCTCCATAGAGAAAAATGCAAATAGTCCTCAAATGATCAATAAAAGAAACCATTACCATTAACATCGTCGTCATTATCGACATTACAGGGTTAAGTAAAAAATTATTTTGGGTTACAAACGATAAACACTTCTCTTAATAACGCTTATGGTTGTGGTTACCGGAATTCTGACTAATTTCTTCTTCCTATTTAATGTTATATGATTAGAATTATTTTATGATACACGTTTTTGTAGAAGGTTTGAGACTAAGTAATGTGTCATGTGTAGTAATAAAAAAATATATTATTTTTAATTATTTTTTTCCTAACCGCTAGGGACCGCTACTATTTTAATTTAATTTTTTATAATTTTTCTTATAAACATTATTGCCACCTTCTTATTTAGTATGAAGAAGAAGGGTGACACATATTTTTCAGGTTATTAACTCATAAAAACAAACCCGTCAACATGACAATTTTCTGAAAGAAAAAAAATTCTTTTTTTTCTTAATTTTCTACGCTGCCATTTAACTTCATTTTGTATCTTTTTTTAAGTTGAATGCCATTAATTATATGGAAAAATAACAGCAATTACAACAATAACAAAACAAAAAATAAAAAAAATAAACAAATTTATGGTTCGTTGAATTTGTTGCAAGAACTCTATATGTTTGTTTCAATGTTTCTTTTGTTGTTGCTGTTGTTGTCATTCATTTAGGGCTCATTTGCGCATCATCGTCATCATTATGGTAGTGGTGGTGGTGGTGGTGGCATGGTATTTTGCACAATGAGCAATACGAGTGTTAGATTTTGCAGCCGATATTTAAACCAAAGAATCATGGATTTTGCAATTTAATGCAATAGTTGTTGGCAAAGGAGTATGAAAACAAAAATCTGAAAAATTTTAAATAAAAGTCAAACCGTGTAACTAATGAAATGAATTTCTTAAATTATTTTTCTCTAAAACTGTTGAATTTTAAGCATTTGCTGTGAAACATTGTCTAAATAGTTTTTAACTGCACTAGCAACAAGTGCGTGAGCGTTTTCATGCTGAAATACATATTACGGCTTCATGCCTGGTCGCACATTAAAGGCGTTATTCCGCTAATGGTAGCTTCAAGCGAATCAATTGCATTCAGTACTGATCTGGCCCGATTAGTCAAGTTTTCCTTCCTATAAGGCCACATCAAATGTGTTCCATTCATACTTATCTGCTTCTACGATCTTTAGCTCGTTCCACGTTTAGTTAACTTTTGGCGTATTGATCTTCGTTCGCTTGGAGATATGGGGGCTTCCACACTTAGTCAAGTCGCTCATAAGCTTGACCAAGTGTGGCCTTGTTAATGTAGTTCGCTACGTACTCTCTCAAGCCTTCATTTCTTGTAATTATAGGGTGGGCCATCTATCGGTTTAAATTTGAACCCGCTGTTATTTCGAATCTGGCAATGCTTATGTCATTCTATTCTGTCACAAATTTCAGTATATTATCTGCACTGGACGAAATGGGATTTTGGAAAATTTATTTCCAAAACAAAAACAATTGGTCGGAATTTGAAAAATTATCGAAAATCAAATTTTCGGATGAAGCTGATTTTCATCTTGGGGCTCAGAAAACCCAAACGTGGTCTTATAGAAAGCAATGCACTCATTACGAGTAACTGTTTGTTGCAGCTTGAAAATGAGGACGGCGCAACCACATAAGTAAGTCAATCTGTCTACTAGCCAATGGTCTCAAGCCAATTGAGTCATAGGCTGAGACATCTTCTCCAATTTTTTACACCAAACGTCGAGGTTCTTTCATTCACACATTCACATTCAAGGTCATACGATGAATATAATCTCAGCTAACACAGATTAGTCCAGCAATCTTACGTAAAATCTTCTCTCGAACACCACAGAAATAACTTAATCCGCTTGGTCAAGCACCTATGCTTAGCGCCATAGAATAGGCAATACCAGCGTCTTACAGAAAGATTGAACGTCGTCATAGCTTTGGTTTTTTGGATGTTTCTTTTGAGACTACACATTGCTGCTTCGGCTTCAATGTCGTTAATGCTGCATGGCATCAAACAAAGTCTGTTGTGTAGTCCAAATCTTCCGGGCGGCTGTTGAAGCGCCACTTCACTTTGATGTGACTTTTGCCATAATGCTGGCGAGGACTACGTTGAATAGCATGGGCATTTTCATGAAGGCATGCCGCTAATTTATCATATTCGAACTTTTTTGGCTAACCTAGGCGGTCTTTATTTTTCATGTCAAAACTATCGAATTTGAATCGCAAAAATCATCTCTCGCATGTTGAAATCGAGGAAACATATTCAAGATAACTTCGGTAAGCAATCAATGTGCTGCTTCAGCTGTTTGTTTTTTAAACATAATACCAAATAAGTTTCTCAAATGATGCTTTGTTGACAGGATATTACCAAACCAAAATCTCCATCTAAACGAATTCACGGCCCAATCGTATATTGCAAGTATTCTGTTTCTAGAGATTTTTAAGATTTTTTTCCGATTTTTTTCTTTGTAGTCATTTTTGTCTTCCAGCTAAACAAGTGATCGGTCTACTGTTATAGTTGTCTAGGATAGATATTGGCGTTACATTGAAACAATATCTTCTATATAAGGAGCCAAAACCCCATTTTCTTCTTCTTTTGCAAATATAAAAGACGCATAATACCTTTATCATTCGACCACTCACAGCCTTACGTTTCTACGACAGTTACTAGAATAGAAACTCAAATTTTAGACTAGAAACTGAATTTGTAAAAGAAACAATTTAACAAAAATTTGTTTAATAATTTAATTTTTTTTATTACAGCACCTCACCGCTTATCACCTTCTCCGGCTGCTGCGGAAGAACCAAAAACTCCAAATAATCCACCTCAAAATCCAGATGATGAAATCGGTATGTTTTTACAGAAACTTGTAATTTAACTAAAAACCCAATTAAAAATGCATTAAAAAGAATCATTTTGTTTTTTTATCTACTAAAACACATCTTAATACAATATTTTTATAATTTTAACTAAAAATTTTGAAAAATATAAATTCATACAATAATTAAAATTCAAAATTTTATAAATTTAATGGACTTGAAATGTGTTTTTATTTTACGTTCTGATTTGTAATATTTTTTTTACATTTTTTTGCTCATTGAATGCATTTTTTGTTATTGTTGTTGTTTGTTTGTTTGATTGTATTTTTTTTTGCAAAATTTGTTGATATTCTTTTTTTTATTATTGTTGTTGTTATTGACGATGATGATGATGATGATAATGATGTTGTTTTAATAATAATTATAATTAATATACTAATAAATATATTTAAAAATGGTTTAAAGCAATTGCCTAACTAAACTAAGACAGCATTTAAAAATAAAAATAAATTGGCCTACAACTGTTGGTTATTTTTTACAAAATAAAAAAAAGAAAAGCATTGGAATCCATCAGATAATTAATAATAAACGCAGCGAGTATTACGTATGAAAACTAAAAAGGAAAATAACATTGTAATGTGGTCACTTGAATACAATTCATTTCGATTTTCATTTAGTTTTATATTATTTTTATAATATACAGTGGTGGACATAAAGTTAGCATACTTAATAAATCATACAAGTTAACACATACATATGTATGTATGTATGTATGTAAGTGTTACCTAGGGCGTCATTAATATGTTGCGTTATTTTTTTTTCGGATTGGTAGTAATAAGCGGGCTAACATTTTAGTTTAACTTCTGATAGTGAATTAATTAGGAAAAAAAGTAGTTTGAAACGAAGATGATTTTCCTTTTTATTAAGAGCAATTTTGAAAAGTGAAGACTCCGGTTTTTTTAAGTACAGAACTTTTCGCTTTTTTTTAATTTTGAACTAAAACGTCTTAAACTAGTTCCCGTAAAATTAATACTTTCTAAACTAATTTGTTCTGAACCACTTCATTAAGAACTAGTTCAACTAGAACTGTCAATAAAATGCAAAGATCCTGGACATGATGCAGAAAATGAGCCCCAGACAAACATTGAGCCACCAATATGCTTTACTGTTTATTTTAAGTTATTCAAACGTAGTTCCTGATTTTGTCCCCTCCATACTATTGGCTTACCATCCGACCAAAATACGTTAAATTCGCGCTCAACGGTGAACATAATGTTTCAAAAAGAAAAAACCCTCAAGAATCCCTCAATTTTTGTAAATTCAAGTCTTTTGGTTTGATTGCGCTTACTAGCTCTTCTACCATTAAGACCAACTCTGCAAAGCAAATTTCTTATGGTTGATGGGTCTTCTTTCTTACCCAGATCACTTTCGGCAATAGCAGCAAGTTTTAGAGTACTTAGGAAAGGATTTGCTATTATTTTTCTTACAAAAAAATGTTCTTCTGCCTCAGTAAATTTTTTTGTTGTGGGCATATTTTCGTCTATCTTGCACCGTTTAATTGACTTTGAAACGTTTTATTATATCGTGCACAGTTGAATGACTTCTGCCAACAATTTTTGAAATTGTGGGAATACTTTTTCCTTTTCTTGCGTGGTCAATAATAAGCTTTCTTAGTTCAACTAGAACTAGTTCTTTCACACCACTTCACGTTTTCATAATTAAAGTTTTGAACTAAAACGACACATTTTTCTGAATTAATTTATATCTTCTTTACATAAAATCTCTTAATTAGGTTCGTACTGTCATAAACCACCCTAATCTGACATACTCTCCTTGAATTGCTGTGGCTTTCAGTGTTGATAAGAGCTACTTGTTCTATGGAACTAAGATTTCTACGTCTTGATTGGTTATGGCACTATTGGTTATGGCATTATTGTTGGTGGCTGTTTAATCGTTTGGTGAATCCATTGCCTTATTATGCAACTTAATGAGCCTCCTATAATCTTAGTGACCTATTACACATTGAGCTTAAGCTTCTAGAGTAGATAAAGGCTATATACTCTTAGATAATTTAAATTTCAGAGAGTACTCTTTATGGCAAACAGCCCAAGTCGTTTCCTAAGGCTATTGATTCAATATGCAGTCAAGGGTACAAAGATGGTTTTCTATACATATTAATTCCGTTAATGACGTTAACAGCTTCTTTATCCACCTGTCTGCTACAAGTAAGTAACTCAGTTTTCCTGTTAGCTCTCTATGTCAACATCGCAAGGATGTTTTACTGATCCTAGAAAGTAGTTGTCTTTATAATGAAGGCCTCAATATTGCTCGCACCTCGACCACATGGCATATTAACAAACAAATTGAACTCAAAAATGTAAACAAATTGTAGGTGAAAGTTCATAGTAGGGCACTGGTAAATACAGCAATGGAAACTAATAATCTAAAGGAGGAAATGAAAAGACATGCGTTTATTGTTGTTATCCATGAAAATCACAGCGATTTAGAAATTTCCACATATTTGCTCCAATGCTTTGTTCACAAAGTTCGTTGAAAGTTAGATGCAAAAAATACGGATACTGTTCCTTCGCATAAGGCCATTATAAAGCAGAATTGGATGTCTGAGAAAATCCATGACGACCACTTTGCCACCAACTTGTTGTGACACCTAGCTTTCAGATCTTAAGCCTTTGGACTATTATGTGTGAGGTCTTGTTGAACGGGAGACCAATAAACATTCCCATAATACAATCCAATCCTTAAAAATAGTTATTACCACAGTAACGGAAAGTATGTATGTTAAACCGCAAAGGCGATTTTGTATAATAATTTTGCAGTTTAAATATCAATTATTTCCCAAAAAAAATTTGGTTTAGAGTAAGATTTCAAATTTTAATTTTCGAGTCAATATGTCCTAATTGAAATTACACAGCCTTTAGTGTATCCAGGAAAAGTAAAAAGTTTAGATTTTCCTACAAAATACTAAGGTAATCTTGCTAAATTCTTGTTAAACAAATCCTGAATGTGCTAACATTATGTTCATTACTGTTTATTATTTATCTAATTTGTTACAATACATTTTTTTCATAATTTCATAATTAACTACGAATATTTGGAATGCATTACTACTTTACTATTTATTATCTTTATTTATTATTATTATATGAGTATTGTTTTTTTTTTTTTAATATGAAATTAATACATTTATGTTGCGCATGCGCTTTTTGTTATTTAAAATTTTATGCATTTTACGTTTTTAATTTTCATTTTCTTCATTTCGCTTGCCTTTTATGTTCGAATAAAGTAATAATAATACAGACAAGCTATCATTCAGTTAGTTAATGATTGAAAGAAAATTTTTTTCTATAAATGTTGGTTTGGTTTTGGTGGATTATGTTTTTATTTCCATAAGTTATAGAAAATAAAGATAAAGAAATTTATTACATAAATTGAGAAATATAAATTATTTGCGTTTTTCACGTTCAACTTTTTTTTAAATAATATTTCCATTTTGTCTGCATGATGTGTGTGAAGGAGACTTAAAGAAAAAAAATTTAAAAAAATATTGGGAAACAAAGTATTAAATTAAAAAAAAAACAATAAAAGAATAAAATAAGAACGGGAAAATAATAAGTATCTAAGATTATTTTTAAGCTATTGCTAAGTCTAACTCTTACTGCGTATATTTTTTTTGCTCGTATATTTGTTTAAAAAATAAATTAAAAATTTTTCAAGTTTATCTAATTACGCATATCACTCTACAGAAAGAGCATAGACTACGGCACATTATTTGGGTTCTTTTTCAGTTATTTAGCACTAACCAATCTGATGAAGTTTTATATTGATGATTTACATTTCTCCGGATTAAGGAATTCGATTTCTTTGATATCCCTGTAGCATATCCTAGAGATGCGATAAATTCCTGGGTTGCCCTATTTCTTTGTAGATCCTGAAGTTTACTATTGATCTACAACAGGGAACTTAGAAACCATCAAAATATCTTTTAGAAAATCTTGAAACGAATCAGTGCCCAGTGTACTTTGAGACATCTGAATACGTGCAATGTGAGTGCCCGGCTATTTCACGGCTATTTCACTTCACAGGATAAAGTTCCTAGGGAAAGTTATAATAACTTTAAAAAAGTATTTACTCTCTTAGCAATTAGGTTAACTGGGCTTTATTTGGAACCTCAGTCTAATGTAGTCTGAACATATTGGGCCTTACAAAAATTTCTTTGGGTAGTAGTGCGTATAGCCTTAATTAATTTGTGATTATAATAGGGAGAAAGGGTGGCGTGGTGTAGTGATTAGCGCACGCATAGCAACACAGGTGACCCAGGTTCGAGCCACAGCAGAGGACTTGACGAAAAAATTTAATTGTGGTTTCAAGTGGCTAATAAAAAGTGGCTTCAACTTTCCCTCCAGACAACTCCATCTAAAAATAAAAAAGCCCCCCTGACCTTCGAGCTTACTTACCTCTGGCGATGATAAGAAACATTAGACGAATGAGTAGGAAAAAACGCCACCTACTGAGAAAACTGAAGATGCTAACTAAAGATCACCACCACCACTTAACTTAGCAAGGATCTCACCACTAGCTTGAAAAATCAACTTGATTAATGAACCTGAAACCAAGCAATGTATGCTTTGTGGAAAGCCAATATGCTCCCTAGAGGAGTGACGGAGAAAAAAGAATAGGGAGAGCGATTAATCTTTTTTCATGCCTAACTCAGAGTTTGCATGATAATGTTTTTTCAAAGTTATCGCAATGAAGCATATTGTTTGCGAGCAATTTTCTCGTTAAGAATTCCTACGCTAATTAACCTATTAATATAGCACTTTTTACGTTTGACCTAGCGTTGATCGCGCATTCAAATCATTAGTTTTGAATCGTCTAAGCAAATTATTTCAAAAACCCTAGTTATTAACATGTCATCAAAAACAGAAAAAATTAATAAAATGATGCCCATTAGAACAAAAAAATTTATAGAAACTATAGGGTCTTCCATCTTTCAGGTGTTGAATCGATTGTGGGCCATTGACATAGAACCTATCTTTCACTTAGTTTTATAGAAAAAAGTCAAATGGTGTGAAATCACTGGTTCTAGGTGGCAAATTATGATCGCCTCTTCGGAAAATCACATGGTCAGAAAACTTTTCGCGCAAAACAGCTATGATCGTTACCTTGTGGGACTGTGTGTGAGTTTGATCTAAACTGGTATACCGTTGGCTTCAAAATGAATGACTGTGTCGGTGATAGTGTTCATGGAAGCAACCGATACTTGCCGATCCCACTGGGAAGATAGCTAAGTGTTCCAGGCTGAGATCATGGCCATTTCTATATGTGCGGAGATCAACCTGTACAGTGGGTTCAAGGCTAAGACAGTTAATATATTCTCTGACAGCCAAGCTGACCTAATGGCACTTGGCTCTAATCGTTTGACATTTAGACTTGTCAAATAATGCTAGGATAGGTTGCAAAAGCTCTCGCTTGAAAATAAGTTATAGTTATTTTGGGTACCTATCCACAGTGGGATAGATGGTTTTGAAATAGCGTATGCATTGGCCAGAAAAGCTTCCACGACACCCTATATCGGCCCGGAACTTTTCTGAGCATCACCACTTACTATCATTCTCAATTTAATCCAGGATTGCGAAATTGCCAGATGCTTGCAACACTGCTCAAAGGGAACTTCGCCACTCTAGAGCGACGTTCAGTCCGTAAATTGGGCGTCAATCTCAGCTTCTCGAGTATAGCAGGCCGGACTTGAAACTCCTAACTGAATTTTTACGGGTCATTGTAGACTGAGAGAGCGCATCTAAAGAGGATGGCGGTTAAAGATGTGGATGTTTGTAGACAGGCATCAGAGACAGGGGAACACGTATTGTGTAAATTTGGGGTTCTTGATAGGTTTAGGTGGACATAGGGTCTCACTGAATGACATATCCACCATTATATTTTCAGATCTGCTGCTCATTAGGAAGGCAGCAGATTGTCTTAACAAACTATAGACCAGAAGGCACACAAAAGATCCCATGGGTCGCGATATTATGATACTTTGTGGCAGGTACTTGTATGCCATCTAGGGCCGTCTTCTAGCCATACAAAATCAATAATCATTGCTCGATAGCGCAATTCATAATAGTTGCTTCCATTTCCAGCCTCATTTTCGATAAAAGACCAAAAGCCGCACCAAACTGTCACACGTTTAGGATAGCGAGTGAAGCGATGTGAAAATTCTGTCACTTGTGAACGTAGCCTCCTAGGTTGGCCTCATCACTCAAGATGATTTTTTGATAGTTCAGCTTCAGTTTTATGCTTTTAAAACGCTCAATCAGTAAAAATATGAGGTGGACTATTTAAAAGGTTTAGATTTAAAAATGCAATAAAACAAAAACGGTTTGAAATTTTGCCAAATTTATTTTGTTGTTGTGAAAGTACGATTTTTCCGATTAGAAATGAAATATTATTTCATTCATATGGCTGCCGTGACTGGCATCTCAGTACCCTATTCCATCGGACCAATTTTCGAGAACTTTTTCAAATGTATGGTGTCGTATCTCGTCAATGGCATCACAAATGTTGGCCTTTAAATGCACAATTGTCTCTGGTTTGTTGGCATAACACTTATCTTTAACGACGCCCTACATAAAATAGTCCAACGGTGTCAAATCGCAGCTTTGACTTTTCGGCCAGCTGACAGCACCATTTCGGCTAATTTAACTAGTCAAACGTTTGACGCAATAAATCGATTATGGGGTGAGATGTGTGGCAAGTTGCACCATCCTGTTGAAACCAAACATCGTTCACATTAATACCATGAAGAGTGGGCACAAAAAATGGGTCATAATGGTGCGATAAGTGTCTCCATTGACCGTAATGTTAACTGAACTTTAAAAGCCTTAAGACCAATTTTAAAGATTGGCGAAAAATTGGCAAATACACTATGGCCACTGGTTTGGTACTTCACATTACTAACTTGTCCCAACAGTTCAAATTTTCCCACCAGATTTACAATTGCTGACCGATAAAAGGTGATAAACGGCGACCTAAAAATATCTTGCGAACTGTGACCCAGAAATTTTTACCATGTTTGTAGTAAATTTTAATTTCAATGCATTGCAGAAGCGTATACCGTTCCATTTTTCAACGGCATAACTAGTTTTTGATCGTCATAACTAGTTTTTTGATCGTCATTTGTTCATAGTTACAGGACTCTTGAAAACTACTAAAATGACCGGCTATTAAACACAGTGTATAATAAAGTCTTTTTGTATAAAACGTACGCGATATCATGTCTTTATGCCTTAGAGAGCCAGTTTCCTAAATATGCTTTATCTGACCATCGTAAAACACATGACCTTTTACTTTTTTTTTAAAGTTAACAAGAGTAGACGACTCAAGTATCGATCTTAAGTCAATTGTTGTAATAAGAAAGGGGTCTATAGACCCATTTATCTTGAATAGTAATTAAGTGCAGTGTTTTAAGAAAAATTTTAATTTTTTAAACAATTTCGTATGCAACCACTATTAAAAATTGTCGCCTACAAAAAGATTTTTATCTTTGAAAAATTTTTCTTGAGAAAAAAAAAATAAAAATTAAAACTTATCACCACAGAAGCGAAACAGAACATTGGAATAAAAGAAAAACAGAACGAAACGTCAATTCAAGAACAATTCCACAATTCACTTCCTTGTGCAACGATAAAAACGAATTGAAAAAAAAAACGAAAAAAAAACTCCAACGCAAATTGCAAGTGCAGCCAGCAGCAGTTAATAAACGAAATTTTTAAATTTAAGATTATTTGTGATTGTAAAGTCAAAGTAGTAACAAAGATTTCACAAAAACGAAATAGTTTTTTTTTATAAAAATAAATTATTTTTAAACTCTAAAAACAAACAAACAACAACGTTATTAAACAAAAAATCAAATCAAATCAAATCAAAGTGACTAAAATGAAAACACGTAAGTCTTTATTACGTTTTTCTTCCTTGATTTTTGGTGTTTAATGCTAAATTGCTTTATTTTTTATATTTCTTTCTCTCCCCAACGCTTTTTGTTGTAACACACACACGTAAACAAATGACGCGATCCTAGAACCATCATCATTGCCATTATCGGAACGCTTAAGATTTTTCAGCAGTTTAAGTGAAACAAATAAACGTAATTCGTATTCTTTTACCCGCAGCCCACCATTTAATTCCATAGAACGCAGTTCTAGCATGGGATCCTATCATTACTACATGGCCAACGCAACACCACGCAGTAGTACCAGCCTAAGCAGTGCCAGTGTTACACCCACACCCATGGAATGTCCTTTACCTATATTCATAGAATCACCATCGATATTGCACAAAGAAGACTCATCTGCTTCACCGCTAACAAAGGCGACTACTGAAGCTGTTGGTACACCACAAGATCTAACAGATTCACGTTTTACTATAAAGCCAGACATTGTTAAGACTTCACCATTCTTGCAAAATGCTCATTTGGCTCATTTAGCTGAGCCAGAGACTACGCCTACTTCTACTTTAACGCCCACCATGAAACGCATCAAACTGAAAACCATCGGTAAACTAATGTTGCCCACGACATTCCTTAACAACGATCGCAATAACAATTCCAAGGAGGGCAACAGTTTTTCATGTAATGATAGCCTTAATGGTTCGGAGAATGGCGAAAACGCTGGGCCGCCTAAGAAAATTGGTAAAATTAAATCACCTTTTATTGAAAATTGCAATCAAAACCAACAGAAACATATGCAACACCACACTGCGAAGGCTACGAAATTTGATTACATCACTAAGAATCCAAACTCTCAAGTAATGGCCTTAAGCTCTTTGGAGAATAGTGCAGAACGTCACTCTTTAGACAGTAATGCGCTTAGTGGAAGTGTAGCCATGCGTAAATATTTGAATAATTCAATGCAAACTAATGGCCATCACCAACACCATCATCAACATCAACAGCAGCAAAACAATGAAGACTTAAACACCGATTCGGGTAAAGAAAATGTAGACACTTCGCTCAAAGAGCAAACCACGCCGGTAGTCGAAATACGTCGTAAGTTTACACGTAAAGCCAATACTTCACAATCGCTTAACAACAGCGTTAGTGGCCATGTCATTAGCCGGCATTCAACACCACGTTCAGCCTCATTAAATGGCCCTTATAGCTCACCCCAGGTGGATGATAAATATGCCAAATATTTTGGTGTGAAATCTACAATAAAATCATCATCATCAGCGGCATTACCTGCTAAACAACATACGCCGGCCACACCCACCCAGGACTTTGGTAAATCATACGACTATACACCTCAGCTACAAGCCGTTAACCATAATGTCCGCTTATGGCAATCTACAGGACGTGGCATTAAACGCATGGGCTCCGTGATACAAGAATTGAAAAAATTCGAAGATATTGTGGTAACCGAAAAGGAATTGAATTTAGCCTCCAAGGAATTTGATAATCTGCTCAATGACAGTATTTTGAAGCATTCCCCTACAGAATTGGATCGCATATTTTCGAGTATAGTGTGATAACTGAAATTTACAGAATTTTTTTGTTTATACTTTTTATCCTCAAATGTGTGGTTCCTTGAAATGTGATGTATTATTGTGTGTTTATCAACCCTGTGAAAGACAGAATTTTATTAAGTATTTTATTATTATTTTTTTAAATCGATTTATGTTTTCTTATAAGAGTACTTACTGGCTCAAAGAACTTGCAAATTCCCTCTAATGTATGTATTTATTGATTTCTTGCCTAGTTTTTATTTTCAAAATATTTATTTTCTTTATTTTGTTTTTATTTTGTGTTATGTCACTAAAAAGTATAAAAAGAAAATCGAGAAAACAAAATTTTCAAAAAGGAGTGTTATTTTTCTATAGAAGCAATAAGAAACTAAAGAGGGAGAGAGAGAGAGACACTAGGAATTTCAGGCAATTTTTTTGAAATAAAAATAAAACAAAAATTTTTTGTAAAATTTTAAAAGAAAAATAATTTGTAGTTTAAGGGCCTATTTTTATAAATCAAATCGACATCTTAAACCATGATATGCTTGGTCTAAAAAAGGAAGTTTTTCATTAGAAGCTTTCAAAGTTTACATATAATTTAATTTATGTATTAAATGCCAACCCCTATATTCATAAAAAATTAAATGTGATTGGCAATCTATTTTAAGAAAATTTTGTATGAAACTCACTTATTTTTAATATATTTTCGGCCGTATAATAATGTATCGAAGTGCAAAAATTAATCTAAAAAGAGTTTTTAAAAGCTATTCGCTTTTTTAATATTGTATATATTAGGTTATAATATAGGTTTGTCTTGTACATACTTATATTCGAAATTTGAATTTAAAATTATTTTCGTTTTTCATTCGATTTTTTTTTTTTTTTTTTTTGTATCTTTACATACACACTTTACCTTCTTTTTGGTTTGTTTGTTTTTTTTTTTTTTTCAATGCAATATTGGTTTTTATCTGTTAGCTATTAAGTTCGGTTTCAGCACGAAATATCATAAATTTGCTTGGAAGAAACGTTCGAAAAATTCTATAATGAATTTAGAAGAAAAAATCGTATAAATTGGGGGAAAAGAGTTTTTTTTATTTTGTTTTCGAAACTACATATCTCGAATACAGTGTAATTAATTGTTTTATAGTCGTAGTTGTAAAATATGGACAAAATTTTAAATTACTTTTTAAACAACAAAAAATTCAAAATAAATTTTTTCAACTTTTATGAACTTTCACTCGATATCGAATGCTAGGACTTGCTAAATGCAATAAGTTTATTTTGTCTCTCTCTCTCTCTCTCTCTCTCTATCTCTTCTACACACAAGTATACAAAATTTCCTTTCAGATTTTAAAAGTGTCGCTTATCTATTTTAGTGGTTTATTCATTTTTATTTTTTTTTTAATTTTTCCAAATTTATCTAAAGCTTTTCTTTTAAATAAGAAAACAAATTTAGTTTACAATTTTTTTTATTTAAACTTCTTATTTAAAATATATGCTTAAATAGAAAATTAAAAACAATTTAACAAAATTAAAAAAAAAATCATTTAAAGTATTAAAAAATTTAGGAAGCATTCGATATCAAACGAAATATGTATGTAAGTTGTTTTAAAATTGTATGAAATTTAATTCGATATCGAAAACCATAATTCACCCCCTGACATAACTTTGAATTTGACTTCAACTCAAATCTATTCGATATTGTTTATTAAGGCATATAGCTACTAGCTTTGCTTTAAGACACACATATTCAATCTTTTTATGATAAGTTGGCCTTAGTTTAAGTCTACAATTATCTTTTTTTCTTTAGTCTATTCCAAAAATATTGAAATACAATAAGGGCCCTTATCATATATAGTTGACGTATTTGTTGTCTTATGTATTTCTTTATTTTTGTTCTAGATCGAAGAAAAGAAGGAAATTTTGTCTTTAATCTATTACAGAAATGTCGAATACCAACTACGACTCACCAAGCATGATAAGGATGGATGGTTGTCTTGTGGACAATTTACATAAGTGCGAATATAGCTTACACATATGTAAATACATATTTGTATAACAACACATGTTTTAACACTATCGAATGGATATGAAATTTTATCAAATCCTTAGAAAATCCTCATAAGGCTGTTGAAGTATTAAATTTTTTATTGTTTTTTCACGCCCATATGTATAAAAATTATTATCGTTTTGTAAAGAGTTTATAAAACAAAATGTCATACAAGCTATGTTTAATAAATCTTAATCTGGACGGCATTTTTCTTTTGTAAAAAATAATCTATTTTTAAGCATACATTTTATGTTTTATAAAATTTATTTTTTTTAGTCTTGTTTTTATTTTCTCTAAAATTTTATTTTTCAAATTTAAGATTAATATTTGTTTTGTTTTTCGAGTGAAATGGTAAATTAATTTTCGAATAAAAATTTTTTTATATCCGAAATACAGAACAGGGATTCATCTAATATGATATTATTATTTTTTCTTTCAGTTTCTTTTGATAAATCTTTATAAGAATAGGCAAGAATATATAAAACATAAACCTTATTAAAAGTCGCTTAGTTATAGTTGTATTTCTATATTTTTATAATAGATTAAATAATTTTATTTGTCTAACAATTGTCTTCAATATTTTACAAGCACAAACTGTCTTATTCCAGTCGTCGTATTTTGACATTTTTGGTGTAGTTTGAAGCCAACAAGCATAGTGTTTGTTTAATCTATTACAAAACGCCGATTAAAACACTGGCTTTTACAGTCCTTGGCGTAATCGTACTTTAAACTGAAGGCATTAGGAAAAAGTGTTTACTTGATCTATTACAAGAATTTCGAAATAATAATAATGTCTAACACAATAAGAGTGTAAGCGATTTATATGAAATATGGAGAGTAAGGCCTTATATTAACTAAAAAGAAGTTGTATTTTATTTTATTTAAACTATATCAGGTGCTGTTTATTATTTGATATATAAAATATTATAATTAAATTTTAAAAATCCTAAAAAAAAGAAGGGAATAGAAGCCATTTTGTTTATGACAAAGAAAAACTCATATAAATTTTTCGGCTTATTCGCAAGTTCTACAATTAATTCTTAACATAATCGATTTATTGTTAAAAAAAAATGAAAAATAAAAAAGAAAATAAAAATCCTTTTTAATTTATTTATGCCAATATCCTTTATTTTCATATTTGAAAACAAAATCTAAAGGATCTTTTTTATATAAAAACCATATGGTTTTAAATAAACTAAAAAACATAATTTTAAATAAATTTAATTAAAAAAACACGATTTTAAGTTCAATTTAACAATGCTGAACGAAAACTTCGAAATAAAAAATAAAATAAAAAAACGAATTTAAAAAATAAATTATAAAAACGAAATTTCTTAGAAAACTAAGTTTAATAAAATTAAATAGAGGATATACTACCTATCCTCTTACCATTTCTTGCTTTTTAAATTGCAAATATTAAAAATTATTTTTAATTCATGTAAATTTCTGTAATTATTAATCATTTTACTTCTCCCTTATATCGATTAAAATAAAAGGAAAGCTCTCTTGTTTATTATTATTAAAAATATATATTAATTATTTAATTTATTAATATACTTAAAAAAATTGAAAATATTTAAAAATATATATAAAAAAAATTAAATAAAAATTAATGTCGCCCATGTGCTTACTGAAATTTATTCCTTAATTTTACAAAACTGAAAAATATTGTTAATTTGATTTAAAAAACAAATTATAAAAAATATATACGATTACATACATATATAAATCCTTAAAATATATACATACAATACGTAAATTAAAAAATAAAAATTGAAAAAAACATAAGTTTAAAAAATAAAAAATGTATTGTAAATAAAAATTATATAAAACTGCTGTTTAACTAAAATAAAATTGTTATAATTATTTAGTTTTTTGTTATTCATAAAAAATATATTTATTAAAAACATATTTTTATTAAAGGTACGATTGTTGTCGTAAGAGCTGACTGCGTAGCATATTGCTATGGGCACTGCTACGCGTTCAATATATGTATATTGAGCTCGATCCAGCATATTGATGGATCTATTCCATATTGCAGTATAACCCAAAATATTTTGATCTGGACCACGTAATAAACGTGTAGCAGTGCTTTATCATCTAAGAGTAAACATTAATTTAAATTTGTTTGCAAATTGATTTAAAAATTTTGACTCAAATGGCCATGAAAAAGTATGGGATATGACTAAAAGTAGGCAAATTGGGTGGTGCTTCCGGCACTTTTATATGGGGTTTCCGAACTCAATGTTGTTTATATTCTGATAATCGCATTTAGCCTAAAACTGCAACTGTACAAATTCGTTTGAATTTGCCTTGAGACAAGCAATGCACTTGAACAAACATGCAGAAATACATAAGTATGTTAGTTTGGTGATTTTTAAATCACATGTGATTCAGAACAAGGTTGGTCTCCGAACATATGGCAATGGCCTGGAAGAAATTCAGCCTTCTTAGTGAGATCCACAGGTCTCGGTTAGGTTCATGAACGCCAGCATCGACATACTCATTCATTTTAGAGCCATTCGTAAACCAGTTCAGATCAAACTCTCACCGAACTAACGCCCCATTAAACCAATAATCGCATTCCAGAAATTTTAACCCGAATCTGCTGCCAAAGCACAGATCCAAAGACATGACATTCAAGACCAAAGATATTTCTCCTACTACTACAAATCAATCAAGGCAACTGTTGGGCATTTTCTCATTGGCCTAGTTATACCAAGGCAGGCGAGTCTTCGTACCATGCATAATTTATTGATGGTAACAGTTTCCTCAGTTTTTATTCACCAAACTATCGCCGCATAAGTGGTAATGAGCCGAATAATGGTGGTATATGTATATTCATAGCATCATTCTCGGCGAATGATGACATGTCCTAGCGTAGAAGGAGCGACTTACCAAAAGTCCTCTTATTACCTTTTTCTAGTAGTAGCATTTATGCTATGAAGCCTAACCAAGGGCTTAATTCTGCTACTATATGAATCGGGAGCTACGGGAATTTTGGTTACTGCATGACTATCGTGAGGCATCCTTGTAGGTGCAACGTGGTTGCTGTGGCGGGGAGAGCATTAGCATGCTATGGTGTTATACTCTCAACTGGGTGCTGTGACCCATAGTTCGGTAGGAGTTTAGTTAGTTTCCGACACTTTACCAAGGTGGAAGTCATATCCAAGTAACATGTCTTCGAATTTGGTACTTACTGGTGATTTCAATCATAGGTAGGGCTCATTGTATTCACTCATGCCTCTAGCACCGTGGGGTAGCCAAAGTGGCGAGATTCACGTTAAACTGTGACTTAATTGTTCTGAGCGACACCGACGTGCGAGTGCTAATGAAGCCTTCAATACAGAATGAGAGATACTTAACTTACCTACAAAAGTTGATTTAGATACCAATAAATACGGTCACATGATAAATTTTATCGCCTTGTAAAAGGGATAATAACCGTTTTTTCACCGAGAGCCCTTCCTGAGTGCACTAATCAAATACTACACATATTAATTACAATTGTTTTTATAAACTTCCAGGAGGCTTACGATTTTGTACTCAGTTGTCTCATCAGCTGAGTTTTGGAGTTTTTTGCTAATTACACATGTTCCCTCATCAATGAATATTGCCTTTTAAATTGTTGTCAATTACTAACGATTATGGTTTTCAAGAAGCTAATTTAAGCTTCTTTTTACCTATGCTGGTATATCAGTTTATAGAATTTGTAGAAAATTTAATATAAAAAAAATCAATGAAAAGGTGTTGATATATTTTTTACTTCGATGGTGATTCTGAATAGCCTTATGGTGTTTTCTTTTCTGAAAAAATGTTGCATTTCTTTTGTTCTTTGTCATAAAAAGTGGACAAAAATTAATATTAAAATATCAAAATTTTTTAAAGCAATAATTTTAGAGACAAAATCAGCTCCCTTTTTATCCAGAAAAGAAAACGCCATTATTTTTTAAATATTTTTTTCATTATCTTTGTTTGAAGCATGTTTAAAATACATATATAATTTTGCATGTTACTCTAAAACAACACATTATTTAGCCGCTTAATTCATTTTTTAATAACCAAATAACTAATCTTAAACAAAAAATTGTTTTCCAAAAATTTTCTTTGAATGGCCACCAGAAAATGTTAGGCATGAGGATTGTTAAAACTGAAAAGTTACCATCTAAGGTAAGGGCATGTACTTAAAAGGCAAATTTTTTTTCTTAAACTAACTTGCCTGCATTATAAAAAGTTAATATTTTTTGTATAAAAGAAATTTTATTAATTTGAAGTTAATTCTTGTTTTCTTTAGCGTCGTCATCATTATCAGCCAACGCTCCTAAAAATCTTTTGCCAACGGAAGCACCACGCGGTATATTAAAATCAAAATCGGGTTGTGTCGGTTTTATGCCCATGGACTTGAGTAATGAATTGAAAAATCGTTTGAAAAGTTCAAAACATGCCACAGTTTCGAATCTAACAAAATCGGCTACAACCACTGCGGCTGTAGCCTCAACGACGGCACAGCATGACGATGCTGTTAATTTAGTGCGTAATTTAACGAATTTAGGTAAACCACCAGCACAACAACAATTACGGGATCCCATGAAAATGGAACCCGATATTGCTTCCGCTTCGGAAGGTGAAAGTTCGGGTGGTCGTGAAATAACAGAAATTATTAAAAATAGTGCCGTGGCACGTAGGCGTAAATTTAATGATGGGTAAGTTTAATACGCAAGAAATAAAATAAAATAAAAATTTGATTTGCACAATTTTCTTGTATGAATAAAATTTAATATTAAGAGAACTTTGAATTGACAATTTTGTTTTGACATTGAAATTGAAATTGAAATATGATGTCTTGTATTTGGATATGAATTGTACCAGAGAGAGTATAACGTTTTGAGTTTTCTTTTGAAATGCTTTTATATACAATTAAATTATTAAAAATATTTATATTTAAATTGAATTGTATATGTATAATAAATAATAAAATATTATGTGAAATACTAACAATGATGTTCTAATTTTTTTTTTAAATAGTTTTAAAATAATCCCCCTTTTTATTTTAATTGTGTTCAATGTGTTTAAATTAAAACTAAAGAATTATTGAACCCAGAAGCTAAATCAGCAATGAATCTTCATTTTTTAAGATATTAAACAATTAAAAATTAAATTAATTTATAAAATCTACCATTAATTAGCAGGTAATGTATGAGCTCAAAACAAAAAGTGACTACACATTCTTTTTCCAACGGCTTTAGCCCTAATCATATTACATTGTCACTATGACGATGACTTAACTTACAACTTTTTAATTTAACTGTTATTTTTGCATTTTTATTTTATTTTTAATCAAAATTATTTTAATCAATCGTTTAAAATGAGTAAAAAGATTCAAAATATTAAAAAAAAACTTAGATAAAATCATTTAAATTAAAAAAAAAAAAAAACTTTTAGAACAAGATATTTAGTAAAGTCAGTCATTCATATTATGCATTCATATTGCACCTTAGCCTGATGCTATATAAGACTACTTATACAGTCCAGCTGTTTATTTACATATGTAAGTAAAGACACCTACTTACAGCTGCATGAACTAGATAAGTTAAAATGTTATCTTCGGTTGAGGTGCTTACAATATACATACATATGTATGTGGTTGGTGGCGTACAGTTTAAATGTTGCCAAGCACAAATATTGGCTTGTAGTTTCTCACACATTTACAGCCAGCCTTTATATCTAAAAACCTTTCACTATGCAACCTGTAAACCGTGCGATTTTTTTGGCATATTGGCTTTCCGCAAAGCATCCCTTACTTCGTTTCAGTTTCAGTAATCATGTTGACTTTTCAAGCTAAGTAGATGATTAATCTACTTTAGCTCGCCTCCATATGATCGTGTGTAGGGATGAAGCTCCTTGCTAAGTGGTTAGCATTGTAATTTTTTTTCCCAATAGGTGGCATTTATTCCTGATCATTCATCTGATGTTTGTCATCATCGCCAGAGGTAAGCTATTGAAGGTCAGGTCAGGTAAGGGAGGCTTCTTTAGGTAGAAGTAAAGTAGTCTTTTTATTCGAAACGGTAATTTAATTTTTTTTTCGTCATGTCCTCTGCCAGGATTCGAACCTGGGCCGTTTGTGTTGTATGCCTGCGCTCTAACCATCACATCACGCCTTCGATTTCTAGGTTTTTTCTGTGAGCAACTGAGAAACAGATTGTTTAGGACATTTGTGCATAACACAATATAGTAACATATTCAATCAATATATTTTAGAACAGCGTCTTATTTTGCTTTGATTTGCTCATTCGTAGTGGACTCTGTAAGACCGACGACACATTTCCAAAGATCCTGTCAGTAAAAATGAAAAACTAGATCTTAAAGCGTTAGTTTAAAATTGCGTGGGATTTGAAAGATTAGGAAGGCTTTTGACTTACAGTAGATCTCAAAACTGAAAAGATTACTGAGGCTCAAGAATGTTCTATACAAATAGCGGCGTCTTTATGCTAAAGCGCTTTCTTTTCTAAGGGGGAAAAAAGGTAACCGATTAATGCTAGTTTGGTTTCAAGACTCTTTTAAAGATATCCATGCATTCACTGATCCGATAGACCAGACTAAACTTTTGATTAATTGAATTACTTTGTTCTCTATTTGAATTACTTATACGAGTTAACCCATTCAAATGGCACCTTTGTAATTCGTTTTAATGGTTCTTTGTCTTTTTACTTTAATTTATTGTTTTGTTATTTGCCGGTAAATTGTGTTTCATAAATGGAAAATAATTAAGTGCATTTAGCGTGGACAAAACGGAGATCGCATTGACTTTGTTGTACTACACAAAGTAATTGAAACTGAATTGCTTACAATTTGGGTGATTCACTCTTAAAATTTTATATGCGGAATTATGTAATTCAGCTCATAATTGGGGGTTGAATTATGAATAAGAGAACGAATTGCGGAAAAACGTTCTCTTGTTAACATGGGCATTAGCTATTTGCCAATAAGTTCAAAATGCCAGAGATCTGTTAACTTCTCCTCCGCTTTGAAAGACTATCAGAAACTCTGCCTAGTATATTTTTTTGAATTAGTGCAATTAAAAGAATAATTCCAAAAATAAATCTCCTAAACTGGATGCATAAAAAGGGGGAGTCGAACAACACTGAAAATTAGCGTACAACAGGCTTTTTTTAATTCTTAAAAGGATCAGACTAACAATACTGTATATTACTGCTCAAAGTAACTACTTGAGACGTAACTTAAGTTAAAAAAAATCTATTGAGTAACAGGTATTATGATTTCAGAAATATTGAATCGATTGTGATTTGAATTTCAAGGCATCGGATTAGCGACAGGCGATACAGTGTTCGTAGAGGGCACTTTAGCAGTGACCGCTTGGTAATACACTCAAAGAAAAGAAATCGAATTATACGTTATTACAGCGAGACTAAGGCAAACATTTTAGATATTACCAAGGCATTTGATTTAAGATTTTTATCGAAATCTATTGCTTATGGTGTTGGCCATTACTTTCGAACTTAATATACTATAACAAATCATATTTATGTCTTGGAATGTTCTATATATTTTACCAATTCTTTGAGTATAGTTCTGGGCCATGTAGTCTTGTGCCGGCCGGGACCTCGAGTCTTGAGGATTCCATACCACCAAGACAGATCTAGCAATACTGCATAAGCACATACGTTAAGTGTGCCCTGCTCATCTCCATTTCTTTCTAGCGATTTGCCTTATTAATCGCTCTTCGTTCATATGCCCATGAAGATCTATGTTCTTAATGGTATTAAACATGCTAATAAAACTTTGAAGTTTTTGGGCTATGTTTTCACACATAAGCCATGTTTCACTTCCATACAAAAACGTGATCTTTACGCATTTTTAAACATTTTCAGCTTGGTATTCTGAGATATCTGCGTTGCCATTCAGACTATATGCAGGAAACCGTAAGCTGATCCATCTTTCTTTAGCCGATTGGAGGCGGAAAATTTTCCATAGATGGAATGGTCTTTTTCCCGAGTATTGCAAGAGTTTTACCAATATTCACCTCAAGGCCAACTTTTGTCGCCAGGAGTTTGTCCTGTATGTCGAGAATTTGTGAGACAGTCAGTCAATCAATTAGTTGATTGACGTTCTTATTTTAATTTTTTATCCGGGCTTTTATATTGCGAAGCTTTCTTATGTTGTTAGCACCCGCTACTGCTACTGCCTAGTTGGCCAGGTTTTCGAAATATTTACTCTTGTCGTACTATAGTAAATGTAATAGACAGAAACTTATCACATGACTTAGTTTTACTTCCTATTCTATAACACTTCGAACACTTTGACTTTTCTTACTATCAATCCCATCTACAGAGAGCTTACAGCAGAGCCTTTTAGAGATTGGATATGAATAACCCTATATGGGGTCCTGCGAATAGTTTCAATTTTAAGGCATATGATCATATTGTACCTATATTAGGAACTCAGTGTTATATACAAGTCGATGCTTAATAAGAACATGGATGACTTTACTGAAAAGCTATAATTAAAAAACACTGTAGTTAGTGCTTAATTAAATTAATTAAAATTATAAAATAAAAAAAATCAATTATCACTCTTTGCAAATAATTAATGAAAAAGTGTTAAAAATAGCATGAAGAAAAATAAAATAAAAAAATCAAATAATTATTGAAACATTTTCCTAAGACTGGTCTTGATATACACTTTTATTAATTTTAAATAATTTTAATAAACATTTGTGTTTTGTATTAACAAAATAACAAATTAAAATGAAAAAATATTTTAAGTAATTGCACATAAAATTTAAGAAAATTAATAAAAAAAACTAAAAATAAATGTTTTAACAGTTCATGTATGAATGTATTAAAATAAAATTAATATTAAATTGCTTGCACAAAATATTATTAAAAAATTTCCCCATTAAAAAAAAACAACCTAAAAAGCTAATATAAATTTTTGCAAATATATTTCATTTCTTTTTGAAATAAAACAAAACAACAACTTTAGCTTTTATAATGCAAAACTGAAAAATTATCATCCTCCTCCTCCTTCAACTGCACAACATTTTTGGCCTTTTAATAAACAGAAACCCTATTACTATAAGCAACAACAGCATAAATAAAACAACAGCTAATGCAGCAATTACAATAAAAAACAAATATACAAAAAAGAGAAAGAAATTGTTAAATTAAAAAAAAGATAAAAAACTCATTTTATATTTTAAATTAAAGCAAAACTATTTTTTAATAATTAATTAAGCTTAACATGTTTGTTTAAAATCTCATGCTAGTGTTAAACAATTTTTGAAAAATATATATATTTAAATACTAATTTAATACTAAAAAATGACTATTTTTCTAGATAAGCAAAAAGAAAATAAATCAATTAATAATTATATGTATTTTTTGGGTAAATTTATATAAAATATTAAAAATTAAATGTACATTTTATTCTCTCTTTTATCCTTCTTAATACTTTTGGTTTTTAAATTGTTTTTTGTTTTTTGATATCAAATAAAAGGAAAAAAGCCTAAAATTTAAAACAAAACTGTTTAAACTGTGTGTTTTACTTGCTTCTTTTTTAAACAATTCAAATCAGTTGTAAATAATTCTAACAAAACAACTACTAACCGCTTTGTAAGAACTGTTGAATAAATTCAAAAAAATATTTTCTTTAAACAGGGTCCTCCTTAAAATAGACAATGGATTTTTCTTAAAGTAAAACTACTTTTAACTGTTTTCTCCTTTAGTGTAGACTTGTGTATTTAAATTCCATTTCCAGTTATATGTGTATCTTAAGTGAAGTTACCGTATTAAAACAACATAAAAATGTGGCAGCATCATTGAAATGCGATCCACATAAAAGATTTACGACAAAAATGTGCTTAAATTTATGTTTTTTATAAAATCTGTAATAAAAATTAAATATCTAAATAGGATTAAATTACAAAGCGACACTACTAACTTCGACTAAATAACTTCGTTTATATACTAATAGCTTTGACAAACGTATTTTAATTTTGTTGGAGACTTTTTAAACAAGCAAAACAAAAAACAAAAACTCCATTCAATATGGCAACTTTATTTTTATTACGTTATCTTCTGTTTTCTTTTGTACACTGGTTCTTTTTTCATATTTTTGTTGATTTTCCTTTAAACTGCTATTTTGTTGCACCAAATTGCGCGTAGTAAACAAAAACTCGGTTGTTTAGTTTTCAAACGGACGTGTTGAGGTGAGGTTGTAGCGGTTTCTCTGTTTGCTTGTGTTTTAAATTTGGTGTGTCTTCTCTTAATGATTGTTTAGAAAGAATAAATAAAATCGTGTTTATCTAAACAGAAGAAAAACAATCTTGGTGTATAATTAACTTAAAAATTATATAGTGATTATCTCATGTTTATTATAATAAAACAAATATTTATTTTGCTTAACTACAAAAACACAGTGACATTGAAAGAAATCTTAAAAAAAACGATTGTCAACGGAGTGAATTGTATAAAAATCAACAACAACAAAAAAGTTGTTTCGCGCAAAAAAATATATTTTTTATATGGTTTGTGAGAGCATTGTTATTGTTTTTGTTTGTTAATATTTTGTTGGGTTATTTTTCATAATTTTTTCTTTACCTTAAAAGTGCATACAATTTTTGTGAGTGGCAACATTTGTGTGTGTGTTTTTTTTAAACAAATTCACATAAGAACCTCTCCATAGCATTGTTAGTATAAACTTCCCTAATTTTTTATTGTTGTTTTTTATTCCATTTAAAAAGTAAACATACAGGAAAAAACAGCAACAACAAATACAGCTTATAAAAAGCAACAGTGTTTTATAGAAGAGATTCGCTGATTTTCTTATTGTTTACGTTAAAAGTTTGTTCAAGCAAAACGTCTTTTTGCCAGTTTGTCGTTTGTCCGTCTGTCGTTGTAACTAATCGTTTTAATAAGTGTACGACATCAAAGCAGCACATTGTTTATTTACATCCCAGTTCTACTGTTATACTAAACTGCTATTTTTCTTGTTGTTGTTGCTAATTTTATAACAATAGGTAGACGAGGAGTATTAATGAGAATGTTTTTATTATTGTTCCCATCAACAAATGAGTAACTTAAGTGTTAGTAAGAATTAAACATATAAAGAAATAAAACAACAACAACCGCTGAATGCATTTATTATATTTATAAATACATATAATGGCAGTTAACAAAAAGAATTTTGATTCATTACAAAGTTGCTTTTATTTTATATTTATAAATAAATATAAAATAAAATATAAAAATGAGTGTAAAATAAATATAAAATGTGTTTAATTCTGTACTTTTTTCGTTCTCCTCTATGAAAAGTGTTAGTGGTCTATGTTTGATTAAATTTTACATTTAAAAACAACAATAATAATCGAAATTATAAAAAGAAAAACAATTATCAAGACTCTCCAGTGGATTTTGCTTCTTTTACGTCATGACATTTTAAACTTTTAGCGGATTCATCATTTTGCACATTGCCGTTTATTTGGCCAAATTCAGGCATTCGACTCTAAACCAGGTTTGTATTGAATGTTCTTTTTTATTTTTGTTTTTCTTTGTTTTCTTGCTTATTTATCGTTTTTGTTTATTTCTCTTAACCAAAATTTATTTCGGTTTTGTATAGGTATGTGTGTTTCATACACAACACCATTTCTAAAAAAAGAAAATTTCTAAATTTATTTTGAGAAATGGTAAAGGTTGTCTAACTCGCATAAGGAGCGTCAGAATAAAGTGTAGAACCTTATTCTCTAGAACTTAGTCTTTATTTTAGTCTTTTAAATACAACGTATTTAGTCATTTTATACTTTTAAAAAAACCGCGTAAAAATTTTTACAACTAAAATTAACAGCTAGTGTACAAGAAGGAAACTATGCCATAAAAAAATGTAAAAGTGCTGTCGAGTACAGCAAGAATCTGTTCTTAAAATTTTTTAAATTTTCGTGCGGTTATGCCAAATACAAATCTGACAGATTCCTGTCCTACATAAGAAAATCGCAACAAAATGTGTGATTGAATGCCACACTGTCATACAAAAACAATGTAAAAACGTATGCTTCACAAAAACTAGTATTTTATGAAAATTTACAAAAGATTATTAAATCGAACACATTTGTCGAAAATCTATCACACATACAAATGCACTTTTTGTTCACACAATCACACTTTGTAAACACACATAAAATTTTTGACATGTACGACTAGATCTGATGGTCAGTCATGACCTTCACTGCTTCTTTATTGCCAATGGAAATGGTGTAATTTTTTGTTTATTAGTATTATTATTTTTTATTGTTTTTGTTATTCCTAAAATCGCAGTCTTATTCATTTTTATTGTTGTTATATTCATTGCATTTATTAAACTACAGGTAGATATAATTGTTGTTGTTTTTAATTCTTATATTAAAACAACAGTAAAAAGTGAAATAATAAATAGTAAACAAAATCGTGCAGGTTGTTTTCTTTTAAACAGTCTTGTCAATTCTGTGCTTTTAGTTCGAGGGTGCATATGGACAGCCCTAAACTGTTTTAATTTTAAAAAAACTGTTTTAGTCAGTACTGTGCAGTGCTTTGCAATAGGTTTTCGTGGTGATTCACTACGCGATAACGCCCAAGCAGAGTCGAACGGGCTGTCATTTACATCGTAATGTAAGTATGCAAATGTGGTATTAGATCCAGCCTGTAGCCGTAATATATCTTTGTAGGTCGATTAAATCTATACCTAGATAATTCGCCAAGGTTGGACAGTATGTAGCTCTCAAACTGTCTCTTTACAGCTAGTGCTGGGCTTTCGCAGAGAAGTTGGAAAACTGTTTCTCCGTTTTCCCTTTCATTTCAATTACGATAATAGGCGTTGAAGGAGGGAGTTTAAGTCAACAGATTAACTTAGCCACGCTACAAGTGTTTAAATTACTCAATCTATTCTCAGCCTTCTGAAGAATGAATCTAAAGGTACTAACTCGTCTACCCCTTAAATATCATAATAGTGCTTATGCACAGGTACCCAAACTACGGTAATGTCCGATAGATGACCTAGACTTTACAGCTCATTCTCTCTAGTTTCGCAATACTTTAAATACGAATATTACACATATGTTTTTTATAGCGTTCGGGGAATGGAAGAATGTATGTCTTTTTATCTGTTAAAAGTAGTATAGTCGAATATGTTAATATAATAAAATCTGGTATGTCACAAGTTATTTAAAAGGTAATTAAACGATTAAATTTAAAAAATATCGAAAACTTATCAGATTTGAAAAATTATAGCAACTTAATCATTAGATTTCAATTCTATATGATTTCGTTTTTCACAACACGTACGAATAAGGACTTTTAGAAAAATGATTTCTTGCAGCTTGAGATTGTATACTTTTATCTTTTGATTGTACAGTCAATGAGTAATAGCATGTTCACACGATACTTTGAATTACTTTGTTCGCGATTTGAATTGTTTATTCAAATTACCCTGTTCAAATATTACTTTTGTAATTCGTTTAATGACTCTTCTTCTTTTTCTTATCTTTTTAAGTTATTTACCCGTAAATTGTGTTTTAGAACTGAAAAAAGTTAGGATATTAAATAAACCCATTTCGCTTGGACAAGCACCCAATAAAAGTTTGAGATCACAGGATAACTGAAACAGAATTACTTATAATTTGGGCGATTCAATTTAAAATGTTGTATGAAGAATTAGGTAATTCGACGCCTTATTGTGGCTTGAGTTATGAATGAAAGGGCGAAAAAACGTTGTGATTACCAAAAGAAGGACGCTAAAGGTCTTAAACTAAAAAAGTTTAAACGGTGCAATAATTTCCATTTTATTTTATTTTAAATTTACAAAGTAAAAACGTAAAAGTACATTAAATTTTCTTAGTGAAAAGTGTATAGGTTGTCATACATTCAAGAAGGATAATGACAACAACTTTCTTACTTATTATAAAATTAACTTTGGTTGGCGGTCTTCTGAAATTTGATATAAAATAAAAATAAGAAAATATTAAATTTTGTGGTAAATAGTCGTATTTTGCGTATATACCTATATAAGTTCTGTTTTTTATTCAAAAGTTATTAAGACCGTTTTTAACAACAGTTTTTCTGTTTACAAAGGGAGTTCGATTTGTGAACAGAGTTGGAGAGCAGAGGGAAAAACCCCTGAATAAAGGTTTCTCCGTTCATTTAATTTGAGTTGTTGTTGTATTTTTTGTTAGCTTATTTTACATTTTTATGTCCGTCTTTATTTTGTTTAGATTAATTTTTTACTGTTGTTGTTGTTGTTGCAGTTTAATTCTTGTAATTTTGCTTTGATCATTTAAAATTTTTGCCCAAAAAAAGAAAAAGAAAATAAAAAATCTTTAAAATTTTTGTTTTGTTTGTGCGATGGTTCCAAAGAATTTTCATTGAATCAGCAAAAATAATTGTTAAAGAATAAAATTTTTATGTTTTGTAGTTAAGTCTGGCCATCTTTTTAGTTTTTAGTACCTACTCTCTCGTAATAAAATATAATTTACGGCTATCGGACGTCAATGTAATTTTATAGTGAGATCTTTAAAAAAAAAAAACTGAGAATTTTTTGTGATTTCAGCAAAAAAAAAAAATATGTGGAAAAATCGCAAAACCAAGCTTATTTTGAAAATGAGCTAAAACTGTAAGTGTTATTTTAGAAATTGTTGAAATCATTAAAGTTTTCGTGTTTTTTAAACATTCGGTTCTTCTTGATTAAGTTTCTTTAAGTTAAATCTCTTAATCTTTTTTGGCCATAAATAGTGTTGTGGGTCATATATGGATTTCTTCTATTGTTGTTGTTATTGGCTTTAAAATAAAAACAACATGCGTAAGTTGAAAAGTTTTAATCATCACACAACATACATCATCGCCATCAAACTTCTTTTAAATTAAAAAAATTATTTAAACAGGTTTTGGATTTTTTAATGTTGTTATTTAAACGTTTCTTATCTTTGTTTTTATAATAATTATAACAACAAATTATGTACTTATATATTAGCTTAATTTATAAAACAAATACAAAAAACACATAAATTAAATGTGGGCTAAAATGTTTGTAACAAGGCAACAAAATTATTTGGTCAAAAAGAAGACACCTACGGTAATACTACACTGAAAAAAGTTTTTTTTTTACAAAATATATTATTAAATGGTGCAATATTTTATGATAGGCAGACTACTCATTTGGTAATGACATGACTTTTGGTATAAATATTTTTGGTATAGTGTTTTATTCTTTTCATTCCTTCCAAATAATGAAACTTTTCAAGGTCCCCAAATAGGCATTTATTTTGCTGAAGACTTCTTGGTTTGCTCCAAAATTCGTACGATACAGCCCTTTTGCCAAGTTTGAAAACACGAAAATAGTCTGACGAGTCTAAATGTGTAGTGCATTCTTTTTTAGATAGCAGTTGGTAGCACAATTCATTACTGTTCTTAAAAGTGTTTACATACGTATGTTGTAGCCTTGCATTGGTATTGTTGAATCTGTCTAAAAATATATGTTGTAGCCGTTTTAAGATAATCGATTTAAATAACACTGCGCACGTTACAAATAATTGTGGCCATGAACCCACTCTAGCTTTTTCTGGTGCACGTTAACCCGTAGAAAGCTACTGTTATGATCATTTTTTTGGTCTCTCAGTTGATTCATATACTTTTCACAGTAAAAAATGGCTCAAACACTCATTCGCATTGAGCTCGGACGTTACCAAACACTTCTTTGAAGTGGTCACACAGTTGCGCTTATAATCGAGTATATCGAAAACTGATCTGATTACTGCTGTTACAAAGGTAAAAAACTGTTCTGTTTGGTGACGAATGATAATCAATCCACGCAATTGTAAAAATAATATTAAGCAGCGTTATGATGTGGACAACTGGGTAAGAATGGGTTTGTTGCTTTATTTTGCGTGACACTGCATATGTTTCTTCTTTGGTTCTGGTCATGGTTTAATCAGTTTCGAAATTCGGTTAGCGTTTAATTAAAGAGCTTGTCTGTTTTTAGTGGCTATCAAAAGTAATTATTTTTCCCAATCTCGTCTAGGGAGCATATTGGTTTTCCACAAAGCATCCATTACTTTCTTTCAGTTTCAGTTATCAAGTTGATTTTTGATTTGTGTGTAGTGGTAGAGATCCTTGCTAAGTGGTGGTGGTGGTGATCCTTACTTAGCATTTAATTTGCTTCCAGTATGTGACGTATGTTTTGACCATTCGTCTAATGTTTGTCATCATCGCCAGAGGTAAGTTGGAAGGTCAGGGGGCTACTTTAGACAGATTTGTCTGGAGGGAGGTTGAAGTCTCCTTATTAAACACTCGAAACCGCAAAATTTTTTTGTAACCTGGGCCGTCTGTGTTGTATGCTTGTATTCTAACCACTACACCACGTCACCCGTTAAAAAGTAAATGAAATTAATTAAATACTTACTTCGCTGGCCATAATAACCCGACTATCAGATTTCGGCCTACGTTAACACTTCTCTGCAGGCAAATCAAACCAATCGCTGACAGGGTAGACTACTTCGCCGACGATCGCTGTTTTCCGCAATAAACACTAGTCTCGCTGGAGCGTCCTCCTCTATCCAAATGACATTGCCTAACCAGAGTAACCGCTGGATGTTGATGCGCTAAGCAGTGTTAAAATCTTCGAGGAGCTTAAACGGCTCATGGTTGGTTCGGATGCGGAATTTTCATCGAACAAAAATTTTGCGAAGAACTTTCACCCCAGACAGCTTCCTCAGAACTGGCTAGCGTACATGCCTTCGCCCCGTAAGGAAACATAGGGAGGCTGAGCGAGCTGTAGAGTGTCAATTTCATCGCGCGAGAGTAGTCTCTATTAATCAACTGCCCACTGGGACCATAGTAGCATCTGTTAACAACAGTGATAAACTCAATTTTCTTAAAATCGTAAGTAGTTCTGTGATAAATAATAGTTACCGGGATCAGTGTTCTATTTAATGTTATAGCACTGCAAGTTAAAAACTTACTAATCAGCTGTTATGGTATCTTGTCAACCGTGTTCTTTTCAAAGTTATAATAGATATTTTTTTTAATTACAGGAATTTTGTTGAGGAATTTTGATTCTCTCATGCCTTTAGAAATAAACCTTTTGTCTTATCCGTAATTGAATCCAGCAAAATTCACTAAATTGCCGCACAAAATAATGTTTTATTCAACAGAAATGGGTATCCCGGTCATAGCTAATTACAATAAAAATTTAATTAGAATTTAACCTACATAAACAAATATTTTTATAAATAAAAAAAAAACGTGAATAATATAATTATTATTTTGCCGTAATCATTAAGAGGAAATATACATAAATATATACAAGCAAAAAATTAACATAATTCTACTGATAACAAAATTAAATTTAAATTTGCATAATTTGAAAAAAAAATTGGAGAAAAAATAACCGGCAACCGAATTTAATTTGACTCATTAGCATTATTTTTAAAATTTGTAAATATTATGCCTAACTTTACATATATTTGAATCAACCAGAGATGAAATGAAACAAAAACTAAATATTACATAACTTATTTTTATTTTATTTAATTCTGTGTCAAATCTAATTGGCAATTTATGGAAAAGAAAGAAGAGCTAGTAAAAGTTGATAGAGATAAGCAAAAGTGAAAATTTAAAAAAAAAAATATAAAATTAAAAACACAAATGTATTGACAAAGTGACAGATGAAATAAAAGGAAAGTGTGTAAAAAATAAAATATTAGTTTTATATCCCATTTACATTCTGCCAAAATCCTACACTTAAGCTGGATTCACCCATTGTTCCGAAACAATTTTAGTTTTTTGAGAGTTTGTTCCGAAACGATACATCCACTTAGAACCATGATATAAGAAAATAGAAGGTAGTGCCACTCAAAATCGTTTGACAATAAACGAGATTCTTGATGTTTGTTTTATATGTAAACATATAAAAAAGCGTTGCCAGATGGAAAGAGGATTAATATTCCCAGAAATTTGTAGCAATTTTGTGTAATTTAATCAAGTTTTTAAATTTAGAATTTCATTTACCAACTGACAGCATAAGTACCAACGATAATTTTGAATATATAATGTATGTATGTTTTTCAACCCAGTCTATTTCATAATAAATACTAAAAGTTATGTATTGAAATGGGATATTTGTAGGTTTTATTAAAGATTTATTTTAAGTTGTTTTATATTTTTTTTTTCTTTGTTTGCACATTAAAAATTTTGTTTTGCCTTATATTACGGTTTAAGAAACGAATTCGAAAACAAGTCAAATCTATGTGAAAAATTGGATTTTGTGAGCAGGCTATGGTAGCACAAAATTCAACACAAATGTCAGTCCGCCTTTATTGTCAAATGGTAATATGTCAGAAAAAAAGAAAGAGTGACACTACCTTCTATTTTCTTCTATCATGCTTCGAACAAATGTTCTGGAAAAACAATGGTACCATATGAAACATTTTTGTAAACGAGGCGAGTTAGTTTTACAATTAGGCAGCACAGTTGTTTTCTTGGCATCACATTCATTTTTTTTATAATATAAAATACATACATATAAAAATTTTATAAACATCTTTAATATAATTATAATTATAAACATTTTATAATATTAAACAATTGCTCTATATTTTATTATGCATACATATGTACATACAATATGATGTGGCAGCTAAGTTCAACTTTGCTTAAGAAATTAAAGTAGCTGGCAGCACATTTAAATTGTTTCGGAACAAAAATTAAAATTAAGTCAATTCAAGCTGAAATTGTTCCGAAGCAAGTTTTCTTTCATTCTCTATCTTTCTCAAAAAGAGAAACGTCAAACTATATATAAAAAAAAATTTTTCGGAGCAAAAATTTTTATTTTTAATATATACAAAAAATTTGTTCCGAAACAATGGATGAATCCAGTTTTATGAGACTTCGATGAAAACCTAGTGGATTTTCCCTAAATTTCTCATACAAAACAAAATCATCTTATTCACTAGATTTAGACGAAATCAAGAGCAGTTTGATAATTCTGTGCTTTTTTGGCGCAATACAAATAGTCCAGTTTCAGTTTTCCAGTCATTTCTCTAAATAGAAGCAGGAACAAGACCCTAAATTGGGAAAGTATGCTTAATGTGATATACCTGCACATACTTAATTCCCGCGACATCACGGGAGGACTTCTCTGAATCAATGAGCTTCACACGATTTTATCTTTAGACTTTTTGAAAGCGACCTACAGTTTAACGTCGGCATTAGTTAGAGAAGTTTTTCATGGCGTAAATACTCACAACTAGTCGCTAGCAATGCTATGAGGTGAAAACCGCAGTTGAAAATTGTCAGATGTTCTGGATTGAGATTAAAGGGATTAAGGATTTCTTGGAGATTGGTGGGTATTTAACCTACCATACTACAACGGCTCAATATAATATGCTGTGAATAATGTTCGTTGGTAATCGCTGTACTTTTTTCAAGATGATTGTTCAATAATACTGAGTGTATCGAGAAGACCGTAATCCGATAATCGGGTTGTTAGTTATAGCCAGCCTTGTTGGCCAATAGACTAGCAAACAAAAGCGAACTTTGGTAATGACTTTATTAGCCAACAGACCTACAGTAAAAGAAACCTCCTGATTGTATGGTCCTTTCGTGTCTGGTGTGCTGTGATGTATCCATGTTTCATTGAATATCTTTTTATATCAAAGTGTTCACACAATATTAGATGGCTTCCACAAAACATATCCATCCTACACGGTTCATTGCTGTTGTTTTTGCTTATTGTTATTAACGTGGGAATAATAATTCAAATAAATATTCATTCACAATAGTAAACAATATGGATGGTTATCCACTGTGTTGCCATATTGAAAAAGCTAAATTCCTTCTGGTTTTGTGCATTTACATCAAATCTAATGCTCATTGATATGGAAATAATTCACAAGATAATTTGAATTAAGACTGTTAATGCTGTCGTCTGTCTGTCTACGCTATTATTGACTATTTCTGACGTGATTATTAATTAAATAGATTATTTGCACTGGTACAACTACTGCCTGACTCAGTCACTTTTTAGCAACTGAAACTGATATTTATCAAGTATTGTTAGTGGTTTTATTCTGTAATCCCAGAAAACAAAAAGTTTTGGCTTTCCTGAGCTCTTTCATTGAGATGATTTAACTTTCGTATCGATGTTAGAAACAAACATTTGTAATTTGTCTACAATTATGTTCTTTTCAACAAATTATTACGTTTCATGCTAGTTTTACAGTGATGAAGAGCATCATCACACAAAAACAGTTTCGAACCAAATTTCCAAGACACAAGGCAACCGAGATATAGCAATTTGTCTAATGATGATGTGACTATTCTGTGAATCTTTTCTCCTTATTTTTTTTATTGTTTTCATCTGTTTTTAACATAAACACACACACGCGCTAGGGCGTGTAGAGCGAGGTTCGTCAGTGACAGCTTGGTATTTTATAATAAAGCCTCGAACTTCATATTTTGCTCAAATTTTCAAGAAATTTCTTTGTACCATTTTTTGACAGCAGAAAATGACTTAACATCACAAATGCTTCTAACCATTATGCCTGTGACGAACGAAACAAAGAATGTTATACCAGTTGTATTGAAACTGTACACACATGTTCGAGACGCGTGTAACAGTACGTAATATAAATCGATAGCCAAGGTCAGTTATTAAAAGTAATGAAACTCCTTTAGACGTTTACTAATTACTTTTAATAGTTGAAATCTAATTGATTAATGATTTTCTTTTTGTGTTTTGCTCATATGATTTATTATATCAAGGCTAATGCCATATAGAGCAGCTATAGTACTTAATTAATTTTTTTTTCTTTTCTCACACTTTAAATAATTTTTCTTAAAATTGATTTGAATGATTGTCATCATAATCATATTTAAAAAAAGATTATAATTTAACTCTATTAGAATAATCACAATAATTGATCTGTTAAAGGAAAAAAAGAGAAAGACAGACTAACAAACGTGACTTTATCTAATTTATAAAAATAAAATCTAAAAGACGTTTTCTCTGATCTGTGGTAATTTGTACCACCAGAAAGTACTTTAATACGGAAATGCACTAACGAGTAATTTGTTTTTGTTTGAAAAATTGTTAATGTTACTGTGATTTAATCTTTGCCGTCCCTCCGTGGTACCACCAAGTCTTGCTGTGTAATAAAATTGTATCTTTCAGTATTATAACGCTTACGTGAATAACTATGAAACGCTGCTGCTGCTGCTAGTTCATGTTTATAAACCATAATTCATTTAAAAGCATTTATTTTATTTTTTTCTTGTTTTTGTTGCTCTATCAAGTCAGAAAATCACACTCGTGTATTAAATTATAGGAACCGAGAAAACAAAAAGAAAAAAAAACGACTACTCACGCACGTTTCAGTTACAAATTTTATTGTTATTGTTGTTCTGTTTTTGAAGTTCACAAGATACTGTAACCATCACCGTCACTAGTCATCGTCACATATCGCTTGTAATTGATAATACGCCACCCCCAATTCGTCATATAAACATACGTTGCGTTTTAAATTCACGTTGCTTTTTCCCCATCAAGAGATTTTGTTTTATTGTGAATAAACGTTGACAAATAACGCTCGCTCTCACACAGTTGCATTTACATATTCTTTCATTGAAAAAAAAGCTCTGGTGTGACGTGTACCCTTACATTAAATATTGAACTTCATCGAGTCCATTGGCATTTACCAATCAATCACACTGTATTGATGAGTGAAGTGAAGTGACCTTTTAGGGCTGCGACAGTTGCTTTGTTGAGAAAAATGACCAACCCAACTTTATTGTGTGCTATCAGCTTTTTTTTAATGTGCTAAGTGCTTGGGTCAATGACCTTTAAGCGATACTATTTATCGATAAACATCTTAAATATTAAAAAAAAAAATTTATTACTAAAAAACATAATTTATTTGTTAAATGAAAAATAGTAGGGGAAAGAAGAGTCTTGTCTTGTTATATGGTTGTTGTTGAAGGGATTTTTCTAAAAAAAAGTATAACTCGCGCGTCTTAAACTCACAAAAAACCATAGTCTTACCAGTCAATACATTGTTTCCAAATGAAAATGGGTCGAATGATTTTCTTTCGAGTTTATAACGGCTAATTTTTTAACCGTTTGGGTTTCGAAAATTAAAAAACATGGAAAATTGGCAAAAGTGAATGCCGCTCTAGTATGAAGAGTAAGACACCCGCCTACCAACCAAGAGGTCCTTCGGTACCGGGCCATATCATCTGATAATTTTCAACAAACGTGTCATATCATAGCACTGCTAGCGGCTTATGAGTATTTACGCTATCAAAACCTTTTCTAACTAATGCATATGCCGTTCGGAGCTAGCGTTAATCTGGTGCAGCGCATTGGTTGAGAGAAGTCCCCCTTGTTCCACTTGGGATGTCGTGGGAATTATGTATGTATGTAATCAGTAATCATCGCACGCTACCTTGCTCCCGTTGAACGTAGCGTTACGATAATCATCGTCCCTGAAGGAGTACAGTCCAATGCTGCCGCCGGCCCACAAACCGTAGCAGGGTGCATTAGCAGCTCTCAAACTGTCTCTGATGCTCTTCACACCATAATTGGCAGTTCTTTTTATTTACATACCCATTGAGCCAAAAATGAGTTTCGTCGCTGAAGATACATTTTCGATTTCAAACTTTCCTAAGGTCCATTCACCAAACAAACGACATTGTGGTACGTCACCTCGCTTCAGTTCTGGCAGCAGCTGTATTTTATATGGTTTCATCCACTATCCTGCCACTAAATATTGCAGGTGGTCGAATAACACAAGCCAAATTGTTGAGAACGGCAATGAATTGACATATCGCGATGTTCATTGACACTGATCTCGAACAGCAGCAATATTTTTCACAGTACGCGCTATTCACAGTGGCAGAGCACTAAAATTACTGAAAACCCCCCACCCCTCTATTTTCAAACTCATTGTGATATACATAGGTCACTGGATGACCGAAAAGCACGCGAAGAAAATGAGTTTGCCCTTCAACCATCACAGCAAAAGCACCTTTGAGAGGGAAACAATCGTTTACTTTCTCTGTGAATGTTCGGGTCTGACGAGCAGATAACTGCGGTACTTTGGCTTACCTCTCTTATATGGTTTACTCAGTGCGCAAATCTGTATCACTTTGATCTTCATCACTTCATAATCATGATTCCCTTTCGTTATCCTTTTAGATGGTTCTTTACCTGTGGTCTTGGATTGGTTTCAGAACGGCACTTTGTTACTAATTGTAGTTGATCTCGTCTTGGTTAACTAGACAACTTACCTACCTACCTATCTACACACTCTTCGCATACGGTTTGGTGAATTAATGTACAATAACTGAAATTGGTTCGAAATTTGGCCACAACAGCTTGTATAGCCTGTTCGTTGGGTCGATTATAATGATCATAAGTTGAACTTTATTTACGAAACACATTTCTCACATAGCACGAATTTTGATAATAAAATTTAATCAACAGCATGCGGCAAATTGCCATAAATTGGCACTGCCGATTGTTATGAATCCTTTTTTACACTGGAAAAATATTTACTTAGTAGCGTTATGCATTGAAAGTGTTTACCACTAGGTCTTATGGTCACTTAAGAGTATGTATAATGCTAAAGTTATGCGTTGTTTGAGAGAGGAAATACAAACAAAAATTTGCGGATTTGTGGTAGAGCTTAAACTGGCTTTTACCTCGCTCACTCATCGTTACCAGCAAATAATTGTTTATTTTTTGGCCAATTGGTATAATCAATAAGGTGATTACAGCGCTTAAAAAGCACACGTGTATACCAAAAATTAATTATCAAAAGTGCTTCGAGTATTTTATTTGAAGAGTTTTATTTTTTAGGAAACAAAAATATCGTATGAGACTTAAAAATTAAGCTAGACTTCTTCAAATATTTCCTATCGATTTTTTTCACTTCTCTAGCTAAGTAGATGATTAATCTACTAATTAAAAATTACACTACTACACAATCGTATGGATTAATCATCTACTTAGCTTGAAAGATCAAATTGATTACTGAAACTGAAACAAATCAATGGATACTTTATGGAATGCCAATATTCTCTCTAGAGGAGTGACGGAAAAAAAGATGATTAATGTACTGTAGCTCAAATTCATATGATTGTGTAGTGGTAAAGATCTTTGCTAAGTGGTAGTGGTGATCCTTACTTAGCATTGACTCTTTATTAAACACTCGAAACCGCAATTAAATTTCTTTATGTCCTCTGCTGGAGCTTCGAACTTGGGCCGGTTGTGCCTATTGATTTATTCCCCTATTGATTTATTCTCTTTAAATATTTTTTAGTTAACACGTTAATGCTCAGTATTAATTTTCTTATACGAGGGCGGATTGATATTGAAGCTACCTAAGTAGGAAAAAAACATTTTTTTTTTTTTCAAAAACCATTCATTTCTCAACATAGTCTCCCTTTAGTTCAATGCACTTAGTAAGACGATTTTCCAACTTTTTTATACCATCTGAATAATACGATTTTGGAAAATCCTCAAAATACGCATTAGTTTCGGTAATCACTTCTTCGTTTGAGATGAATCTTTTTCTTGCGAACCATTTTTTCAAGTTTGGAAACAGGAAAAAGTCACTAGAGGTTAAATCTGGACTATAAGGTGGATGATCAACCAATTCGAAGTGGATTTCTCGTAGTTTTAGCATCGTATCTAACGCTGTGTGAACCGGTGCGTTGTCTTGAAGAAAGAGCACTTTTTTCTTGTTTAAATGTGGTCGTTTTTCCTTGATTGCATCAACCAATTGATCCAATAATGCACTATAATACTCTCCTGTGATTGTGGATCCCTTTTCAAGATAATCGATAGGCAATATTCCGTGTGCATCCCAAAATACAGTGGCCATAACCTTGCCAGCCGATTTCGCTGTCTTCGCCTTGATTGCTTCGATTGATTTTTGGTTTCAGGTGTGTAGTGGTGGACCCACGTTTCATCAACAGTTATTAATCTACGCCAAAAATCAGCAGGATTATGCTTTATCATGTCCAAACACCGCTGTGAAGTGATCTGTCGAACTCGTTTTTGTTCAACACTGAGCAAACGCGGCAACCATCTTGCCGATAGCTTTTTCATATGCAAATGTTCATGCAAAATGTTGAACACACGTTCATATGATATGTTTACCATTCCAGAAATCTCACGTATTTTGACCGATTTTGACGTATTTTGGCGATCATTCATAACGATATCCAGGATTATCTTAATATTTTCTTCAGTAACCACCTCTTTTGGCCTTCCTGTTGATGGTATTGTTGCAGTTCTTATTCGGCCCCGTTTAAATTCAGCAATCCAATATTTTACCATACAATCCGACGGAGCAGATTCGCCGTAATGTTTATCAAGCTTTTCTTTTGTCTTTTTCGCTGTTTTGCCTTTCAAATAAATTCCCATTTTTCCATTTTCCAAGAAACTTGCTTCAAACGACTACAAGAAATAAACTAATCGATGAATTAACAGCTGACGTTTGACAGATCGTAATTTCTAAGAAAGAAAAGTTTTTGTGTTTGTGCTGCCATCTAGCGCTAGGTAGCTTCAATATCAATCCGCCCTCGTAGTACTGAAAATATAGAACTGTTATAGATGTCATGTGCATCTACAAGCACACATAATGGACGTCTATAAACGTCATATACGACGTCATTTACATCAGCGTGTTAAAATCAGAATCGCTTGAAAAAAATGTTTTTTCGCCCACTCATTATATTCCTTTTTTAAACTTCTTTTCGGGTTGTTCTATTTAAAATTAATTTGAATAAATAAAGGATAACAAAAGCATCTTAAATTTAGGGCAAATGATAAAGAAAGAGAAATTTTCATATATAATTAAAACTTTATTGAATAGATTGCTCAACGGAATTTTATGAATTTTAAAATGCACTCATCTGCCATGTTGCTAATTTCCCCTAAATCTTGATATGGCTGTTCCAAAAAAAATCAGCTCCTTTCTTTCTACTTTTAAAGATAAGTTTTTTTCTCTACACTTTTTCAATATATTGTATACTACTGTGGAAGTGACAGGGAATTCTATTAAAATTATTCCACCACATGTTTCCTTGATGTGTTGACAATGCAGAAGAAAAAAATACAGAAAAGTTGTTTTCATTTCCATGGTGAATATGTACTTGTTTTTTCTTGTTCTTTTTACATAAATATTACATGATGACGCATATTGTTGAGTGTATGTTATTCTATGATGATGTCTATGTCTATGGAATATTCTATTAACTTATGACTGTCTGACTAACTGTCTAGTGTTTGCGTCATATCAAAAATTGTCGTAATATTTAGCAATAATAGTCATCATAAAAAGGATACGTTAAAAAGAATAACGGAAAATTATGATGACAAAGATAAGCAAAATATTAAAAATTCTTTTCTTTTGATAGGAAACTATGGCATTCGCAAAATAAAATTTGTGAGTAGCAAGCAACACTTTAAACACTGTTTAGATGAAAGAATTTAAGATCTTTAAAATAAGACATTGTCAAAAAAAATAATTGAGGTTAAAGGTGATTCTTTTCGGTAATGTCCATTCCATGCAGTATCAAACTGAAATGTATAGTATTTTTAAGGTTTGGAATAAAACACTAAATATTATTATGTCGTTAGTAACGTTTTTTAGGATCTATTCTGTTCCTACACCCTGTTAATGTGGTGAATGTGGACACTGAGGTATTTTTAATTTTCTTTGGATCTTCAAATCTATTGGGTTTTCGGATTTCCACATTGTTGTTTTAATATTATTTTAAGTAGAATTGTGAAACTGTTTGCGAAAAGTGCCATATATTCTATGGAGAAAAATAATTTCTTCGATAGCTTTGAAGATTTGAAGGTTACTCATTTAGGCTATAAAATATCCTGTAAATGCGCCAGAGCTAGAACGACTTAAAACATCTGGAGGGCACGAGGGAGAACAAGTTTGTCAGGTGAATCTTTAAGAGAAGGTGGCAACGATGTATATAGTGGTCGTAAAGTGTGGACTTCCGATTAAACTTGGAACTTCACCCACAAAGAAACGAATTCAAGCAGCAGTATATAGTAGACAACAGACTGAAGGCACAATACGGCACAGTAGCAGAAACAGTAAAATAATCGGCCCGTACTGATAAAAGAAAATACCATGAAAGACTCGCTGGTGAAGCTGAAACTGCAGTTGGAGCAAATAACATGCGCCAACTATACCAGATTATTGGTCGTCTCGCAAAACAGAATTTAAAACCACAAAAGAGCAGTGGAAGACAGTAATGGGCAACCACTTACCACAGTGGAACAGCAGCATCAAAGATGAAAGGTGTTGAAACCATCAGAATCATACTCATAGTCAACGAAAACAATATTTCGTACACGAACCAACCCGAAATAAAGACGGTGGATATTCCCCAATGAATGGGTAAGGTGAACTAAAGAGTGGTCCAACCATATAGCAAGATATTAATTGTGAGTCCCACCATAACGTCAAGTTTTTTTGCCCAATTTAATTCGACACTTCTTTGTTTCAGTGTTTCATAAATGCAACCATGGAGAGTACACAATCGAACAGCGCGTTAAGATTGTTGATTTTCTTGATTTTTCCCGTGATTTTTTTGGTCAGCATAATCGGCCAAATGTATAGGAAATGTGAAAACATCTGTGCATGCACAAAGAGTGAGGGCTTGGTGCGGTTTATGGGCTGGCAGCGTCATCGGGCCATTCTTCTTCGAAAATGAGGTCGGCCAAGCAGTTACCGTGAATGGTGTCCGCTATCGCGAGATGATAACAGACTTCTTGTAGCCAGAAATGGAGGATATAGACCTGGACGATATGTGGTTCCAACAGGATGGTGTCACTTGCCACACAGTCAACAAAACAATGGCTTTTTGCGCGAGAAATTCAATGACCATGTTATCTCATGTCGTGGCGATGTTAATTGGCCGCTACGATCATGTGATTTGACACCGTTGGACTTCTATCTTTGGGGATATTTTAAAGAACGAGTTTTCGTCAATAAGCCAAGAACAGTTCAAAAGTAAAGGATGAAATAATTCAGTGTCATTAACATTGAACCTCAATTATGTCTCAGAGTCAATGAAAATGTGGACCAAAGGATGCCACCGAAGCCGTGGCTAGCGTTTGGCTGATGTTTTGTTTCACATATAATTGTCATAGATCCTTCCATTATAATAAAAATATTAAGATAGTTCTCTGAAAGTTTGGTTGGACCACCTTTTATATGTCGAATCTCCCACAGACACATTGATATGCAAAGCAAATTAAATGAGCTTGCAGTTCTCTCCAAAGCTGTTGGATTAGAAGTGAACATAATAAAAACTAAGACAATGTGCATGAATAATAGCAGCGCCCAAAACTTCATGATAAACAACCAGAAACTAAAGTTCGTAGACACCATTTTGGTTTGACTCCTTGAATGTATAATATCCATATATGGTGGCGTTGAATAAGAAATATGCTACAAATTAGGTAAAGCTAGATTAGCGTTTGTGGTATTTAACCACATATGGCGTTCAACACAACTATCTCACTATCTCTTCAAACCAAGATGCGCATATTCAATGCATGTGTAAAAACTAGACTTTTGTATGGAAGTGAGACGTGGCTTACTTCAAACTCGATCATACGAAAAATCCTAACTAAAATGAACAAAGTCTTATATTCTGGCCAAATACCATAGCTAATGCAGATCTGTGGAGAAAAATCAACGAAACCAAATAAAGAAAAGAAAATAGAAGTGGATTGGACATGCATTCGCAAATCAATTCAAAGTATCTCCACATGGCGCCGAACAAGACATGGGATGAAGTAAAAACTCTTTGTAACTATAGAAAAAGAAGAAGTAGATGGAACAATCTTGTAGTAGCCTCTGTTCTCTAGAGGAATAAGATAAAGGGAAAAAAAGTTTTTTTAAATTCAGGACTAAATCATATAACATACATTTGGGTTGCTGTCACTATTGAATACTATATAAACAGGAGAATAACCTCTAATAATAACGATTTCTTTAGTCAGTAAGGGATGTAAGTGAATAAGGTGTTGTGGATAAGTCTAATAGACTTTCTTAGGTGTGTAAAAGGAATCCAAATGAGTCAAAATATATGAATGTAGAAAAAAATAAGACTGTGTATCCCGTTGCGAGGACAGTGAATGACGAGATATTTCATTAAACCTATGGGGACAAAGTAAACTATGGTGATCTAACCTAATCTCAATTTGATGAATTTAAAGCATTGGACTCATTTTTTTACAATAAAGGGTTCGCTCTGATTGCCTCCAACAGGGACACACTTCCTAAAATTTTTCATATTACATACTAATTGACTGTCAAGGATATTTGATAAAAACACACCAATAAAATATTTCAGGGCTTTATAAGATTACAAATAATAAAGAAATTAATTTTTAACTTCTCTACCAAGCTTGTTTGCTTTCTCTTAAAAGAGCCCTTTATTTGCTTTACTCCGTTATTTGCCTTAAGGATACGCCACTTGTCATTCGGCAAGAAAATAAAAATTATGACGCCATGTCGTTATGAATGACAACTGGCTGTCTTTGTTGTGTTGTTGGTTTTCAAAAATACCATCTCCCTAATGAGTTATTGTTACTTGTGTGCAACATGTTTAGTTACTACTACATCAGCTATTTGCAACATGTTAAATTTTCCTTTGTTAACTGCCAAGTACATGACAATTCATTAACTTTTCTGCAACAATTAACAATAGAACTGTTGTAGTTTGTGAAGTCTCCGGAGGAGAGATTATGGACAATGAACTTTAAGCAGAAGGTTGTCTTAAAAAAAACAAAAAAAAAAAACAATTTAAATGCAACTTTAAAAAAATTTAACAAAAGAATTCAAATTTGTTGGAGAACATTGCATCACATGACAAGTTTAAAATTCTTTGAAGAAGCACATAAACGATAAATATCTTCGATTTATCGCCGATGTAAATGTTCTTTATACACACGTAGTGCTGCTGCAATCGATTTCAATAAATGTCATGCAATATTGGCTCTGTCTATTATTTGCGAAGCAAATAGGGCTACTCAGAGACCGTATATTAATATAGCTAAGAGCTAGTTATAGATCTTTAAGATAGTGTGGCCTGTTATTTAAAATAGGGAAGAAATACTCTTCAAAAGTAATTGTAATTTGACATACAAATTTAGCACACAGGGGGAATAGTCAGAGCTATGATTTTTAAAGTTTTTTGAAGCATAGTCAGAGGTATAGCTTTTAAAGTTATTTCTAGTTTAGGCTAGTCTTGAAATATTATAACATGTAAGTCTGCATTTTTGTTATTGAAAAAATTATCCAGACATACGTCACATTGCGAGCTTTGCTAAGCTTCCTTGAGAATTCTAAAGAAATACAAGATCCGTGGACACTAAAAACTATTAATTGCAGTCCATCTGCGCACAATTTCTTTTTCTGTATCAGAATATATTTTTTATGTGTGTGCCTGCCAGGATGAACTTGGCACGCACAATGCCTGGGCCTGTGGCAGAAAAAACCGCTGATGAGATTATTGGTTTTGTAACGGGTCACTATTATCTGAGATATCACTCCTTCAAACTCAGTCGGGTGTCTGGGAGCACAGTGGTATTCATTGCTAAATTTTTGTGCCAGTTTAATCAAATTCGGACACACCCACTGCCAAATCCAAATCGATTTTTTGGAATAAAATTTTTCTTATCCAAGCAAAAGTCTTCACATTTCTTACACACCATTTCTGGAATAAACAAAAGATGCATGGCATTGTTCATGAAAATCGGCCACACCCATCGCCTACTGCCCATACAATTCAAATCTATTTTTCCTATCCAAGCAAAAGTCTTTAAATTTGGTACACACCGTTTCTTTCATCAAAATCATGGTGAATGAATATCAGTCATTGTACTTGTGCATTGGCAAGTCTTATCCCGAAGTCTTTGGCGCAGTAGATTTTTTTCTTTTGGTCGCATTGCCATGGCTGGTTAGGTCTATCCGTTTCCCTACAATAATAATAAAAAATCACAGTATTCGTATTCGTTATGGCTGTAACAGACAAACAAGGTATGCTATATGAACTAGTTGGTTAAATCTGTGAACCTAAATCCGGAAAACCTTAAGCTGTGATATGCCTACATATTTTGTTTTTTCGTTTTTCTGAAACTACACAATAAATGCATCTTTTTGTTAAAACAATCAATATTTTAGATCTTTTCTTTATTGGGTTTTTTGTTTTGTCTTCCTTTAATTTTTTTTTTTAATATTTTTTTACATAAACGTGATTTCGTTTTCATTTATGCAGTTTTCTCTCTCGTGTTTTCAGTATAAAATTGCATTTTATCTCAATTATTGGTATACTCGCTCGTATGCATTCATTTACTGCCCACAGATTTCATTGTCTTTGTTGCGTTGCCTATTTAAACAGCATGACTGCAAAAAGAAGAAGAAAAAAAATTAAAATACAAAATGGGCAGTAGAAAAACATCCAGCTGCCCATTAGTAGACAGACAAATACCCCAGAGTACCTCATACTGCCCAACATTACACCATTACATACTTCATAGGCCTCCACTTCCATTGCATTTCTTTACCCCATTACCCTCTTTTTATGTCCAAACTAAATCTAAAGTACATTAACCGCAATTGAACGTGTGCGGATGTTATTTTGAATAGTCAGAAATGGGCATATCATATCAGGGGGAGGATAAGCGGAAGAAGGCTGTGTGGTAGAGTATATTCATGTCTATTTAAAGATTTGTAATGATATCTTATGAATAGTTTTCTTATATTTCTTTTTATATATATTTTTTGCTTCTTGCTTCTCTGTAATATTAATGCTGTTGTTTAACTAAACAAAGATGCAACATTGTTGTTTTAAATACTCGTACATGGAATAGATCAGGCCAAGTGCTTGAGACCGAAACCAAATCAGACCAAGCCATGCCAGGCCAGATCAGGCTTAAGTCATATTCGTACAACGCAATATCTAGTTGCCTATTTGGCTGACTCTGTTTAGTAATTTACATTCTCATCATTGGCTTAATAAATGCTGTTTGGTTACCTAGACTGTTGCTATTGCCATTGTATTCAGCTTAAGGGTATAAAATGTTGTTGTTGGAAAAATGAAAAACGATTTCCATTTAATACCATATCAGTTGCTGTTATTGCCCGTTTCCTTTGAAGTTTTTTTTTTCATTCTTTTCCAAGCTTCCTTTTTTGAGTTTGGTATTTAGTATTTTAAGTGTTTTTTTATGGCATTATTATTAATCCATATGAGCACATATCAGCAGAAGAGATATCGTCGCTATATCATTAAGTTAAGTTAGCATTAAAATACTGCAATATTTTTTAATGAATAATGAATGAGCTATTGGTTAATCATGGAGAACAAAACTTTATTTAATGCCGCCATGGTGAATTTTGAACAGTTTCAATTTCATTTAAAAATCTGATATACACAGTTAAACGTTGCCATTAAAAGCCTACCATGATTACCGAAAACTTCTTATTAAAGGATGTTCGGCTAAGTTCGTTTATAAATGAAATATATCAGTAATTTACAAGGAGAGAAAGTTCAAAGTTTTATTGTGAGAAAAACATTAAAAAAAATTCATTTCTTGCTTAAGTTCGGTAACAAATTGTCGGTAGATGGCTCTAAAGTGTAATATCTCTGGTAATATTAATTGCATCGGGCAACACTACAGTTTTTTTGAAAGGTGACATTTTAAGCTCCACTTTGTTAGAAGACCTTATTAAAATCACAATGTTCTGTGAAAAGCTATCTACGCTTAAAAATGAGTGATAATTCGGAACATCACCGACCTATATTCTTTTCCTATTATGGAAAAGTTAAGTATGCGTCGCAGGTTGCTGAAAAAATTTGTGCAGTTTACTGAGACGATATAGTAACAAGAAACACCATGAAATGGGTTGAAGTTACTGATCCGATAATTTTGATGTTAAAGATGCACCTGGCTCTGGTCAAAAGATAGATGAAATCATCAAAAAAATTAAGAAAGGTGGATACACAAAGAAGCTCGATATTTAGTCAGGTGTTTTTTTTAGCTACATGAGAGCTATCGATAATTGTGGTCTTACAGCTGGGAATGTCTTCGCCCTTAAGGAATCATTAGTATACATCCATTAAAATTTACTGTTTGGTGCGGTTTACTCGATGGTGGCATAATCGCTGCTGCTGCGTTGACTAGAGAGCGCTATCGATTCATGCTGACTGAGTTTTGCTTCCAAAAATGAATGAGCTAAACATCACCGGCATTTGGTTCTAACAAAATGGCGTAACTTTCCATATAGCGTCTGAAAATTGATTTATTGCAGTCAAATTGATGACGATTTCTTTTCAGAAGTGATCCTGTTCACTGGTCCCCTTTTTCGCACGATTTAACGCCTTTGGGTTACTTTTTCTGAGGCTGTGTTACGACATTGTTTTATGCCGACAAATCAGCAATATTCAAGTCAGCATTGACGCCATACGGATAGAGTTATTGGCAAATATTTGGACTTTAGAATGGACCCTGTAACTGTAGGATAGGCAATTTAAAAATCAAAATATAAAAATGCAATAAAGTAAAAACGGTTAGAAATTTTTCCAAATTTATTGTTGTTGTTGTGATGTACAATTGTGAGCCGCGGCTGGCCTCACAGTACCCCACTAGATCGGACCAATTTTCGAGAACTTTTTCGAGTGTATGGAGTCGTACCTCGGCAATGACATCACTAATGTTGGCTTTTAAATGCTCAATTGTCTCTGGTTTGTCGACATAACACTTGTCTTTAACGGTGCCCTACAGAAAATATTCCAACGGTGTCAAATCGCAGCTTTTTGGTTTCCAACTGACGTCGCCTTCGGATAATTAAACGGCCATTAAACGTTTGACGCAATAAATCGATTATGACATGATATGTGTGGCAAGTTGCACTATCCTGTTGAAACCAAACATCGTTCACATCAATACCGTGAAGAACGGGCACAAAAAAATCGGTTATCTTTGTGCGATAGGTGTTTCCATTCACCGTAATGGTTGCTAAATATGAAATATAGGCCAATGATGCCTCCGCTCCACAATACGCGCCAAACAGTCACTCGTATCTTGTGCATTGGCTTCTGCAAAACCACGATTGGGTTTTCAATTTCCGACTTTGTCTTGGAAATAAATTTCCAATAAATCTCAACGCTCCTCAAGCGTAAATCGATTCAATTCGTTCAGTGGAAATAATATACTAAATTTTGTGACAGAATAGAATGACATAAGTATGCCCAGATTCGAAATCGGTTCAGATTTAAACTTTTATATTGCCCAACCTATATTTAAAAAAATAAATTCCATGAAATTATCTGTTAGATTGTAATAAGAGAAAAATTTCATTCCAACAATATTTTAATTAGTTCTACGGCTCTTAAAACAACACCCTATATATGTATGTATCTTACCAAAATTAAACGAGCTTGTCAAAGATTGCGTTTTTCTGAATTCGTTTACTAAGTTCATTGCAGATTTAGCGAGTACATGTGGTTTATCGGTGAAAACCTTAACCAACTAGTTTTCAGCGAATCTTCGGTTGCTCAATTTTTTACTACCAAGAGAGTTTGCAGATCAGTTGCTTCGTTGAAATGCTTGAGTTGTAAGCAGTATAGATAAAAATTGATCGTTTCACCAAGTTATTGTAGCTCATAATGGATATACACCCCTTCAATCCCACTAAACATTTAAAATAAGCTTACTTACCGTTGAAACAGTCTTTGACGTCGTTTGTAAAGAACTACTCGCTTAATATTAATTACCCAATTGCTTAATTATAATATAAAAAATTGCTGTTGTATGACTTAATATTGTTTAGGGTTTCCTAGCCCTAACACAATATATACTTTGCTTGACCAAGTTTCTTAATTTTCTGTTGCCTGTCGTATTGTTGCTTCATATTTGGGCATTAATTTTGTTTATTGTTTTTTATTTTCATCATCAATAAAGTCTTTTAGGAGTCTTCATTGCATGTTAACATTTTTCGATTTACTAAAGATTATATCAGATGTTAATTGTGCATTTATTCATAAAATATACTATGACATCATCTCTTATTAAAATTTAATAGCTTTGTATTGTTAAAGTTGTCGTAAAAAGAAAATAATAATTTTACGAAAATTTTACATCGAATTCATTTACATACAGTCTATTCAAAGTTTTTTAAATTATAGGTGTGTTTGAAAAAAAAAAGAAAAGCTTTTAATAACTTTAAATGGTCATAAACATAAAAACTTAAAAAAACAAACAAAAATTTATATGATATATTATTATAAATACCATCTTTAAAACATGCTTTGAGCTTTCAACACTTTAACGATATAATGTGTCTTCTAACAGGAACTTTCGAACTTTGGCAGTTGATAGCGCCTATTTTGTTCAAATTACATCTGCTGAATTCGCTGTCATTTTTTCACATTGTTTTGCTAAATAATTTAAACAGCGTTCAACAATAAGTGCAAATAAACGATTTTCTTCACTGTAATGCAAGGTTGGCCAAAGAGAAAACTACATTTGTAGTAGTAGTAGACAATTTTTGTAGTATGCCTTGAAGAGAAAAATAAATAATAATAACCAATTTTAATACGCAAAGCGACATACACGTGCTTTCATCAAAAGCCATCACACAACTGAATGAAATTGTTGTTTATGGTATTTGTTATTCTCCGTTGTTGTTGTTGATTCGAAGCAGATTATAATCGTGCACTTGAGTGATCCTCAGTCCGTAAATGCTGTAATGTAACCTAACAATTTGTGTACAAATCTAAAAACTATTAATTCTAATATATGCTAATGTAGTCCAGCTAGAGCGGGAGGATATATCATGGAATTAATTTGACATTGTTTTGACTCTTTTTCGTTTGAGGTGGGGTCTCTTCTTCCGAATGTTGCCAGCATCATTCAAGAGTGCATGGGCTAGTGGGTTCGGGTGAACTTCTAGCGTATTCAAATACGGGTCAGCATACCTTGTGATTTTCTTTCTAACCATAGGCACGTTCAGGTCTTTATGGATTTTCGAATTTCTTATAAACCATGGTGCATGTGTTATCAGTCGCAATATTTTATTTTGTCATCTTTAATATGTGCAATGTTGGAGGCTTTACCCCGTAGCACCAGATTGGTTAAAAAAAAAAAAACATATAAAACCGTGTAAATAATAAAATTGCTTTATTAAAATGGGTGTTTTTTCAGGCACGCTTTGTCTACTTTACTTTCTCGATAATCGTTCTACCGAGAGGACTATTCGCCATGTGGTGGATAAATTTAAGTCAACTGGTTAAGTAAACAGTGAACCGACATCCGTACGACGTCGAAACGAAAGATCTGCCGAAAACATAACCTTTGTCTGAGAGAGTTTACTCACAACGCTTACAAGAGCTCGGGGTTTGGCAGACCTTAGTTTGGCGATTTTTTCATTGTGACTTAGGCCTGTTACGAAATCAATTTAACTGGCCTTGAAACTGAAGGTAAACGACTATAGCAAAAGACGTGTGTTCTATAAAAAAAATTAATATACAGCGATAAGGCCTATTGTTGACTAAATGGCTACGTCTATAAACAAAATTACCGAATTTGGGGCGATAACAATTCTCATAAGATTCAAAGCATTCCGAAATGTCACTATTTGGAGAGAATTTCGGGCTAAAGACATCATCTTTCCATATACATATCTTTGAGAACGATGTTGGCTAGACTATCTTCGTCAATGGCAAGCTTTAAAGGTCTATGATTTCCAGCTGCTTTTTTGCTATATTTTCGAAAGCAATTATAACCCAAATATAAAAAAAAAAATTGGTGCATACCTGATGCTATTTGACTAAAAATTTCCACAACGCAGTGGGCACTGTAGTCAGTGCTCTCGCATTTTTTTAAATAAGTCGCACGTTAATGGACACCAACGAACATAACGGTTCAATATTGCACATTCCACACGTGCGATCATCACACATGTTGGTCACAGGAACTGTGCACCGAGGTCGTGGGAATTGTCCCGTTAGACTTTGTCTTGTGGGGTTTTCTTAATTCGCAGGCGAATAACAGCGGCCGCCAAAGATAACATAACCGATGTCATTAGTCAAATTCAATCCGATTTATTAGAGAGTCATTTCGAAATTTGTACTTTCAAACCAGTAAAAAATATCAATATCTCTCAAACACTTTGTTTTATTAAAATTTAAAGATATGAAGCTCTTAATGAAAGAACCTTTAGAAATTGAAGTGCAATTAAGAATTTTAAATAATAATGAATGTTTTTATAAGAGCATCGTTAACAAACAATATGCACTGCAACGACATATGCTCTCTTGTACGAAGAAATACTACTCATCTCTTCTTTGGAGCGTAATGTGGTTCATAGTGATTTCGGAACTTAAAAGAAAAAACAGAAACAAATTACGGTTTATATAGTAGTCTGATGAGCTAAAATAAACATACTTTATAAGGAAAAACACGATTAAAAGACTTCTGTAAAGTTTTGCTCATCACTGTATGTCTTGTATATTCATTCAGTATTTATGATTTTAAAATATTTTTATTTTTAAAATTTGTTTTTTTCTCTTATATTTTCTTAAACATTTTCTTTTTCTTTTCTTTTAATAATAAACAATTCCATTCCATTCATATCTACAATAACATAATTCTTCTGCTGGAACCACAGATACCGGCTGGCTCTCCCCCTAAATGACGCGGGAACATGTGTCTGTTGAAATTACAAATTAAAAAAAAGAAGAAATTAAAAATACATCACATCTTCTTACTGCGAATGCGGCTGTTACTGCAGCTTTAGATTATTGTATCTACCGTCGTCTGAGTAATGATGATCTTTAAACTTCGAATGTTAAATGAGCGAAAGAAGAAAAAGTAAAAGTAATTTTAAAGAAATTTAAAAAGAAGACATAAAAACTGCTTCTGGTACTAAAAAGTTCAAAATAATAAAATAATATGTGTTGGGTTACAGAGAGAAGAAAGTTCTAGCTTTCATGAGACACGAGTTACAAAGTATGTATGTCTAGACATTTACTTAATAAAAGAGCACAATTATTGTCTAGGCATTCCAATTGGAAATGTAAATGATTTACAGGAAAAGCAGTGATCATGTAAGGCAATTGTAAGTAGGAAATTAAAAGATGAATGTCGTATAGACTATAAATAAAATTCAGTTTAGTTAGGTTTGAATAAGCAGTAGCTGAAATAAGTATTTTTATTGAATATATTAATGCGAACTATAAATGGGCTCACTTTGTGTCTTTGTGAAAACAACCATCGAAGTTCTTAAAAATCAGCAAAATTATAACCACTTTAGATTACTCAAAACGTTTATTGTCAAAATGCAAAAACGATATTGGTGTCGTTTAGTTTTAATCGTAATACATCTAAACATCACCGAATTTTCAAGATTTTTTTTAATACAATTATACAATTGACATAATTAATACAATTGAAATAATTGTTTTAATCATGTTATACTGTTGAATGTAGACTTTACAGGCTTACTCTCTTTTGATTTCAAAACGGCTTAAATAAGAAATATCTAAGCTGCAATATAAAGCTTTATTTTTAAGGTTTATAACCTTTAACCTTTTAAGGTTGTAGAATCTATCTAAACTTTTGCTGCGTATTTGGAAGCATCGTAACTCTTTTTCAAATCTTCGCTATTAAAGTCTACATCCCAGTGTGAAATCAGATCGTTGAAAACGTTTACTGCTGATTGAAATATAAAGACGCAGTTGATTTGTTTTGTTTTATTGCATCATTTTAGCAACACTGAATTTAATATATAGTTGGCAATACCAGATGATGGCACTATCTGGCAACCCTGCAAACGATTGTGCATATTGGCGGCAGTCCGACAAGAATACTCAAACGAGACACACGGAAATTTCTCCAAATTTAATAACTCTGTAAACATTCTCATTTTAAATATTTTTAATTAAAACCTTTGAAATTAAAATAAAGATTGTTGTGTTTTCCCTTTTAATCGTTAGCTGCTTAACGTTGGTCCATTGACCAATATTGCCATTTACAGAACAGAGTATAAATGTATTATTCGCTTTCATTAATGTCTGCTCAAACCATTAAGGAATTAATTTTAACCCATTATCTGCCAAGCGCAAGTTGTATAGAGTTATTCGCATTGCCAGACTGGTTTAAGAGTTTTACTGCTTAAATTTTATTTATGTTTGTAGTCATAAAAGGATGCAAGTTCCACAAGTTGTATGTTATAGTATATTGAAAGTATCACGACTATATTCGTGTTAGCAATAGGTTACACCATACCGCGTGGTTGGCATCGAATGCGTAAAAAAAAACTTAGCGATCGCTACACCATAGTATATAGACTCGATACTGGTATTCAAGTGCTACACGAATGTCAACATACTGGCATTGGGGAAGAGGGTAACGATTTGTTGTGTCCCTGGAGACACTAGTGTTATAGGGAACGAACTCGCTTTCGAATTGGCAAGTCGGGGATCGGCCATTTGTTTTGTGGGGTCAGTGCCGTACTGTGAGTATTACGTGGCCCACGGCCAGGGGGAAGATCGACGAATGGAAGCATGGCTCGTCATATTCGGTTCAATGCCTGGGTCTGTGGCAGGCGGAGCGGCTAATGAGACCCTTCATCTATAATAGGGAGTTGCGTCATATGCGTAAGACAACTATTAGAAGACTTATTGGCTTACTGACGTACCATTACTATCTTAGATATCACCTCTTCGGCCTCAATGTGGAATGTGGAGTGATTAGTAGTAGCACTTGCCAGGTATTTTTTTTCTCGCACCGTGTGTAATTAATTATAGGTTTATGTAATACCCTTAAAATCTCTTTTAAATTTTAGATTTTTTACGTTTACAAATCTAAAATTTTTAACTCTGCTTTGGTTCTAAAGCTCACGATTTTTTTTTTAACTCTTAGTAAGAAATTTCAAAATTTCAAACTCTACAGCATTAAATTAATTTATATATAAACTGCAAAATTATTCTTAATATCTATGTAACTTTAAAAACTTGAGGTCTAATATTAAATTTTAAGAGATTTTTATTTTTTATACCCCTTTCCTTATCCTGACATATATTCTATCACTTACTACCGTTTACTTTGGTTATCAATCCATTCTTATTGTAGAAGATATATTGCTATGATATTGCGATTATAAGTACTCTCACAGGCTTTACAGCTTTTGCGCTTCACAATACCAATCAAGTTTCAGGTTAAAAATGTTTATTTTACTGGTTTTTCCCTAGCCCGAGGAGGTAAATTAAACGTAAAAAACAACTCTAAAGACAACAAATCATTATTAAATGACAAGTTAATTTTGTTTTAGCGCAAAAAACAAAAACAAAAACAGAGCAAGCTTTTAAATAATCTGAACATCAATATAAACTTGTAAATCGATTATTAATGTCTATCGAATAATTAGCATAAAACTCAATGAATGACTGACTGAATGACTTGCCATACAATCGACAAAACAGACGGACATAAAACACTTGTAGCGCAGACCGTAAAATAGGAAATCGTAAAAAAGAGCGAACAGAAAAGAACAGAATGAATGACATGAAAAACTCTTTAAAAGTGTCAGATTGCTATTTCGATCGTTTTATCATCATTATCTTGAGCGTCGATAGTTGCACATCGTCATCTACAACAACCTGGAAATGTAAGCGCAACAGGCATACTAAGTGACAACGTCATTACTATCGTCATTACCAGCAACACTATCATCATCATCATCAGCATCATCATAATGTTCATTCAATATTTAAGTGGCCATTAAGAAAAATCAAATGGTCAATACTATTGGCCACTAAAAATAAGAAACACATAAAAACGTCGGCATCATATTCAACAATAAACTGACTTTTAGAAGACCCTGCTCTACTAGCATATTTGTGCAGCAGGGACGGTGTCTCTTATGAATGAAATAGCGATCAACAGAAACAACATTAACTTGTCGCTCTTTGCTGGCTGGCCACACATAATAAAAACTTACAACTTGCAACAAGATATAAAAAATAATAACATAATGTTGCAAGTGGCTGGTGGAAAAGAAAAACAAAAACATTTTATCAACGAATATGTGAAATTTTTGTTTAAAAAAAAAACGCATTTGACCTGAATACATTCGTAAATGGTTAATACTGAGCTGACTGCTCTATTCAATATTACCAACACCGAAATATAATCAAATCAAGCTTTAAAAAAAGAAAACCAGTTGCTGCGACAACACAAAAAACTTGGCCATTAAAATAAAAATTTCCTTTTTGTTTCTAAATGTGTTACACAAAGGCTGCCTGAAGGCACTTGCACTTGCGCTTGCGTTTGTTCAGTTTCAAGTTGTCAACTTTAGTAAAATAAACAAGTTTTTCTTTTGTATATCCCTTCTCGTTTTTCTTTTCTCTTTAGTTCTCTTAAACCGCAATGAGCTATTAAGGATGAATGTCTGACTATCTGGTATATGTTCATTATGTTGGGTATACTCGTAACAATGCACAGTGTTTAACCCTTTTCGTGCAACACTATTTTATAATTAAATTAATATCTGATATTGATTTCATATGATTTCATATTCTCGTAAGTATACAATTTTCAAAATCTTATCTCTTCGATTTCGATTAAGAGCTATCATATCGTATGAGTTTCAACTAAATTTTTCATAGACTTGAAGAACTTTTAAACTTTTTCTGGAATCTATTTAGTCATAGTCGTACGTTTATGTATACACCCGAACGAAAACGTAAATGTTCCACAGAGAATAACGAATAAACAACAATTTCATTCAGTTGTGCGATAGCTTTTGATGAAAGCACATGTATATCGCTTTGCGTATTTAAATTGTTTGTTTTGTTGTTAACTCTTTTAATTTTTCTCTTCAACGCACACTACAAACTACTATTCCACCCTTCTTTACGAGACCGAGAAAATAGCATTTACTGAATTACAGGTTAAAAAAGGTAAGAAAAAGATTTTTGGGAATCGTTGAATCATCATCATACAGTGTCCACAGATGTTTTAGGGTACTTTACTAATTGGGGACAATTTCAATTTATACGTAAGAGAAATTAAGATCGTTATTGGACTGTTGAATAATCTCGTCAATGCGTCTGATTTGCCTAAATGATTCTCGGATGGTGATGGATAACAGAAATAAGATAATCACGGAGAAACCAAAACTCAATCGTTTCAATTAAAAAACAAATAGTGAAAAAACGCGCTAATTTCGGTTAAAAGTCAATGTTTTGCTCACTTTTTACTTAAATTATAAAGGTGAACAAACATTAATTTGTGGGAAACTAGTCCTGACTTTTGTATCATGATCATGCTTCCTTGTTTCATAGTTTTTGGCATTTTTATTTTTTTGAAAAAACGACCCCTATTTTTTGTTTCTTCTCCACACCTTGTCACTGCAGCGTGTTTTCAGCTGAAGTAATGGTTAAAAATTACGCCACGAGTGTGAAGCTCCGACCACTACCATCTTTATCTTCTCTGACAAACAAGCGGCGATTAGATCTCCTTCGAGTGTGAATGTTTACTTGAAACTAGTTAAAGACTGTCGCGATTCTCTAGATATACTCTCGCTATGGTTTTCTGTACGCTTCATAAGCGCTCCTAGTCACAGGGACATCCCGGGAAATTGTGTGGTTCATCCATGAATAGATATTGATATTTCTCTTACCTTCTTTATGAGAAACCAGAGAGGAGGAGAAGACACCTACACCTCCTCTAGTAGTGCCCGGCGTTTGATAGACGCAGAAGTAAGGATTTCGGTGGACATATAGCTGGTGCTGATTCTCTACGGGAAATGCCTGTAGGGATAATCAGAAAATTCATATAAGAGACGTACTGGTCGCTGCCAAAGGGAAGTTTAAGATATCGCAATGGGCTTTATTAACTCCAAATGTGCTGGACGTTCTTTCTAATCTAACCTAACCTACCTTCGTCAAAGATATCTATTGGACGCTGACATATCGTTGGTTGAGGAAAAATTTTGCTTTACTGCTAGACTCAACTGCAATATATTGGAAAGTAAGCGCAGCAATCAACTACATTTGTAGCAACATCTATAAAGCTGTGTTTATTCTCAGAGGTTATTTCGTAATGGGTAGGCATGCGGAGAGACTACGTTTACCCGCAAATAATTTCTGTCGAGTTTTTCGATCGATCGAGGTATAAGAAATGTCGAATGTTCATCTCTGGCTCAACGTAGACTTTTTTAATTTGGTTCGCTCTTTTTCTATAGTTTCACGTATCATAGCTATCGTTTCATGACATCGGAACTATTGTTAAATTCATTAAGCCTTCGAGCTGGCTTTCAGAATAACTGGGGAGATTTGTGCTTTTAAGTGGAGCCTTTGACCGATTGTTGACACCGGTAAATTCAGACTTTCTGGGCAGATATGAGACTTCGTATTCCTAATCGGCCACTATGAATACTCAAATGAGTTTTAACTTAACAAAGCTACCACTATCCAATCTTATTATACTCGTAGCTACTTCTGGTTACCCTTAGGGTTAATAAGGTACCAAAAGGAATGGGCTGTACACACTCTGTCTAAGATTTAGTAAAAAAAAGTCAAGTGAAAGGGAATACCGCAAATATTGTCACTTTCTTTTTTAATTCAGTTGATTGTAAAGTAAAATCAATAAATAAACAAGTAACTGTAAGAGTAGTAATACTGGATATTGGGGTATGAAATATATAACCGACTTAAGAAAGTCTTTAAACTTAATTTTAAAGGTAAAAAATAAAGAACCCACTTATAAAGGATGGGCAAACTTGAGGTTAGAAAGTAAATTGGCTTAAAAACACATTTTTTGAAAAATTCAGTTTTATTCATACCAATATAAAAAAGAAATATGGGAATTAATTATGAAATATGATGTCTACCAAATGTTAAATCTGCCTATCCTTTACTTATATTTGAAACGCACTTTTTTAAATAAATGATCGCTAACTCTCTGTCATTTGTGAGATAAAGCTATTATTTTATCAGTGTAAAACTTCTGGGTTTTCTGAACAAATAACTGATCGTATTGAGTTTTGCAGGCTTATACGGAATTTAAACTATTAAGAGAATTCTCCAGAAATCGAAACAAATGATTAATTAAAGTGCAAGACCCATGTAGTGGATGTGTTAAAACTTCCTAACCAAACTTTCCTAAATCCTGTCTGGTGATAAAAGATGCGTGTCCTCTGACGTTATTACGATTGAACACAATACCTTATCTGTTGATCAATTCTGGCCGTTTTGACTGAATTTTTCGCCTCAATCTCTTCAATTGTTAACAGTAGGTTGTAGAAGCTCATAATGAACAAATCGTTAAAATCCCATCATAGACACAGCATTACCTTCCATAATTGACACAATTATGGCTTTGCCACCGTCTGCGAGCCTCATCTTACTTCTTTAATGTACTTTTGCACACATTTGTCATACGTGACCTACTTTTAATCGCCCGTAATCATCGCTTTAGAATTGGATCGATTTCGTTTCTTTTTATATTATATTTTTCACTGTTAATTCACGTGGCACCTAAACATCGAGCTTCTTTGTGTATCCAGCTTTCTTCAATTGGTTGATAACTGTTTAGTGATGAATGCCTAGTTCGGTAGCAATGTTCACGCAGTGGAGGATGAGCCGGTTTTGCTAAATTTTTTCGACGATTTTATCGACTATTTTTAGTGATTGGGCAACCAGAGCGAGGTTCAATTTTAATATCAAAATTATCAGACCGAAAACTAGCAAACAATTTCGTTGCTCTGTTAATAGTTACAGCATTGTCTCTGTAAACATAAATTGTTTGAGCAGCCTGGCGGTCTCATCGTTCTGATTTGAGTTTTTTGTTTGTTTGTTAGGTTGGTACATCTGTTGTTGATATTCCCGCTAAATCAGGGCGTCACAGCTAAGATATTCAGTAGAAATATGGGAAAAACTGAATAAGTGGGTGTGTCACCTCCCATACAAAGTAGATATTGATTTCTGTATATCTAGAAAACGATTAGAATGGCAGTTTCTAAACTTGGTCTTAATGACTTGGTTTGTATTGCTTTAAATTTTTCTTATGAGGAATACATTTTATAGGTATACAATACAAAGCCTCTAATGCAAATGAAGGCTGACCTCTGTCTACACTATTACAAGTCGCCTGTCAAACAAGCTATAGTGGTGCCTGATGCAATTAATATTACCAGAGATATGACATTTTGGAGTCATATCTGCCGAAAATTTGTAACCGAACTTATTTTTAATCAATTTGTTTTTTTTTTAATATTTTCCTTACAATAAAACCTTCAACTTTCTCTCCTTGTAACTTAGTGATATATTTCATTAGGAAACACATCGTATATACATGGAAATATTGACAAATAAATTATAAAATATTTTCAATAGTTTTTCCTCAGCAACAACAAACAGCTGCTTAATCTATGAAAATGTTCATAATGTTCGTAACTATTATTGTAATATTTTTTCCATAAAATTTAATAGATTTTATCATTAAAATTAATAAAAAATTCAATTGCCTTTTTGCAAAAAATTTGTGTTTTTTTCTTTCTATGAACAGCAGCAGATAAAATCGCTGCTTTCATAGAAATGGTATTGAAAACACAAAGACCCACTTATTATGTCCAGCAAAAAATCACTAAAAAAAAGAAAAACAAAAACAGAAGCCGATAATACACAACAGAAAAACAAAATAATTGTCGCTAACACCTGTGTTTTTTTATTGTTTTTCTTTTTTTTATAGAAAAATACCAAATAAATCATAAGAAATATAGAAATCGGAATTAATGACACTTGCGCTAGTGTTGCTATTACTATTGTCGTTGTTAAATCAAGTGTTTTTCCTTTTTTCCCCCATCGTCACCTTTATTTTCTGGTGTTGCTGCTGCTGTTAGTGCTGGTGTTGAGATTTTCTTCGTTTTGTGCGAAATTAATGTTTTTTGTTTTTTTTTTTTCAAAATATTTTGGCCATATTTGGCCAAATTTGTTAAAAGTTGTCTTTGTAGTGTTTTTTTTTATTCGATTTCCTTATTGAAAATCGCTTGTTTTTCAAATGTGTTGTTGCAACAACAGCTAATATGGTGAGGCAAGTTGAATGCCAGGGTTTTATTTTTAAAGAGCTTATTATTATTATTATGATTGCAATAACAACAATAGCTATAAGGAAGAAACATTTTTATCGATACTCGTACATTTTTATGGCATTTTAAAGTTTTTTATTTTAAAATATTTAAAAGGTGTTTGAAAATTATGGCCGACAGAGGCTGTAATTATATGGCGGGAGACTTTGAATTTCAAACTTAGACCATTTCTTAAAGATGCCTGTGGTGAAAATGCTATGTGATATTAAAAAAAATGTCTGTTCTGTAAATTATGTTGAACCCTTTCCCTATACGCTTATACCTCTTTATACGGCCTAGATAAGTTCTGAAAATGTACGGCGTAAATTGAATTGTCATAAAACGAGTTGCCGTAAAACTAGTTGATTCACAGTTTTTTTAAGCCATAAAACGAGTAAAGCAAATGTTGGATTGAGGCAAATATAGAATATGGACTGATTCCAGGGTCATATTTGAAGCTGTCTTATGTTTCCTTGTCTAGAGACATTGCAATCATTTGAAGTCATATTACTAGGATTGCTTATAAATCTATTAAAAGATACATTTTAAATTTAGGGTGACAACGTTAAAATGTAAGAAAAGAATGTTTAATAAAAATATATTTTTGTTTAATTTTAAAGCTGTAGTGTTATCGTATTACAAGAGCAGTTTGAAAATTTCGTAAAGTATGCCTATTTTCCGAAATGAAATTTAACAAAAATGAAAAAAAGGAATGCCATAGGAACTTACTCGTACATACATACTTACTTATTTAAGTGGCCATTGGTATCAACCCGGCCTTGTTTGTCGAGGCAGGGCCTTGTTTCTTAAGGTACCAAGGTAAATAAATTCTTCAATAACCTCTACATGTTGTCAAATTCTCGTAGACTCTTCGTTCGTACATAACATTGGCTAAGTTTTGGATTCATTGACTGCCAAACTAATTTTCTTTGATTCCCTTTCGATATCCGCAAACACAGAGGACATGTCCTAAGAACTTCAATGGCTTCATAAACTTCTATGGTATAAAAGTTGGTTTAGCAAGTTCCGTTATGATGATTGGTTTCCGTGGTAGTTCGCTACGTGCAAACTGTTAAGCACAAACGAAAGAACTCTGTTTTGAGAAGACCATAACACTCGACACGTGGTATTAGATCCAGCATGTAGTCTTGAGATATTTTAAAGGGTCCGCCATTTAACGTTTTTTTTTTTCAACTAGTGCTTATTTCGTGAATGGTAACACTCAATTCATGTCTGATTTGACAGATAATTAGTTTTATCCTTCCGCTGAACGAATATGGTTGTGTATACGCTTGAAGCACGCTGGGCCTATGATCGACTTACAGAAGATGCCGATTTTGCCAAAAAAATCATCTTTTCAGATGAAGCTCATTCTGACCTTGGTGCGTATGTAAACAAGCAAAATTGTCGCATTTGGGGTACAGAAAACCCGCACGCATACATTGAAAAGCCGATACACGCAAGACGAGTCACTGTTTGGTGCGGATTTTGGTCCGGAGGCATAATTGGACCATTTTATTTCGAAAATGAGCAAGGAGTGGCCGTTACAGTCAATGGCGATCGTTATCGGGCCATGTTGAACGAATTTTTGGTCACAAAAATTGAAGAGGAGGATATTAGCAACATTTGGTTTCAACAGGACTGCGCTACGTGCCACACAGTCGAAGCTACCTGTTTTTGAAGATCGCATTATCAGCCGCAGAGCTGATGTCGTTTGGCCACCTCGGAGCTGCGATTTGACACCGTTGGACTATTATTTGTGAGGTGCCGTCAAAGATAAGTGTTACGCCAACAAGCCAGAGACAATTGACGCTTTAAAGGACAATATTCGTGAAGCCATTGTTGAAATACAGCTGCACACAATCGATAATGTACTTAAAAATTGGACCGATCGTGTAGGCTACTGCGTGGCTAGCCGAGGCAGCCATTTGAATGAAAATATTTTCCATTATTAACCGGAAGGATTGTACTTTCAAATTAAAAAAGAAATTTGGGAAAATATTCAGTAGTTTTTTTTACAGCATTTTCATTAAGGTCATTAAGTCTAGAGCTACATAACTCAGCAAACTTTACAAAAAAAAAAAAAAAAAAAAATTGATAATTACATATAAGGAGCACCCTATAAAAGCGATGAGAGCTTCTGTTATTATCACTCCATTAAGAGCATAACCATGTGACCTAAAAGCGTTTGGTGATCGTCAGGTACACCATTTTCCAACTGTAGATGAAATATGAATCCATCAGAACACACCACAAACCAAGGAACTATTAAAAAATTATTGGGTAGACTATACAAGTTAACAATGTCGATTTCTTTGCTTGAAAAATGCATTTATTTTAACAACAAAATTATATGGATTCCGCGCCAAACGAACTGCTCTGGTCTTGAGGTAAAGAATGAAGCATGTCAATTTCTGATACCCTGTTCTGAAGTGAAGCGTATTTCAGTAAGGGCGTTCTACATCGATCGAAATAAATGGTAGTCAGAGTGGAAAGATCGGGGCTATAAGGCGGGTGAGCCAAGACTTCCCATCCAAATAGTTTTGACCGGTCTTGCAACTAGTGGCCGAACGTTGTCATGATGGAAGGTTATGGCCTCGTGTCTGTTCGAATATTCTGGTCGTTTTTCGTTGATTACTCTCTTCTCCTCCCCTGTCATCGTGTGACCCGATTTCAACAGCTCATAATACAAAACACCCTTCTGATCTCACGAAATACAGAGCATTACCTTGTTGTCATGGCTATTCGGCTTCGGCGTTGATTTGTCTGGTTGGCCGGGCTTTACATATGACTTTTTGCGCTTGGGTTTATCGTAATATATCCATTTTTCATCACCAGTATGACTTCTTGTTGTAGCGTTTAAGCATCATTTTCGACATGCAAAATCGCCTCTCAACGTCTCTCGGCTTTAAATCATATGCGACCCAATTTCCTAGCTTTTGGATGAATCCTAATGCTTTTGAACGTACGGAAATGGCTTGTTGTGTGATTCCCAATGATAAGTTCTTTGAGTAATGCTTCAATTTACTTATCTTGTCTTCTGTGTCGAAATCACCACTTTTGAATCTCGCAAACCATCGTTTACAACTTTTTGGATTTGGTGCATGTTGACAGTAAGCTTCTACCAACAATGGATAACTTTTAGCAGGAATTTTATTCAAATGAAAAAATGGTATTAGACATCCCCGCAAAACATCTTTTTTAGGCATAAAATTCGACATTATTATAGCGATTGAGAAAAATGTGTGTTTACACTTTGGCGTCTATCGAATACTGATTTATAATAACAGATGCTTACCCTTCAAAATAACATATTTATTATTATTAACACAAACCATATGTTATAGTTATGCCATATGTTGTCCAAATCGACATTATTAACTGGTATACCCAATAGTACACGGTATTATTCACTCGATTACATATTTCGTAAAGGGTAAAACGATTATGTGTTCCCATCGATCCTATAAGAAGCATAAGGTCTTAATAAATCTGTTGAACATGTTCGTGTCCTATGCCAACGTTCTCACTTCTCTTCAGCTTTTACCCATTCCGGCCAGTTCCACTTCAATTTGTCTCCTCCTTTTTCGGCTGCCTTCATCTTATTTCTTTGCGGCCAATGCGCTGTCATTTACATCCTTTTATTTCCATGGTTATTGGTTGTTGATTGAATTGATCTAGAAGCCTGAGTAGTGTCGAAACTTTAGGCCAGAATATTCGTATGATCCTGCAAAGACATTGATTCACAAAAGCCTTAACTTCTGCATGTCTAGAAGGGCATCATTACACGTCTCGCAAGAGAGAGTCGATTTGACATTTGTGTTAAAAGTTGCCTGTTCTAAACGCTGAAGGAAAATGGGTAAAAAACTACCAAAAGTCTGCCGCGTTCGCTGTATGTAGTTGTCAATACCCTCACTCGATTACCAAGGAATATTACCATAGTATACTACTCATAATGTTTGACACAGATTAAGTATTAATTTAAATCAACCCGAATTCCTTTAGAGAAAAATTTAATATATGGGTGCACACTTATGTGAATTGAAATATGAGTTACGACCCCATAGAACTTATTCTCAGAAAAAAAAAAATCATTTATTAAAAAAGAAACAGATGAACTTATCAAGCTGTCTGCGTAGTTCAGGACCGTCGACCACCAGTAAATGTTATTAACTCGAAGTAGAGTTGCACAGAAATCAGTGCTGCCAATTATAAAGAAGACGTTTAGATAATGTCTCTAAGAAAAAAATGGGACTACACCTTAAAACAATACAACTCTAAACTACAATTTTAGTGTCTTAGAGTCCAAGCTTCGGCGAACTGTTAAAAGCATTTTCTTTTTAATGTATATCAGCAAGGTCTATAAACCTATCAACGTACTTGAATACTAACAAAACAAAACTATTTTAATCAATTTTAATATGCTTTGTGGTAAGCGTTGGCAAGTTGTAAAAAATTGTAACATTTTCAAGCCACCACTTGCTATTTTCCTATTATTTGCTCCATATTTCTAACTCCATAAATCATAATAAGTGATTGGTCTCTATATGCATTTAAGAGCATTTATTATTTATTGTCTTTCCCATTTTTTAACCACTTAAATTTTCCACAATTATAAAAACGCGTAGAAAAAAACACTTGAATTTTGGTCATAAAATCAAATTATTTCACCAGACTGACACAAAAAACTTGTTGCTTTAATGTCTCACGTTATATTAACACATTTTCCTATATTTTTCCATTTATTTAAACTTATTTAGTCGATAGTAAACTTGTTACCACCAACTATCTTGTTTTTTTTTCCATGAGTTTTTCCACATCTTGGCTCGATTACAATTTCCAAGCCGTCTTATGGCAAAATTGTAATTAATTTTTGAAAAGCAAGAAAAAATTGGAATTTCGTTAGTCGAGTGTTCAGTTTTGAATTTTATTTTCGATTTTTATAGGCAACCAGTTCAAGTTTAGCAATTGGTTATAAAAAAAATTAAATTTTTCGTTTTCAATTTATGGTGCAGCAGTATTTGTTGGTTAATTTTTCAACGTTCGTTAGTTTTTCCCCATGTGATGTAATTTAAATTAACAAACAAGTAAAATAATACATAATCAGTTTGATTTAATTAAGTGGAGTTAATAACGTGTTAATTTACTTTCACTTAAAATCATTAAAAAACATTTTTCTATTGAAGCTGTTTTTCATCAGTAATTAATTTTTATTTTTTTTTTTTTTTGAAAAAATATGCCATTTAATTGAAGGCTTAAGTTGAAATGATAAATGACAACATGTAAGATATGGATTTAAATGAATAGTTTTAAGGATTCAGGAAAAGCAAAACAAAATTTCTATAGATGTTCACTTGTGATGTCTATAACCTTCTTATAAATAAGGATTTAATTCCCCAAAACTTAAAAAAAAAGAGTAATTCAAATCTCGATTTTTAGCAAATTTAATATTTGAATAATGAAGGCATCTTGGTCTTCCGACCCTTGTAGCACTGTATGGATTCCTATCCGTGATGTAATAGTTACGTGGGGGTAACTAGTAGGGAGATCGATTATTCGACTTTTTTCAAAAACCTGTTCTCGAAAAGTAACAATTTTAGAAAACCGGTTATAGATTAAAAATTAATTAAATAACGGGTTATTTTATTAAAATAAAATTCTTTTCAATTCTTGTTTCAAGAAAGTATGCTACAACAACATTCGGCTTTTTAAGGGCGTTAACGGACATTACATTCTCGAGAACACAACGTGTTAAGATTTCACCTAGTGATTCATTTTTGACATCGAAATTTGTAAGTGTGCCATTAGCCGGCGTCTTGCAACCACTTAGTATAGAAGCAAGTTTTCCTAGCTGTACAAATATTTCAATTTTATGCCAATATTTAAGGTGCTAAATATCTCTTATCCTTTATATCGCGTTTGAAATATTTCCACACTTCAGAGGACATCTGTGTAGAAAAGTAAATTCTTGTATTTAATAGTTTAAATATTTTCGCACCAATCACTTTTTATTACACAGCTCTCGCCAGTAGAATATCGCACGCTCTGTAGTTTCAAAAACTCGTCTAATTTCTCAAAAATAATATTCGAGGTAAAGCTGTTATGACATGTGGCCTTTTATGCTTTATTTACCTCTGCTTTGAAACACGTGATACCGCTGTTAAAAATTGTCAAGTAGTCTGGCCTGGGATTGAACCAAGGACCACTTGGTTGGTAGGCGGTTGTCTTACCTATCATACCACAGCAGCACACTACTTTATATGGTATATTAAGCCTAGAAAAATACTTGAATTATAAGCATATTTGCAATAAAAAATATAAAAACGTATAAAAATTGTACATATTTCATATTTACCGGTTATTCGTGTTAAAATAACCGGTTTATTCGATATCCAAAAAATGGACGTAAAAAAAACGATTGCGGCAAAAAAAGGTTAAAACCGGTTAAATAATAAACTTTCGATCTCCCAAGTAAATAGTAGACGACTCCACAATGTTAAGCTGAGCCAAAGCCTTAATAACAACAGCGGTGTAAGGCATGGGTATGTCCTTTCACCATTGCTTTTTGTAATAGTTTTAGACACTGTTATGGAGGCTTGAAATGAGGAAGACAGTGGCATCAATTGGAAACTTAGCCGAAGACTCACGCTCCTTAAATACACAGATGATGTGGTGCTAATGGCTAATAGGCAGTATGAAATACATACAAGAGTTGGTAAACAATCTCTAAACCCATGCATTAAATGTGGGACTTAGTATAAATATTCTTAAATCTAAGATTATGACAATGAAGTCTTCAAACATCAACCCCATCAAAAATCTGCAGGCGCTAGAGAACGTACAACATTTTTTGTATTTGTTTAGTAAGGTGAGCAATGAAGCTCACGATATTCAATGCTTGTGAGGAGTTTACGTTGCTCTATGACTGCAAAACATGGGCATTAGTAAGAGCATTGCTGCAAATTATTTCGAGATTTATTAATAGATATAACGATTTCCTCATCACATCGAGCTGGGATTAGTCTCAAGAATCCCATTTTACTCAGATGTCCATTTAGCCTGCAATGACAGATCAAAAGCCCCTCAATATCCTCCGGTTGTCTCTGGACATTGCTATGCAGACATCAAGTCTTCTCCTGTTATAGTTACCCAACAAAAGCTTAGATCGTCTCAGACCCGTATGGCCAGAGAAGGATACCCGCCTCTCATTATGCTCATTTTTGTCGAGTGGAGTGGAGTGGAAGCTTCCTTTCAGACCATTTCGTCGGCCCTTTTATTCCCCGGAATTCCTACATGCCCAGGACCCCAGCATAAGCTTGCCCAGACATTCCCAAACTAGCTTTGAGTTAACCTCATAGGAGCCAAGTGTTCGAATGACTATCAGATAGTATGGCTACGTTCTGTTTTCTATATTTCCTGTGGCAGGCTTAGAAGACACTTATCCATAAATACTGCTCACAACATTCCAGACAGATATTCCAGACTGCACCATCCGAGTTGAAGGTAAGAGATTACAAAAGATGATAGAAACAAACCGCGGATACCTTTTTTTATGACCCTTCAGGAATAAAAATCAAAATTTTGATTAATATGGATGACGAGACACTATTGTGTCTTATCTTATTGTTAATAATTTAATAACAAGAAATGGTGAGTAATATTTTCGTATAACTGTAAATAGACTCATTTCATGCTACTGACCACGTTTTAAGCGTGTTGGAGCGAGTTCTTTGAATCCTATTTTTAAAGTACACAATCTAATTTTAAAAAAACGACATGCATGAGTTGTCACTCATTGAGTAGGTTATCTCAGCATAAAGCTATTAAATATTTGATTTGTTCTACACAATTTGTCCGTATTCGTGCCATAGTGTTTTTCATAAGTAATTGTAAACTTCCATGTTTTTAATATATAACATATACAAGTGTTCGTTTATTAAATACCCTATTAAGACAACAATTTTTTTAATAAAATTACTCATGGCCTTTGGCATGATAATCTCTTCTAAATGCTTAAAAAGACGAATATAAATCGATTAAAAGCGTTTCTGTAAGTGTTTGTATATGAAAGAAGTTTTCAAATAAGTTTTTTGACCAAAAATAACAGCAACCGCATTATTATAAATTTTCTTTTTTTTTCAATAAAATTTGATGGTTTTTAGTGGCTTATCTTAAAGCCGGCAATAAATTATTTGTTTCGTTGCCTTATTTGATTATATTGGTTGTTTGAAATGAATTAAAATCTAAAATAGAGGCGCATTTAAAATTTAATGAATTCTTTGATAAAAATAAATTATATTTAAGAAAATGCTTGAAATTGCCTAATAATATCTACTTTTTTATATTATTGGCTTAATTCAATTGTTTAAATGTGTTTTATGCGGACTTATTTCTCTGAGAGGTTTTATAAAATAAATGAAATTTAATTTAATATTTAAGAACTTAAAAGGAAATACTATGTATATATATAATGGTGGTTTGTATCTCATTTTATAGCAAGAATAAAAAGCTCAAGATAAATAGATTTACAAGACAAGGTAAGTCGTTGCACTTCGGTAAATCTGATGCTAGCAGTCGCGTTCAGAAAAATCTACTTTGTTTAAAAAATATATTTAAGTGGTATAGCCCCTCCAAGCAAACCAAAAAGTTACAAAAGACGAAAATACTTCTGAACTGCCATAGATAGCATGTAAACATCTAATTAAAATTAAAAAACTTTTTTTTTTTAAGAAAATGGTTTATATGCACTAAAAACCTAATAATATGCTCTAAAAATTTTAAAAATATGCGCTGAAAAGCAAAAGTTTTATTCTACAATTCAATATCGTTTCATATGGACGATACATATGAAATCGAAAATGCCCTAAGTTAGTTACAACAAAATAATAATTGTCTTATTGATTGATTATGATGCATCCTTACAGAATATAAAGTTTATCAACAAGCTTAACCTAAATATTTTTTTTTAATTTTATAAAGTTATTCTACTTTCCTCTAAAATTATTTAAATGTAACTTATAATGCGTTCGCATAAACTATGCAGTCCATGAGCCATACGTGCAATTTGTGTTGGTTTAGGGTAAAACATCATTATGTCCTTGGGAACTTTTAACATATACGGAGCTGCGTCTCTCAGTTTTTGTTTTAATATCTCAATATTCTTATTGAATCGTGTAAAAGTTGTGCCGATGAGAATATATTTTTTTGCTTTCTGTTTGAAAATTCGATTGGATGCAATCAATTTCATAAAACAGATAATTAAGAAAAGCCATGACTTGGTCTGAATTTAAAACAAACATATTACTAAGGCTGTAAAAATATTTTACAGATAATTAAATCAAAATATGCGAAAGCTTAAGATGCTTTTTATATACAAAAAATTTCAAAAATTGAAAAAAATGCAAAAAATGCTCTTATGAGCAAAATATGCAAAAATATGCATTAACAAATCGATGCCAAAATTCATGAAACGGATAAATATATTACATTCTACTTGATTGGTTGCATGAGAAAAAACATGCAGTTGCATATTTCTGGTTTCTCTGATTATGTATTTGCTGTTTCTGTTTACGATGTCCTTCTACCTCTCGACCAATTTGTTAAAAAATTTACCGATTTGGTATTGAAGTTGTTGAGCCAGTTTTTAAGGTCCTCAATATTGTTGGAGGTAACGCCACTTATATGGTTCGACAGGGGGTGGAATAGATGGTAATATGTCGGTGCAAGGTCTGGAGAATTCGGCTTATGCTGACAGACCTCCCATTCGAGAGCAGCTTTGAAGATCTGTGCAACATGTGGCTTGGTATTGTTGTGAAGGAGTATGTTTTGGCCTTGTCTATGTAGTGTTTTCAGTCTAATAACCTTTCTTTTCTAGTGTAGCTGAAGTAACCAATGCTCCATGCCTTCTCGGTTGCACCAAACGGAGAGCGGCTTTGGCATATTTCTTGGAGTCGCCCACCCGATTTTATGCTTCATCTTTATGCCAAGTCATCTCTCGTGATGATTTGGTACAAAAAGCGCTGTTTATGAACGCATGTTGCGTGTTAGCGGGAGAAATGTTAGGAAGCAATTTGAATGCGATTTACTTTATTTTTTTCGTTAAGCTCATGAATCACCCAGACTCGCAATTTTTCTGCAAATACAATTGAATGAATATGATTGAGTATCGTTCTATAATGGCGGCTCATCGTTTCGGCCAACTAACGGTTAAGTTCCTTCAAAAGTATGAAATTATTCCGCAAACCAGTCGATATTGAAGATCAAATATTGGGTGCTGGGTTAAGTTCGATTACTAATTGTGTGTAGATGACTCTAAAATGTTATTTCTTTAGTAATACGTAATACCATTGTTTGATAGGTGATATTTTTAGCTTTACTTTGTTCGAAGACTATTAAAATCACATAGTTCTGTGAGAAATTCTTTTATAGAAAAGATAAGAATGCGTTGTAGGCTGCTGGTAAAATTTGAGAAGTTCGTCGGGACAATGTTGTAATAAGAAAAACAGCAGCGAAATGGTTTCCTCGTTTTAGGTCTGATAATTTTGATGTCAAAGCTGCACAGTAAAATTTATTGTAGAGAATTATCATTTGCGATTCACTTTTAAAACGCAACGAAATCGAAGCATTTCTGTAGCGAATGATTACGGATAATAAAAAGTGGATTACGAAAGGCAATAGTGTGCCCCAAAGATTATGGACGAAGCAAAATAAAGCTTCGCAGACGGTGACAAAGCTGGAATTGACACTAAGAAAGGTAATGCTGTGTTTCTGGTGAGATTGGAAGAAAATTGTTCATTATGAGCTTCTACAAACTGGTCAAATATTTGATACTAATCTTAAATGTTAACAATTAATGAGATTGAAACTAGCAAATCATTTAAAACAAATATCATTAGTTACCCGGTAGTAACTGAGAGAGCTTGACTGGGAATTTGCTTGTTCCGATCTCTGCAGTACTTAACGTATAAATATAAATATCGTAGAGGCCTGCAAAACGCAATGGCATCAATATTGGAATAATGACTTTATCCCAAAAACTGCAAAAGTTTATCGATCAAAACGGCGCATATTTTGTTTAATAAAGCTCGTTTCGAATATAAGAAAAACGTGTTTCATTTTTGGTGAAATTTGTAACCGAATTTAACCGAGCACTAAAGCACGAAGAGTTAAAAAAGAAAAAAAAAATTTCAGAAATGAAAAAAAATATTCACGAGTTTTTATAGTATTCTTTTTACAGTTACACAAGTTTTAATCATAATAAAACAAAGAAATATATTTGTAATATCAATAAACGGGCTTTATATTTTGATAAAAAAATTTTTACAATTTGCAAGCGTTGCTCTGGTGTAAGTCTATCCATAATGCAATAGTAAACCAAACTAAACAAAAAGCAACTATCAGCTGTTAAATCGGTTCTCAAATATTGCAGTGCTGCCAACTCAAAGTTATAAACCTCAAAAAAACACCCGATAGTACTCGCTAGTTAAAAACAAATTTTCTCAGGAGTTAAAAAATTGAAGCTTGTGAACTTCAGCAATTTTTTTTTAAGTGAAAATTTTTTTTTAAATATTAAAAATAAATTTAAAGAATATTTTATAGGTATAAACGATTATGTTCATTATCTTCTATAAAAATACTTTGTTTTAAAAATTCGATCATTTAAAATTTTTCTTTCTTTTTCTAATTTCAGGTAAGCATTTAAACAACAATTCTACATATTTTAAAAATAATATTTTGGTAAGTTTTTCGTTGATAACTTAACGATTAGTTAAATAATTTCAAAAGTTTTGCGAATTGTTCAGTATCTGGTAATGTAGTTCTTTCTTCATCTGTAATTCCAGAAGAAGGTGTTTCAGCTTCTGTGGTACTTGAAATTGGTGCAGGAGTAGTGGTGGTAGTAGTAGTAGTACTCGCAGTGGTTGTCGTTGTAGGCACGGCAGGTGTTGGTTTTCCCTGACCGCCTAAACAGCTCTGGAGATTGCGATAATTTTTGGCCGTGGATTCTACATAATTGCGTTCGGCCGCTTTGCAACATTGTTCGTGACGCAAATCAATGGTACGATATTTTTCCTGCATTAAGGTGGCATATTCTGATGCATTGCCGGATATGCTATAAACATCTTTGGTATTATTGGCACCCTGTTGTAAAGAAGGGTTATATTTATTGTTAAAAATTGTAAGAAACTTACTAAAATACTTACAATCCGGGCATGACAATTGAATACTTCCAAGGTTGTATTAAGTCCTTCACATGCTGTTAAACGTGTGCATACTGCTTGCGCAGACTCGCTAATGGCAATACGTTTATCGGTCATTTCATTTTCGACAACCTGACGTTCTGCTTTCGCATCTAACAGACAGCGATTATATTTCTTACCATAGGCTTCACCTACTTCTTTGGATTGGAATACATAAATAGCAAAACAGTCCATAGAAACTTGTGGATCTTGGTTAGCCAAACGGGATCTAAAAAATAGATGGGCCAAACTTTGAGTATTGCCGGACGGTGTCATGGGATACACGGCCATTGTAACTTGCAATAGGGCGCAAGCAATTACGCAACTTCTTAATAGGTTATGCATTTTTTTTTTAAATATTTCACTTCACTTTTTCTAAAAACGACTCGTTCTTACACCGTTAAAAGTTAATAGATGACTGTTGCCGTTAGCTGAAATTATTATAATTCTTATATGATTTTTTATTTATTAAATTTCTCTGCGGATCTTTTGCAGTTTTCATTTTGATTTTCTTATCTTAAATTATAAAAGAAAAGATATTTTTTTTAGAAACAATTTTAGAAATCTTCGTAATGCATTTAATGGTAGCTTCTTATCGCAGAGGAAATCATCATCATCATCATCTCCATAATTTGATTATTTATCAGTTTACTAGTACTAGTACATGGTACTACTGCATCTGACGTTTTTATGGCGTTATAATCTAATAATTATTTTTTTGTAATATTTATTTATCTATTCGCAAAGTATTATTTATAAAGGTAGTTACCCCCTTTTCGTGAGCAATTAGTCATTTATTAAAAATAAGTTATATTTTTTTTTTTGTAATTGAGCCAATAAAATTAAAGGGTAGTGCAACCAAAAGGCACTTTCTTAATTAATAAAACAAAAAGTTTTCAGAGAATTATCTTAATATTTTTTATTATGATAGAAGGATCTATGGCCAAATGCTCGCCCTGACTTTGGTGGCATAACTCTATCAGTCGATCCATATTTTCAATGACTCTGAGACATAATTAAGGTTCAATGTCGTTAATGTGCCGAATTATGTCATCCGTTAGCTCTTGAATTGTTCTTGGCCTATTGACATACACTTTTCGTTTTAAATATTCCCAGAGGAAGAAGTCCGACGGTGTCAAATAACATGATCATGGCGGCCAATTAACATCGCCACGATATGAGATGACACGGCCATTGAATTTATCGCGTAAAAGAGCCATTGCTTAGTTGGCTGTATGACAAGTGGCACCATTCTGTTGGAGCCACATATCGTCCAGGTCCACATCCTCAATTTCAGGCTACAAAAAGTCCGTTATCATCTCGCGATAGCGAACACCACTCATAGTAACTGCTTGGCTGACCTCATTTTCGAAGAAGTATGGCCCGATGACGCCGCCAGCCGATAAAGCACACAAAAAAGTCACTCTTTGTGGATGCATCGGATTTTCAACAATCACTCGCGGATTCTCATTTGCCAAAATGCGGCAGTTCTGTTTGTTGACGAATCCACTGAGGTGAAAGTGTGCCTCGTCGCTAAAGGTGATTCTTTGTAAAGTCACCATTCACTTCCGTTTTCTGAAATTTGCGTACAATTCTCCTTATTGTGGTCGATTATGCTGACCAAAAAGATCATGAAGTGCACGAAATGTATTTTAATTTGATTGCCTATTTTTCTAAAAGGCTTCAACAATCATAACGCGCTACTCAATTGTGTAACTCTCCATGGTTAAATTTGTTGAACACTAAAACAAAGAAATGTCAAATTAAGTTGAGCAGAAAACTTGACGTTAACGTGAGACTCACAATTAACGTCGTGCATTACGGTTTGACCACCCTTTATCATCTCCCTACAGTGTAGGATTGAAATCTTAGAGATAAACGAAATGAGGTAGAATGGTAATGGCGAACTGATCATGGCAAATGGTAGTACTCTAATCTACGGCGAATGGTGACGAAACTGGATTGAGTGGGTTCAAGAACTCCCTTCAAACATGGAGACCAATATCGAATTGTGTGATGATGGCTCGCTTCAAGAGTAGAGTATAACATATTAGCACAGTTCTATGTCCCAACTCAAAACGCTAAGAAAGATGAAAAAATTTGCGGCGACAACATTAAAATCCTCACTACCATGGGAATGCACGGTTGTTGAGCCATTTCAACTAGTTACGGGCAGCTCCATCTTCCAGCATAAGTATATGCATAAATATACATGTACATCCCCGAGAGCCAATTCACGCGAGAAGCTCTTTACTGGACGTTAAAAATGTAAGAGGAACTGGCATTGACAGTGACCACGAGCTCATCACAGACGAAATCAAGCTAAAAATAAAGTGTCAAGAAAGAACCATCAGGTACACAGAAGACGACTCTTCCTTTAACAACTCCAGAACATTGTAACTAGGACGCATTTACCATGCCAGTACGTGAACGGCTACCACCAAACCAACATCATTCATGAGAAGATGTTACAGCAACATGATATAACAAGTCGCAGAGGAAACACTAGTTGTAGTGTAACTACACTGGTAATTTTGTATATCACATGACACTTGGAAGCTGACTTCTCAAAGAAGAGAGCTGATTCTGCAGCTAAACAACAACATCACTTTGAGGCAGCAATACCTGCAGAGAAAGCTGCAATATGGCACTTAGAAGTTTCGGCTTTTTGTTTCATATTTTAGGCAATTTAAGCTGCCACACCAATATCGCTGTTTAATTTTTACAGCGGTAAACGGATTAAGCCAATAGTCTTCTTTAGTCTTTTTTTTTCGTCACTCCAAAAGCATCCATTGCCTTGTTTCAATTTCTTTAATCAGTAGATGATTAGTTTACTGTAGCTCGCCTCCATGTGCCTCCATGCAACTGAATCTTACTGATAATCATTGGTGTGATGTTTGTCATCATCCTTTGTAGGGTTTTATCTGGAGATGGATTAAGTTTCTTCATTCAATACTCGACAACCTCAATTAACATTTTTCGCTATGACTTCTGCTGGGGACTTGAACCTGGTCCGCTGATGTAGTATGTAACCACTACGCCAATATTTTTCAAATAGTTTTTACGTTTCCAAGAATTTGAGAACCAGCACTTATATGAAGAATTTGGTGGATTAGAGTTCTGCTGCTTGTTTTGCACGTTTCAATACTTTCCTTCTCGAAATAAATGAGACCAATTAAAGTCGATCTTTCAGATTTTAAATGTAATAGGGGATATATTTTAGTCGACTATTGTGCACAATAATTACAAAAAATTTTAATTTGAATATTATTCCATAAATATTCTCGTAAGTTATCACAAGGTGTTCATTGCCCCCATCATGAGTAGATTGCATTCATGTTTTCTTTGGTATTAAAATTTAAAGAATTTATGATTCAAATGCGAATATTGTCAACAACTTTAACTTTATAGCGCCATCTGTTTATTTGATTTAACAAATACTTGTTGTTGATAAAAATATTTCAAATGGAGTTAAGTATTTCGGATTTGTGATGATACTTGGAAGGCTTTAAAGTAATTAAAATTTCACATGAGGCAAGACTGTTCATCCGAGCTACCATACACATATTGTGTCAGCAATTTATGAAAATCCTTTAATAAACTGAACAAAGATTAAGTCTTGAAAGCGTACCGGACTTTGTCATATTGTATATCGTGTCAATAATAGCACGATGATAGTTAGTTCAGTGTGAAACATAAGATCGAACTATAATTGATCTTGTTAATGGTTAAAATGTCTTTTCAACCAATTACAAATATAGAGAATATTACTTAAATCGATTATATTGTAGGCAATGAATTATATTGTAAGCAGTCGCCTATAACCGGTTGTAATTCTCTAATTTGTTTTAAAAAAGTGAACAAATATTAACAATTCGTTTTCCATTTATTTAATTTAAAACGACAATGTTATTTAACCATAAAACAAAACATATTTTTGTTAAAAAAATAAATAAATAAATAAATAAACAGCAACAGAGGTAAGTCTTTTTTAACGGCATTTGTGCATATTTATAGGTCCAGGGAATTTATATGAATATAATTCTTATCTGATTTATTTTTTATATTTTCTCATTATCCGATATGGTTAAATGTGTGTCACGGCATTCGTGATTAATCATTTTTACTGCCTTAGCGATGAACTTTTGTAGGAATACAGAATCATAAATTTTTAATTGTTTTTTATTTATTTTTTTTTTTTGGAAGTTACAAATGATTCATCAAATGAATAAACCGAAAAAACAGAGACAATTTTAATTTAATTTTCTTATTAAATTTTATGTTGAATTTATTGATTAACCGTATTTTAAGGACTCGACATGTTTTTAATTTCGTTTTGCAATTAATTTAGCGGGCACGTATGACACGTGATCACAAAAGTAAATATTATGATCATAAAACATAAAAATCATAAGTAGCTTTTTAAGGTAGACACTGTTGCTATTGATGACGCTAATGTAGGAGGCATTCAAAAAAAAAAAAAAAAAAAAAAAAAATCACTTAAAATAAATACAATTTGATTTGGTGTATCACATAGGCGGCCTCGACCACCTCTTTCTTACCTGTTACTATATTTCTACTGCGTTTGCTCTGATCTTTATAACAACTTATTGCAATGCGTTCTGTACATGGTCAATTGATAATCTTTTATAAATATTTTTCATTTAGTAAGTAGGCCTGTTCTAATCGTAAAGATAGGCGACGAGTTTATATAAAAATAAGTATTTTTATTAAAAAAAAACATTAATTTGTTAAATAGGTGCAGTTTAGTAATAGTCGTTAATTATTTTTTTTTGTTGAATAGCAAAAATCAAAATATAATCGCAACATCAATAATTTTTTTACAAATGTTTGTTACTTGGAAGAAAGTCTAATAAGTAATATTGCCTAAGTTAACGTAAGTTTAAATGTTTTGTTGCTGGACCCACATAATTAATGAAAGCAACACTTACAGCCATATGCAAAAAAAAAAAATCAAAAAGTAGACTTGAAGTGCAAACATTTGTTGAAAAAAACATGTAAAAACCCTACATTAGCTAATGATTGCTTTACTAAATTATAAGTTTTCATGCTGGCAGTACCATGATTTTTTTTCTGTGGCTGACGAATGCCACACATACGAGTAGTCGAACCAAAAATGATTTATTTTTATTAATTTCATATAAAAACATATTTTTTTCATAAAACGAGTTCAGTTATTATTTCCTTTTTATATTTTATTTAATGCAATAATTTTATTTATTGCAAAAATTTTCGAAATCCTAAAAAATTAACACAATTAATTTTATTAGTGGAATAATAAATACTCGAATAACGAGCTTTTATGTATTTGTTTTGATTTTATGTACATCACTAAAGGATAAATGTTTTTATTGTGAAATGAAAAAATGTATTAGGAAAAAATCATGTTTTAGTAGAAAAAGATTCGAAAATAATGCCGCAGATGATAAAGTGTGTGTATAAATTTGTGTACAAATAGTGGGGTGCAAAACCAAGTGCATGTTTTGAAGTTGAACAGAAAGGTTCCTATGAAAACTTAAACACTCAATCAAACAAAACAAAACTTCACACATTTATTCATCGTTAAGTCCTTAAAAAAATAAATAACAAAAGGTATGATATTTAAATGCTGAAATATGGGACAGGCAATGATATAAAAAAAGTTTGCATGCACTTGCACTTTTGCACTTTTCGCTTAAATAGAGAGGAATTTATATTTTTAACACTATTCTTAGAACACCTTTTTTTGTGGCGTTTTAAAAGATTTTCGACGTACTTTCTACAATATTACCCAAAAACGTAAAAGAAATCTAGTTCCATTCATATTATATTCGTTGCCATAGCTTCAACCTGTTCCACGAAGTGTAATTATATTTGTTCAAGCATTTTTTTACTATTGCCTACAAATTCCCTATTCGATTGGAATTAGGGTTTTACGGTGATTACTAATTTACCTAAATTTTCTGTTGCAACAGCCATTCTTTGACAACCATGATGGTCACAACACTTTTTTCTGTTGATCAATGTGGCCGATTTAGTTGCATTGCTTACTTCAATCTCGTTAATTGTTGACAATATAGATTAAAGTCAATCGTTTGACCAGGTTATAGAAGCTTATAATGAAAACTTCCTTCCAATTCCAGCATACACACAACATCCCTTTTTTTGGTTTTCAGTCCTGACTTTGCCAGGATTTGTTTGCTTAGTTTATGAAACGAATTTTCACTCATTTTTAAACTAAAATTCACAGAATTTTTTTTTACAGAATTTTTTTTTTTTTTTTTTTGATTACTCTTCTTGGAAACATATTTCACTAATCATCGCCTTGTAACATGGTTTACCGTTGTTGATTTTGATTCTTCTTATGTTAGATTGTTCGTGTCCAGTAGTTTCTTGGCCTGAAGTTTCGACTGCATATTGGAAATCTAATATGAGAGTAAACAAATGTTAACCACATAGTCCAAATTTTCTAGTCGGCCTAGGAGACTATATGTTATTACTCTTCTATTTGAACAGACTTTGCTCACACCAACATTGGCTTGGAATGGTTGATTCATGTTCCCGTTGTGAATAACTGAAAGTTCTACATCCTCGTACATCGCTCTAATTATTAGAATTATTTTTTGAGCTGATACTTTCGTTCTAAGTGGTTTCTATATTGCGATTCGTCAGATGGTAACAAATGCTCTCTTAAAATCGACTAACAGTAGATACAGGAAGGCACGCCATTCTACAGACTGCTCAATGATTAATCGTAAAGTATAACGCAGCTTCTAATTGCATTATTTCACAAAGTAATGTGATTTTAGTTATTAATGCCTCTTAACAAAGTGAAAAAATGTCACCTTTTGAATAAGCTAAAGTGTTGCCAGATATATTACATTTAAGAGCCATCTACTGACAATTTGTAACCGAACTTTAACGAGTACTCAATATTTTCAGTCAATTAATATCTCTTCTAATAACTTTATTAAAAAAATTTTATCGATAAATTTGAATCGCCTGGATTGCTAGATAATATGCCAACATAAGCGCGTGTTTAACCGGCTGGATTGGTCAATAGAAAACATCGCAGCCGTGAGCCGAAGTGTTAATGAGGTACTTAAGTTAAAGAAAGTCGATCATTCACTTTGCCTCTTCTATTCTAAAAAACTATCGGGTGGGCCATCTATCGGTCTAAATTGACTAATGCCATTCTATTCTCTCACAAAATTCAGTATATTATCTCCACTGAATGAAATGAATCGATTTACACTTGAGCAACGTTGGGATTTATTGGAAATTTATTTCAAAAACCAAGGCAATTGGTCGAAAATTGCACGAAAATGTTGTATACGCAAATTTATTGCTAAAGTTCGTAAAACTGGTTTCATTGTTGATGCGCCAAGACGTAAGCCTGCTCGTACAGTGCGTACACCCGAAAAATATCAAAGCTGTGGCTGAGAGTGTACGTGAGAATCCATCAACATCAACTCGTTTTCGAAGGCCAAAATTCGTGATGCCATTGCCGAAATACCACCCCATACACTCGAAAAAGTTCTTGATAATTGGTCCGATCTAATAGGGTACAGTGGGGCCAGCCGCAGCAACCGTATTAATGAAATAATATTTCATTTCTAACCGGAACAATTGTACTTCACAACCATTTTTGTTTTATTGCATTTCCAAATTCAAACTTTTAAACGGCCCACCCGATATTTATTAATGTATATTATCGGATGTATTTGGCAATTTAAACACCATATCAAATTTTAGGGTTTTATGAGACTCTTAACAAAGGTCATGAGGACTTAGGCCATGTTAAAACTTTACAAGCTGAATGCTGTACGGATCAGTTAGATAAGAAGAAGGCATAATTGCTTAGTTCTAACAGGAAACAGTATGAAGTACCTGCAACCTTAATAAGTAGGTAATCTGTTCATCGGATTTCGATGACATTAAATAAAATGAAGCATTGCAATGCTTCGAATAAAATTGTGTAGGGTGAGTTGTTAAAAAATATGCTTTTTAATCTTATTCTTATTTTTTTTAATTCTTTTTACAAAAACCTTAAAAACAAAGTCTTAAGTAAGTCTTGTTGTTGGTAATTTGTTGTTACCACATTTGTTAACCTTTAAGCACAAATGTTTTGGTTGTGGTTTATTCAGCTGGAAAAAAAAAAACTATGAAATAATTGTTGAAAAACATTTTCGTTTAAATAAAGATCAGCAAAAGCAAAAAAAAGAAAACAAGAATCCAAAAACCATACAAATTAAACAAAACAAAAAATCAATGTTAAATATTTGGTTAACATTTAATTATGAAGTGGTGAAGGGGGACGGTCTTTGTTTGCGTTTCTAAATTGTTTATTACCATTTTTTTATCGTTATTTTATTTATTATTTCTTTATTTGTTTGTTTATTATTATACTTCTTGTTCTTGTTGCTGCTATTGTCATAACATTTGGCTGAAACAGCATTATTGGTTTCAAGTTCAACTTGTATTACTTACGTTGTACAAGTAGGCAGAGTTGCTTTAACGGTATTTTCTTCTGGTTATTTACGGTACAATGAAACAACAAATGTTAACATTTATTTATTTTTTTTTTCTTTGAATTTCCCAAACTTGTAACCAGTGTTTGTTGCTATTATTAAATTTATATATTGTTTTTGTTGTTGTTTTCTATAATTAAAATGATTCATTTGTATGATTATGAACAACAGACAAAACAATTATAAACTTGTATGTATGTATGTATAGTATTTGGATTAGACTCGCATGTTTGATACCCTACACTCATGTTATGAGTATTTTTATTAAGCCAGTTAGAACATTAAGTTGTAAAAAATAACACTAAAAATAAAATTTAATCTAAAAAAAATATTTCATTCGTAAGATCAATACATGACATTAACATTTGCCTCCGCGACTGTTCTGGACGATAAATTTTGGGCCGCTTTTTTAAGTTTTGCTGGCTGTAAGTTACCAAAAACACTTAAAATGTTGGGCTCCAAAGAGTTGCTGTCATAAACTAGTGACTTCATGTGCCCCCACAAAACATAATCAAGAAGTAACAATCACACGACCTTAGAGTTAATTTTTTTTCAAAAATTCAGCCTTATTTCGGTTCTCGAAGTCGTAATCGAATTCGAGAGTTATGTAACAGATTAAAGAAAAATTTGACTGTTGTCTTTAATCTAAACTCAAAACTGTCGAATTCGACTACGACTCCGACAATCGTAATAAGGCTGAATGTCATCCATATTTTCAAACAAAAAAATAATTGTTGATAGTGCGATAACGTTCTATATTGCTCGTAACGCAAGCTCCGGCTTGGTTACAGTAATTTAGTTGTTTCATTCAAGCGCCAATCTCTTCACGCTTAGTATACTGGTTATAAATGCGAAAAGTGTGCATTGTATGACAGTTTGTTAAACACTTAACTCTTACGGAGTTTTTATCGGTCTTAAAAAACTTTCTCCATAAGCAACGGAAAGGTGCGTTATGATGCAAAAACCACCAATTGTTTTACTTCAATTCTGGTAACTTCTCTTGTACTGAAAAAAGGTCCTTGCAAATCTCAACGTTAACAAGTCATCTGGGTCGGATGGCATTCCAGTACTTGTCCTGAAGCAGTGCTCTTCGACGCTTGCTCGTCCATTAGCTCAACTTTTCAGTACATCATATCGTCTTCTGTTGTAAGGTTGCTAATGTAACGTCAATACCTTGAACTACCGCCCAATGATTAGTTCCGCACTCTCTAAAGTTTTGGAGAGTGTTGTTACGTTTTAACCTTTTTAAAACGTTTGAGTTCGTTTAAATTGCGTTGAAATATAATTAAAACCACTTTGTTGTTGTTTACAGTTTTTATTTCTTCACTTATCTTTTATACAGCTTAACTTAATACAACAACTAAATATTCGTTTATAAAACACTTTTATTTACGCCAAAAAATGACTTTACTTTATGACAGCCAAACGATAACTACTTCACTAACGCATAAGGCGTCGCCTTTTGTATACAAATGACATTACTTCCGAATGCTCTTGTTCTTGCTACAACACAAAGATGGTCGAATTGACAGTGCTGTCAAATTCACAAATAAGTACGGCCTTGACAGGGTGACACCAAATATATCAAAGTCCCACAATACAGTTTTAAAGGCGCTGATGTGGTTTATTTTCTTTTTTAGGCATTTTTATTTTCGTAACAAGAGCTCAACGGTTTGCTAAGCGATCGTGAGTACGGGCCTCTCCACTGATGATCCACTGGCGTTCCTCTAAAAGAAATGGAACGGGTCTATTCATGGTTTTGGTGAGAGTAAGGTTACTGTTGTGGATATCTGAGGCCGTACTCGGGGGTATCGTAAAGCTCTGTTCTTTCTCTTAATCTTTTTCTAATATTTCTTAACCACTTACTTCTTCTCACTTCCAATCCTATCTACTCTTTCGCAAATGGGTCGAGTCTCTTGGAGATTGGAGCGAAAAAGATGAATATGAACCACAGACACACAAGTGACCTGGTGAAAATATCCGAGTGGGATCGTGTGAGCAGAGCCCATTTTAATGCACGCAAGACCTAATATTGCTTATTAACGCACAAACATGGTGGAGGAGATATTGGGAAGTTAAATTCTCTTGATCATTTGGGCATGAGAATTCACGGCGATGATAACATATATCAAGAGTCGAAAGAAGCATTCAAGTGCCTCGGTTTTTTAAGATGGTGCAAGTAATACTTCACTCCATCTGATCTCCTTAATAACTACAAGACCTATATCCGACCCAAAATAGAATATAACTGTCATGTATGGGCCGGTACTTTAAAGTCTATTTTGAAGCTCCCCGACCGAGTACAGGAGAGGGCGAAGATACATTGGAGCATCGTCGCAATATAGCGTGTGTTTTGTTGTTCTATTGATACTATAACGGATTGTGTTCTGACGAAATTGAGGGATTAATTCCTAATAATCATATATTCTTACGCAGTATTCGTATTTCTCGTAGAGCGCATTCCTTTGTAATTGATTGTTCAGTGAATCGCACAATGCATTATAAGGAGAATTCGTTCTTTGGTCGCACTGTTCTTTTGTAGATCATTCTTCTACCGAAATTCCTCCCTGCCACTTACGATATGAGTAAATTTAAATCGAACGTACATAAACACTACTCCCTCTATCCTCCTTTCCACAACTTATGTTTCTAGCACTAGCATAATGCATTGCATTAGTAGGAGCTACCCCTTGGTTCTGGTCTTATAAAAAAAAAACTTTAGTGTGCAAAGTCTTGGTATTCGAGCTCTACTATCGTAATTCGTTATTGGTTTTCATTTCATGCAACAAATGTGCCTTATGTCATGTTCACACGACAATTTGTCTTCGTAATTCGTTCTCTCATTCAAATTTCAATTCGCTATTATCATTCGAATTACATAATTTCCCACTCAAAATTAAAAGTAGAATTTTTTTTTAATTATGACAATTTAAAAAAATTTGCTACTAACGTCAGGTATTTGTTTAATTTATCTGACAAACTCAAATAACGCGAAAAATAACTGGTGTTTTCCTATTTATAACAAAAACTTAAACGGGCAAAAGTGGACCATTTTGACAAAATTGAAAAAACTTCGGTTTAACTTGATATTAGAAAAAGTATTTTTTCTAGGTAGTTTTGGCAAAAGAGCAGGTTGACTTTTACAGATTTTGTAGGATTTAAAGCATTTCTTTAATAACAAGAGAGATACAAATCCAAAAACTCTTCCTTAGTCGATCGATGTAATTAAACATGGATCTGGAACTTTTGTTAAGGATGACAAATATTAGCACCCACTACATATGCTCGTATAGGGTATAAAAACACATTTTATACAGAAAATATTTAAAATTCTGACAATTATGTAACAATTAAGAAAATAAAAATTAAAAAAAAACAAACAAACAAACAGCAAACAAAGCAACTGATTTTGTCTTAATAATAGTTGTCTTTGTTGCTTGTAAGCAACATTTTTCTTCAATTTTTCTTTTCCTTTGTTTGTTCTTGTGGGGTAATTTTTGGTTTCTTTATAAAAAATGTTAAAAAAAAACGACAAAAGAATTGTCGCATCACAACATGGCAATGACAGCAACAAATGAATAGACAATAAGTGACTAGACGAGTAGTGAGTCAGTTGAATGTACTGTAATTACTACAACTTTTGCTTTGATCAAGTTGGTTGACAGTTTGGCTGGCTATTGCCAACAGATTTTCCCGTACATACACGTTGATAATGTCAACGTACAACATGTTACCAAAAAAGTAAGAAAAAAAACAATGACTTTGGTTTTTTGTTTTTTTTAGCGCTTATTAAAGTGTAACTTATGTTACGGGTTAGGGAACTGGTCATACATGCATACGTATACGTCGTATATGTGTTATATTCGATTGGCATGTGTAACAATAATACTTTTGAACTGATATTCGTTTAGTGTTTTTAACAAAGCAAAGACAGTCATATTTAAAAAACGTTGTTCCGTGCTTGATGGTGCTGTTTTGTTTAGTGTCTTGATTAAAGATTAAAAAAAATTCTTGCAAAATAACACCGGGTTTTTGCTAGATGCGATCGTTTTTGCTTCAAATTAATATTAAATCCGTTCGAAAGCTCTTAATAGTAGTAGCTTGTAATTGGTTTTAAGCGTTATAAACAGAGCGAGTCATAAGTGATGACCTTGTTGGCCGACAAACCTGTCCTAACCTATTTGGGTGCACGTTGAACCGAAGAGACCCACTTTTTCGATTTCTCTTTGACCTATGGCGGATCTTTATATTCTCTAAAGAAAAAATTGACCAAACATTTGATATATGTTGACCACGGCCGAAATTTACTGCGTACGGAAGTATCACTTGTGTAGACCCTCAGTTGACCACATCAGATTGTGGCAGCGAATAAAGCCTGTAGTTTGGTAAGAGAAGAAATACCCCTTATTTCTTCTCTTACCAAATCACCACACTATAAGGGGCATTTCTTCTCTTACCAAATCACCACACTATTCCCCAGTAAATCCATTCTTTGGATCGACATGGCTAGGCACTCACAAAGTATGTGCTTAGATGACTCGGTATGAATCTTGCAAAACCGATCATCCCCAATGTTTCTCAAAATACACAGGTGGCATCTCAGACCACACTGCTCGTGAAGAGATCAGTTAGTATCCTCAGCTCGCTCTTATAGAGCAGCAATAGCCTTCTGGATCTACCGGGAGAAAACGAAATAAATCTCCTTGCCTGTCTCATACCGAAGGAACTCTTCAAAAACAGGAGGAATTTCCACCCAAAAAAAGTCAATCCTCCTCCTTGTATAGCTGACAGGTACACCGAAAAATACCTCAAGTCTAATAAAAACCTCGCAAGCTCCTCTGCTGGCTAAACGGGTAGTTTTTTCGCTCCCAGGATGGCCCCCATGACCAGAAACTCAATATAAAGTAACCCTGTAATGAACTCCAAGTTCATAGCAACCCTCAACTTTACCTCACGGTATGACAAAACCCCCAAGGTTGAGTGACTATCTGGCATCATATAAAAACTCAAATCCTTTGTTTTTTTCCTCATGCACTCCCTAAGAAGTGAAGATGGCTTAAACCTCTGCCTGGAAAATCGTAGTGTAGTTGCCCATAGGCAAAGCTTTTTGGGAATTGGAACCAACCACACCGGATGCAGTCTCACCGCCAGTTTATTTCTACCCATCGGTCTCTGAAATTACACCACCATGATTTGTCCAACCATAATTTTTTTTCGGGTATTAGTACTTCGAAGTTATTACACAGCATCAAAGTGGGCGGCATATAGTCGTTTATCCCAACGAGTGGATCGCTATCAAATTGGCGTAATTTCTTCATGTACTCCACTATGTCATTAGCTTTTCAACTGAAGATATCAGGTAGTCTAACAGCATTTTTAAGTCCCTACTCCGTTGTAGTTTGTTTAAATTTTTTCCTTTTTCCTTTTCTTTTCCTTTAATTAAATGAAATTTAAAAAGTTGATTTTAAATTAAGAGCATCGACTTTAAGTATGAATTTGAATATGAATATTTGCTTTAAAATTATTTCTATAAGACATGCAAAACTGCCATAACAAAGTTTTAAAATTAAAATCATAAATTGCTTTAATTCAGGCAATATTTCTCCTCAAACTCTTCAATTTGCAAAAATCAAGTTCTTTAACTAGACTCGTCTTAATGCCAAAGACATGACATGATATTAATAAACAATAACATAAAAACACACATGTTTTATTCCCCATTCACCTCAAAATCTTTCCCCTAACACCCTTTTGCCTTAAATAAACTTGGAAATGTTCATGAAATAATGCACTTTTCACCAGAGGCATGAATGAATGAATGAAAATCAACCCTTAAGGAATGTGAATGACAGACGACAGACACAATGAAATACAAAGGCAACTGTTTGCTTGCTAAACTTTCGGGTTTGTTTGTATCGATTATTTTGTTTTGTTTTTGTTTAATTTTGTTTTTCCTTTTTTCTCTGTTTATTATCCTGTTAGCCATTAAAATGGGTGTGGAGCCCTCTTGATTCGGGATATTGTTTGTTTTTGTCTTTTGCAATAGCGTTGGTGGTGGTTTTTTTTTATTCGGAAGTAATCACATGTTTTTTATAAGTAACCGGCCGGCCGGCTTTTTTCAATTGTTGTTTTTGTTGTTGATTTTGCACACTTGTGTTTGAACACGAACATGTGTTATTGTAGGCCGGTTGTAGACTTTATTGTTCCAAATCTACAAAAACATATGGTTTGAGTTCTAATTAAGGGTTATTTTTAATAAAGAGAGAATACGAAAGACAACAAGAGCAAGAGAGAATCGTGATACTTTTTTTCGTGTGGAACTTGTGTGCTTAGCCTGGAAAAGAAATTTATAAAAAAAATATTTCTGAAAGGTAACAAGGTGTTTCATAAAATATTTAAATATGTTTTAAGAGTCAAAAAAGCAGTTTTTTTGTTAAGATTTTGAGTCTGTTTGGTTGCTCTGTCACTCTTTATATTTTAATAAGCAATGAAGCTTTTTATTGCTCAACTTATTCGCCCTTAGACTTTTTTATGGCCTTTTAACAATGAAATTATTTTAATTTAATGATGTTCTTTTTGTTTGATGCAACCAATCAATCACTTAGTCCTTTGTCCAATCTGAAAATCTATATGTGCTGGATGGACCAGCAGTTCGTATCAAAATGTATAAGATTTGTTTGCACCCGTGTATTGTTAAAACCAAAGCTTTTTCTTCGGTAAAAAAGGTGATTTTTGCTTCAAATCCAAAATTCCATCTTAGGCTTCTTTAGTCCACATTGATGTATTGTGATGGATTTATGTTTCGTTCACTGTTACAAAACGGCATAAAAACTTGTCGGATTCCGACTGAAAACTTTAACACACTTTTTTAAAATGATCCCGCGATTGCACTTACGGTCAAGTGTGATGAGCGTATACATTTTTCATACTCATCTGGTTCATCCAGAAAGTGATGCTCCCACCTCAGTCTTCTTATGCACTTTCATCTTCTGTGACTGTTAGCCTTAATGATCGGTCGGCTTAACGTGTTTTGGTAGGATTAATACGGAACTCAGTAATGACATTTAAACTATTAAAATTAATAGTGCATTGCAGTTTACCTCTAGAAAGTTCTGTTTCATTTTAGGTCTTGTAAATATTAAGCAAATCGGATGGGGTAATATTTTGTGAACCGTCTTAAAAAACCCAGACACGTAAATATTTCCTTCGACAATCGAAATATGTGATCTTTCCAACGGGTGAATTCTTATGCTGCTCACGACATCAAGACCATTCGCCTCCAATTAATTTGCATTATCCATTGAAACACATGTCTCGAGACTGTTATTGTCACCAGGCCTGTATGTCAAAAACAATCTGGCCTACGATCAAAAGAATATGAATGATATAGTGCGATTTCTAAGAATGCTCGATATAAATCGAGAGAGGTGACTGCCAACACCAAAAACAATAAGTTTGGATATGAATGCCTCGTACCAAAATCTGTCATACGCCTTCAAAACAGCCAGTGGTACAAGTTTACTATCACGAAATCCATGAAGGGTCTTATTCTACATCTCTTTACCGGCTCTCTTTAGCGGCTTATACGGAAAAGATGGTGATTGATCATACTCTCCACAACTGTAGAGAGTGCAACTAACAAACAGTTATTGAGCAGTACATTTCACGGTTACTATCTTCACCCTTTTTAGGGATTGGCATTACATTGATAGCCTTACAGCAAGGTGAAAAATACTGGCACGATTAGACACACTGAAAAGGTTCGCCAATGGCCGTACAAGCTTCGAAGTGCACTGCCTCAGAACCAGCGATGGAATGCCAGCCGGTCCAAAAGACACATATTTAAGTTGATTATACTAAGCATAGTCACTTCGAGAGGGGGTTGGACGCTCTCCGGCAAGTTTGTATTACTTGCAAACATTTCAGTAAAAAACTAAAAAACCTTTTCAAGCAGGTTTGTAAATGCATGGTCATTCTTTGTAAGGACTGAAACCGACCTAGCGCTGTTTTTAGGCATTGTAATGAATGATCAAAAGTTCTTGCTTCCGCGAGGAAAAGAAAGAGCTTAAGCATGAAGTCGTTATTCGTAAAGAGCCTGTTTGATAACATCTATTAATACGCCAATTTCTGAATACTTATTCTCCGGATCTGATTGCCAGTTTGCACGTCAAATAAAACTAAGATTTATTTCTTTTTCAGCCTTCCTATTATGTTTACAATCATTTTAGTCCTGGAGGAAAACCCTACCATCCTATGATATACAAAAACCGACACTCTAATGAAACTTTTAAGAAGAAAAATTTCTCGGCTTGTTGCAATCAGCACTGGGCTTTGGCCATTAGAAAATTATGCCAGCCATCTTGGAATAACGAGAAGAACGACAGTGAAAATTCGTTAGCTCATCTGCTGTGTGAATGTACGCACAAGGGACTGTGAAGCAGGCTTAGCATACTGGGCACTTCAAACTTTCGGATTCTCAGCAGCACGGCGGACATTGTTCCAACTAGTACTGTGCAGTATCTGAATATAGCGTGATGGATATAGACGAGTGGGTTGTTCCTCTTATTATGTTTACATGCATTTCAGTCATGGCATCGACATTAAGACGAAGTTTGGGGACTTCCACTATAGCTGTTCTTACGGGAGGTGCAACGCCCTCTTCAAAACTATTACTGTTACCATTTCTAAGAAATAGACAAACAAATATTTACTTTGTATGGGCGTGGCACTGCCCAGTGGGTTATATTATCTATAAATTTCAAACAAACATACGTTCATTTTTATAAAAAACAAACATCTTTACAAGTTACAAATGATTTTTGAAATTTAGGTTTCCCTTTTTTCGCATTTAAGTTTTTTTTTCAATTAAATGTTGCAACAAGTTGTGAAAAACAGCACTTTTTACTTTTTACAAATATTTTATTGTATTTTCCGTCCTAAATCGTTGAAGCTTGAAGTACTAGTTTTTTGTTTTGTTTTTAATATTGTTTTACTATTCAACACTCACTTGCCACAAAAAGTTAATTATGCAACACAACTATTGTTAAATGAAAAGTGAAACAACCGGCAGAAACAACAGCAAAACAAAATAATTTATCGCTAAAAATGCATCTGTTTTTTATTATATTTTGAAAATTAAAAAAAAATTGTCGAGTTAAAAGATGATGATGACGATGATGATATAAAAAGCTTTTACTTCTAAATTTTAAGCCTATTATTGAATTTTAAATGTTTTTTTTTTTACAATTGATATCAAACAAAAAGGCAATTTCTAAACAATTTTTCAAGCGAATAAATAAATTTTATTTTGTGGATCTCTTTTGTCTTATTGTCGTTGTTAAGGAGGCAAAAGTTTAATAAACTTTTCTTTGTGCTACTAAATGTGTTGCAAGTGCATCAGCCTTTTTTTGTCTTTGAAAGATTATGTTGCCATTTTATCTTTGTTCTCCTGGCTATTGTTTTCGACGGATGGCTACATTTAAGTTTTTTCAAACCCTGAAATTATATTCCATCTTAATTCCCCGAAGGCAGCATTGCATTATACGCTGTTTCAAATGATTACTTTGTGTGTGTGGTAAATTCTGTTTAGATGGATAGAGTCGGTTCTTTGTTTTTATACACTAAGAAGGCAACGCAATTTATTTCTTATTGTTACTGAAGTTGCTGCAACATAATATTGATTTCATTTCAAAGAGTATAGACTTGCAAAAGCAATTGACTTCTCTGTGAGCAATTGTTTGCAAAAAAAGAACATCAACGGAGGATAAAGTATTGTTATGAATATAAACAATATCTAAAAAAAGAGATTTACCACATCAGCGTCTTTAAAACTGTATTGTGGGATTTGGGTCTATTGGGTTGTGTCAAGGTGGTTAATGTGTCACCCTGGCAATGCCGTACGTATTTGTGTATTTGGCAGCATTGCCAATTCGACCATCTTTGTGTGTTACATTTGACATTAACTGAAATAATTCGAATGTTGTAGGAAGAACAAGAACATTAGGAAGTATTTTAAATTGTATATAAAAGGCGGCGCCTTATACATTAGTTAGTTCAGTTATCGTTTTGCAGTCATAGAGTAAAGTCGTGTTTAGGCGTAAATAAAATAGTTGTGTAAACAGATATTAAGTGCAAGATAAATAAGTTGGAGACTGTATAGTTATAATTGTATACTGTAAAGTGAGGAAATAAAAACTGTAAAACAACAACAACGTGGTGTTTATTTTATTTTGAACAATTAAAAAGAACTCAAACATTATAAAAAAGTTGAAAACTGTAAAACAACAAAAATGTGGTGTTTATTTTATTTTGACGCAATTAAAAAGAACTCAAACATTTTAAAAAGGTTAAAACGTAACAAAATTTAAAAAAAATTATTTATTTAAAAAAATTAAAATTTAAATAAAAAAATTATTTAATTTATATTCTTGCTGAGCTTAAAAATTAAATAATTTTTTGGATTTTTAATACCAAGTGAATTTTATAACGCTTAATATAAAAATTAGCGTGTGGTAGACTATGTAAACTCATTGGTATAGTATAACAATATCTTATTGGCCTATCATCAGCTCCGAAACTCGAAGTTAGCTACTAGCCAATATGATTTTGCCGATTTATGTATGTATTACCGACTTCGTGGGCTTTTATTTAAGACAACAAATTGCTTGTTATCACGCTTCGGTAATGCTCGTTATCGATGTTCAAGTTCTTTACGGCAGTAGTTTTAAACACACGGTAGTGGAATATAGTTTCCCTTTTCGTCGTCTGTTAGAAAAATTTCTCATAGCGTAAATACTCATAACCAGCAGTGCTATGAGGTGATATCGCTGTTGAAAATTTTCAGGTGATATGGCCTGAGATTGAACCGAAGATTTCTTGGTTGGTAGGCTGGCGCCTTACCTACCATACCACAGCGGCACACAACTATGACAGTATGTATTATAAGGACTGTTCATCCTGTTCGCCTGCTCGCAAAAATCAGTTATTACCGCTATCATCTTGCCAGCATGCTAACGTTTCACACTTAACAGAGTTCAGGTTCTTTCTAAAGCGTATTTTGATCAAAGTGATCTGCTGATCTTGCAGTTTGTCTGATCAATCTATTTTCGACCCGCCGTTCGATAGTACTCTGTGGAAAAGTAGTAAAGCTACTACTGCTCTGCTCCACCAGTTTAGAGGCAATCACAGCTGAGTTCAGTGGACGGACTGAAGCTTGTATATCCGAGAGGCTTACAGACCTCCCCTATTGTCAACAATTCCGCTTGCAAGACACTAGAAGTATCGGGAAGATGCATAGGTTTTTGAATCCAAAGCCTGTGATACTGGATACTCTTTCCAGCATCACAGTCTATTTTCGAACTATCCGCGTAGACCGTGATATTAAGGCTGTCCAGCAAATGACCTCAACACTTCATTTCTCCCTCGTGGGAAAAGGAACGAACGTCACCGTCGGTATAGTTTAATCATTTCCACCAGTGTATTGAGTTCGTCGTAGCACTAGACTAACATGACCGTAAGGTGAAGTCCTACAGTGATCCTCCTCGTTCAATCCTACGGTACTCATTGCCGCCATCTTTTTTATATAAAGATCAATTAGGTAAGTACATTAAGAGCCTTTCTTTCTAGGGCACTTACCGTCATCGCATTTACAGTTTTCTGTATCATGTTGAGTAGTTTGATGTTATATTCCCTCTGCAAGATCCTCCACCAAACTACCGAAACTTACTATAGAATTGGACGTATAACCGCTCTATAAAGCTAAAGTGCACATTTTACTTGAAGTCTCAATTTGTTACCCAGCATTTGTCTGCAGGCATGCAGAGCACATTCCGTTTTTTTTTCACCCGCTTCTCCAAGCTAAGTTTCCAGTTTTGTTTACTATCAAGGACTATGCCCAAATACCTTGCAATGGACGAAAGAGTCTAAGTCTGACCATTAATGGTAAATCGAATGTGGTTATCTTTTACCTGATGGTGAATAGCATGAGTTCTGTTTTACCACTGCTTGTCTGAGATCTCCTAATGCCCCTTGAACGATTCCACAGTCCTGATACCATTATCACCGTACCATAAGCATACGACACTACCTTTACAAAGCGTCTATACAGTTCATTCAGAATTCCACTCACAATATATAGTTAAAAAAATGAAAACAGCAAAGCGGATACTGTTCGAACAGGATTTAATGATTCTGGTTTCCAACATGGAGATTATCAAACTATTAATGTGTCCAGCCCCAGATCCACCAACGACTGTTGAATAGCCCCGATACTGGCGTTTTTATATGCGCCAGCGATTATGAAGCTAGTGGCACTTCGACTATTTTCTCTGGTATCGTGGACTTTGGTTTTCAATCGGTAATTTTTAATTGGACTATAGATAACTATAGAGATAAACCCTAAAGTTACGCAAGAAGGTAAGTGGAATCTTGCGTAACTTGTACAAATTTAATAAGAATCGTCAATAGTAGGTCCCAGTTCCTATTCAAATTTTCAAAAAAAAAAAGCCAGTAATTTCTTGAAACCAGCCGAAAGTCGAATTAAAACTAAATTTAGCCCAAATAGTTGTTCACAATATTTTATCTTATTTTTGGTTTTAGTGAAAAATCCATGCATTATTCTTTTATAAAAACTGAAATGGCAAATGTTTGTCGTACATACTTGTTTATGAGCACTTTATGAAAAAAAACCAACATCAATTCAAATTATTAACTCTTTGCAATTTAAAAAGACATTTATTAACGATTTGACACTGACATTTTGAACAAGTATTTCTATTTATATAAATTAAAAAAAGCACAATTTTTTGTTTCCATTTTTTATATTATGAAGGTAGAAAAAAATATTGAAAAATATTTTTATTTTACAAAATGTTTGGGTCAGAAAAAAAGTAATTTCGTTTAATTTTTGTACTTCAAACAACTATAGAAAGTGGATTTTATATTGTATTTGTACGGGTACAAAACTCCTACTTCTAAGCAATTTAAAAATAATCTGAGTAGGCAGTAGACGGGTCTGTTTGCAACAGACTTAGCAGAGACAGCGGAATGGATTCTAAAACCAAGTTAACATAATCTATGTATTTTTTTATAAATACTTTTTGGGTATTAAGTTTAAACATAATTTAAGACCGCTTGGTTTAATATTTAAAGCAATCACATCAAGCATTTATTTAATATCAAGTTTATTAGTTTTTATTGATTCATGTTACAATTTGCAATTCTATAATATAATACATACAAGTACTAGGGAGTTCGATTATTCGATTTTTTTCCAAAAACCAGTTTTCGAATAATTCGAAAAGTATCAATTTTAAAAAATCGGTTCTCGGTTAATAATTATTCAAATAAGCGGTTAATCGGTTCTTTTATTTAAATAAAATTGTTTTTAAATTCTTGAATCACAGAGCTGCACCACGTCGTTTTAAAAATAAGCAGATGCTGACGGAGAGTTAAAAATTAAAGTGGTAATCAATACTAACAATGGGGGTGGCGTGGCGTAGTGGTTAGAGCGCACGCATAACAACACAAACGACCCAGGTTCGAGCCCCAGCAGAAGACTCAATGAAGAAAAAATTTAATTGTGTTTTAGAATGTTTAACAAAGGCTTTAACTTCCCTCGAGACAACTCCATCTAAAAATAAAAAATAAAGGAAAAAATCACCCCTAACCTTCCCGCATACCACTGGCGATGATGACAAACATCAGACGAATGATCAGGAAAAACACGCCACCTACTGGGAAAAAACTACAAAAGTAAAGATCACCACCGATTAGCAAGGATCTTCACCACTACAAAAAAATCATATGGAGGAAGCTACAGCAGATTAATCATCTACTTAGCTTGAATATATCAAATTGATTAAAGAAACTGAAACAAAGCAATAGATGCTTTGTGGGAAGCCAATATGCTCCCTAGAGGAGTGACGGAGAAAATAAATACTTACAATAATTCTATCAAATCTTATAAAAATTATGACAAAACCGTGTGCGAAGGACATAAAAAACAAAGTTTTCTAAACAAAGTACTGAAAGTTGCTTAAGTTTCGAAAAGCTACTCAAGGAGCTAATTTTGTTTTTGTTGTTGTATTACTTGGTAGAGAGTAGAATTAGAAGTTTGTTATTACAGTTATAATTTAGGTGCCTAAGATTAGAAAAATTAAATGTTTTACTTTGAATAAATCTATTAGTAATATACGAGCCCTTAATTGTCTTGACAAAAAAGTTACTTATGTTTCATATAGCACTGTGTGTAAATTCATGCACCATGTATTTAATAGTATGTGTGTTACTGTGGTATGTTAGGTAAGACACCCAACTTCCAAGCAAGAAGTCGTCGGTTCAATCCCAGGCCACACCATCTGAACATTTTTAACAGCGATTTTACCGCACAATATTAGCAACTGGTTATGTGTATTTAAGCTGTGAGAAACTTCACCAACTTCACTCCGAGTCGGCGTTTGTGGGTCGCTTTCACTAAGCCTTGATGATTGTTCTCCATATATAAAAATCAATAGTTATTTATAGAAGATGAGAGAAAACTATTGTTGCTCAAGTGTGTATACCTTGGCTTTCACGTCCTTTGTGAGACATTCAAGGTTGCCATATATACAAAAATAATAACTTGATTTACACAAATACTTAAACTATGAGCATATTTGCAATAAAAAAATATATACAAACTTATACGAATAAACGTGTTAAATCAACCGTTTATTCAGTATTTGAAAAATGAAGATTTTGCACAAATCGTATTCGGAAAAACCAAAAAAAAAAAAAAAAAAAAAAAAACGGTTAAAACCGGTCAAATAATAACCGTCCGATCTCCCTTATACATACACTTGTGTTTTATCAAACTTAAACCAACAAGTGAACAAGTTATTTAAAAAATATAATTTTAGCTTTGTGCGGTGTGCAACACGTGAATATAAAAAAGACTAAGATTATACATACCACTGTGCAGAGTTGCATTAAAGTGCAATTTCAATGGCACTGTTGCATTTTATTTTACTTTGTGTTACAAAACAATGTTACACGGCGTAACAATTAACAATCCCCGTGGATACGTTGATAACATTTATTTTATTTAATTTTGATTAGCTCTGAGATCTCAAAAAAAGTCGTATTACTCTGCTTTGGGTTCCTGAACATTGTGATGGGAGAAATTAGGCGATATGCACTGGTCCTTACTCCGGCTTAGGAGGTCAAGTTATGTTTATGGCTCTTGTTTTTGAGAAAGATGTAATGTAGATGGAGGGAAATGTTTACGTGTATCGACACTCATTTGCTGTGTGAATGTCTGGTTCTGTACAGGACAAGGCTTAGCATACGTGGCGCTCAGACTTTGCGGACCGGACATAGTCTCAACTAGGATTGTGCTGGACATATAGACCAGCAGATTTTTTCCCTTTTTCTCATCATCTGCTAATACTAGATCAACGTTTATTGTGGCACTTCCTTACCTCAGTATCCGTTTTTTTAAGGGTACGAGTTATTGGTATCAAAACGGCACAATGGTGTCTTATAACCAGGGTTGGCAACTCACTGGGAGGCCAAATTAAACCCACCAGGGTTTTATTGGGTATTATATTTAAAAAAAAAGCCAGGTGGGTTTTTTATTTAATTTTTTATTTTTATTTTTTTATTTTGTCGTAGTTTATTTACAACTTACGCATTGGGAGTACATATAAATTTGGTTCGTTATTTTGAGCTCAAATTTGATAACGAATTAACAAATTTATCAAAATAAATTTAAATTTATCATTAAATTTATCAAAATATTTTTGCCACCTCTGATCCAACTTCCAAATGCCGTTTCTGAAGAACTTCTTGTCTGTTGAGGCGATCCAACTTTAAAGCCTATGTAATATTTCTTGAAAAGAAGTGAATCGGTGACATGCTTAATGATATTGTATCCGTCGAAACAGCTAATAGTCAGAGGATCTAAAGTTCGGAGAATATGGCTGGTGTGGTATTTCAGCGTTTTTGACAATCGTTTGACAGCTTTTGTGACATGAGGTCGAGCGTTGTCATGCAAACGAATAACTTAATCACGTCTGTCATAGTTTAAATGAAGTAAATACAGTCTGCTTTAGCAGCCCATACTACATAACGCTTCTTTGATCCGACCAAGAGTGCAATTTTGCATTATAACTACTAAAAGAAAGTAATTTTACTAACAAATAAAAAATATTGTCGAATTGAACGAAATTAGGAAGCAGTTATAAAACCCAAATAATCCAATCAATAAACCCAATTAAACCCGTTGGTTAGGGTCTTTAAAAAACCCCGGGTTTTTGTCAGACCTGTATATAACCCTCTGTTTTATCGGGGCCACACATGTTTACATACAAATTTTATCATTGAAATGTTTCTTTTTAAACTAACGATACTTTTTCTTTTACTTCACCCACAATGATTATTCATCTTTTACCTTCTAAGAGTTCTATAAATGTTATCCCCTGATTCAGGAGCTGTTGTTGTTGTAACCACTCTGCTGTTGTTGGAAGGTCCTCTCTGTGACAGAAACTTCCGCTTGGTATAGCTGTCGCTGAGTTCCGGAGAGTAGATCCCATTGTCGTGGGTTTAATTGAAGTCAGTTCTTTGTAGATTTAAGTCAGTTTTTTTGTAGATTAGATTTATAATCTACATTTATTTACATTTACATTTTTAAAGTATTGATTAGAAATACCACGCCCACATTTCAAAATATGCCTTAACTGAAGCTGCTTAACTAAACTTTTTATGATTTCAATATTCTAGTTTGATAAATACTCCGAAAACAGCAATAATTAAAATTTTTTATAATAAAATATCATACTGCCACGCCCACAACTCTAGAAACTATTAAATTTATTTTGTCTAATTTTAATTCAAATACAACATATTCCCTAAAAATACGTTTTCATCTGTTGGAAGTTTTTAATGTAAATGCCTAATAAAACCACCATCATCGTCATCATTATGAACAACGTGGCAGTGAATACAAGTGAAGTTTAGGTCAGGGTGAGTTTTAAAATGAATAATAGTGAAAAATTCAATACATTTTTTTATGTTATTTTTGTTTAAGCCAAGTTTAATACTTAATTTATACATTTATTTTGCATGCATTACAATTGCTTTGAAATAAATAGTTGTACGTCATCATTAGATTTGCAATTGAATACGAAACGAATTGCTATTATCGCGTATGTAGATGGTTTCTAAACCATTTACCACACCAGACCACGTACGTTATAAATATTTTACACTTCGTTTTTTTTTTTCATTCAATTCAGTAGCAAAAAATTAATCATTTGATTTTTTTGCAAACCATTCTCATCATTTTTACCATTTGTGAAGAAGAAAAAAACACTTTTCAAATTTTTTAATTGAATAGGCTTCTCTCTTCACCATCATCGTCGACCACAATGGTTGGCGTTGTAGTTGCAACTGGTTTTTGTTGCTTCGCAATTGTAAAAGTTATAAATTTTGTATTTGAATATAGCAGCCAGTAGTCGTAGTACAATTTAATACAATAAACCACAGATTGACAAGAAATTGACAGAAATTGTGATCGATATTTATACCCTTCAATTCCAATCATAATAATGTGTATTAGTTAGCAGTATAGAATGGCATTACATGTTTTTTATTTTGTTTTTTGCCAACTATAACCTTTGGTTTAAGCCATGATTTATTTTTGTTCTTATATAACAGCTGTTAATAACAATTATTATCTAGAAAAAAAAATGGTTTTTTACATTTCAAATAAAAAAAATTAATTTAACACGTGCTCATCTCTTCTCATTGTAATTTATTCCTTCTTCACTTCATTTACCTCTTTTGAACAGCCATCATTGAAATTATCAATTACCAATTCGCAAATAGAGAAGTAGAAAAAACAAGAAATTGACATTTGCTTGATGACGCAACAACGCTTTTTCTTAAGATTTGTTTTAATTGGATTTAATGGCTGGTAATGTTTGTACAGGTTTGTTTATGGTCATATCATAAAAATAATAAAATTATTGTATAAGGGAAAAAGTAATTTCGCTATGTGATTTATGTATATTAAGTTATACAAGCGTTTTTAAAAATTTTTTGTTACTTAAGTTTTTTTTTTTTTTTTGGGTGGCTGCTTAATAATTCCAAACTTGGCCAAATGATTTTCATCGATTCTTCGTCTAACAGCCTAGTAAATTGTAATTAGACTATGCAATGTGCCTGCTATACAGTGGATATTACATTAAAACTTTCCAGCCAGATGCAGTTAATTTTTGCTGGGTTATTAAATATGCGTATTTGGTTTGGCATTGATATGATGGAAGACACCTTTTTCTGTTTATAGCTTTTTCTTTTTCTTGATTAACTTTTTTCAACAGTGAGCAGTAGAAATCATAATAGATCGTTTCGCTGGATTGTAGCAGTTCATATTGGATAATTTTTTTTCAATTCAACCAAATACTCCATATAATCTGTTTGCCGTAATCGCATGTGAAGTGTCAATGGCCTATTTACCATTGCAACCCATTTTTTATTGCACATACTGGTCCGCTTAAAAAAGGTTTAATTTTGTTCCATTTTAGCACTGTTTCAATGGGAGGGTAATTCGGTTCGATTAACTCATCTTGCAATTGATAGCTGTCATGTTTCCGCTATTACCTAAGAACTAGCCAGTTAGAAAATATCATTCGCTTGTTCAGTGACTAGCCAACCAGAGTGAAATACAATATCGAAACTTTTGAAACGGTATCGAGCAAATCATGTTTATTTATCTTATGTATATGGCTTAAGAACTGATTTTGAATAAAAATACTAGGGCACATATAAAGGTCATATCAGTGACGACAACAGACGGAGAATGTTGGATTTTATTACTTCATGTTTCGATATGCCCACTTTAAAAGTAAAATTAATTATATATTTGCTAGAGGACAAGGTATACGAGCTGGGTGTAAAGTATAAAACTCTAACCCGACTTCTACTGATAGAAACATTTTTCTTTTCAGGTAGGTAGGTCATGAAGGCAATACACGGGCACCTCATCCAGACACCACAAAAGCTTCGTGGAAAAGAAAGTAGAAAATAGAAAAAATTGTGGAATTGGGACTATTAACAAAAAAGAAATAGTCAAAAAAAGAAACAAAAGTAGATCCATCTTACATCGGGCGTCATCTGGTTTCGCCAGATAATAACTACTGGCAGACGCAACCTCATTAAGGCCACTAAAAAGCTTTGGCCCAACAGAGCGTGTTTGAGCGTGTATTTTTGAAGTCCAGGATACAGCATACTATGCCATACACCCTGCAGAAATCAGAGACACCTGTTTCCCACAAACTAGATCTTGCCCTCGGAGTCAAATGTCTATGTCTATATTGTTCGTAGATTCTCCATACTTAGATTCATTTCGTCCTCGAGTGGTCAAGTCTAGCCCATAGCAACCTCCACTAAATCGAGGAAGAAACTCATAAGGAGTCTCTCAGATGCGTCCGCCAAGTTTACAGACTTCCGTCGGGTCTTCTCTTGTCACACAGCGTGAGGGCCTTTCCTTCAAATGCAACCAGTCAGTGATTTTATAGAAGCCAGACTTTCCACATATGTAACAAACCTTTTACACTATGCGATGTAATCACGGTTTACCTTTGCCGCTCTAAAGACCGCAAAAACTTCAACCTGGAAGGTGTATCATCGCGTGAACACCTAAATTAAACGCCCCTAGAATAGTAGCATGTTTATACTCCCTCATGTTGGCAAGGCGATCCTCGAATATCATCAAGAAGCTCCTTGCCGCAAGCTTCTTTACTGCCTAGTCTAAAGCAAACAGACCCAGTATAATTTTCAGCAACGTCTGTGGAGTGCTACTGAAGGTATTGTATGTGTGTTTAAAGTCTATAGACGGCTAAACGGCTGAACCGATTTTTGAAATTTTCACTCTATCATTTTCACTGTATCATAGGCTAGATCTTTTTTCGATAGGGTCGGGGGGAGAGTTACCCCCCATACAAACCAAGTATTAATAATCGCATATCTAATTAACTATATCAGATTTTTGGAAAAATGTAAGGCGGTTATAACCGGGGCAGAGGTATACCCCATACACAGCTTATTTTAATTTTCGTATATCTAAAAAACTATTATAACGAGAGTCTTAAAATTTTGTTCTAATCGCTTTTCTATGAAGTTAATTTACTGGAATCTAGGCAGATATAATAGAGAGGTACCCCCATATAAAGCTAATACTTTACACTTATTGCGACTATAGACTTCAAACACACATATTTAGTATACATGTATACATACAAACAAACAGGTATTGATTTTTATATGTGAAGATTTACTTACTTGATCAAAAAATTTCCGGAATAACACACGGAATATAAAAAATGCAAATGTCAAGCTATGACGCTAAGACTTAGCGGTAGGGGTAGCAAAGCACAGCGGACTTAGCTAGTTATTTATAATTATAATTATTAAAATTTGTGTTGTTTTTTATTACTTAATTTCCTAAATCATACACGTTGTTTAATTAAAAATATGTATTTCAACTTATCACCTTCTAATCTTTTTCTATAGTGATTTATGTAATGATATAATAATAATTCCTTAAATAGTAACGCAATAAGAAGAAACGTGGGTCAATAAACATTTTAAAAAGAATTACTAAAACAACAACAACAATAAAACAAAAATTTCATTAAACAAATTAAACACACCTACCCTACCTCCTACTCTAACACATTAATGTAGCCTTTAAACTAAAATAACGCATTGCTTCTATTCACTTTACGCGAGTAGTGATTTTTGACTTGAAACATGTAATGCTTGCCCATATAAAAGTAAAAATCACGATATATTTTCGTATCCAATATTGTCTTCTACTCGTATTCACTATTAAATGTCAGTTTTTAAGTTTTTTGTTTTTCAGTTTTTTGGCAAGCAAAGGAGTGCCATCTTTTTTTTCTTTTTATTTTCTTTGCCACAATCAAAATTATTTCGTTGTAAACTTTGACCCAACATTGGCTAGAGCAGCAAGCATAAGCCAACAACGATTAAAAAACTTAAAAAGCTTAAGTTTAATTGCAATTTCCTTCGTCTCATCATACACAGCAAAAAACAAAAGCATGAAAAGTAAAACTAAAAACGTTTTAATTTGCGAAAATTATCGACATTTCATCAGCGGTAGCGACGGTAACAATAAGTGTTGATTGTTTTGTGGTTGCGCCACACTATATGGTGGAGTCAGTCATCATCATAGTGGTGTTAATGAAAAGAGGCGGCAGTTTCATGCCACGGTTATCGCTATTCCCGGTACACACATGAGTGAATACATAGTTTAGCGTTTGCTGCCTAACATTCACTCAAGCACTCAGTTGTTTACTTATTTATGCTAAAAATATCCTGGAATATGCAGTTGGTTTTTTGCCTCATACATTTGCGCTTCTGTTTATATTATTATTTAAATCAAATCATCTTCTCTTTCCTCCGGGATCAAATGGAAACTATAGAAAATATTAATTTTTTCCATATTACGTTAACTTCAGGTTCAAAATTTATCAACTTAAAATCACGAAGTGCACGAAATGCATTCTGATTTGAACGCCCATTTTCGTAAAAGGCTTCAACAATCTTAATGCGCCGCTCAATTGTGTACCTCTCCATGGTTGAAACAAAGAAATGTCAAATTAAGTTGGACAAAAAACTTAACATTAAGGTGTGACTCACAATTAAAATCGCGCATTATGGTTGGATCACCTCATACACTAGTCGGTGGATAGCTCTAAAATGTAATGTCTCTGGTAATATTAATTGCATCAGGCAGCACTATAGCTTGTTTGAAAGGCAACACTTTAAGCATCACTCTGTAGGAAGACATTATTAATATCGCATTTGTATGTGAAACAGTGAGGGAATATTTGGAACATTACCGTCATATAGAGTAGGCAAATTTGAGGTTAGGAAATAAATTGGTTAAAAAACACAATTTTTTTGGCAAATTCAGTTTAATTCATACCAATACAGAATAGAAATATAAGAATTAGTAATGGAATATGATGTCGTGCAAATGTCCACCTCCAGCTCATTTCACAAAATTTTGAACAACATTTTGCAACAGAGCTTCGCTTATCTCGTCAACGCAACGCCGAATTTCATCTTTCAGAGTGTCCGTTGTTTGTGGTTTGATAACGTAAACCAGATCTTTCAAATGGCCCCAGAAAAAATAATCTAGCGGCGGCCAATTAACATCGGCAAATCGAGAAATTACGCGCCGTCCTGCTGAAATCAAAAGTAACTGATGTCAACCAATAAAAATTGGTTATCTTGGTTTGGTAACGCAGACAATTCACGGTGACAACGTGCTCATTTTCGAAAAATACGGACCGATGATGCCGCCTAACCACAAACCGCACCATACGGTGACTTTCGAGGACTGTTTGTGAATTTTGTGAGTCCCATATGCGACAATGTTGTTTGTTTACATAACCGTCTAATTGAAAATGGGCCTCATCACCAAAGATGATTTTATTGAAAAATATGTTGTTTTCGTTCAGTTTTTCAAACAGCCAATTCACAAACGTGCGACGCAAACAAATGTCGGCTGGCTTTAACTATTGAACGAGTTGAACTTTATAAGCGTGAAGATGATGATCTTTATGCAAAATGTTGCGCAAAGTTCTTCTGATAATGCCCAATTGTTGCGAACGTCGAGGAGTTGATGTTCCAGGCTCATTATCAATGCTTTGCTGTACAGCGGTTATGTTTTGATCTATTGTCAGCAACAATACAGCACAGCGGTCTCAGAAGGAGCCTGATTACGAGGAAAAGCTGCTCGAATTTTACAAAGTGATACAGTAATTGTTTTCAGCATTTTGAAATGATGAGTGCAGCGTTCTAAAGTTAAAATTACCCAATTTTTTACTAAATCAGCTCAGTTAACTAAACAGTTCAATTCTTGACATTTCATCATTTAAATGCCAATTTACTTCCTAACCTCAAATTTGCCCACCCTGTATTTTGCTTTTCTATTTAATGCGCCTCAAGCTGCTTAAAATATTTGTAAAATTTACGGAGACAAAGCTGTAATTAGAAAAACAGCAGCGAGATGGTTTGCTCATTTTCAATCTGATAGCTTTGATGTTAAAGATGCACCCTTGCAGGAACAGTTGAAAAAATCGAAAGCAGTTGTAAACAAATTTGTTACGTAGAAAAAGACAAAAAAAAAACAAACAAAAATTATTGAAAATTAATTTCCGTAAAGTTTTAATTTTCATATTTTTGGTGAAAAGCATCGATTTAATAATTAAATTACACTTAAATATTATCACGTTTTCCACTTTGATGATGAATGGTTATACGAAGAAAAAAGGTGTTTCAGTCTCACATGTGCCTCAATATCGCATGTGTTGATTGGATAATAACACTCGTTAAGAGTGCAAAATCAACAATAATTTGAAAATTACATTTTCAATGAAAAACGTATGTGAGTGCATATTACATACATATTTATACTTGAAAGGCATTGAAGGCGATAATTAAAAGAGCTTTTTTGTTATTGTTTCAGTAATTGTATAAAATATATTTTATTTAAACCATATAATTTAAGCTGAAATTTGCCTAAAATTATAATAATTATTCAAACGTTTCAAAATAAGAAAAAGATAAAATAATAAATAATTGTTTAATTTTGAAAAATAATTTTTAAATAAAATTTAATTTTTGCTTATTTTTCTTTCAAACTTGTGTTCGAAAAATTGAAACACTTTATTCTTATATTTGAAACGAGATTTATGTGCCATATTGATCGATAACCTCTTGCCATTTTTGTGGTAAGGCCATCATTCCATTATTGTGGAACACCATTAAGAGAGTCCTGCAGAGATTGAAACAAATGATAATACCAAGCTCTCTCAGTTTCTGCCAGGTCATCAAATACATCTGTGGTCTGACGTTGTCATGATGCAACCTAACAGCTTTTCTGTCAATCAAGTCTGACCGTTTTAATTGAATTGCTTGCTTCAATCTCACTAATTGTTGACAGTAGAGATCAGGATCAATCGTTTGACCAGATTGTAGAAGCTCATAATGAAAAAATCCTACCAAACACAGGACACTACCTTCTTTGGTGACATGATGTTAAACTTTTCGCACATTACTGTCGTACGTAATCCACATTTTAACGCCCGTAATCATTCCCTTCAGAAATGGTTCGATTTCGTTTCGTTTCCGCAGTGAATCGTTCACATCTTTGTGATGAGGGTGACGGCAAAGATTTTCGCCAAGGGAATGTGTCGAGAATTCATTCCATTCTACGCAGAGTGATCGGAGAACCGTTTTTGGTCCGGGATATCATGTCTTTGGATCAGTGCTTTGGCGGAAGATTTAGGGTTGAATTCCCGGACTGGGTTCTTGGTCTAATTGGGATTTAGTTCGGGGTGAGTTTAATCTGAACTGGTACAATCATGGCTCCAAAATGAATGACTGTGTCGATGCTGGTATTCATCGCTAACCTAGACAGGCTAACACCATAAATATATTCTCTGACAGCCAGGGTGCCTTAAGGGCATTTGGCTCGTATCGTATGACATCTAACTGATTAAATATTGCTACGATACGTTACAAAGGCTTTCGTTTTGGAATAAGATCCAGTTGTTTTGTGTACCTAGACACTGTAGAATAGATGATAACGAAACAGCACCCTATGAGGGTGCTGAACGTTACTACAAATCCTCAATCTAATCAAGGGTTGGAAAATTGTCAGATGCTTGGAACACTGGAATGCTCAAAAGGAACTTCGCCACTATAGGGCGGCTATCAGTCCACAATTTGGGCGTCGCTCTGAGGTTCTCAAGTATGACAGGTCTAACTTGAAACTCCTGACGAAAGACTATTACGGTTGTGGATGTTTGTAGATTGTGTTCACAGGCATCAGAAACGGCTGAACACATGTTGATAGGTTTATATGGAGAAGTTTGGCGAGACATATAGTCTCATTGGTAGTCATATCCACCATTAGGATGGTGTTCAGATTTGCTTAAAAAAAAAAACTGTAGACGAGAAGGGGCGCAATAGATTCTCAGTGTCGCAGTGTTCTGCAACAGTGCCTGTTCAGAGTGATGATAATAATATATTTGGTACAGCTAAACACTAATATTAACGTATCTCAACTAAATTAAGTTTTAAGGTACAAATAATATTGGGTGTTTGAGAAAGTTCGGTTAGAAAACATAAAAAATTTAAATATAGTGCTTATTTTCCACTTCAATTGTTGCACAGGACAATCCGCATGATGGTCAATCGAACGGACACACGATTGCCGTATCAGTAATTTGTGTATTGTGTCAATCCTGTGATCCCAGCTTATGTCTCCCTAAACATTTCCATCTAAACCTATCGAGAGCCCCACAGTCACAGTCTACAAACACCCACTTTTTTTTGGCCCACAAGAAATTCCGTTTCCAAATATAACCCATTCACAAAATTGGTACAAATTTAACTTTAACGTTGTTGGTGAGTGAAAGTCTATTGAAATAGAATTGAAATTTTATAGAAATAAGTCAATATAACTTTTTTGACATTTCAGTTTATGTTAAGATCTATCCCTCAATCCATTGACATAAATGGGTAAAAATTGATGCTCTGATTTAAACAGTTTTATTCTATAAGAAGAAGAAAGAAAGTTAGGACCGGCCATTGCTTAAATCAGGTCCAACAGAAATTTATAAGTTGTTGATGAGGGGAACTAACGTTTGAAAATATCTGATAACTGTTGGATAAACTTTTTTTGTAATCATTTGGAAGAACGTGGCGTTTGCTGTAGTTTTGTTACCACCATATCAAACTCTTTGCCAGAAATTATCGTATGTCACATTTTTAACGAAATAGAGTTTCCGATACAAATGTATTCCAATGGCACAAACGCACCACTTAGTAAAACATTATATCAATATTCGCTATACTTAGGGAGATATTACTGAACTAGTTTTATCGCATGTACCATTGTCGTTTATCTTGTGAACGAAATTATCGTATGTACCATACAAATATTTACTGCAAATAAAATATCGTACGAATAAAAATATGAAATTTTGTTCTGAGTATTTTGAGAGACCAAGCAGAAAGTAGGAAGAAATCAAACTTTTATGTGTTAGTTTCGATGTCCAAAAAATCCTTAACTCGGAAAACATGAAAGACTGTTTTGTACTCGCAAATGTGCATATTATCTTCTTCTTTATTTGTGTATTCGATTTTCGAATGTTAGGGACTAATACAATTTTTTTTTTTTATATAAGACCAGCACCCAGGGGATGGCCCCTACTCATGCAGTGCATTGTGCTGGTACTAGGAAAATAGGTTACTGGAAGGAGGACAGAGGGAGTAGTGTTTATGGACGTTAGATTTAAATTTACCCATGTCGTTAGTGGCAGGAAATACTTTCGCTGGAAGATTATTCCACAACGGAACAATGCGACCAAAGAACGAATTCTCCCTATAATGCGTTGTGCGATTTACTGGACAATCAACTACAAAGGGATGCGCTCTACGAGAAATACGAGTACTACGTAAAAATATATGATTTTTGGGAATTAATTCCTTAATTTCGTTCGAACACATTCCGTTATAGTACCGATAGAACAATGAAACACACGCCACATTGCGACGGTGCTCCAATGAATCGATAGAGTTGGCTACCCTACCGTCATTGATGAGCATCTTCGTCCTCTCCTGTACGCGGTCGAGAAGCTCCAAAATAGACTTTGAAGCACCGGCCCATACATGAGAGTTGTATTCCATTTTGGGACGGATATAGGTCTTGTAAATATTAAGGAGATCAGATGGGGTGAAGTATTTCTTGCACCGTCTCAAAAAACCAAGGCACTTGAATGCTCTTTTCGACACTTGAAATATGTGATCATTCCAACGAACGTCACAGTGAATTCTCATGCCCAGAACATCAAGAGCATCTGATTCCTCAATATCCACATTACCCATTGACACAGATGACAGCACACCACCACGCCTGTGTGTTAAAAAACAACATTGAGTCTTACGTGCATTAAAATCGACCCTGTTCGCACGACCCCACTCGGAGACCTTCAGCAGGTCACTTGTGAGTGTGACGTTCATATTCATCCTTCTTACCCCAACCTCCAAAAGGCTCGGTCTACGGTCAAAGGAATATGAGTGACAAATGTTGCTGTCATCCGCAAAAGAGTAGATAGGATTAGAAGTGAGAAGAAGAAAGTCGTTAAGAAATATTAGAAAAAGAGTAGGAGAAAGAACAGAGCCTTGCGGTACCGCTGAGTTTACTCTGAACTCGTCGGATGAGACCCCATCTATAACCACTCTTATAGAGCGATCTCTGAGAAAGCTCGATATAAATCGAGAGAAGTGACTACCGACACCAAAAGCATTAAGTTTCGAAATGAGAGCCTAGTGCCAAACTCTATCAAACGCCTTTGAGATATCCAGTGCCACAACCTTACTCTCGCCAAAACCATGAATGGACTTGTTCCACTTACATTACATTTTCATAGCCGTCTTAATATTTCAGGAAAGTAATCTCTGTTTTTGACTTCGCTAAAAGATTGCCTGCATTTTGAATTCCAGTACACGTGAGTATGTTATCAAGCCATGTAGTTAGTTTTCTTTCACTAAAAACACTTCTTTCAACAGTTAATCAATAGGAGTCTGCCCCATGTATAATGTTTTCTTTTTTTCATTGTTGGTACAATTCCCTTTCCCGGCTTGTTTAGAGCTTAATATTTACTCAAAGATAGCTTAAATAAAAAATCCAATAGCCTTATTAAATTATCGTAAGTATGTGTTATATTTTATTTAACAAGCACATTTGGAAACTTAACGGGCAAAAATATCGTATGTGCCAAAAAAACAACTTTTATTTCTGAATATAGAAGCTTTTCATAAAAAATATGTTAATTTTATGTTAAAGTATCGGTTATTGTTTCATATTCAATATTTGGTATTGATGTAATCAGCCAAAGCAAAGAAATTTAGTAAAAATGGTTTCCTGTAAAATTTGGTTTTTGTGACATACGATAATTTTGCGCAAGAGAGTCGATATCAAGCAGTGATACTAATATTGGAAAATATATTAAAATAAAATTGTATTGCAACGTTAAAAACAATAAAAAATTGGAATTTCGAAGCTGGTGTAAACATTAAAATTATGTTACAAATATAGCTCAACCACTCAAGCATTTCAATTTCACTCCTCATTGTAGCAAAAATAAATAATTAAAAAACAAAAAGTGTTAAACAAATACGAGTATTATTTCATTATTTTATCATTTCAATTGTTATTTGAATTAAATTCTATTTGAAATGAATAAATGAAAGTTTAGAGTGTTACATACTCATAGTAATTGTTAAACAAATTTTTTTTGTTAAAAGAAATTTTTTTATTCGAGATAAACATTAAATATGTATGTTGACACACTGTGACTATCATTGCCATGTAATAATTGATTCTTAACACTTGTAAAAATACAATTTAAACAGAAGAAAAAATTTGACAAATATTTTGAAAAATTTGACCTAAATTTTCAATTTCTATAGCGCCTAACAGACACAGTAGTAATAAATAGGCAGCAATATAAGTACCCATATAGTTAGTGTTGGTGGTGATAAAATATAGAATTAAAAAAAGCACAAAAAAGTTGCTGCTGCATGTTGTTGTTGCTGCTGCATTTTGTGTAACCGTGTCACGCAGTCGCATTTACATTTTTTGTTTTCTCTGTTACAGTGTTAGTAGTGTGACACTCTAATTCATTGAGTTTTTCTTCCCTCCTTCCTTCTCCACAGTGCAATTCTGCCACCCCATGCAATAAATGCTTACAACAGCGAGACACAGTCACGCTCACTTATTATTATTGCTGTTTTTGTTTCTACTACTGCCGTTATCGACTTTAATGGAAAATTTGTTTCTCGTGGGTCTAAGCGCACTCACTGTGCTTTGACGACAATATTGGCGCGTTGCTGATGGATGAATAATGGCGTTATGCCGCAGAGAATGGAGGGGGTAACAAGTTTTCACTAGTTCAATGCAATTTATTTATTTTTTTCTCTCATTCCTTTTATTTATTATTTATTTGTATTATTTGTTTTATTATTTTATTTTCTATTTTTATTTTCATTTGATATTTATTATTTTGCATAAATATTTGTTGATCGCCCCTACATGGTTGTGGTGGACAGTGTCTGTCTTTGCAAAGCTTAGCTAGCAAATGAAATTTGTATTTAATAATATGTTTTCTTTCATATGCATAATTAATTACAATATTTTATGAGCGTTTCTCCTGAAAAAAAACCTATAGTATGTGACTACAAACATAAAACATACTTATACATACTGACAGTTTTTCACTAAAATAGTGCTAAAACTTTAAATTCATCCCTTTTACCCTATACATGTTTTTTAAAACTAAGTTCTTGTACTATCTTTAAAGTTCTATTACTTAATTACTGACAGTTTTTCTTTTGTATACTGCTTAAAATTTTTGTAAAATATATTTATTGATTTAATAAAATTAACTTCAGATATTATACACTTATATCAGTGTTTTATCAGATCCCTTCAGAAGATAACGGGTCATCCATTTTTTGGTGAAGTAAAGTTAAATAAAACACACATAAAGCTGAAACTTTTATTTCATTATAATGCTTGAACCTTGCTATTATGTACGGAATACAATCTCATTTAAATGACCGCCTCTGTATTGGTTGCACCAAAGGATCCTTTTGAGGTAGTTCTTGACCACTTTTTCACACATTTTGGGTGGTATCTCGGCGTTTACTTAAATAATGTTGGTTTTCAAATCAGGGTTGGCAAAACCCGGGTGTTTTTAAAAAACCCAATTCACCAGTTTTTATTCGGTTTTATAACTGTTCGTTAAATAAGACAATTTTTTGTTTGTTTGTTAGTACAATTACGTTGTCTTAGAATGCATTTATTAAGCAAATTTTGACTCTTGGTGGGATCAATGCGGAATTGTGTACTATAGCTGCTAAAACTCGGTGATCGGAGCAGACTGCAATGAATTCTTTTGAACTGCGCATTATAAGAAAACGACAGGAATATAATGACAGTCATGATTAAGTTATTTTTTTGCATGACAACACTCGACATCACGTTGCAAAAGTTGCGAAACAATTGTTAGAAGTGATCAAATACCCGTATTCTCCGAATACTGCTGTTTGTGATTATTGGCTGTTTTGACGGATATAATATCTTTTGACATGTCACCGAATCACTCTTTTTTTTAAATATGATATCGGCTTGAAATTTGGATCGCCTTAAAAAATGAGAAGTTTTTCGGAGACGGGAATCGAAAATAGACTCAGAGGTGGAGAAAAGCTGTAAGCAGTGATTTGGTAAATTTTTATTTTGAGAGATTTTTTAATTCATTATCTTTTGTGAGCTAAAAAGCAGGCCGTAAATAAAACACCGAACACCTTTAAAATATTTTACCCAATAAAACCGGACTGGATTACCTAATGGATTGTCAACCCTATTTCAAATCTTCCAACGTTAGGGGATTATCCGCACAGACCATATCTAGTAGAGTAGTCGCACAAAAAAGTCTAAAAACGTCAAATAACATGATCTTAGTGGTTGGTCAATACGGCCACGGGAAATTTCTCGCAATAAAGCCAAAATCGTATTGTGAGGCTTGTGGCACCGTCTTGTTGAAACTGCATATCGTTCAGTTCATAATTATCAATTGCAGGCCAACCATCATATGACCACAGCGCTTTAAGGGTTCTTCCAGCGCCATTTTCGAAAAAATACGCTCCAACAGTCACTTTTACTGGATGCAATGCTTTTCCACAATCACTTCTGGATTCTCCAAGCTTCATATGCGGCTAATTTGATTGTTGACGCAACCACCGAGTGAGAAGTAAGCTTAATAATAAGCTTAATCGCAGTGACCACGCTTGAAGCTCCATTTTTGTAATAAGTTTTAACTATTTTAACGAATGCATTACCCTATTCTTCTGAAAAGAACTTTTAATTAAAACCTTCATCATTTATAAATCTCTTGTGTATATATGTATGTATATATACAGTACTACGAGTAATAGAAGGCCCAGTGAACTTGGTTCTGGCTTAACTCTTGGAGATATTGACGTTTCGATTTGAACGATAGCTACTTTGAATCAACGATCATAGTTAACGCTATTTAACAACAGAAGAATTTTAAATGCTGTAATAAAAGATCTAAGACTGGATAGACTGGCTTACGTCGTCATAAAACTTACATGGTCGACGCAATACTCTCCAAATAGTTGTAGAGCAATCTCTCCAACGTTGGTAATTTCCCCACTATCTAGACTTTATAGACTTCGAAAAACCTTTCGACATCCTGCAATACCATGCACTTTGTTATACATGTTAAAGCGCTGAGCAGCAGCCTTAAAGTTATAACTGGTATTCGTCTTCTCTTTATCATCGTTCTCGATATTATCGAATGTAGTGTTACTCAGGCAAACATAGGTTTCAATTTGGGCTCAACCAACAACTCGAGAGCTTGGAATATGTAGCCGATATTTGCCTCTTATCGCACCAAAAGCAGGGTGGTGCGTTGCAACACTCTCGAACAGTGGAAAATTTAAAATACTGGGTGTTGAACTGTAAGATGTATAATCATTTTGCTATCTTGGTAGCATTCTGCGATAAGAAGGAATATTCAACTGATAACCGGTCTTTTGGGATTGTACTTCCTGTATGGAAATCACCTGCTGTCTCAAAACGTGCGAAGATTAACAGTTGTGTCAATTTGCTTCTTCTGTATGCCTACGAATCTTTGAATACGACACCACACGAAATAAATACCATTATTCGTTAACCGTTGCTACGAAAGTTTCTCAGGTTATTTTGACCAAGCATCATATAAAACAGGTTCTCAAACCGATCAACGACCTCTCCATATTGAGATGTTTAACCTCAAATGGTGCTGGATTGGTCGCATCCAGCGCATTTCTCAAGGTGAAAGTGCTAGAGCGGCTATTAATTGGAACCCCTAAGGCAACAACCAATAAATTAGCCGTTCGTGTTACATTTTGTGACATCAATTTGATAAATAGGTCAACCGGAGTGGTCTATGTTGGAGTGAAATAAAACATATTTCATCAAACGGAAAGAGTTTGTTCCTTATAGGAACCACAGGACATAATACTAAAGCAAACAACAGCTTAATATTGGCTACTTTTTGTAAGATAATTACCAGAGTGGTACGAATGGAACTAAAAATGTAGTTTTTTTAACTCTTCAACATGTTAGTATTTTTGCCATGCCATTAAAATCGCATATTTTTATTTTTGACTATTATAGGGCATTTATCAGCAATATAATGCCAAAACCTTTTCATCACTTAAAGCTATTTTTTACGCTCTTAATAATATGTACCATGACTTGATTTTACAATTTGTCTAGGAATGCTTTATTGGCGTATTTTTTGCTGTTTTTATTGCAACTGATACGAGTCTTGAGTCTTAAAATGTAGGCGAAGCAATACATTTAATCACACGCTTATTAAGTGCAACATTTTAAAAGTCATTTATTATGAAATCATTGTAGGCAGTTGCAGTTGTGGTGGTGGTGTTTGCAGGTGAATTTCCTCAATTAATGTTATAAAAAAAATTAAAATTAAAAAAAAAACCAAACGTGAAGGGAATAAAGTGCGTGACATTCTAATGTTCTTGAGAAAAAATTACAGAAATATTTTTTTTTTATTTAAGCTTATTTTACCTTGAATACGTGGTGCTGCTTTATAATAAACCGTTAAAGAGTTTTAAAAATTTCTTTAACATTAAATAATATTTGAAAGGCCATCACGTATAAACATCAGCTATAGGCTAGTAATTCAAGTGTGTTGCTGTAGTGTAAGACACTGCCTGCCTATCAACCAAGAGGTTCTGGGTTCAATCCCAGGCCAGACCTCATAACATTGGTAGCGATTGGTTATGAGTATTACAGCTGTGAAGAACTTCTCTAATTAATACATCTGAAGTTCGGAGCCGGCGCACAGTGTGTCGCCTAGTACAAGCTAGCTGGAAAAAATGATTTGCTGACGTATTTTAATTTTAACACGTTTATTGATAATGTTTATAATAATTTTAACCGTTTTCAGATAATGACAGAAAAACAAAATTAATTACCAAAAAATATATTTTTCATTATTAGATACAGGAAAGAATAAAGAAATTAAATTATTTACAATAATTTGCAGAGAATTAAATAAAAACTTAATTAATAAAATATATGTTTTTTTACTATGAATAACAAAATTAAAATTGGAACTACTCGGCATCAATAAATTCTTCTTCGGAAGCATCGTCTACTCTATAATCGATATTAGAAAAAAATGTATTCTATCAACTCTATTTCTATTGACATAACATGTAAGCCCCAAAACTAAATCTACGACCTCAGGACCGATTGAGCCTGTCCTCTTTCTGGGAATCTACCTGAGACTGTTAATAATAGGATCAGACGTGTTAAGCAGCATGTTAGGTAAGTTTATATTGCAATTATTATTGAGAGCTTCCTCAGAAAGTTGCCTAATTGGCAGAAGAGAAGAGTCTATAATTTCCACCTCATGCATAAGGATCTTGTGTACGGTAGCAGGCATGTAATACCACGAATACAAAAGTAAGTGCAATGACCAGCTCTCAGTTCAGGATTTCTGACAAAGTTACGAGCAGTAATTTCGTCGTTAGTTTTTCTGAACCCTGGTTTTAATTTGTCTACATATAATTCCACTTCTTTGAAGCATTCAAAGCATTCACATTGCTTCGTTGTGGTAGCTAATATGAAGCAGATATTAAAAACAACGAATCCAGGCGTCTAATGTAGACAAACCAATCGTCAGGTTATTTATTTTGGCCAGACATTCCCTTAACTCATTATTTATTAGTGTTAGTGTTGCTCCACAAATGTAGCACTTTTGTGATAAACAAGCTTCAGTGAAAAAATTACAAATTTTACCGTCAATCATAGTCAAAATCAGATAATATTTGACAGACACCATATACGCGGGGTACTATTTTTTATTTCCGGAATAGCAAATAATAACAACTATTTTTAAATGAAAACGGCTTTATTGTTTTTCAAAATTTGCCACTATTTCATTCGTTCAAACCATGTCTCAAAGCAGTTTTTCCATTCCTCTTGAGACAGTTCCAAAACATGTTTTTTGAACCCTACTTCAGCGCTCGTAAATCAGTTTACCTTTGATTTTCGGGAACAAGAAGAAGTCATTGAGTGCCAAATCAGGACTGTACGGAGGATGAGACATTAATTCGATGTTTTGATTTTACGATGATTTTACGAATTTCCGACAAATTGTCGTCTACCACTCAGAATTGACCGTTCTACGTTGCTTAAGCAGAACAATGGCATCATGACCCATTCGGCCAAAGAAACGATCGACCATTTGTTTCGCTGTGCTTTCCACAAACAACTTTTGTTGGATTTAGCCCGCCTTGGAGTACCCATACGGTCGATTGCTGTTTTGTTTCAGGCTCATACGCATATATCCATAATTCGCCACCTGTCACGATTTTATATACGTTTTTTGAAGCACTACGGTCGAACTTTTCAATCATTTCCTTACAGCAATCGACGCGAGCGATTTGAGCGATTGATAAATTATAGGGCATCCAAGAAGAACAAATTTTTTTACAACTAAGTGTTTATGCAAAATCGTAAGTATTTAAATGGAACTAATGTGTAAGAATGCCTCTAACTCACAATATGTCACATGATGATCTTGCTTTATCAGTTCACGCACTGCATCGATGTTTTGTAGGACAACATCGAACTATACGACCACGATTGAATTCACTATACCAGCGACATACTGTGGTTTTTGATGTTGCTTTATTGACATACAAAAAACTGAGTTCATCCACACATTCTTGTTGAGATAATCCAGGTTTTCATTTTTTTCCACATTGATTTTCTTAAGTCACTGTTAACAAAACAAATAGCACTTGTACATCAAAACGTTCTGAATACGTTTATGTTAAAAAATGGCAAACTTTATTATGGTGTTGCCACATTTTAGCTATTGACATTAGTCAAGCAATACTAATGTGATATTAATAATAATATAAATAGTACCCCTTGTAGTCAATATCTTCACATATTGTCTTCAGAACTTCGAGATTGATCCACATCATCAACACGTATACGTTTGGTCTTGAAAGAAACATTTTGTAGATCTATCTTCATTCATCCAAGGCCAGCTAGAGGGAGCTGAAGTAATGTGGATGGTTCTACATCATCGTATAATGCACGGAACATTATATCACCCCCCATGCTTTATTAGACGTTAGAAAGCGTTTCTGATTTCTTCCAGATTGTTTCCACTTTCTCGAAAATTTTGCAGAAAATCTGTACATATCTGCCTTGATCTTCTTTACCGATTGCTCGCCTAACAAACAAAAGACAACAAAATAAATTTCGCAGTATTTTTGTTAGTACTGGAAGTTTTGAGCCATTCATTAAAAATCTCCATTTGAGATACAGTAAAACTGCCTTCTGCTAAAATGAAAATAAGTACTTTAAGGTCAGATTCGGGCAAAAAATTTAAGGTTTATTTTTTACTACACTGATATGTCTTAGGCTTGATACAAAAGTTTGCGCTTAGAAATGGGGAATTTTTTACTTATCGTCTTTTGAATTCCAAGTTTAATAACTTTTTTTTTTTTTTTTGTAAATTACTCAGATTTTCTAAGTAACGAGTTGAACAATATAAAATGTGTATAAAAAAACTACTTTCCCTTAGTTTTTGAACCCATCACTAATTCACCACTTTACCTTATAGAACAACATGTGAGACCTATTTGCAAAATTAGGGCAAATGTATCATATTTTATGTAGTTAATTCGACAATATTTTATTTTTACCCTCATAAATGGTTTGACATATTATTTTTAATGCTATAAACATATTCAAGGTTCCGACCATCGACTATCAAAAATAGAATACAAAAATAGAATACAATAAAATGCATGAAATAGGCGTTTTAAAAATGCAATACATGAAATATAACAATTAAAAACACGAAAAAAAATGTATGTGGCACCACTGAAAGAGAATAATCATATGTCCATTTGTTTACATTTATTTTGTAGCTGTAGTCGTTAAAATAATTAAGTAGCTGGTCACTTGGCTACTTTTGTAGCCAGCGTCTTTTGTAGTCGTGCAGTTGTTGGTCGGTAGCCTTAAATGTGTTTATAGCATGACAAAACATTAGCTGCCATTATCATTACCTAATTATGCTCTGATTAACGGCATTAAACATTTTCAGAATTGTTAATGTTGTTTTTGTCCAACTAGCTTATTCGACATACTGTGCGGCGTTAAAATATAGATCATTTACAATGAGTCAGACAGTAGAATCAGATGTAGCTCATTGATTGAGAGAAGTCCACCTTGTCCTAGTAGGGATGTTAAGGAAATTACATATACATATGTATGTAAATATGAAGTTGCCTTTGTTTCATGCCAGCAGTTTATATACCGTATCGTTTAAGTAAAACATCATTTGCTGAAAATACATTATTGCCCTGAGTTTAAAGTTAAAAATCAAGCAGATTAACTTATTAGTTTTAAATTTTTCTAAAACTTCAAAAAAAATTTCTCAGTTTTTCCAATTTTTCAATTTTAACAATTTCAATTTTGCTCATGTTATCAAAACCACTCTTGTTAGTCCGCCAGCGGATGTGTAACTAATGGATATAGTCTATTATAGATATAAATCTAAATACTACTATAAGTCAAGTACAAACTTGTTAACTTTTTATTTGTTTCGTAAAACTGTAGGAAAAGAAACCCACTTGTTTACTTTCGTTTTTAATTAAGAAAAAAAAAAATGAAACAAAAATCACTGCAATTACGCACTTAAATGAATGGGTGCCAGTTTAAAACTATTCAAGCGTTTTGTTAACCACAAACTTTTTTATTAGTTTTTTTTTATTGCCACTTGCCTAAGACGCATATATGTAAGCTTGCAACAAGTTGTGTGTGTTAAAATAAATTATGTGTTAATAGTTGCAACAACTATCATCGTTAGTTGTTGTGTCGGTAACAAAACCACCCATCCATCCATCCATCCAACTACGATTATCCAGCCATTTGAAAACCGGCAGACACGCTCTTACACTCGTTTAACATGTTCAAAGCCAGTGTTTTATTTTATCTATTTTAATGAAAATTTATAAATTGATTAGATTCGTAGCAAAAATTCAAACAGAAAATTTATAAAAACAAAACAAAAACTGGTCAGCGATATGAAATATTTTATTTATTAACTTGCATTTGTATACTTAATCACTTTGTTTGCTTCGATTTATTGGCGACCATGCCAGTTAAAATTGCATGTTTTTTTTTATATAAGATGTTGTATATTTGTTTTTAAACTTGTCAGAAAGACCAACGGACGTATGTTTTGTGTAAAAAAAAAGAATTTTAAAATCTTGAAATAATCTCTTTAACTGCAAGTTTCTTTGTTTATTCATTGATATATTGCAGTTAGATTGACCAATAAATATTGAATATAAACTTATATAAAATTAAAAAAGGAATTCAGTGAATACAAGTTATGCTCCTATGTTCCTCTTGCCACACATCGAAGCAATACTAATAAGCTTTTATGCCTTTGGCTAACAGTCCACATCAAATAGTTAATTTTTGTCTTGTTTTTACTCCATATTGGGCAATATCGGGTTTTGAAATATAGTTTTAACCAAAAGTGATCATCAACACTTCACGAGATAGTCATCTATAAGTTTGTCGAATAGCAGTCATTAAATTAATTACATAAATTTCCATACAAAATCTTGAAGGCGAATTACTCAAACGGTTAGTGATTATATTTCTACTACTACCCTCTGTATTACTTCAAAATGAGTGTCATCTCTAATTTTTATAAAATTAGATTAAAAGAGTTTGATATACTTATCAGCTCTTAATCAAAATGTTTTAAATTTAGATTTAACATTACAAGTTTATTATATTGATTTTCCTAAAATATGCTGTCAAGTACAAAAAAGAAACAAACAAAAATTAAATAAACGAAATAAAGACAACAAGCAAAACAATGGCCGCTCGCTGCATTGACTTCATATGTCCGCTGTTAAAAGGTGCCGTGCGAACGCTAGAATGCAATTAAGTAATACAAACAGAGATAGAAGTAATGCGAAATCTCGTGCGAACAAAGCATAAGACACCTGCCTTCCTTCCAAGAAGTTCTGGTCTCAATCCCAGCCCAGACCATGTGACAATAACATTAGCTAACGACTGGTTATGAGTGTTACTCTATGAGAACCTTCTCTAACTAATGAATCTGCCTTTTGCTGAGGAAATCATGTATGTTTGTATGATTTAGCAAAACCTACTGAAAACCTAGTAAAATAAACACAATCCAGCAGATATACATATATCGGGTGTCTTTTTAAAAGTTACACAAGCTTAAATCATAATAAAGCAAAGAAATGCTGTAGAATCTCGAGAAAGTTAACCGTTGTGTTCCAAGGGTAAATAATTTTTGCAAATTATTAACTTTTCTTTTTCAATAATAAAGATGGATTTTTCGCAAACATTTGTTTTAATGACTTAAGACTCAATTTGCCATAACCGTAACCATAGTCGGAATAACCAAAATCCAATTAATCGGTTATAGCGTTATCGTATGTCATCACTAATCGCGTTGCAACTTTGGCATTATCATAAGTCACGTCTAATTGAGCTTTTAGTCTTCATCATTACTAAAGAACCTAAGATTTAATTTCTACTGGCTAATTTGAAGTTCACAGTCACAGCGCAAAAACTTAAAGTGGTTTAAAAAAGCAGTTAAGTTGGTTGTTGAATAATAATTGAACCGACGGTATCATTCGAACACTTCATCGTTATCATTCGTATTTGGGTCCTTGGTCCGATTTCAAATTTCATCAATGCCTTCTACATTAACCATTGAACTTCTCGAACTGTATTGTTGGCTCGTATGCTCAGAAAAGTTTATTTTTATTACGTCATAAAATAACTTTTTAGAGCGGACGCTGAAATTCTGTTAACTTAGTCAAACTATTAACTTTACTGCGAGTTAACTTTTTCTAGATTCTACTCTATTTCTTTAACATCTTTGTTGGATAGAAAATTTTAGGACATTAAAGTTTAAATATGATTTCGGGCATAAGGCGCAAACTGGATCAACAATTTTCACAAACTTTTCATTGTTTTTAAAGACATATGGAGCAATGTATCCGCCTACCCATAAAGCGTACAAAACAGTAACTTTCTGTAGTTGTAATGGTGTTTTGAAAAAAGCTTGCTGATTAAGCCTCATTCCTAATGCGATAATTCTGTTTATTTACGATCAAATAAACTAAAAATGTGCTCCTTCGTAAAACAAAAAAAGTCAATATCAATAAGAAGTTGTTCTCCGGCCAATTCGCTGAATTGGCGGCGGTGTAAGTCTATCCATAATGAAATGTCAAATCAAACTAAACAAAAAGCAACTATCAGCTGTTAAATCGGTTGTCAATTAAAGCAGTTATGAACCTCTTAAGAAAAACACCCGATATGTACTTTAAATCTTCGAGTTACTTCTTAAACACTCTCGAAGTGTATTTGCCTATAGACAATGTCAACTGGAAATTGGGATCAAGTACTCCAGCTGCGAGTTAGTACGACAAATTGTTAAAGCAAAATGTAAATTTTTATTGTTTTTTTTTTTTTTTTTTTTTTTTTTTTTTTTTTTTTTTTTTGTATTGTATTGTATTATTTGTTGTTAGTATAGTTGTTGAAATTTATTAAATGAATACCTGCTACTATATAGTACAGTTACTAGTCTTTAACAGAATTTCATTAAAAAGAAAGATAAACAAAGGACTTTTGTTTACAAGTATTTGTTGTACTTTTTCTATTTTGTTTTGAATTTGTACCTTCTTATACTAGCGTACACTGATCCGAGTACTTAGTCTGTATTTCTTTCATTTTCAATAATTTCATAAATTGTTGTTATTTTTAGTCTGCTCCTCGTATTATTTGCGGGTGTTAAACGTACATTTTGATTTAAGACTTATACAGGATATTACGTTTTTCCTTTTCTCTCTCTTTACAGGTATTTTCACGGTTTAGCCGCTTTTTTGATAAGAAAACAAACAAAAACAAGTAAAAATGTACGAATTTAGTTGTCATTTGCTTTGTTAGTTTGGAGGTGAATTTTTCTTAAGATTTTCGTCATATTTAGTTTTTGCGTGTTTTTCATTAGAAACGGATGTGTTTTTAGTAATTGATTAATATTAGCAAAAAAACTAAAACATTTTTTTGTTTTAAATAATGAAAAAGTATAAGTTTTGTACATAAAAAAAATTAATTTTCCAGTTTCTTTTATGTGTTCGACTTTGAAAAATATTTTAAAATCGATGGAAACGATTTATTTAAAAGGATAGGAAATAAAACAAGAAATGAAAACAATGTAAAATATACACCATAATATAAAGAAAAAAATTATTAAAACTCTTAAGTTAAAAAATTTACTTCTAGAATTCAATTAAAACTAAAAACTTTTACATAAAAGGATACAACTGTGTGAAACGATAATAATAAAAAACTATACGAAAAGTAAAAAATGTATTTAATTTTATTGTTGGATAAGAGCAGGGAAAATTAGAAGATCATAATAAAAAATTTAATACGATTGTTGATATAAGTTTTTAATCTGAGAGTACAATTTTATAAGGACTGCGTTTAAAACAATTGTCCATCATATAATTCTAAAAATCTGCTGAACCATACGTTCAATTTTAAAAGAAAAGCCTTATAATAACCGTGTTTTTATTAAGATTATTAAGAAATTTATTAAAAAGTTTTTATCATTTTTATTTTACAAAATTTTGTAATTTTTCTGATACCCTTTCATCAACACCTTCATAGTGTTATTAGATACCTTTTGAACTGACAAATACCACTATCCTCGGAAACCTTTGGCATCTTTGGCGACTTTTTTATTTCTCTGCTGACCAAAGTTCTGGACAATTTATTGCATTTACTTCCAGAGGCACCAAAAGAACATTATTAATTGAGTAACACTCTAAGACCGCTTATCTGAAATGTCAAGGGGCTAGGTCGGGCCAAAAGAAAGTAGAAACTACGCAGTCTAACAAAAGGCTTAAATCGCTTCTCCAAACACTTTTTGATGTAAATTTCCGAATTTATTGTAACTGTGGTCACGAAAGACTTGCTTCTCTCACCACAAGTTGAGATAGGTGGCCATACCAAGAATTTTCGAGAGAAATTCGATCGCTTTTTTGACTTAAATTTGTCGTCCACATTCTACCGTGTGTCAGCAATGTAAAATTCTTGACCTGAAAGTTGTGAAATTTCGGCAAAAACATATATCTCGTAGTCTATGGTATAATGCAGCAACTGAATTTATTAAAAAAAAATTGGTTTTAATTCGGGCTGGAACTTTTTGAACTTTAAATTATTCATGCAAGCGCACCAACCATCTTTTGAGCGACTTTTCTTGCCGAAATGTTGGGATTATTCTTCAACATGCTAATGATTTTGTATCATTTATTCTGGTCACAAATGCCATTTTTTCTGCCAGAACCTAGCGTCTTTTGAGGGTAGTATTGAAAACTTTTTGCAATGATTTTGTCGTACTTCCAATTCGCTTGCCATTTTTAATCGATCAAAGACCTCTAGAGAAATAGTTGTAATTGTAAAATTTTCTTATATTCACTTCAAAGCCAATACAATTTTTTCGAACGCAGTCCTTATTTTAAAAAGCATCTTTATATGAATACAAATATATAGTACGTGGATTGTTTAAGAAATTAGACATCGTCTTGAATTTTATTGGATATTTACAGTCGAATTTTTTATTTTTTGCTATTTGATATCGGTTCCTAAACCGTAGTATGTATATTTGGTCATAAAAAATGTATTTGCTGTTTTTTGATACTTTGCTCAAACCAATAGAACCTTTTGCACTAACTACGAACTAAAAAAATATCTCAAAAAATGTAATCTAAAGTATTACCTTTTAAACGGGTGTTCGTATAACACAATTGCCCGATATATGGACATCAACACCATCCAGCGACAAAGAACCCCGTATACGTTAATAAAGTATTTTCGGCAATAAATAAAAACGGAACAGTCAAGAAGTTAATATACATAAATGATAAAAAGTGACCCTAATAGTCCAAAAAAGTTTAAAATATACGTCGATTAAGTACTATTTCTGAGACTTAAGAATGTACTTGGGGTAATTTTATGTTTTTTTTTTTTTTTTAATAGAGAAAAGAACAGTTGAAAGTGTTAGCCAGTCTGAGATCTTCACCCTTTAACATCACTCCGGTGTCCGACCGATATTCCTTTCAGAACCACCGATAAGGTATTCTTTAAGAGGTTATCCAGAGCGCTAAACTCAAACTTCACGTTCGTTACAGTTTTTTGGGTACCTGGACACTGTGAGATAGATGATAATGAAATATCGGTTCGGAACCTTGTTGTGCAGCACCACTTACTACCATCCTAAATCTAATGAAAGATTGGGAAATTTCCAGATGCTTGGAACACTGGAATGCTCAAAGGGGAATTCCTCATTCTAAGGCGGCGATTATTCCACAATTTTGTCGATCTGAGGTTCTCAAGAATGGCAGGCCGATCTTGTAACTCCTAACGGACTTTCTTACGGGCCACAGTAGACTAAGAGCTCATCTGAAGAGAATAGCGGTGCATGTGCTTACAGGCATCAGGAACACACATTGTGTGAATGTAGGATTCTTGATAGCTTTAGGTGGAGGTGTTAAAGTGGACATAGGGCCTCACTGGGTGACATATCGAACATTACGGTTTCAGATCTGCTGGTGTTCTTTACGAAGGCAGCAGATCTGTTGAACAAACTATAGACCGGAAGAGAGTTGCAGTGTCTTGCAGTAGTACCGGGTCAGTAGAATAATACTAATACACATCAACTATCTCTGAATGATTTTCGCTCATCTGACTGTCTGTACGAAACTTGTCCGGCAAACAATTACCTGGCATTCCGCCTGCTAATCGATAAGCAAATCTTGACAATTATCAATGGTTGATCTCCATCCGAAAACTTTCTTTAGTACACGAAGTTCTTCGGCACGTTCTGCTGCACTCGAAAGATACATGTTCATTCGCCTTGCGGTCTTTTATTCACATTTCTGCACAGGGTGTAAAATCATGTGTCCATCTATCGTTGTGTTGAGTCCCCTACCTTTGCTGCCATTCTCTAATAGATCGTAGGTGTGCCTCTGATTTTCTTGCAAACTATAAATCAGGCTTAGCCCTTATGTGCTCTTAACATAGAACATTTATGTGCCTCTGCTATCCTTCGTATAAAGTAGATTTTCACATATTGCCAAACTGAGTATTTTTATTAGTCTAAAAGCTGCCGCTGTGGTATGGTAGATAACACCCGCCTACCAACTAATATACCCAGGGTTCAATCCCAGACCAGACCATCTTAAAGAAAAGCTAGTAGCTGGTTATGAATATTAGTACTATTGAAAACTTTAGGTAGGGAAAAGGTAGGTCTTCTTCAATGATTCTAAAAATAAAATCGCGTTCCTTTGTTCCTCTCTGATATATTATGGGAATTACTTTATTAGTACAAATCCAGAAAAATTTGCTATCACGTGTACCGAATCCATGAAAAGTCAAAAGTGATTTTGTATGCATGAGATGCAGTTCTAGTTCTACAAAACGAATTTTCTTTTTTTTTACTGTGATTCAAGTAACTTTTTTTAGTGATTTTATATTAGAGTTTTGTACCCACAATTTTCGATACAAAAGAACGATTGTTTTGAGATGAACGAGCGTATTTGGCGATCTACATAAATCTATCTTTCTGTGTGTATAACACTTTAGCTCTATTTTAATAATTTCTAGTCAAATAGAAAATATTAAAATCACCAAAACTATCTCTCTTTTTGTCAATATTTGCCTTTTCTCTTTTGTTGTCTTACTATGATCTGGCCTTTCATGATATGATATTGTTTATCGCATCACATCATGAGACTTTATTTTATTGCATTGCATTACGAGTAGATTAATTTAAAATTTTTCATTTAATCATATTTTCAATTCTTTTTTTTGTCTGTAAATTTCTGTAATACACAAATCGTGACCGTGCGCTTCACAGTTTAATGAAAGATTTCTTTTGTAAACGATTTTCTTCAAAAAAAAAAAAAATGTTTTTTCTGTATATGGAAACTTCACACTTTTCTTAACAAAAAGGAAAAATACTAGAGACAAAGGAAAATATCATATAAAATAAGAGTTATATAAATTGTTTTTGATTATGAAATAACACTGGTCTACAAAAAACCAAAAAAAATTTCTCGCTTTCGTTTTATTTAAAAACTATATGAAATGTAATGATTTGATGCGCTGAATTCAAATCCGTTTTCAGTTGTTTTCCATAGGACTCAAATTTATTTTTATGAACGTGGCAAATTTTTCTCCCAAAATATGGTAGTTATGTCAATATATTTCATCATAACTTGTAAACGACTTGACCGATTTTGATGTATGTACAACCAAACGCTTAGGAACAAAATTTCCTATAAGTCCCTTGAACATCATTTTTGTATATTCTGATCAGTTTCGGAGTTACGAGTATTCATAACTTAACTGCGACAAAAAAATTTTTTTGCACAAAATTAGAGCAATATTTTTTGTTCAAAAAGTCAGAAAAAATTTTCCAGAATGAAAATTTTTGATGTTAAGCACTTAAATTAAAGCTTAAAATGTTGAGAACAAAATAAGCTTTAAGTCATGAAAATCGGTTGGCTATTGCTGATTTTATTCAAAATTAAATGCAGGTACCTAACTTAAACCAAAATTAGTGAACAAATTTTTTTCTTGCATAATTAGTGGAATTTTTTTTCTTTTATTTCCAAAAAGTTATAAAAAAATTATAAGAATATACATGATGTTTAGACGATTTATAGGAAATTTTGTTCCTAAATGTTTGATTGTACTTGCATCAAAATCGGTCAAGTCGTTTTCAAGTTATGATGAAATATATTGACATAACTACTATATTATGGGCGAAAAATTTGCCACGCCCATAAAAAAAATTTGAGTCCGATGGAAAAACTGAAAACGGATTTGAATTCAGCGCATAAAAATCTTATACTCCATACCGTTTTATTTTAAGGCGTTTTTTGCTGTAGACCAGTGTAATTTAAACAAATTAAAAAACAAATAATCTCGGTATAAGCAAATTTGCCGAATTTAAATACCGAATCAAATTATGCAACGAAACTTGATGTTTAATTAGATGTGACTTAACGTCAAGACCATAACCATAGTCGAAACAACTCAATTCCAGTTGATCGGTTACGGCATTACGGTATATGAGTACAAATCGAACAGGTTGCTGCCCATAAGATTGGTTGGTTGATTTGCATGTTAGGCGTTATGTTTAGTCACGTCTAAATTGGGCTTTAAATATTATCTTCGAAGTACTCTACACGCTCTGTAAATCAGAGTGCTTGAATTGATTTCGAATTTAAAATACGACTCGTGAGAAGAATCAAAAACAAAAGAATTTCAAAAATAAAATTCGGAACGTAAACCGAATCTAGAAGCAATTCTTATTGATCACTGCACACAAAATATGGATTCATACACACATACGAATGCACTGGTATTACGCATTTAATCTTACACAAACAACATTAACTGAAATCATTGCTCGTTTTCGATTCTTTTTTGTAAATTTTTAATTCGTTCGCTTTAAATTTTTAATTAACCCGAGTTAACTCGAGAACACGAATTTTATGCTGCTCAGAGACTTTGTTCTGATACCATGGTCATCGAGAGCCTTATGTACTAACATTTCTGCTTGGTAATTGGGTTCCACCCTTTAGAAAGTACACTTGGTGCTGTGGCTTCAATTTGGTTTAATGAAGCAGCTCCAGGAGCAAGCAGCAGTACTATTCACAGACAATGCGGTCTTATACTGCAACTCAGGAATCTATCCAACCTGTTTATTGCGATTTAGGACCATAACTTTTTTGAAGTGATAATAAAGACATTGTTGCCGACAAAGCACGTGGTAATATTCAAACTGTCCATCATGCAAAGGAAGCAATGTACGAATTCTTGTTCTCAAAAATTTGCGACTGGGTTTTTTCACGTCTAGCGTTATTCAATTATAAATCTTTCTTTAGAAATACGTCGAGTCCTTAGGTTATACTAACAAATAAGCACTTTGGACAAGATCGAGGTTAACATTCGATACGTTTTGTTGATATCACACAATCATAAAGTTTGCTGGCATTTCTATACCAAGAAAGCCAAGATAATTTCAATGATGAAACTTGTTCTAGACGTCCTAAGTGAAGAAAATAGTAGTTAAATACCATGCGTTTTATGATTTAGGGATGAGGTGTGTGTCAGCAAAGATTATTCGAAAACTGTTGTTGCTCGGTTGCTGTTCAAAATCTTCAAAAATAAACTTGTTTTGCTCGCAACTGGCAGCAAATCATAAATATATGGTTGAAACCCAAGGCTAGTCTTCTCAATGGGAGATTTCGAAAATGCTAATGTATCAGCCATTTGTATTAAATTACAAGATTTTGCTCATTGTTTTCTTCAGTTAGAAGTAGTACCTAAAAATTAGAAGTCCGGAGAGAGTGTGAGGTAGGACATAGATTCGCAAAGAGCCTAAAATTAAGCTATTAAGTGCTCATCGAAGTGCTTTAACATTGAAATAAGCAGCAGTACAAGTATACTTTATCTGAGAAGATATCTTTTGAGAATATTAATATTATTTTTCTTACAGATCCCGTATATCTATTTTGTACTGAACGAAGCACGCTTTAAAAAATTCCATAAAAAATTTGAATATAACGCGTTTTTGCGCTAAAAATATTAACTTGGTGTGATGCCTCGCCCACTTCGTTATATCAAATTAATAATTGTTTGGTTTTTTAAATATTACAAGACACTGCGACCCATAGGATCTAATGTGCCCCTTTCGGTCTATAGTTTGTTCAGCAGATCTGCTACCTTCCTAATTAATACCAGCAAATTTGAAACCATAATGGTGGATATGTCTCCCAATTAGTTCCTATCTCCCCCTAAACATTTCCTTTTAAGCCTATCAAGAACCCCACATTCAAATAATATGTTTTCCAGTGTCTCTGATGCATGTGAGCACAGTCTACAAACATCCACATCTGTGGCTGCCATCCTTTTCAAATGTGCTCTTAGTCTGATGTGGCCCGGAAGAAACTCAGTAAGGTGATTCAAGTTCGGCCTGTCATACTTGAGATCCTCTGAACGACGCCCAAATTGCGGACTGATCGACTTTCTAGAGTGGCGAAGTTTCCTTTGAGCATTCTGGTAATTTCCCAATCCTTGATTAGATTGAGGATGGTAGTGAGTGGTGCTGCACAGCAAGGTTCCGGACCCTTTCTGGCCAATGCATACGCTATTTGATTATCATATATTCCACAGTGTCTAGATACCCAAAACAACTGAACCTTATTTCCAAGTGAAACCTTTTGCAACGTATCGTAGCAATATTTGATCAGTATAGATGATTCTTTGAAGATATTTTCGCAAAAGTTTTATTTCTAACAAAAATCAATTTGTAATTAAAATTATTACAAATCATATTTTAAACCTTACATTACTTCTAAAACTGCTGTAGGAGATAAGCAGCTTCTATAAAAAAATAAATTGTAAGAAATTACCTTCGGTTTTAATGTTCCCATGAAAATTAAAATTTTGCCGTTTAAGCATAGGCACTCACTAATCATTTATTTTTATTTTCTTCTCCTCTGCCTTTCTCTCTTTTACAGAAATCTTATAGCCAAAAGTAAAAGTCATTCATCTATTGTTGCTCCCCCTCCACCTGGTGGTATAGCAATTGGCATTGGCCCACAATTACCTCCATTAACGGGTGGTTTTATCAAATTGCGTCATGTAGAAACGACAACATTAGAGCAGCAACGGCAAGAAAAAGAAATTGCAACTACTTTAGAAGACAAGCAATTACCCACTTACAGTAAAACATTGGAACAAGCAGAAGAAGAAAAAAACAACAAAAAAGAACAGCAAGAGGAACAGTGTAAACAGCCTACCGCTTTACCAGCATTTTTACAAGGCGGCCTAAGACGCAGTCAAACCCAAGTAAGTTTTTTTTGTTTGTTTTTAAAAGAAATTTTTCAAATTTTTAATAATCTGTTACTTCAATTCAAGGTCATGGGTCCAGATCAACGTTCCATATCGAAGACTGGCTCTATAGCCGATCGTTTGGCTGCTTTACAGAAGAGTGGTGAAGATGATTGGAAGAGACGTATTTCGAAGCGTGACGATATTGATGAAATAAAACGTGAAAATTTTGTTAATGTAAGTACAATAAAAATGAAAACAACAACAATCGTATAATGTTTATAATCTTAAATTCTCTCTCTATTGCCCATCCTTCATTTATGATATTCACTTTCATTTTCTTCCTTAATTATCTCCGATTACATTTAATTACGCACTTGCTTATGTTAAAACATTAAATTGTTTTGTTTTTGTTTTTGTTTTTCTTATTTTTATTGTTATTGTTGTGTGGTTTTTATATAAATTGTTGCTGCACTCACTCATTCATTTACTCCCAGTGTGCGGTTTTCATTGAGAGTTTCATTGTTGATATTTACACCTTTTGTTTTTATTACTAAAGCCAAGGGCCAGTCTGTAGAGGGAGGATTTAATTGTTCTCCTCTACCTATTTCATATCTTTTTTTAAAATCTCCCTCTCTCCGTTGTTTTTGTAAAATTATGTAATTTAGGTATTATAAAATTGTTGTATTGTTTGAAGTTGTAGGTCTGTCTGTCTGTATGTTTAAATAATTTTTCATTGTTTGTTTACTGTTGTTTCTGGTTTTATAATTGTGCAAAAGTGTGAAAAATTTGTAGGTTTTCCTCACGCGTGTCGTAATTTGAGTCATAATTTTCTCATTTTTTTTCATTATCGTATACATACACGCAGTTGTTGTTGTTGAAATATTTGCCATGTTTATTTGACACATTTTTTCGAGATTTCCTTTGTAATAAAAGAAATACCAAACTATTGAAACATTCATTTTAATTTTAAATTAAATTTTTTTTTTATCATTTTTAATGACAAATCAAAGTAATTGCGGAAATATTTTGTTGTTAATAGAAAGGCAGTTTGATAATTGTTTGAGCTTAATTATTACCTTAAATGCTATCTTAGATACATTTTTTATCCCTTTACACCATTTTGTCCCCTACCGGTCAAAAACCAATCATGTTCCTTCCAGAAAGACACATTTATTTTTATGTAGTATACGTATGGATGTACATAGACGGCATTTATCCAGTGTGAATTAGATAACGAAGCTTTAATAGTTGACGTTCTCAACTTACTGATATTTAGTATGAATGGTAGGTGCCAAGACATCACCCAGATACTGACTGATGATGTGTATTGTTCACGACGTTTTTTAAGCCTAATTTAGAAACTTCTTCTATTGCCGTTGTCAAGATATACAAAAATTTATATTTACTTTATATGGGAAGTACTACACCCACTTGTCCGATTCCACCCACTTTTGCCTGATGATTTTGTATTGGCTATGAAGTCATTCAGACCAAATTTAGAAGTTTTTTCTTAAACCGTTCTTAAGAATACAGAAATCAACATTTAGTTTGTATGGGAGGTACCACGCAGACTTGTTCCATTCCGCTCAATTTTTAACTGATGATTTGCATTGACTATGCGGATATTCAGACCAAATACTGAAACTTTATTTTTAAATGTTCTCAAGATATAATCAAATCAATATTTAGTTTCTATGGGAAGTACCATGCTCACTTGTGAAATTCAGCCCACTGTTTAATCATGAATCTATTTGGGTTAAATGTCGACAATCTTTCTTTTACCATTTTGGTGATATGGACAAATAAATATAAACTTTGTATGGACGCGACACCGCCCACTAGGAGTTTTTGAAATTTATAGAGTCTATAGTTCCTTCCAGACATATAGAGATACTGTAAAAATTTCAAAAAAATCGGTTCAGCCGTTTAGCTGTCCATAAGGCAAAAACAAACAAACCAACTAACATGCAAGCACACATTCATTTTGATGTATAAGTTGTCAGATAGACTGCAATGGTAGTTAATACATTTCGAACAAAATCTCTAATCAAACAGCCAATTCTTAAATTTTGACAGCCGGAAATAGTAACAAGGGTATAAATCTGTACACGTTTTTTCTTTTCTTTATTTAATCAAATTGCTTAAATAAACAGACAGTTTGATAAAATGTTCAGTATGAATTTATTCAGTATGAATTTCATCGGTCATGAGATTTTTACTTGGTTGCATGTCATTCCAAATTCTCCCTCTTTGTTCTTCTAATCCATGCAGAATGTAGGCATCCTGGTCTTTGTGGCCCCTGCGAATTTCATTCTAAGACTAGATGGAAAATGGCCATCGGTGATTTCTCTAGTGTTGTCCTATCCTGTTCAATTTGCGCTTCTTTATTTCACTCGATGGTACTGAGGTTTGCCAAATTAAGTAGTTATTCGTTCGTGACCCAATAGGGCTAACAAATACGAAGAATCAGGTGCTAACTACGTTTGGTAAATATTTAAAGCTTCCTCAAGCTGGTTTCAGTCAGATTCCAAGTGGCGCAACCGTAAAAGAGCATGCTTGGGACGCTACTGTTAAATTTCCATTTTTATAGCCCTTTAAATGCTTGCTTGCTTTCCAGATTTTGTACAGAGATATGAAAGTTGAATGGGTTATATTAATTCTAACATTGATATCCTTTTTTGATCAGCCATCTGCAATTACAGTGCTACCAATATCTTTCATTCCTTATGTGGCACTTTAATCGTCTGTCGATTTTGGCCAAGTGCAAAAAGCACGCAGTTAAATCTATCCTGCGCTAACTGGCGTCAGGATAAGATTCTCAAAGCCGCCAGGTTCTGCAACCACTCTCCAACGATTATTTGGTCGTTCTCTTTCCCGGTTTCCTTCTTAAGGTACCGTATCAAAGGCCTGTCTTGCCGGAGTTTCTTCATCCATAGAAAAAACTTGACCAAACCAGCGCAACCAGTGTTCGACAGTGTCTATGCTTCAGCACCATATAGCAGGACAGGCGTGGAGCGTGAGTTTGGTTCGTCGAGAGAGTGCTCTGCTTTTCTATTGTCTATTGAGTCCAAAGTAGCATCTGTATCTGCTTGCAAGATAGAAAAAAGAATTTACTTCATCTATTATGGACCCCCCTCAAGATCAAGTGGTCGCATATAAGGGGACCAATACGCACTAGTTTCGTGTTATTTGTAGCTATTTTAAGTCCCACTGTCGCTAAGGCAAATATCGCGGATCGTGGATTTATTATCTTCTCTGGGACACCCTTGTAATATAATGAAGCCACAAACAACAGTGCCACAAGGAACAAGGAACAAGGAACAGTGTCAAAGATATGTGCAAAGTCGAGCAAATATAGCAAACTATTCCAATTATTCTTCGATCAGTAGGTGTTCCTTTCAGAAGGTTGTATGAGTGAGATACCTCAAATTTACGAGTTAAATATGAGAAACACGAAGTGACTGGAAGTATCGAGTGTTGTGATATTTTTCAAAATAGGGTCTCAGGACACTGCATGACGCTCTTGTTGAACGAACCAGTCAACCATGATTACACTTGCATATAAAAAAAACTGTTGCCACGACCTTGTTGGTCACCAAGTCCACTTCCTTTGATTTATCTTTAGTATCGGATTGCGTAGTGTTGGTGGGCATACCTATGTTCCGTCTGCAGCAGAAAATGCTTCTGGCATGACAACCTCTTTGAGGTGAATTAAAAGTTAGGGCTTAATAAACCATTCTTCAACTATGAAAATTGATGGTGCAAAGTTTGCTTAGTATTTATTCTGCTTTAAGTGATGGTTTTTTTACGTGAATTACGATATTCACTTTTTTCAATTGTTAATCCAAATTTTTTGGAAAGCCATTGTCATAGATTAGTTAAGTTTTATTTTAATATGTGACCGAAAATATTTCTGTACAATTAAGGTGAAGAATTAAAGGAGAGGTTGTCAGCCTTTGTGGCTGTCGGAAAAATACTTGCTGCAACAGAATTTAAGTTAATAAAATATTTAATGTCATTATTGCTGTTTATTTCAAACGTTTAGTGAATTGCCAATTTATCGGTTTTGTAAACTTTAAATTCCATATTATGTTGGCAATACCGTAATACGTTTGCTAGAGGCTAAAAGAAACCTTTTTTAAATTTTATTTTACTTTTCAGTTTCAAATCGTCTTTTTATTTTTAGCAACACATTGTAGATAAATCTGTTATTTTAACTCAAGCCAGTGATCATTGTGTAGCTGTGGTACAGATATCTTTAGGCAAAAATTTAAAGCATACTCTTAGGCATACAAATAACAAAACAAATAGGGTTTCCCAACATTTACATGTTTACAAGTCTTTTTTTTAATATTCTCTTATTTAATTTTATTGTTTATTTTCATTATTTTAGTAAAAAAATTTCACTTTTTTATAATCGTTTTGGTGCTTATGAATTCAACAATAACGATTACTTTTGTTTTGCTCGAAATCTCCTTTTAAATGCTGTTTGTTTTATTAAATATTCTTCAAACATAAAAATTTATTACATTTAGTCTATAAATGATTAATAACGTGAGTATGGTAATGAATAATAATTACCTCTGAAGTCTTTTATATGTTTATGGTTGGTTTTATATAAAAAAAAAAAAATATAAAAAACACTTTAACTTTCTTTTGCATTCATTTTTAAGGCGTTTTTATTAGTTTTTTAAGTATTTGTAAAACTTTACTTTTAAATGCAATAAAATATGGCCTTAAGACTTTTTAGTGGTTTTATTATGTCTTTCGAAGTAAAATCTGTATTTTTACCAGTTTTTTGAACTTTTAATAATTTATTGGTTAAAGAAAAAAGTAAAATAAAATGACAATTACTGTTAAGCCTCTTTAAGCTTGCAAAATCATAAAGTACGATTTTTGAATGCTTTTTTGTTGTTGTTTTTTGGTCTTCTTTTTTTGTGTGTAAAGCCACACTCTACTTAATGTATTTATAATTGGCCAACAATCAGACAAGACACCTTTTTCAAAGGTACTCATTCGCTTATACAAATCAACAGAGTATTAAATGTTTGCCGGTCAACACTAAGGAAAATTCGATTAAATGTTTATATAAAGATTAGAAATGACATGCCAAAGAGCCTTTCCCCAAAAAATATAAAAGCGGAACAGTAATAGCGGGTGTGAGCGGTGTTAGCAATTTTTGTAAAACTTATTGTAAAGAACGTTCATTTTTCTATTACCATCTACACGGTTCGTTTAAATACCAATGAAAATCGGAAATCTGTAACAACACTAAAGTTGTTATAAATGCCTCGTTGTAGAACGTAATATTTCTTATTGGACATCAGTTTTGAGCACACAACCATAGCGTGTATTCAATCTTGGTCTTAAGATGGGTTAGGTACAAACTAGTGTTTGCTTTAGTCGTCTTATAGATTAGCATATTTTTTTCTCCGTGATTTCTCTAGGGAGCATACTAGCGCTTTCCACAACCATCAATTGTTTTCTTTCACTTTCATTAATCAAGTGGATTTGTCAAAGCAAGTAGATGATTAATCCCCTGTAGCTCCCCGCCATATGAATGTGTAGTGGTGGGTATCCTTGCTAAGTGGTGTTGTGGATCTTTACTTAACATTGTAATTCTTTCCCAGTATGTGGCGTTTTCTCCTCATTCGTCTGGTGTTTGTCATCATCGCCAGAGGTAAGTTGGAAGGTCAGGGGGCTTCCTTTTTATTTTTTAAATGGAATTGTGTAGAGGGAAGTGGAAGTCTCTTTAGCAAACACTAGAACCACAATTAATTTTTTTCATCATGTTGTTTGCTGGGGCTCGAACCTGGGACGCTTGCATAATAAGCTCGCAATGTCTCAGACATTAATTGATGTCATATATGTACATACTGGGTTAAGTCTTAATCGTCTACTGGATAAGACTTAATATCTTCGTACCGTTACCAAAGCCATTTACATCCCTTCTTATATTAGATATTTCAGTCTGAAGAACACTATATTCCTTTACGAATGTGAATAATACCCTGTCTCCTTGGCAAAGAACGCGATTAATACCTTCTGCTCAATTAGACATGACATCAATTCGTCTCATTAGAAGGAGAGACAAGAAGTATGCAAATAAAGGCGAAAAAAAATGTGCAGCCGTCAACATAATCAAGAAGATTTTTGCCTGTATAAAAATGTAATTGAATGGTGTATGTCGGTACAGATTGGAGGCAGACTTACAGTTATATACAAACCTTAAGATCAGTAGCACGTCGATTTAATGCGCTTCTTTTCCAGTTTCTAACACCAACTTCTATTTGATCTTTTCACCGGAGTTTTGGTCTTCATATTCTGCGCCTCCCTTCGAAATCTGAATCGAAAGATTTCCTAGCAGCAGCATTTTCGTTCATACTTGTTACATGATCTAACCAGTGCAATTATTGTATTTTGATACGCTTAACAATATTAATAGTATCTCCATACAGCTCCTACAGCCTGTGATACATTCGATAACGATACTCTCAGTTAACCTAGACAGGCTCTTATATTTTACGTAGTATTTATCTCCAAATACTCCAAGAACAGCTTTGTCTGCTTGCGCTTCAACGCTTCAACGCCATATACAAACACTGGTAGTATTAGCGTTTTATATATTGTAATTTTAGGCAATCGAGAGATGGCTTTATTTGAAAACTTCTCGCTTAGCCCGGAATAGCAAGAATGGTTCTTCGTTTTATCTCCAAACTGTCGCTAGTTTTGTTTATAGTGCTACCGGCATAGACGAACTCATATACCAGCTCGAAATTATAGTCACCAACGATCACGTAATGACTCAATCTCTTTAGTTATGTGTTCGTTGATACCATAAACCTCGTTTTTCCTCATTTACTTCCAGACTCACTTTCGCCGACTGTGCTTTAATGATAGAAAATATCGTAGTTACCTTTCTTGCAGTACGCTCAATGGTACTAATACACCTATCTATTGGTTGGTGTCAATGCTAATATCACCCTGCCACGGCTGTGTCTATTCGAACAGTGCTACCAATATAATTATGATTGAGATATGTACTGTATAGTTACATTTGAAATAACGGCAACTGAATGTTAGGTTATGGAATGTACTAAAACATTCTAAACTAATGACAGTGAATTAAAAAAGCCGCGACATTCTAATTTAACAATCATAGAGTAAAGTGTTGAATACATTTGTGTGTTAAGTGGAAGTTAAATAAGTTGGACATTGTGTATAAAGTTAATTTGGAAATAAAGACTGTATAAAAGCAATAAATATTAAAAAGGTAAAACGTAACAATATCATCGGAATATGAAAGTAGCATATGTTTCCTCTGATTTCCTTCAACATGATGTTAAATAGATCGCAAAATAGGCTAAGGCCGTTTCTATAAACTCGTTTGTTATCATAAGTTTCGAATATGAATAATGACCTTTTGTTACTAAAAGTCACTCTACATATTCCAGCAAGTTTTTCATGTATATCAAAGTCAAATATGACCCTGAAGACCTTAGCTCGTATCGTGCTTTTAAAAGCATCTTTGAAGTCGACCAACAGGTGGTGGGTGTCGATTTGGTTTCCCTGAGTCTTCTCTGGCATTTGGCGTAATGTAAAAACTCAAATAGCGTGGCATAATTGGAAAATGCAATTTTAATGACGCGTTTATAAGTGAAGTTGGTTGCAAAACAACTGTAATTGTTTTTTTTTTTTTTAAGTGATACCACTTCAGTCCTGTCTAGCGATTTCAGTAGTAGATTAACTGTTTAGAACTGCAATATTTGAGGAAAAATGAAACTTATTTCAATGTGCATCTATGCTAATTTCGCCAACTGTAGAAACAGTGTAAATTAAACCGATTGTTTCCTTTTTCTTCTATTTGTTTTTTACCATTTTACGACTTGAGATTTTGTAAACACTTAAAGAAAAAAAATATATCATTTGTTGGTACTTAAATACCCAACCACCACCACCTCCACTCTATATGATTTTTCTTTTAATTTCATTTTTCTTTTTTGTAATTTTCCGCCAGGCCATAATTATAAACATATTTTGTGGTTAAAATATATATATTGTTTTTTAATAGGCCTTTAATAGGCTCCGACAGCAGTAACAGTAGTGTTTTACCATAATTATGTTGTACTCGTACTTGCGTTTAGTCTAGTTTTACTTTTTATTTTACATCGTTTTTGTATTTTTTTCTTTTTTGTTTTCTAAAGACTTTCTGCAAAAGAAGAGGCTTCCGTTGTATGTAATAAAGCTTTTGGCATTTGGCCCACAATTGTTGAATACCATTTGGCCCGGTGTTTAGAATAATGAATGATGACGGTCAGTCAGTCAATTGTCTGGAGGCATATACATATTTTATTTTGTTTGCGGGTATTTTTTTCCTCTTTAAACCAATCACGTCACTCAATGTGTGACACTTTGAGGTCTTCGAAATGGTACATAAGAATTGGTATGTGTTTAGTTTTTTAAATAGTGCGGTTTTTATGTAAAAAAAATAAAGAATTTAATGATAATGACTTATGAGAGAACAATTTCTTAATTATTACTTTGAAAATTGTATAAAAGATTTAAGAATATCCTCAAAAAATAATTAAGAAATCAATACTATTTTGCTCTTTTAAAGTAATCATACTCTGATATAAAACAATAGTACTCGGTAGTAGGTAACCTTTGACTTATAATAGATTATATCTGTTTTGAAAATTGAAAACAGTTACTGAAGGCCAAATGCGCTAATGCATTATCAAAATGCAAAGGCTTTGATTAGATTTTCCGCTTGATTTCCACAGTCATTCGCATATCTTTTCTAATGATGATTTAAACATTCTCTAAAACAATTTTGTTTTTTATTTATATTTTTTTGCTTTTCCATTAGTTTTCGTCACTTAATTTCATTTTTTAGAGATGGCGTGGAGCTTACGTATATCACCAAACCTAGGTTTAGCAAGTCCTGTTTTTTTAAATCCCAGCAAGGTCAAGAAAAATTTCCATCATAACTTCGAGTTTTACATAGTTAAGGGTCTTCAACTCTCTTTAGATGATCCATCCAAGAAAAGTAGAAATTACATATGATTCCAAGACCAGTAACAGAAAAATAATTAATTTTTTACACAAAATTTTTTAAAAATTATATGTTTTATCAATCACCATCAGCAGTAACTCGCTAAGAATATTAAACAATTTAAACCTTGAAGCCTTTTAGAAATTCTATATGTACACACATTTGATAAAAAAAAATGTTTAGATATGATTTCGGCGGCCACGTTTGGAGCGCACCAAGCGCAATCCGGAATACCAATTTTCACAAATTTTTCGCAGCATATGCGGCTGTATTTCGCCAATAACTCTTCGAATGTTGATTTCTAAGTGTTTAATTGTCTCTGGTTTATCGACGTAGACAAGTGTTATTTTATTACCTAACCTCAAAGAAAATGATCCAATGGGGTTAAATCACACGATCTTAGTGGTCAATTAGTTGGATCATTACGTGAAATTACTCTTTCATCAAAAGTTTCTTTGAATGATTTAATTGTAGCGCGCGCTTTGTGAAATGTGGCTCTACCCAACATCGTTTTATGGACCAATGACTTCGCCAGCCCATTAAGCGCACCAAACGGTAATTTTCTGTGGATTCAATGGTGTTTCGATAAAAGCTTGTGGCTTATCTTCATTTCAAATGCTACAATTTTCTTTATTTAAACCAAAAATGGGTTCATCCGAGAACAAAATTTTTAATCATTGCTTTGATATATAATTTCAACAATTTGCAAGCGTTGCTCTAGCATAAGCCTATTTATAATGAAATGTCAAACCAAACTAAAAGAAAAGCGATTATCAACTATTAAATCGGTTGTGAAAAAAGCAGTGTTGCCAAGTTATGAACCTCTAAAAAAAAACTTCCGATATTTGAAAGCTGGATAAAACCTTTTTAAAGTAAGACTTCACTACTGTGTAGTATTACTAAGCAAAATTTTAAAGGTAGGTTTCGCGGTAGCACAAAAAGTTCTATAAAAATATTTGTACAAAACAGTCATTGCATCATTTTAAAAGTTTTTCGATGTACAAAGTACAGTAGAATAAAAATAAAAAATTTAAAAAGTTTTTTAACTTTGTGAACTTTCGCAGAAATTAAACTCAAGCATACATCGGCAACACTTGGTAATCCTATGTTCGACTGCAGTATAGTTCTACTTTAGTTTTGCTTTATTTGATTTATGCTCTTTTCTTCTAATATTTGCTACGTATAATATTCCTGCAGATTAGAACATTTTCTCATTGAACTATTTATTTTAATGCGAGTGAAGAAGAGAGACAGTATTTAAAATAAGGGTGATTGCTTGTAAGACATTTAAGTAAAGCTTGTGCAGTTCTCTAATTTTGAAATGTTAGTCAATCATACAGTCAGTTTTAAAGTTTTTGGCGCTGTTCCTTTCCTAAAAACTTGTGAACGGTGTAATGGCTTAAAGAACACTGTGTTGATTTTGGAGTTTGTTTTTGAGTCTACGATTACTGATTTCTGTTTACATTCGCGGTCTAAAAGGAACTTTGTAATGTATAAGATTTTTTAATTTTTTTGTACTAAAATATTTCAATTCTTAGAATTAACTTAACAATAAAATTCAAGAATTTTTTTTATTTTTTTTCTGCCATTAATCAAATTTAATAAATTTATAAAAAAAACAAGAATTTCTTAACTGGCCAAGTGTTCATTTCATAACATTTTGTTGTTATGAAGGAATACATTTTCAAAGAACTGAAGAGACCAAATGCGAAAGGATTCCTAAGAAAGAAATAAAATATGGTGGATAAAAAAATAAAAAAATAATAATAAATGATTGTTAATAAAAAAAGAAATAAATAAAAACATAAAAATAAAAAATGTAGGCTGTAATGATAGTCTACGCTGCATAAGAAGTACGTGTTTATGGCGCAGAAAAGAGGGCCAACGTTAAGTCTTTAAACGCTTGCAATGCTGACGAGGCACATTGAATTAAAGAAGCTTGAAATAGACATTTGTGCCGTGCTTAACTACTCAGACCTGATGTTATTTTACAAAATGAACTTTAAGGAGCAACGTCAAGTCAAATTCAAGTCTAGTCATGTGTTCTTTGTACAACTTTTTTTCGCTTCTTCTTCTTCTTTTTTTCGATTTGATATAAATGTTTTTTTTTTCTATGCGAATAGAAACTAAACAAAGTTCTAGAGAATAATTTATAACCTTATATAACAAGCAAACTTGTTTAAACCAGCGTCAGCATCATCAACAGCACGTTGTAATCGTCATCGTCATGATCATTATTATTATCATTGTCGACAACGTCGTCTTCATCAGAAGAGCAGTCAGTACCGCAGCATTAGTAGCAACACAAACAAACGTATGAAGGAGACGTCAACTGAAATTGAGTATAATTGCCACAGAAAAACTGTAATTTTAGGCTTAAAGCGAAACGTGGATATCCCTAAACATATCGATCTACTTTTATTTTTATTAGCACCAGTAAGTTGTTCAACGGGAGATACCCCGATCTAAAAAATCGTTTGTATCCTACTTTAATTACGAAAGATGATCATTATGATCACCCCCACATACTTAACAGTGCATCCCCACTCACAGTTGATGCCCAGTTAACCACAATCGTCCACTGATAACATCCCACTCAATTGTCTACCATATGTAAACGGTCTGCAGAAAGCCATGTTTAAACAGCAACTTCTCCGCCCTCCGAATAAAGTCGAGTAAGCCACTGACAGAAACAGATCTGATATCTTACGGATCTAATTGACCCCGGTTGAAAATAGCCCAACACAGTTGAACAAATTATTCTCAGTGTTTTCATCCTCCTCCAGACAGCGGTACTGTAACCTATTGAGATGATATCTCAGGTAGTAGTATTCCGATGGGAAACCCAATGTTCACCCAACGCAAACAGCCCTTTTCTATAGGAGTAAGGTTCCACCAGTCGTTTGAACTGCCGCAGTCCTTGGGCGCCCACCTAATTTTCGACCCTGAGAGCGTATTCCTACGTGTTATATCGATAAAATTTAAGTCTAACTTACGTGACCAGACGTAATGAAATTTTCGCAAATTTTAATAACATTTTTGTAACACGCGCGTTCAATGAGTCGAACACGGTAAAGCCGAATTTTGGGTAGTCCATTGCCTCCTAACAGAAAATGAAAGAGTCTGATAAAAACTGCGTCTCATCGAAAAGAACAAGCAATTATAGATTAGGTGTGAAAAAACATTGCAACAAATGCTGCCACGAATGTGTATAGCGAATATTTAAATTAGTTTAGGTTATCTGGTGCCTGAATAGAAAGAAAGATTCCTATTTGAGACTTAGTTTTGGTTTTTGGAAACCACAGTAACTGAGGTTCTGTCCAGTACCTTGTTTCAGCTCTTCGAAGAGAACAACAGATGGTTGTGGTTTCGATATAAGTTCTATTAAGAGGCAGAGACTCGATGTGAGAATAGATTGCAAAGCCACACTTTTGCTGATTTTCGGGCCATAATTCTTAAGCGATTTGCATTCAGTATTCAAGAAAATTTTCTTTTAATCTTAGTAGAGTACCATAGTAATGAAATAGCGGATGCATTGGCCATAAAGTGTTACACGACACCCTACATTGGATTGGATTATCAAGTATTGGGAAGTTGCCAGAAGCTTGGAGCACCGGAATGCTTAAAGTGGACTTCGCCACTTACTGGGTGACATATCTATCATTATGATTACAGATCTGTTGGAGTTCATTAGGAAGGCAGATGATCTGCTGAACAAACTATAGACTGGAAGGAGCACAATAGATCCCATGGGTCGCAGTGTCCTGCTATGATAATAATGATAATAGTAGAGTAACACAATATGCGTTTAGGTTGTAGTAGAAACCTTATTATTTATTTCTTATGGTTATTTTTTTCTGTTCTATGAAAAAAATTAAATAAAACGATCATCGTGCATTTCTAACTAACCCTTGAATAATAGTGGAGAGTCGAGGCAAAATAGACTGGTAGTATTTTATCACATTTAAAAAGATCTTGTTGCCACAAGCAAAAAACATTTTTTTTTTATTTTCAAGTTAAACAGCATCTTAAAATGCAGCAAAATATTTAACACATTAAGGGTAATCACAGTTTTAAAGTGTCTTTCTACTCTAGGATGATCATGTAAATCATGCAATTTAAATAAGTTTCAAACTTTCTTTTCTCATTGTAGCGAAATACACATCTATTCAGATTCGAAATTGTATTTGTAATAATTAAGATATGCTTATATTATTTTTCACGAATTGCCACACCCACATAACATAGAAGCATAATCATATGAATTAATTATATGAATATTCAGCAATTTTGCTTAAACGAAAATAGTCATTTAAAAACTAAAGCTAAATACTTCAAATACTTCAAACACTTCAAACACTTTCTTTATGCATGCTCTGTTTTTTCTCTTGACCACGACATTCGATAATAACATCACCTTCGAACGTTTGGCAAACATTTCTGAATCATCGGTGTCTTCACGACAAAATTTAAAGTCAGCAAACCAACGTTTTATTGTTGTTTCTGATGGAGCGGAGTCTCCATAACACTTACAGTCATTGTTTCGCTTAAACGGTAGTTTTTGCCCATCAAGAAATTGTTTTTGGTCCATTGTTCTGAGAATAGCAAAAGTAGAGTCACTTACAGCCCAAGAACTCACAAACTAATTAATAGAATATCATGAAATGTTAACAGCTGTCTTTAGAAGTTTAGCACTAACTGAAAAAGAGGTGAATGCCATAAAACTAGCGCCATCTATGTGTTAGGCTCGAAATTTTTCAGCCTATCTGTTAGCTACATTAACAAAACCCAATTTCACTCAACTACTTCGGTTTTAGAAGGTTAAAAATTTGCGGCATATCGTGTTACCTCTAATCAACAACCATAATAAACCTTAGAACCTGTCATAAGACCTCCTTTATTTCTTTGACTATTATAACTGTGATAAGCCTTCATACTTTTTTTTACTTTTAACAGAGCACTACATTAAATGCTTTTGACTGCTTCCCCTTCTCTAGATTTTGTTGCAAATTATTGTGTAAATTTGATATACAATCTGAAAAACAAGACTGAACAGACAGCAATATAAAGATTGAAAGGCATTCTTATTTTTTATTTCTTTTTTTATTCCTCTGCTCTTACAAGAAAAGAGAAAGAAAGATAAACATGAGTTACATATTTCAAGTTTATAAAAAAAAAAATCGAATTAAAAAGTAAGTCCATTAAAGTTTGTATTACATACGAGTACTACTTTATTATGATCATTGAATAATTCAAATGAAACTGGTATTTGTTTTGAACCATCAGGAAAATATTACAAATCTTTTGTGAGATTTCGAAACATAATTTTATGATTTCACAGTTTTTATAACATTTCGAAGCTATTACAATAAGAACGAAGGTTATGAATAAATCAATATATACTCTGTTGTCTTATGCGAACGCCACTTTTTAATACTCATTAGATCTAACGCTAAACCACTAGGCTTGCTTTAAGTTTGCGTCCTTGATACCGAATCAATAACTACAAGAAACAGCAATGGTGATAAAGGACGGATGCATCACCTCTTTTCTGCAACTTAACAATATTACTGTGCAATAGTACAGGCAATCATCCGGCAAGAGGATGAAGAATTCTTGCGAAAAGTTGTGCATCAACTTTTATAAGTTTTCGTAATGTTTTGTTCATTTCTTCAGCCTTTCATCGACTCTTCATTGCTGAGCCCAACAGCTTCTTTGTTAATAAATAGAGATCTTTTATATTATGAGTTGCTGCTGCATTTCAGTCCCAGTATGATGTTATCCGCGTATTCCCTTTTGTCGTTCCTTATCGACCTACTTGATTATTCATTAGGATTTTTCCGTGAGTTTATTATTAAGTACATATGTTGTTATTATTACCCAAGTTCTTAGGAGAAACATAGGACCACCTAATCGGGTCCTGGTTTTCATTCCCCAGTCGGTAGCATGAGGGTATTGTGATTATTATTACATCTTGTGGTTAATTACGAATTTTAAGATGATCATTTCCCTCATGTATCCTATTCTGGACTGAGGCTGCCAGATTAGCGATGTGAATTTCAGCCGTTCCACAGAAATCAGACGCTGCTTGAGCTGTTCCTAACCTGAAAAATTGACGCTCGATGTACCTGTTGAACCGCGGTAGCTATTTTATTTCACTCCTACTACTCATATCTGAGAAGCACTTCCCTATCCTCCAGCCGAGCACGTGTTCTATAGGGGTTACAGGTTAACCCAAGGTATTATTATATTAATTGGTTGCAAATTTCACTCAATTCATATACATTTTGTACGGGCATGAGAATTTTTGGGCGAATTCATAAAGTTTGTCGCTCTAATTTAAGTTAACAGACATACACGTTCCACGTTCATCATTTCTAACATCAAAATTGTTATCTCTGAACCTTCGAAACCATCTTTTGCATGTTGTTTCTAATAGAGTATGATCACCATAAGCCTCGACAAGCATTCAATTCGACTCTGTAGCACTTCTCTTCAAATGAAAACAAAACATTAATGCATTCCGCAAATCATAATTTTCTGGTAAAATATTCGTCGTCTTTAACTTGATGAGAAAATATGATGTTTGTTTACTGATTCGATGTATACTGAATATACCTGGCAGATGTCATTGCTAACACACACAAAAATTAAGGCTCGTTCACAATAAATGTTCCCTATGGAAACATTTGTATCTTGACACTCACTCCATGCCCGTACACCTGGTACATACTTTTTTTCTTCACTTATAACAAGTTGCTATGCTACGGAGAAAAAGTTGTTAAGTTGGTACATCTGTTGTTGATATTCCCGCTAAATCTTAGCGTCATAGATTGACATTTGCAAAAGCTACGCAGCCAAGAGTACATCTATGTGTGTTGGCGATTATTTTTTTTAAGTTTTAGAAACGGCTGCAGAAACGGGTTCCCCGTCATGGTTTTTTTACTCAATTGAACAAAAAGAAGTCACAGGAAGCCAAATCAGGTGAATTCGGTGGCAGTTGGATGGTATTTGTTGCATTTTTCGTCAAAAAATTTCCAATAATGATGGCACGGTGCGTTATCATGGTCCACGAGTTTTCTGTCCACAATTCTAGTGTCTTTCGGCGAATTGCTTCACGCAAACATCTCATAACGCTCAAATAATACTCCTTGCTTACTGTCTGGTCCGTTGTAATCCGTGAAAACCGTGAGCATTGCCCTCTTTTGACTGAAAACGATGTGTTTTTTTGTCTCGGCTTATTTGGTGAACGCCATTCACTTGCCTGATTCTGGATTGCGTACCGTACTCATAAACCCACGTCTTGGCTACGTTGTTTATGCGAATGGCAAGCTATGACGCTAAGATTGTAGCAACTTAACAAAAAAAACAAAAAACAAATCGAAGCGATGCGACCGCCACACGGGAGTTATCCGAAAACTGTATGATCAAGGTAGTACATTGCTTGAAAAATTTTTTTTCTTATTTACCAGTAGCTCAGTGGACCCTAGGAAAAACTTATCTTTATTGTTTTAAAATTTATTTATAAGTTTTTCCTTTCTCGATATCACAATTTATTTTTTACAGAAAAGCATGAATAAGAAACGAAATATAATTTTTATTTTAAAAAATACGCAAAAACATGATTCATTGGATCTTTGAATGACTGCTGTAGTAAACATGAAAATGCGTGAATAAATGTCGCCTCTATATCTGACACAATTCTTCAGCAGCGTCTTCTGTAAACAATTCCCGTCTTTTATAAATATAATGAGGTGTGATAATACTTGAGGCAGCCAAACGTACATTCATGCAAATATTTTTAAAGGTTATTGTGAATGTGACAGTAAGCAAAAGTCTCTGTATTTCACTCTTGAATATTTCTTACGGTTTCTTTTATCAGCCGCTAAAAAAAGAATAGGTCTTAAATTATATTCTATTCTAATTTGTGAGTGGATCTATACTATTTGTATTCCTATTAAATGACGCCACGTTTCTAAGTTAAAGGAAAAAACCAACAAAAGAATCTGCTGTAAACAGTCTATGTGTCTCCCTTTATTTGACTGTATGTTTGCCTATTGCATTAGACGCCTAAATATTCAGAAAAGAAATCGTTGGTCTTTTTTTGAGAATAACATACAAAACAATGCGTTTTTTGTTCTTTTCCTTTTATTTATTTATTTTTGTTTGTTTTTTCTTTTTGTAAAAGGTTACTCAGTCAATATTCAACCATGAATCATCATCATCAACAGCATTAACAGCATCATCCTCGTCAGCATCAGCATTTGACTTTTAAAAACTTCCACTCCGCCAAGTAGTAAGCAACTCAAAACATCAACCACTACTACTGCATCGCATTAAATACATGAAACGGTTAAATGCTTGAAGAAATCAAAAATAACGACGAGTTTTATATCGAAAGCTACGACCAACGGGCCAAGTCTTATATCAGTGCAGCAACATTGTGTTGTTGATAAGCCTGAAACATTGACTCTAAGCCTTTGAATGTATCGTCTCCTATACAGAGAGAGAGTTTGTCTTCGTTTCTGAAAACTTCTTTAAGGAATTAATGATTGCATTCAGCTGCTGGTTACACACAACCAGTGTCTTGAAAGTAGACATACAGAGACAGAGTATGAAGATAAAAATAAGAAATTGCACCAGCAACTGTTGCTGCCACACAAATACAAGAGTACCATGCAACAGATTCTTTACTTGTTTGTCTTTTTATAAAAATTTTAGTTTTTTTTTACTTTACAACCAGATTAAAACAAATTCTTATGTGAGCATATTTCGTATTTTTCTTTCTGTAGTTTTTTTGTTTTGTTTGTTTATTTTGTGGTTAAACGATGTCTAGAATTATTTGGGGGAGTTGTGGTTTTCTCTTTCAGGCTCTTTAACTCTAGGAAACTTAAATACAAATCGAAACTTTTTTTGAGTTCTTTTTTAAAGAAGTTAAATGTTAATAAGAATTGCATTTGATCTGTTGGCATGTAATCGTATGTGTTTGAAAGAAAAGCAGAGATTCTTAATGTGTATATAAAATCATTATAAAGGGTGTCCCAAAATTAACGCAAGATTTAAATTTGTCGTTATGGTGCAGTAAAAAAAAAAAACAAAAAAAAAAACAATTCGACAACTGACAGTTAAGGGTAAAATGGAGCTATACACGTTGGAACAGCACGTCTTCAATATACAACAATATTTCAAAAATACTGAAGCTTGGCGGCCGCAGTTCGAAAATTGTATACGAAACATTATTATTGTTGTTATTATCGCGGTATAAAAGTACTGCGACCTTCCGATCTATTGTACAGCCCTCTGTATAGGGTAACTCCATACCTAGAATCTGATAGACATCCAGATATTTCTTCCTAGAGTGCATCAATGCCCCACATGTACTCAGTATGTGCTCTGGTGATTAAATTTCCTCATCAGTAATCCCATTTTACTTTTTAAAAGCCCGATCTGTATCCTCCGTTTTTCTCTAGATATTCCTTTGCAGGATTGGAATATTTTCCTGTTATAGTTACCCAACAAAAGTTTAGACTGTCTCAGACCCGTAAAGCCGGAGAAGAGTACCCGTCATACAAAATATGTTCAGAATATTGTTTTAACTTCGTCAACTGTGAAGTAATTAATTGAGACTGGATCCGTCGAAAACTCCAAACACACTAGCAGTTTAAAAACAAAGTGTTCAAACGTCAATATCGAATCAATGCGTGAGAGGTGACAATCCATGAACCTCAATTCGGCGTCGTAGTCAAGTAGCTCTCTACTGCGTATACTCACTAAAGATCTGTATCTCCATGGTTACAAAATTCAATTAACATTTTGAATTCAATTAACATGCACAGCGAAGAGAGTTCGTTGAATGGATTATTGAACATCAACAAATGGATGCAGATGTTTCGAGCAAAATCATCCTAAACGATGAAGTACATTTTCACCTTAATGGCTTTGTTAATCGCCAAAAATGCGGCTTTTGGGATTCTAAGAACCCACGTACGATTGTTGAAATACAAATACATCCACAACTTTGTGGATTTTGGGCAGGAGGCATAATTGGATCATACTTTTTTAAAAAAGAGGCTGATCAAGTAGTGACTGTTACTGGTACTCGATATCGCGACATGATAACACGATCTTTCTGATTGGATGATATTGATATGGCCATTGTGAGGTTTCAAAAAGACGGTAATACAAACCATACAGACCGTGAAATAATTAAATTACTGCATGAGACATTTCCAGGTCGTGTACTCTCTCGTTTTCGTGATCAGATGGTATGATTTAACACCATTAGATTTCCTTTTAGGGGGTTATTTGAAATCACAGGTCTATGTCAGCAAGCCCACCGCCACCCGTGTACTAGAGGAGGAGATTCAACACAATATCCGTTGTTAAAAAACTACAGCACTCGAGTCTCAGATGGTTGGTTAGTTGGTTGAAACGAAGTCACATGTCCGCAGACATACACTCAGACGAGGGTTGGTCCGTTGTGTGTTCGCTAATACAAATCCTACAATGGAGAAAAGCTTTAATTTCAGTTCCTGATGAATTCCGTAATGTTGCCACACGCTCTTAGTGGCTTCCTTTCAAGTGTCCTAAAGCGAGAAAAGTCCAGAATCGTATAGCTCTTAAGGAAACGCAACCTATTTCTGGCAAAGGCTGAACAGTGTTGGAGGGTTTCATCTTCTTCCCTACAAGCACACATACTCTTTTCTCCGCCACGCTATGCGGTTCAAGTAAGCTCATAAACTTAAGTGTCGCTTTTGGATGCTTAAAATGCTACGCAAGTCCCTCTTTCCTAGGCCCTTTAATCTGTTTTAGCTCAGATTCCACCAAAGCATCCTAATAGTTCTTTCCTCTTGGTTCGTTATTCCAAAGTTACACATAGGCACTTTAAGTAAAATTTTTCCAATTCGCAGCTTATTGTCCTGAGGGACTTAAGGCCCTCTAAGCTTACCATAGGCAGCTCCCTGGCCCTAACCGCCAATGCATTCAGTCTTTCAAAGGAGCTTGGCACCCACACAACATTTACGGTACCCTGCATCGCGAATTTATCGCTCTCTTTTTGTTTTTTTGTCTCATTGAATATATCCGTAAATATATTGTCGGTTGTTGTCTCAATGTTTGCTCTAATCTAGTTAATCCTCTCTGTAATATAGTTAATCTTCTCTTGGACGACAGTATTGTGGTTCGACAGTCGGTATTGGCTATTCACCCAAAGCATGCAGTTCGTTCGCAGTCAATACCGTCTTATACTTTATACGCATGCCTATTGTTTGGATACAAAAAATTGTCCCCAGAGCCCTAGTTGATGAGGTTTGCATCTTATTTCAAATATCATGTTCATCGAATTCGACTCGCTGATTTCGGTTTTTTTTCTTAATTAGAAGGTATGAAACCTTACCTAGACCCAAACTTCTTCGTAAATATAAAAACATGAGTTTATATGTTTGGTTTAAGTCTATATGCAGCAAAACGGCTGAACCGATGGTCTTGAAATTTTTACAGTATTTCTTTTATGCTTGAAAATTCCAGCTTGGCGGAGCCACTCCCATGCCAAGTAAATATTTATTTGTTTATATTTTTAAAAAAATTATCAAAATTTGGTTCAAATAACTTCGTAACTTTGTATTGAAACTTCGTGTACAACACAAATCATCAGCCGAAAAGTAGTGGGCCGCATAAACATTGATTTTTGTATATGTTGAGAACGGTAAAAGTGGAAGTTTATAAATTCGATCAAAATAACTTCATTCTCAATACTTATCATTAGTAAAATTGGATTAGTGGGAGTAACTCCTTCATTACGAAATAAATGCTGATTTTGGCGTATCCTGAAAACGGCAATAGTTTTACCCAACTTTTCAGGTTTTTGGAATCAGAAATTTTGCTTAATATTTTGTTCCTAAAGGGCTCATTCTTGTTTAATACCCTGCCAGCTATAGTAATGAATTTTAGAAGAAATGCTTGTCAATTTCCAGCAATGCATCTGCCTTCGTTGCAGATACGGGCGCTGAAGTAATAATTTATCGCTTCTATGAATATGGTCGCATCAAAACATGACAGCACATGATATCAACATTACATTCTGGTGTTCGGTATATTAAATATTAGACTTGAGAACCTCTGACTATAAGTCATTGGACAAAAAGACTGCCTACAAGATATTTTTGTTTTTGCTTTTTTACTGACTTCTTTTTTTCTGTGCATTTTTGCATACTCGTACTTTCTTTGAATTTCTTTCTATATTTAGAGACATTTTTTTCTTTTAATTATTTCTTATTATTGTTATTGTAATTGTTGTTTATGTTGTTGTTATTTTGTTAATTATTTGCTTGAACAAAAATAACAATTAAGTTGCCATTTTAGTTTGTCAACATTCAAAATGAATTTTAATTGTGGCGGATTTTCTTTTAGTATGACGTGAGCATTAAAGCAATTGAGACGCTAATGCGCCGGCGTAAAACTACAGCAACAACTTAAGAAAAAAATATTCCGTTTGCTAAAGTAAAAATATAACAAAAATAATAATAATTAATAACGAAAAATTATTTCTCGTGGTGAATTTTATTAATTTTATTTTTAATTTTGCGAATTTTCAATAAAATTATACAAAATTAAACATGTTATGCAAGAAATTATAAAAAAATAAACAACTGACAGTAAGTCGGGTAATCAAAAGATACAAAAAAAAAAAAACAAAACAAAATAAAAACGAAAACAAAAAACAAACACAAAGTCAGTCAGGAAGTCAATAAAAAAATTTTTTTTCTTTGACTTCAATCACTGAATTTTTTTTATGACTCGTTGAAGTGGCAAAAATATTTTTATTTTTTTTAATAATAATTATTGTTGTGTTGCAAAATATTGTTTGATGTTTTGAAATTTTTTAAATACACAAACTGTACATTTAATACAGGGTGCTTAAAGGAAGGGTGCTTCCTATAAAAAAAAAGAATATTAATCAAAGTATAACAATATCCGTTCTTAACAATTTTTGTAGCCCATAAATATAAAAATCTATGTTAACAAGGTAACAGTTCAAGGTGAAGAATTAGAATTACCTTACACGTCCACAATTGACAGCTTACATATGGTCTGCGGAGACTGTAGTTATTTCCCATTCACTGCTTATATTGGGTGTTCGTAGACGAAAAAATGAAAAATAATTTTCTAATATTTTAAACACCAAATATGTACCGTTTTTAACGATAACCTTTTGCCATTTTGAGGTAAAGCCATTATTCCATCTGGGTTTTTTTAAGCTAAAAACTATTCTAATTACATTTTACAAGCGTAGGAGAGTTCTACAGAGATTGAAACAAATGATAATCCAAAGATACAAGGTCCATGCTATATGGTGGATGCATCAAAACTTCCCAGTCAAGCTTATCTGCACAGAACGAAATGAGTCGATTTACTCTTGAGCAACGTTGAGATTTATTAGAGATTTATTTCCAAAAAAAAAAAACAAACAAAAAAATATTTGCAAAAATCATATTTTCCAATAAAGCTCATTTGCATCTTAGTAGGTATGTTAATAAGCAAAATTACCATATTTGGTGCTCAGAAGCCAATGCACCGACTACGAGTGGCTGCTTGGTGCAGCTTGTGTAGCGGAGGCATCAATGAGGATAACTATCGCACCATGATAACCGATTTTTTTGTGCCCGCTCTTTATGGTATTGATGTGAACGATATTTGGTTTCAACAGTATAGTGCAACTTATGACACATCTCATACCACAATTGATTTATTGCGTCAAACGTTTGATGGTCGTCTAATTAGCTGAAATGGTGAAGTTAGTTGGCTGCCAATAAGCTGCGTTTTGACACCGTCGGACTATTTTCTGTGAAGCGCCGTTTAAGCACAACAGTCTCGGCCTCCTGTATGAGTGCCCATTATACAAAGCCATGACATGACACCGACAATTACGCTGAGTGTGCTTCTTTGGAGATTGATGCAGATCTTTTGTTCGCTTGAGATCCAGCTTTGACCAGATTTGCTGCAATATCTTGCCCGTCTCCGTTGACAGAGTCTATTACCTCATCTTGAATCATAAGTTGCCAATGGTATTCGCAACGTGGAAAATTTGCTCATTAGTTCGATAGTACTGCCATGCCTGGCCAATTCATTAGCCCTACAGTTTCCCGGAATATCATTGTGACCAGGAATATAATATGAGTAGTATTCTGCTTATCCATCTCGCGGCAGTCGATAATTGTTTTTGAGGTCAACTTGTGAGATCCCAGATGTATTACAGCCGCCTGGCTGTCTCGAAGTATGTTCATATCTCTCTCTTGGAGACGTTGCCCTTTTCAATGATTATTAAGGCAGTTCATATGGCCGATACCTCCTCTTGAAAACCGTTACAGTAGTTCGTTAACCTTATAAAATAAGCTATAATCACCGACTCCGATGGTATACCTCCACCCACAGCTCCATTCAACTTGGAACCGTCAGTAAAGATTTGCTCAGAGTCTTTAATGAGGTGCATTACACCATTTGCCCATTCCCTCCTGTCCGGAATCGTAGCCCGGAACATCACAATTCTTTTAAAAACTCCCCAAACTTGTTAGGACTTTTGAGTGACCCACATTTGAATCGCGCCGCAGTCCAGTCGCGATATTTGTTAAAAGTAGAGATCAGAATAAATCGTTTGACTGGGTTGTAGAAGCTCATAATGGACAATTCTCTTACAATCCCATCAGACATACAGTCTACGAAGCTTCCAAGATCTTTTCTGCACATTATTGGCCTACGTCGTCCTCTTTTCATCGCCTGTAATCATTTGCTTCAGAAATGGTTCGATTTCGTTCTGTTTTAGCAGTGTAGAGCAAATCGATGTTCGGTCCATTAAATTCTATACTGTTAACATATGTGGCACCTAAACATCGAGATTCTTTGTGTATCCAACTTTTTTCAAATGGTTGATAACTGTTTGGTGATGAATGCCTAACTCACTATCAACATTCACGCTGCTTATGTGCCGATCTTTCTTAATTTTTCCATGATTTAGTCGACTAAAATCACTAAAAAATTGATTGCCCAGCGCGAGGTGACCATTTCGCTGCTGTTTTTTAGTTACAACATCATATCCGATGCCTTCTTATCTTTTCTATAATAGAAAAGCAAAATATGACGGTAATGTTCCGAATTTTTACTTACTTTTAAACGTAGATAACTTTTCACCGAATAATGTGATTTCAATAATGTCTGCTAACAAAGTGAAGCTTAAAATGTCGCCTTTCCCACAAGCTATAGTGTTGCCTAATGCAATTTATATTACCCGAGATATTACATTTTAGAGCCATCTGCCGATAATTTGTAACGAACATCCAATATTACAACGTGTGTTAAAAAAATAGCTGGGTAGTACTGATAGTGCTATCAAATACAACAAGAATCAGGGATCTAATTCTGGCATTTGTGATCGAAATAAAATTTCGAATCGAAACATATTTCGATATCGTAAAATTTCTAATGATGTAACTCGATACGAAACGAATAGAATTAAAGCTTAAGTCTTGTAAAAGGTTAAAAATAATTGGTTTTAGAACACTGGGTAATATATTAAAAAAGTTATAAAATTGAATTAAACAGAAAATAAATAAATAAAATCAAAAATTAAATAGGTGACGTGGTGTAGTAATTATAGTGCTTGAAAAGCAGACAAGCAACAAAAGTTCAAATCTCACGAAGGTTAAAACAATTTTTTTCTTTGGATTTTTTAAAATTATCTTTAGATAGATCTTCTATTGTTTTTTATTGGCAAAAGCGATCGAAAACTGTTAAAAGTTTTTAGACCTTCGCCAGGGACTTCTTAGCCTGCTTCCGTCAAAATTTTTGCTCTTCATACAGCCCACCAACTATTTTTATTCTTTGTAGGTGTATATCTAAAAAAAAAGTTATTAATAAAAATAAGAACAAATATTTTTTTTTTTTTTGTATGTCACCTCGTGCTACAACTAGAATTTTTTTATTGGTGGACCGTAGGCTTTAAATTTAGGCATAAGGTTGTCCCAAAGTTGATTATCCCTTGTTTTTCCTTGGGAACTATTTGTCATTACATTTATTTGCTAAGTCTCTTTGCTTTGCCATAAAGTTCCTAAGAATTTCCTTTTGCATTAAATTATTTTTTTGTACTTTGAGCCAAAAATGTCTAAATATTTTAAATTTTCCTAAATAAATTCTCAACTAATGGGCCCGCCATCTAACGTTTTTTTTTTTTTTAATTGTGGTTATTTCGTGAATGGTAACACTTAGCTCATGTCTGATTTGACAGATAATTAGTTTTATCCTTCCGTTGTGTATACGTTTTTTTCGCTTCGCTAAGTGGGCCTGCGATCGACTTACAGAGGATGCCGATTTTGCCAAAAAAAATCATCTTTTCAGATGAAGCTTATTTTGATCTTGGCGGCTATGTAAACAAACAAAATTGTCGCATTTGGGGCACAGAAAACCCCCACGCATACATTGAAAAGCCTATACACCCAAAACGAGGCACTGTTTGGTGCGGATTTTGGTCCAGAGGCATAATTGGGCTATTTTTCTTCGAAAATGAGCAAGGAGTGGCCGGTACAGTCAATGGCGATCGTTATCGGGCAATGTTGAACGAATTTTTGTTCACAAAAATTTAAGAGGAGGATATTAGCAACATTTGGTTTCAACAGGACGGCGCTACGTGCCACACAGCCAAAGCTACACTCGATGTTTAGCGCCCTGTTTTCAAAAAAAAAAAAAAAAAAAAAATTATTTGGCCGACCCTATACCTTTCTTTAAGTTAATTTACTTGTGAAAAAAGTTTACATCGCAAGCTTCTTTACTTACAAGTAAAAACTCGCAAGCTTATGTTCGAATTATTGTTCGATATCGAATGTCATCATAAGAAATTTCGATTCGTTTTATTCGTGATCGAATAAGAGAATTACAAGTAGTCAAAAACTCGTTTGTTCGCATAAGAATTCGTTTATGATGTTTTCGAAACACCTCCAAATTCTCGTTGTAACGGGTAAAAGACCAGTTTTTCATACCTTCCTGCACTTATAAGCTAATAACTTAACTTAGTAACCGATTTAAGTTTTTCAGCGGGTTTGAAAAGAAGCGAAGTTGAACTTTTAAATAATATATAAGCAGCCTTAAGGAATATGTCTGAACTTCTCAAGCAAACACGTCTTTATTACAATTTTTTTCCACATTTTTAATAAAGCAACTCCTTCAAAATCATATTTTCGAATTGCAAATCGTAAAGCCTCTCTAGTTGACTCCGTCTCATGTATTCTGTGTTAGCATGAGATTTTTTGACTAATAGATAATGTTTTAGAAGCCCTAATTTGTAGCGCTGATGGATATTAAACTACTACTAATTGGCCTATTACCAGAAACGGTCAAAGAGTGATTATTAAGTATTTCTGTTTTTAGTTTAATTTTATAAAATTGAAGGAAAAACGCGGCTAAAATGTTAAAACCGCTCCTTTTACTGTTGCACTCTATAGTAATAAAAGATTTTCAAATATTTCAAAAATTGTTTCTTCATTTAAAACTATTGGTTTTATTTCCAAAGCAATAAAATGCGGAAGATTCTTGAAACACATTTTAGACAAATTACTAAAGAAAATAATAAATCTCCCCATTCATTAAAACAGACAAACGATAATGACTGTTATTATCACACTATAAATACATATATTTTTTAATTCAATTGCTTAAAAAAATTACAAATCAAAACAATTTCTGCCACATAATAATCAATAAGGCAACAGAGACAATAAATGTCTGTTGCAAACACTTTATTTGGTATGACGGTGATGATATTGACATCCAACAAACAAGCATTTGACCATTTTCGGTTTATATGAATTGCAGCAGGCAGTCTTATTTTATCTATTTCGTCTTGTCTTGCTTTACTTTCTTATCATCTGATTATGTACAGACTGCTGAGGCTGCTATAGTGTTTGTATGAAAACCCATAAATAAAAGAGCGATTTATAGTTGCAAACACATTACTCGTACAGAGTCATTGAACTCTCAGTATTAGAAAAATAACAACTTAATTGTGATGGATTTGATTCGATTGCACAAAAACACACACGAATACACACATAATTTGCAATGTGATATTGTGTAGGATTCGAACATTTTATGTTATTCAACATAAACTCTAATGCTTTAACAAATCTTTAGAATTTTAACAGTGGGCAAGAAAAAAAGGTAACGAGCATAGTTTTAAGTAGCAAAAGCTTTCCGTTGTAGTCTCTGACTCTACTCTATTGGATTTCTTACATTTTTTAGGGATTGGCATTGAATAGACAACTTTCAAGCATGAAAAGTAAACACCTGCATGGTTTAAAAAGCAATAAAGTTTGGCTAATATCCGAGAAAGCGTCGATTTCTAAAGTACAAAAATGATGTGAGCATGGTATTAACCTTTATACAAATGGTAGTCCAAGGGGTCCAAGGCATATCTGAAATAATTACTGAGTTTTTGCATTTCCGATTCAAAAAATCATCTTTTTGAGAAATCTAAAAATCCTTGGGGGGATGACGGTCATTTCTGATAAATATAAAACTGCTTGCATATACAATTATACACAAATGCTAGTCCAATGGCTTTTCTATGAAGCCCCTATAGTAAAATATCTAAAAGATCTGTATTTGAGAAAATCGATTTCAAGAAAATCAACTTTAGGCAAAATTCTTGGGGGGATGAACATGGGAACATATTTGGAAAATACGAAATTTTTTGCATATACCACTATATACAAATAGTAGTCCAATGGGGGTACTATAGAGCCCTTATAGCGATATGTCTGAAATAAGTACTGGATTTGAAAAAAACCGATTAAAAAAATTAACTTTTTGAAAAATCTAAAAATCCTTGGGGGCGATGACGGTCATTTCTATATATATGAAACTGCTTACATATACAATTATACACAAATGGTAGTCCAATCGCTCTTCTATGGAGCCCTTATAGTAGAATATCTAAAATAATTACTGGATTTGACAAAATCATTTCCAAAAAAATCAACTTTTTGTAAAATTCTTGGGGGGATGAGGGAACATTTTTGGAAAATATGAAAATGCTTGCATGCATATACGACTATATACAAGTAGTAGTCGAATGGTTCTACTATAAACCTCTATAGTGGCATCTCTGTAGTAATTACTGGATTAGAGAAAAAAATCACATTTCTGACTTGTTATAAATTTCTAGTTTACGAAATTGACTAGACTTGTTGTTAGTTCACATCTGTGTCATACATGTGAAGAATGTTCGGCGGCAAAGTTGCTCGGGAAGTCTGTTCATTCAGCGCAGGGTGGTCGGAGAATATCATGTTTTTGGACCTGTGTTTTTGCATAAGATTCAGTGTTGAATTTCCGAACTGGGATTGTTGATCTAATGAGGCCTTAGTTCGGAGTGTGTTTAATCTGAATCGGACACCGATGGCTTCAAATTAATGACTGTGTCGATGCTAGTGTTCATGAACTAACGAGATCGCTGAGATCATATCCATTATTATATATGCGGAGATCAACCTGGTAAGGGGCTTCAAGGGTGTAACCATTAATATATATAGATGGTAATGAAATAACGAATGCATTGGCCAAAAAGGGTTCCATGGCACCCCAAATCGGTCCGGAAACTTGCTATGCAGTACCACTTATTACCATCCTTAATCTAATCAAGGACTGGAATTTTGCCAGATGCTTGGAACACTGAAATGTTCAATGGTGACTCTAGGGCGGCGATCAGTCCGCAGTCCGGGCGCCTCTCTGAGGTTTTCAAGTATGGCACGCAGGAGTTGAAACTCCTAACAGAGTTTATTACTGGCCACTGTAGTCTAAGAGCGCATCTGTAGAGAATGGCGGTCATAGATGTGCATGTTTACAGACTGTGTTCTCAGACATAAGAAACAGCGGAATTTAGGGTTCTTGTTAGGTTTAGGTAGAGGTATTTAGGACATAGGGTCTCACTGGGTGATGTTCCCATCATTATGGTTTCCGAGCTGCTAATGTTCATTGAGAAGGCAGCAGATCTGCTGAGCAAACTATAAGCCGGAATTGACTCAATAGATCGCATTATTTGCAGTGTCCTGGTCGATATGACGATGTCAATTAGTTCGATAGCTGCCCGCAGCACGGTTCACTTTAGTCCTTGTGCTACAATATGGACACTATCATGCCAAAGTCCTCTAATCTGTTGGCTGGAGATCTTGTTCACATCGCCCGTTGCCAGGCTGAGTGTTCTTGTCATTGAATTTTCTCAAATGGTGGCCAATAACAGAGTAAATGTTCAGCAGCTTCTACAGAAAACTTTATACGATACCTTTGTTTTTTTTTTTCCTAAAAAATTCTGCAGTCACCTCATGTTCTTGATTTTAATTTCGATGGAGCAAAGCCTTCAATTCTTTGTTTTCAAAATTATACGGAAATAAAATTTTCTAAACCTTTATATGACTGCTTAGGTACGGTCTTCATAAATTAATAATTTTTATTGTTTAACTCGGTTTTGTTCACTAAACTTTCCAGTTGTTTTTTTTATTGTTAATTGATCAAAACTTGCACAATAAAGTTTCATCATGTATGTCATGTTCACACGACAATTTTTTTTTTCGTAATTAGATCTCTTATTCATCATAGAAATCCCAATTATGAGTCAAATTAGGACATTTTATTTAATTTAGTTTCAATTACACTGTAGATTATCAATGTGATCTCTAATTTTAATGTGAACGGGGTAATTCGTATACGCAATTAAAACATAGAACAAATGCTATGAGACTGTGAAACTTTTTTCTAATCAACTTTTCTATTTCTTTAATGCATATTTCTAGTATTTTTATGAGTGTTTATTTATCTCTACACCTGTCTAGTATATATTGGTCATAATTTTGTTGAAAAACAAAAACAAAAACAAAAACTATACATTAAAAGCGTTGCAAAAATAAAAAACAAACCCAAATTGTGAATTTGCGTGTGTTGGTTACAGTTTTCAAAGATATTATGAAATCGAAATGTATAGAAAAAAACAAATTAAAATTATGTTGCAAAATAAAGAAAAAAATAAATCAATTTTTTACGCTGCCATTAAATTAATGGCAGATTATGAGATAAAAGATTTGTAATTTGGAGCAGTCACATACATACATATCTAAATAAAAAATTAAAATGTTTTTAATTAAAAAAAAAAAATGACAAAAAAAAATTAAGAACATGATTGAAGAAACAAATTATATCAGAAGAATAAATATTTTTATATTTAAAAAATTTTTTTTTTTTAATTCACATAATATTCTTTAAAGTTGCCTTTAAAAATGCTAAAAACTTTATGTTCATACAGCAAATTAAATTTTATAAATTTTGTAATTTTCGTAATTTTTATATTTATAGTTTATTTATATTTTATGGTTATTAACAAACCATTAGTGAATTATTTAAATAAACCATTTGAACAACTGTTTTCTTCAGTGAAATTACATTTAAATTTTTGAAAACAAACAAAAAATAAATTATTTTCAAGGTCTCTCGCATAAATCATAAGCAAAAAAGAACAACACTTGGATGTGCAGCCAGCCTTTACCTCATGAAATTATTCACCAATTTGTGTCTAGAAATTAAAAAAATAATTATTAGAAAAGTATTGCTTTTGAGAGAAACTATCTTTTCTTTTTATTTAAAAATAATGCAAATGTAGAACACTTTGTTCTAATACCCTACACTACATACATACATACATACACAGTAAAATGGTGTATTGCATTTAGGGATGCCAGAAAAAAATATAAAGGGTCCACCAAATATTTTTTTTTCTTGAAAATGCTATAAAAAAACTACTGAATATTTTTATTTGAAAGTACAATCCTTCCGGTTAATAATGGAAAATAATTTCATTCAAATGGCTGCCTCGGCTGGCCATGCAGTAGCCCACACAATCGGTCCAATTTTTAAGCACATTATCGATTGTGTGCAGCTGTATTTCACCCATGGCTTCACAAATATTGTCCTTTAAAGCGTCAATTGTCTCTGGCTTGTTGGCGTAACACTTATTTTTGACGGCACCCCACAAATAATAGTCCAACGGTGTCAAATCTCAGCTCCAAGGTGGCCGACATCAGCTCTGCGGCTGATAATGCGATCTTCAAAAACAGGTAGCTTCGGCTGTGTGGCACGTAGCGTCATCCTGTTAAAACCAAATGTTGCTAATGTCCTCCTCTTCAATTTTTGTGAACAAAAATTCGTTCAACATGGCCCGATAACGATCGCCATTGACTGTAACGGCCACTCCTTGCTCATTTTCGAAGAAAAATGGCCCAATTATGCCTCTGGACCAATATCCGCACCAAATAGTGACTTGCCTTGGGTGTATCGGCTTTTCAATGTATGCGTGCGGGTTTTCTATGCCCCAAATGCGACAATTTTGCTTGTTTACATACCCGCCAAGATCAAAATGAGCTTCATATGAAAAGATGATTTTTTTTTTTTTTTTGGCAAAATCGGCATCTTCTGTAAGTCCCAGTGTTGTTCAAGCGTATACACAACCATATTCGTTCAGCGGTAGAATAAAACTAATTATCTGTCAAATCAGACATGAGCTAAGTGTTACCATTCACGAAATAAGCACTAGTTGAAAAAAAAAACGTTAGATGGCGGACCCTTTAGAAAAAAATCTTGACACTCAAAAATATTGGTGTTCGAAAAACTTCGATTGAATGGACGAAAGCAGGACGAAGCCAGGTGAAGCTTGGTAAAGCCAGAATTGAGACCAATAAGGGAAATGCTGCGTGTCTGTTGGAATTGGAAGGAACTTTTTCATTATGAGCTTCTACAACCCGGTCAAACCATTGATTCTGATCTTACTGTCAGCAATTTACAATACTGAATCAAGCAATTCAATTAAAACGGTCAAAATTGATTAACAGCGTCAGACCACACATATAATCCGGACTCTGCACTGCTGCAAAGCTAGCTTGAATCCAATCAGTAGGTGAGGTCACCTTGTGCTTCATTATCTCAAATATGCCCATATACATCAAATCTATTGGCCACTTTTCGACAGCTACCGAATCGACTTTATGATGTCGTATCTTGTCCACATTGTCTCTTGCGCGATTGCTCATGTCATGTAATCTTCTCTGACCAAGCAGGGTCAGTTTTAAGTTTTGAAATAGCAGGCAATAACAGAGAAGATGTCTTGTCGACTAATTCTTCTCTTGAACATAGCAGTTTCTAGGTCAGCTAAGAATATAACAAAAGATTGAAAGTTTCATTTAATTGGTTGACTTCTGGTTGTGAGCTTACACCAATGGCCTAAACCTTTCTAATCCAGCGGGTGGATAATTTTACCTATCGTTCATTGGCCTTGAGATGAAATTCCTGCAATATCAGCTATTTCTTCTTCTATATCTCGAATTGATCTGAAATGTCAAAAATGCGGCAATATTTATTGAGCGACAATCGAAATGGATTATACGTATCAATATTCAGATTTTTTTAATTGGGGCAATTTGCGGCAATAGAGCAGAATAGAAATGGTGTCATATTGGAGCATTTGCAACAATCGTGTGATCTAAGCTTCTGCATAATCTGAAGACCGAAAAAGTACAGCAAGTGAGGATGAAGTGAGGCTGTTGTGGCATAGTGCATGAGTAGTTCTTATCACAAAGTTAAACGTTCTATAAGAAATACGACATTGAATTTGCGTAAAGCTATACGAAAAAATGCATTTCGATTATGCACCATCTCATCGTGCCTAAGCCACTATTTTAATCAGACTCGGTCCCCAGCAATATTTTACTTCTCAAAACTAAAGAAATCCATAAAAGCAAGAGAACTTGCAACGATAAATTTTCCCTAATTTTCGTACAAGAATCAAGCCATTTTAAGAAGTATTTAGTTGGTGGTGTAAGGGGTCGTCTAGTCTGCCATAACCAATTACATTTTTTTTTTAAATTTTTTTACTTGCAGTTGTTGTTGTTATTGTTGTTATTTTACTTATATTATCTTTATTATTAAAAACTGCAATTTAAGAAAGATGACACAAATAATAAAAATAAATATTTGAAAACACATACACACAAAACAGTGACACCTACACGAGCACAGGTTGAAAATTATAAATAAGGAAAAACATTAACAAAATACGTTTAAAAAAGAGCATCTCTTTAACAAGCAATGCTACCAATAGTAAAATCATAACATATTACAACTACAACTACATATGTTAATGGTGTTAAATAAAACAGCAACAGCCGGTGTAAAATAATGTGATACTTTTTTACATTTTTAGTTAATATATCGTTGTTGTTGTTCGTCTTCTTAAAAACAAATTGCGCCAACTAATTTATGACATTTAGTTAAAGCGTATGTGATAAAAAGAGAGGAGAAGAGAATAATATTTATTAGATATTAATTTCATTTTTACAAAAACACACACACACAATCATTCAAACACATGCATACATCACACACGTATATTGTCGGTGGGTAAAAAATACATGTATCCGTCGCAGTTGATGCGTTTGATTGCGATGACTAAACATCACATAGTAAATATGTCGGTAGTATAGATTCATTTCAAAGATTTTTCTTCAAAAAGGTATAATAAAAATCAAATGATTTTTAAAATCAGATATTAATTTAAACAAAATGAAAATTTGAAAGCATTAAATGTTAATTAAATTAAAAGTCTATTGAACAATTATCGATTACATTATTTGAGAATACGAGATTTGTGGAATATTCTAAGCATTTAGAACGTTCTGCTTCGGTCGAAAAAATGGTAATTGGGCTAGGCAAGACTTGGCACTGTTTCTAAATACTTTTAACTGATCTTGCATTATGTGTCGGAGTGTATTTATAATGAGATATTACGACTTCATGCCCCGTCGCGTATTATATCAAGTGTTTTTAGGCGAAATCTCGCTAATAATCCATTTTTCAGTCAATTAATAAATTTCCCATCGCCAGTAATAATTCAAAGCAAAAATTATCTCTTTATATGGCATTCAATCTGCATCTCGTTTAACACCCCTTGCATTTGCATGAATTCTGTCGTTTTCAAACGTTTTGATGCTTAAGTCTGACAACAATTTTATCGAAGTACCGACTCCAATTCATCATCTTTGGCTTTTTTTGTTGACCCGAGCGATCTATGTCTTTTATATCAAATTCGCTGAACTGCTGAACTACAAAAACTATTCCTGACACATTAAAACCAATGGAACCTGGCCTGGGTAAGCTTCGGAGAACAAGAAAAGTGCTTCAAATGCTTCCCGGAATTGATGCTTGCTTGGTACAAAATTCGACATTTACGATGTAAATAGAACTTGATTGCTTACACTATTTCGTACAACGACGAAGTGAAAATAAAGGCTCAAATTAGACGTGATTTAACATAATGCCATAACCGCAACCGTTGTCGATACGATTATTAAGGTTGTTTAGTTGCGTAGAAACTATGGCGTTACGTTAAGGTACGTCTAGCTTAAAATTAAATGGCAGATATTCGGTGGGAAAAACTAGCTTTTGGGTCGAGGGTAAATTCCACTCGGCTATAGAGAAGTGCCTCCGGTACAAAACAGCGAAGAAGTTTGCCTCTTTTTCTGCTACTCAATAAGTGCGGAAAAAGAGTACTAAGTACCGTTCATTGTGGTCTTAGATCAGCTTTCGGCAAACTAATATTTCCACTTGTTTCCTCTTTACTTCTCTTTGTTTATTTTTTGCCTATGCGTGTTACTACATACGTGTGCAAACAGAAGAGAATAGTAGCTAATTGTCGAAATCTATCTTAGACATCACCAGTGTATTTTAGGAAATGTTGGCAATAAGTGCCTGTGTCTGTAAGTGCCCTTCTATTGCAGATTCTTCGGGTTACGGTGCTTTTAAATAACATAACGTTCTTTTATGAGCATTGCCGAACATGTTTTTTTTTTTTTGTTTCTTGAAAGGTAGAATTTCTGTTTTATGCCCATATCCCAAATTTATTGAAAAAAAAAAAAAAAAAAATTCTACATTTTGCAGCACTAATTTAGAAAGACCTTAAATACTACGTTCCTTTTTAAATTTCAAAATTTTCAATTCTTTCTTTTATTTCCTAAAACATTTAAAGAGAATTTAACACTGCCCCAACATATTCCTTCTGAAGAGAATTAATTTTTTTTTTTAGAAATTAAGAGCAGTTGACAGCAACAACAAAATAAGTAATAACCGGCTTAATTTCAATTACAAAATCATAAATGCACTTTAAGACGTTTTTGTTTTTGTAAAAAAAACGTTACAGAACACATGCCAAAACAGCAACAAATTTAAATACGGAAAAAATATATTTAACAACGAAAACAACAAGTATGAAGTAAAGGGAAACCAGTTATTTAAAAAATTTGTTTTTATATATCTATGCGGAGGGAATTCTCTGGTGTTAGTGTTTGTTTTGAATTTGGGGGGATCGTCTCTGTTATTAACAGTAATTCTCTCTTTATTTGTAAAATGTTAACCAGCTACTAAAAAGCAAAAATTGTGTCTTTATTTTCTGCTTATCTGTATAATTCAATAAAATGTTTTTGTTTTTTTAAAAAACACTCACTAGGCGCTTGTGTCTGTCAGTCAACTCTGTATAATCGATTTAAAAAGAACGGCCGTTTTGCGCGACGGTAGAAAAATAGCGTTTTTGTTTCTTGTTTTTCTTTAAAAGAGGAAGATAACTTTTTAAAGTGTTTTTGTTTTCGATTATTATTGATGAAATTTATAAGAAAATTTACGCAAATCTGAAAATATTTTTAAACATATAATCGATTGTGTTGTTATAAAAACTATATTAATAAACGATTTATTGAAATATTAAAGTGATCTCATCTAAAGAAATGGATTTGAATTCAATAAAAACTATTTTTATTTAAAAAAGGTTTAAAAAAAAAAAAAAAATTCTTTCGTGTGCAAAAAATATTTGAAAAGAAGAAAGGTGGGAAAGTTCAACAAGATTGTTTTAAATAAAATGATGAATATTTACTTTAATATTTATTATTCATTTCATATTGAAATATTAAACCTTTTGTTGTTATTCTTTTATTATTATAAACAAATGTCTTTTTCTTTATTTATAATTTTTTCTCTTCAATACTTCAAAGTTTTTATTTAAACAGTTTTAAATATTTTTTGTCCGAGTTTTGCTTTTCAATGCAAATTCATAAATTCTCTACAATCGAGTTAATGATTCATTAACAATTTTCATTTCATTTTCAATAGCTGAGCTAACAGTGTGTTTAATTGTTACAATTGTTGAGCACTTAGAAACAGAACAAAAGGAGCAACTCGTACTATTTTTCCGTATGTGAAAAAAAAATATATTTCTTTGTTTCAACAACACCGTTATACAAAATGTTGTCACTCTGTGTAAAAAAAAACTTTATTTTAAATAAAGCAATTAGTATCTGTTTTATAGTAAAAATAAAAAACAATTTTAAATGGTGACAAAAAATTTAATTGTATTTACAACTGTTTTCCAAATCGTTTTGTTAAAACGTTGACGGAAATGACGTCTACAACATACCTCTTTGGATGAAACAAACAAAAAAGAGTAACTCGAATTAGCCAACAGAAAATGTGTTTTGTTTTATAATGACCATGCCAAAATAATCCTTAATGACCTGTTTAAAATTGTATGCACTTGACTGGGAAGTATAGCACCATTTGACATCTCTATAATCTTACCCTCATATTCATAAAAAATAAAAATGTATATAAAAATTCTTTTAAGAAAATTTTATATGAAAAATTTGAAATGAAATGAAATTTTATGAATATGAAGGTTGGTATTTAAACAAGTTTTTGAGATCATTAAACGATCTTATTGAGAAACATTGGTACAATATTGGCCATGTTTTTTTCACACTTACTTCTTTTGGGGGCATACGGCTGTCAACCGTGTTCCTCTCATTTTAGACTGTTCTGTCTTAGTTCTTGTATAATTGTGCGTCTTCAGCTTGAATCTTGGGAATTCCACTAGTGCGACATTCTTGTAATACTGTCGGGATGTTTTCATTTAATTTGACCGATCCACCTCCATTTCCTATTCATTATTTGCTTCAATATGGATTCATCAATGCTGATGTTATACAGTTTTATGGTATTAAATATTAAATATTCTGAGCTGAGTTCGTCTGTATATACGCAAGCTTCTTTATACTGATTGCAGTCCTCCAATTCACTGAGCCTGCTGCATACGTCTGTTACTGCGCCGCCGCTTGTAGTAATTGTAACAGGTGATTTTTTTCTATTTAATATTTCAGTGTAAAAAAAAGTTTCGTGACATGTGACAATGCCAGAAACGTTGAGTAGTTTGCCGTTTCACCTTAAATAGACTAAGAAACGAACAACGCTTGCCAATCATTGAATTTTGTTATCAAATCCGAGCTAAGTGAGAAATGTATTTCGTAAATTACGAAGCTCGTTTTTGGTCCAATGGTTACGTCAACAAACAGAATTCCTAAATTTGGTGTAAAGAAGGAGGCACTGTTTTGTGCGGTTACAGTTGGTGAAGTACCGACCGAAATGCTTGAAATATTATACCAAAATTTTAGCTCACGAATGGATCAGTTTCGGTGTAGCCACAGGTAGCATTCCTCTCTTCTTCTTCTTATTTGGCACTACAACCTACTGTCGGTTTTGGCCGAGTCCAAAAAGGTCGCCATCTGTCGGGAGTTTGAGATTGTCAAACTGATCCTCTTTTTCCCCGCTTTCCGCCTTTGAGTACCGCATCAAAGGCCTGCCTGTCCCAAATTTCTCCATCCATACGAGAGACTTGACCAAGTCAGCATAGACGCTTTATCTTAATGCGCTTCACAATACCTACGTCCCTGTACAGCTTTTACAGCTCGCTGTTCCAAAATATACGGTACTCATCTCCTACTCGTAGAGGACCGAAGATCTTACGAAGTATATTTCTCTCAAACGCTCCTAAAACATTTTCGTCGTTGTTTGAGAGTGTCTATGGTTCTGCGCCATACAACAGGACAGGGATAATAAGCATTTTGTAGAGCGTGAGTTTGGTTCGTCGAGTGAGCGCTCTGCCCCTCAATTATCTAATGAGCCCAAAGCAGCATCTGTTGAAGAGTGATTCTCCTTTTGATCTCCAGACTGACGTTGTTCACGGTGTTAATGCTGGTACCAAGATAGACAAGGTCGCCAACAGTGATGCTCTGCCCAAGACTCTTTATTTATTGACAAAAGATATGTAGTCTTGTCTTCATTCACCACCAGACCCATTTTTTACGCTTTTTTCTCTAGACTAGAGCACGCTGAAAATATATAAAATGGTGGCTTGGCGATTCTACACGCCGGCACGAATAACTTTTTCCAGGGAAAGGTTGAAGGTTTTTCTAGCAGAAGGTTGTCTGAAACCTCATTTAGTACTCAACGACTAGGACAAGTCCTTCCTAATTCTAACAAAACTTTCAGTGCCGCAGGGCGTCATACTGCAAAGCCGAATTAAGACAAAATTCCGACAATTTCAGATCTGTACTGCCGAAGGCGGCTTTAAAGTCGTCAACATTGTCGCGGGCATTATTTACATGAAATAATGAAATGAAATATCAGACATACATTTATCGCCCAAAATAAATATTTCGATAATTTTTTGTAAACTTTCTGTAGTTTCTTTTTTCAATATTCGAAACCCAAACTGTAAAAAAATCACCCGTTCTTAGATATCAGAAGCTATCTACATACTCGACTGGTTGACTTTATAGCGTGTTTTCCGTGCTAGTATCGTATTATTTATTTCATAGTCAAAATTTTTGAGTTGGCGTGAAAGACTCGTTGTTATTTCGCTTTGTTTTTAACGAGCTTCGCTTATTATGTCTACCAGCCATGGCAATGGTGAGCATCCTTGTTTTACTTCAGCAACTGTGTGATGGACTGAAAGTTCTTCAACCTCATATATCGCTTTAATTCTTCGAATTATTTTCTGGGTTACGCCTTTTCCTCTTAATGCTTTCCATATGGCAGACCGTCTGATGGCATCAAATATTTTCTTAAAGCCGACGAACAGTAGATACAGCGGTGTATGTCATTCTAGACATTGTTCTATAATGACACGTAGGATGTTGACCTGATCTACGCAGCTTCTATTTGGCCGGACGCCATCTTGCTCGTCTCGCAATATGTTGTCTATTTTGCCTTAAAGCCTTAACTGCTTTATGACTGCGAGTATTTTGTGTCATCGTTAGCTATAACCTTTTCATATCTTTCTGTAAACTTATGGATTCCGTGTCAAGAAAACTGCAATTTCCTTTCGAATATTTTACGTTTAACGTTTCAAGATATTTTTAAAAATAAACTTTCGAAAATAGTACTTCATAGTACAGTTTGTTCCAACTCGTACGTTTCTTTTTCTTCCGAATCGAAATATATAACTCCTATAACGTGGACGTTTTTTGTCTTCCCTGTTAAAATATTACTTCTCAACTGCCCAAATCATCTCTCCCACATATTCACGATAAGCTTCAGCCAGATAATCATCATCCAAAGTTTAATAGACGATATTAAAAGCACAAACCTTGTATAAAGATACGCTATGTACTGTGAATTCCGATTTTTTAAGTTATACTTAAATGCAGGATTGTCAGATTCTTTTTAAGCTTTTTCGCCAAATCAAATTTCAAAAATCGCCAAATTTCCTGTTTTACATTCTGACAATAAAATTTTTATTTCTTTTATATGTATGGTATGTAAATGAAAATTTTTTAATATTTTCATTAATATTTACTCCAATAAAGGTTTATTAAACCAATATTTAGAAATAAAGTTTGCAAAACTGTTATAAATTATAAAAAAATTAGCGATAAATCGCAAACAATCAAATCAATTATATTGCCGCTTCTATCGAGCATATATTATCAGAATAATTTCGGTTTTTAATTTAGAAAATTATTTCATTTAAATTTAAAAAAATGTTTTATACCAACTGTTATAAAAACTGTTATACAAAGAACTTGCCTTCATTTTCTTTGTCAAAGATTTCAAATCAAATAAACAATCTTGTTGAACTTTTTCATAAACAAACAATACTTTGCAACACAAACAAAACTGTTATAAAAGAGCGTCATAAATAACATTTAAAAAGAAATATTTTTCTTTAGTAGAAATAAAATAAAATCCGCCAGTAATTAAGTAAAAATAAAATAAAATAAAAACACAAACAATAAATAATTAAAAGAAAAAAACAAAACGAATATTAACGAACTCAGTGTGTCACACAAACTGTGATAAAATTTTTGTAATAAAAATATTAAAAAACCAACAAAAAACAAAAAAAAATTATCAAACATGATGGAGGATTACATGGAATATTTAGAAAAATTATGGTTTTACTTGCCCTATTTGTTTTATGCCTTTGTGTTCCTTACTCTCATACCGAAATCTCTTAAGAAAATCAATGATTTTGCAAGAGCAGACTATGAGGCAAATCGAAATAAATGGCATCGCTGCTATGCGCCCGATATATGCTGTCACAATTTAGCGGAAAGTTCCAATGAAGTTCTAACTAAACAAAAACCACGTAAAGCTGTTACAAGGGTCTATCCAAAAAAGCAACAACAACAACAACAACAAGTGCTTAAAAAGGAAACGGTTACTACTACAACTTCTATCCCCACTGCAGAGCCACTGCAGTCTAACGTATACAAACGTCAGGTTCATACGCATACGAATGTAAATAAAATCGCAAAAATGTTTGAAAACGGTGGCGTACAAAAGAAAATCAATCGTGTTACACCTACAGTATTGCCTTCTGATTTCCGACGCAACTCTATGGACCTGGATGATGATGCCGCAGTTTGCCATAAAAAACATGATTTAATACAAAACTCTTCTAAGGAGAGTAATTTGAAAAAGGACAACGTGGTGTTGAGACGTCTATCGAAACTTACCCAAGAGCTGGAAGAGAATAATGAGAATTCAGCGAATGTCTTAAATCAAATCCCTCCGGAAGAACAGGATTTATTAAATACCAGCTGGCGTAGTGAACCGATTACAATACAAAGATCTAAACGTCAAGTGCCACATAATTTAGTATTGAATGGTAATTCAGCTACACCCTCTACCATATCACCTGCCCCCTCGTCACCGTTGTCTTCACCACGCTCCTGTAATTCACCAGTGCCTGGCACCTCTTCACCTATACTGCGTAATGCGCCTGTACTTAATATGAATACCAGTTTAGAGGATCTTTTCAAGGCCATCGCTAAGAGTGCTGAAAATTCTGAAGGTTTCTTATATAGCGGCTGCAGTTCTCTCTCACCCGTCACCTCTATAGATGATATTCTATCACAGCGCAGATTGTCAAGGCCTTTGTCGGCCTATTCGATAAGTGATTTGCTAAATGATGACGCCAATAAAGGCTTGGATGAGACATATGTAGAGAATTATTTAAAGGTTTTGAATAAAACTTGAGAAATTTTTTTATAAAAATCATTAGATTTTTAAGTAACTTAAGAAGGAAAAAATGGGTGAGTTTCACAGTTAAACGTTCGAATTTGAGAAGAAGAGGTGATATTAAGAAAACTACTTCTGGGGGAAGTAAGGTCCAGATTTGTAAGCAAACTTTGTATATTTGTTTAAAATAAGTTTAAAGTTAAACTAGGTTTAACTAATTGTTAAACTTATATCTTAGCTTTTATTGATATTGTTTTTACTTGATGACGACACTGTGATTTATATTTTAACCACAAGGAAATCATTTTGTAAAAATGTTCCTCTACAAGCTACATTTTACCTTTTTGGAACTTGTTAAGTTACACTTAGCTTAAAAATAAATATCTACAGTGATGGAAGTAATAATAGGGTCACTAATTTTTTTCCAATAACTAAAAATGGTCTGAATTAACGAAGATTAGTTTATTTGGGTCAGATGGAAAATCATATGTTCGAACTTCTTTCAATTACAATACATTCTTTATTTGATTTTTGTAATGATAAATAAAAATTTAAGAAACAATTGATGTGTCCCTATTATTTCATCCACCACTGTAAGAGTCAAAGATATAATCAGAATATATTGATATAATTAGAATAAAAAAATAATACTTAATCGAGTAAACAGGTATATAATTCTCATTCAGTCCACGTAAGTTAAACGTTAGTGCTTAAACTTAAGCACTTAACTTTCCACGGTAAAACCATACCTTTAAGTTTAATTCTGATTAGTAGTAGAAATGTTTTTCGTGGTCAAACAACACTTACAATTTTTCCTCCAATCTTAAGCAACTACTGTGAAACTGCACCCTTAAGGCTTAGTGATGAATCAAAAGAAAAAGACATAAAAATGTAAAAAAACAATTTAAGAAAATCCTGTAAAATATTTATGTTTAAAAAAAGAATGTTCCAAAAGTGCCATGTCTTTAGTAAAAATAAGAAAAAATTCAATTTAAACACAAGAAGGCAAACAAAAAGAAGAAGAAGAAGACTTGACAGAGGATTGTTGGTTTTTTCTTTGAAAATGTTTAGGAAATGAATCAGCATTGCAATATACTCGTATTGTAAATCATTTTAAGTTTTTTTTGTTGTAAATAAAATTTATTTTTAAAATATTTTCATTATTTATTTCATTTTTTTTGCAATTAATCAAAATATGCCAGTCAAGCTTTATTTTAAAAAAGAAAATATATTTTTTTAATACTTTTATGAATTAATTTGTTAATACCCGTTGTATTAGAAATACAAAATTAATTAAAATACTAATCAAAACTTAAACCTTAATTCTCTATAAAATAAGTAAAAATTCATGTTTTTTTATGAAAAATTATTTTATGTATGATGATTAAGTGTTTTTTTTTTATATTTATGATGCTTCATAGAGGGCTTGTTTGTAGTCTTAAATATCATGCCAGTTATTAAAATATGAAAGAAAAAGTGGATCTATATGTAGATAAACTTAAGGAATTATTTATAATGAATATTGTATAAAGTATTATAAATTATTTTATAATAAAAATCATTCAATGAGAAAACGAAAATTACATTGTAAGTAAAATAAAAAATAAATTATTCAACCGAATTAAAACAAAAATGTTTTGTGGTTTCTTTATTATGATATGACACGTATTAAAAATGCAACCTTTAACTGATACATAACTAACTTCTTGTAAATTTTGAAACCACTCAGCACTTACTTGAAGCACTTTATCCACGCAATCATTTTTGGTTTATAAATAGAAATCATCAGAAGACCTATTCCGGTGTAGTGACACAATCACTATCCAACAATATCGAGTATGTTATTTGAATTGCCTATTATCTCTTTTACTGCTCTACACCAAATTTATTAGATATACAATATACAATAAAATAAGTTGTCCTTTGTTCGTCATTTAATAACTCGAGAACTACTCAACCGATTTATAAACCACAACATATGTTTAAAAGTTCTACTTTCACTGATTGTCTGTCTGTCTTAAAACAGGTGGTGCCACGCTAATAAAAATATTTAGTTAATTAGTTAGTTAAAGGTTAACAGTAAGAATATCTTAACTTGGTCCAAATAAATTCTTAGTCAATATAAATCATTTTTCAAAAAGTAGGTGGAATCGGATATTGGCCATGCTACTTCTCATACAAGATAACAATTGATTTTTATATATCTGGATAACGGTTAGAATGGTAGTTTCTGAACTAGGTCTAAATGACTTGGCAGTCAATACAAATCATTAGTTTTAAAGTGGGCGTGGCATCTTGAAAAAGGTAAAAGTAAGTTTCTCAATTTGGTTTAAATAACTTCTTGGATATGATACATCATCAATTAACAACTGGGCGAGATTGGATAAGTGGGCGTGGCGACTTCCATTCATACTAAATGTAGAATTTTGCATGTGTGAAATGTTAACTGTTAAAGCTTTGTTATCTATCGACGTCAGGGAGAGATTATATAAGCGGGTATTGCACAAAGCACACCAAGTATTCTTATCTATATAACGGGTCCGCCATCTAACGTTTTTTTTTTTCAACTAGTGCTTATTTCGTGATGGTAACACTTAGCTCATGTCTGATTTGACAGATAATTAGTTGTGTCCTAGTGGGCTAAGTGGATCTGCGACCGACTTACAGAAGATGCCGATTTTGCCAAAAAAAATCATATTTTCAGATGAAGCTCATTTTGAGCTTAACGGGTATGTAAACAAGCAAAATTGTCGCATTTGGGGCACAGAAAACCCGCACGCATACATTGAAAAGCCGATACACCCAAGACGAGTCACTGCTTGTTGCGGATTTTGGTCCAGACGCATAATTCGAAAATGAGCAAGAAGTGGCCGTTACAGTCAATGGCGATCGCTATCGGGCCATGTTGAACGAATTTTTGTTCACAAAAATTGAAGAGGAGGATATTAGCAACATTTGATTTCAACAGGACGGCGCTACGTGCCACACAGCCGAAGCTACACTCGATGTTTTGCGCCCTGTTTTTGAAGATCGCATTATCAGCCGCAGAGCTGATGTCGTTTGGCCACCTCGGAGCTGCGATTTGACACCTTTGGACTATTATTTATAGGGTGCCGTCAAAGATAAGTGTTACGCCAACAAGCCAGAGACAATTGACGCTTTAAAGGACAATATTCGCGAAGCCATTGGTGAAATACAGCTGCACACAATCGACAATGTGCTTAAAAATTGGACCGATCGTGTAGGCTACTGCATGGCCAGCAGAGGCGGCCATTTGAATGAATTTATTTTCCATTATTAACCGGAAGGATTGTACTTTCAAATAAAAAAAGAAATTTGAGAAAATATTCAGTAGTTTTTTTTATAGCATTTTCAAAAAAAAAAAAAAAAAAAAATATTTGGCGGGCCCTTTATATAAATTTTTACAAATTGGACCTTTAATTCTCTTCTCTTTCGAAAATAACAGGCTTTCCTAAAACATGCTTAAAGCAGATTTAAAAGTATTTTCCCATGATATTATGATTTTTAATGTAAACACCTTTTCCGTATGAACAAAAAAATGTTTTCAATAATAAATATGTGCACTGATAATAATATTTTTTTTTTTCATTCGTTATAAAAATTATAACACACACCTTCTTAATTTTATTTTAAAAAACATTTTTTTTCCATATCTCAAGGTTGCATATTTTCTTTTTTTTAGAAAAATTTTTTACAGAAATATCTGTGTATACACAGACTATATTAAGGTCTTATATTTTGAAAATTATGAACTATAAAGACACATTCTTTGAATTTTAAGTGAGTTTTGAAATATGTATGTATGTATGTATGTACCTAAAACTATCATAAATCATCATAAAGAGGAATAAGATGGGTAATAAACATAAATGAAACATTTTACACTAATATTTTTATCCGTTTTTATATATACGAGCATGCTTTCTTTAGTAACACCCCTATGATTATACCAAAATCTCTATCTTTTTGTTTTGTGTTTTTAAAAACGTATTAAAATCAATGTGACACAATTTTTCTTATGATTGTTTTTTGATCGCCAACATTTCTCAACAATTAATGACGCATCCATCTCTTTAGTATAGCTCTGTACGTTTTCATTTCTTTGTGTCACGTAATCGATTTATTGAAACAATTTAAAAAAAAAAAAACAATATTTTCTTCAATTCATTGTGATTTTGATAAATTTATTTACTTTTAAATTAAGTTCATTTGATTGTTTATTCAACAAATATTTCAAAGAATTGTCAGAAGAAACTATAACGACGGTATGAGGAAAATGATTGCAATTGATATTTTATTAAGAACTAAGTTATGCGAGTACAAATGGGCAATAAAAGTTTTCAATTAGATTATAATGTTCTGACTTGTAATGCTATAATAAGAAGTTTGTTCAAGAAATTAGTTAACTTTTTAAACGAGACATAGACATATTGTTACATTATAACCATTTCTTAAAACGTTTGAGTTCTTTTAAAATGCGACAAAATAAAAATAAACATCACTTTCTCGTTATTTTACAGTTTTTATTTTCTCACCTTATCTTTTTACAGTTTATCTTTTATACAACCACAAAATTTTCGATTTTACAACATTTTTATTTAAACACGACTTTATTTTATGATGGCAAAACGATAATTATCTCGACGTAAGTAAAGCAGCCTCCTTATATACCTAATCGCCTACAGTTTGGAAAGTTTCAGAAATGTTTCAAACGCTCTCATATCCTCTATTTTAAATCCGTTGATTTTAAACATGTCAGATTGTGTTATCCAATGATGGTCGCATTGGCAATGCCGTCAAATACACAAATCAGTACAGCAATACCAGGATAACATATTATCAACCTTTACACAAACCAACAGACTAAAATTCCACAATACAGTCCCAAAGGCGATAATTTGTGGTGTATTTTCTTTTTAGGCTTTTTTATTTTCGTAACAATATATATGTTCCCAGTTACTGTTAAGCTCTGTTCAGACGATTGCCAAATCTAACGACATTATCACCTCTGACAATTTGCTGACGAGTGCACATACGTACTCGTTTGTCGGAATTTTCCATGAGCATTTTGCATATATGTGGCTGAATTTCATTTTTGCAGCTTTGAATCTACTCTTTTAATGCACAGGTGGTTGTGGGCTTGTTGACTTAGGCCTGGGATTTCAAATAACCCCATAAAAAAATCAATGATGATCTAGGGGGCCAATACTGATCACTGCAACGAGAGAGTACTCGACCTGCAAATTTTTTATTTAATTGATTTACGGGCTGTAAGGCATATGGCACCGTCTTAATAAAATCACATATTGGACACATCAATATCATCCAATTTCGGTAGAAAGAACTGTTTTATCATGTGGCGATATCAAGCACCAGACACAGCCACTTATTTTCTAAAAAGTATTGACCAATTATGTTACCAGCCCAAAATCCACACCAAACACTGAGACCTTGTTGATGCATTTGTTTTCCGACAATCACATGTGGGTTCTCAGAGCCCCAAAGTAGGCAATTTTGGCGATTAACAAAGCCATCAAGGTGAAAATATGCTTCATCGCTTAGGATGATTTTCAATAATTCATTTAACGAACTATCTTCACGGTGCCTGTTCATTAGGCTTCAGTTGTTGTGTTAAGCATGGAGACACAGATTTTTAGTGAGTATACGCTGTAGAGAACTTCTTGAAATTTGCAATTCTTGTCCACGATGCCCAATTGAGGTTCCTGGATTGTCATCGACACTCTCACGCACCACTTCGTTATTGACATTCGGCGTCTTCAACGAATTCAGTCTCCATGAGTTTGATCGGTTTTAGTTATTTTACTTGCATTGATGCAATAGATGATTTCTTGAGAAAATATTTTTATTTTTTATTAAATTGCCACAATTTATGAACGCCCCTATTACGTATATATATACCAAGTGTTACAAGTACAATCAATAGAATCAATAGCGGCGTCCCAGTGTATTGCTTGTGAAATAATTAAATTGAAAATTATTAACAATAGTGTTGTTCTGAATGCTTTATTAAAATACGAGTGAATATTAATATTTGTTTTCCATTAAAAATAAAAAAATAAAATAAAAATCACATTAAAAAATGAAACCGCATAAAATCAATTTTTTTTTCTTTAATTTGATGGCAAAAACAGAAAATATTTCTTAATTGCATTTGTTGTTGCGGTTTAACACATTTCGGGGGGGTTATTGAACTTTACCATTACTTTATTACCATCCTCATAAGTCTAAATAGCGGTGTTTTTTGCAATATTTTTAAAAGAAATAAATAATACAAAAATAAAAATTAAAAAATATTAATATTTTTATGTGATTTTTTAATGTTACTTTTTAGTGAAGTCATGCTGTTTATTTAGTTTACTTTTTGTTGTTTTAAATATTTGATTTTATTATTATGACTATTGTTGTAGAATGACTTCAATAAACATTTTCGTAAATTGCTGACCCACAGAGCGCAGCAATATCAACATTATCATCATCATCGTAATAATGTTGAAACTGATCATTATTATCATCATCGACGTTTATCTTCACATTTTAAGACTTTGTGTAGCCATTGAACTTTGACTTTATAAACTTGTTGCTGCCACTGCTGTCTGTCTGTTGCTATTGCTGCAACAAACCACCACCAGTTGAAAATTCATTTAAATTGTTTAAATTTCAATGACTTTACAACAACAACAAAAAACAAAATAAAATAAAAACCAAAGAACAAACGCACATACACTCTACAAAGATGTAGAATTTCAGCTTCTATCTCTATAGTCGCTATTGCACAGAAACGATAAACGGGAAGAAAAAAGAAATTTGTTTCTTTTTTTTACTTTTCGACCATGCTCCTTAAGAGTCTCTCTTTCTTTTTTTTCTGAAGTACTTAATAAAGCTTCACAGATTATTTATGGGGCTTAATTTATGTTTATTATTATTAATGTTATTTATCTTAAATATTCAACTATTTTTTGTTGTTATTGCTATTATGATCATCATTATTATCACTATTATTATTGTTGTTATTGCTATTTAAAAACAATTAATAACTTGTTATTAAAATGGGCATTGTGCAGTGTATGTCTTAAAAGAATTATAAATATATTTCACTTGCAAGGGCAGTCAGATAATTTTGTTTCAAAATAATAAGATTTCTCAAAATCCTCAACAGCCTTTACATTTAATCAAAATAGCGTGTATGCTTGAAATCCCTTGAATACCCTCAAGAAGAAACCCGAAAATATTATAAGTAACCAAAGTTAAAGTCGAGAGAGATCGAGTCAAGCCCTCCTTAAGACTAAAATTGCAAATCAGGTGGTCCTAGCGACAACCCTGACCAGAAACTTCAGTGATATAATCTCAATACAGTCCAGATCATGGAAGAGTGCAACAAGGTAAAAGGTGTTTAAAAGAATCCTCCTCTTCCTAATCTTGACAGCTCCTACAATAGCCATAACATGGATAACCTATGCTCTCAGACATAGAGTCAGTCTTTAAAAAACTGTACACCCTTATTCAGTAGAATTTAGTTGTTACTCTAGCCTTTAAAATAGCCATGAATTCAAACATTTTATGTTTTTTAAAAACTGTATTTAATGCATACCCGACAGAAAGCAGCATGAAAGCAAGCAGCACGTTGTTGTTGACAGCATTTGCTGCTAAGCTATCGATTTCAGAAATATTTTAAAAGCAGCAGCAGCAATTAAATTAGGTTTCATTGTCATTTGTTTTATTTCTCATAAAAATATTTGTTATAGAAAAAAATCAAATCCATCAAAATAAAATCGCTTTTTTAAAATATTACTCAGAAATATAAAAATTAATGAAATTATGTGTTTAAAGCTTTTTAATTATTAACATAAATATTCTTTGATACAATATTTAATTTTATACTGTTGTTTTCTGATAAACTAAAAAAATTATTTTTTTTGTTTTTTTATTTTTTTTTATTTAAAATTTTATATTGTATTGATACCACTAACTTCTGTTTTTCTGCCTAAAAAATATAAATCATTTTATGTTTAGCGGAAGCAGCAAAGGTTTTTGTCTATGCTTTTGCTGTGCTGTCTTTAAAATAATTGTTTTCATATATGCTATCTGCTGCTTGCAGTCGGTTATGTGTTTAATGCTTAAAGTTATACAACAAAAACAAAAGGTATTTTTTTTACGAGTCAAAAAAGTGTACATGAAATAAACTATGCGACAATAAAGAATGAAATCAAAATACCTGGGAAGTGATACCATATTCTTAAATATGCTATTGAGTACAACAAGAATCATATTTTAGAATTTTCGTAACAGTTCCAAAATCTTCAGTTACAGCTAAAAAACCATGCGTTCCTATACATATAAGCTAATAACTTAGTTAAATGTTAACCAATTTTTAATATTTTTAGCAAATATGGAAAGAAGAATACTCTACTTTGCTCAAGTAAACGCATTTTTCATCCATTTTATTCCAAATTGTTCAAGTTTAGAGATGTTTTTACACTCTATTTATATACGGAATCTATTAAATAAGGATGTACAATTTTTTGACGCAGACTGTAAGTCCAATCATACAGTGTCCAGTAATCATACCCGCAAAAGGCCTAATTGACACCCTCCCAAAAATCAACGTTCACTCTTTTATCAATTTCGATTAGCCACCATAGGGACCTATATGTCAAACTCTATTAGAGTCATACTCAGAGATGACCCTCTAGTTGCGTATTAATCAACAAAATCATTTCATCAAACGCACCCATGACTCGGGACTCATATTAGTACGACACATTGTCACCTAAGTTGGACCAGTCAGCATCTATTGACGCAAGACTATCCACGTAGATATTAATATCCAATACGTACATACGTAAGAATGAAGTTTTTTCGTTTCAAACGAAAATCTATCCAATAACTCTGAATAACATTCAGCAGTAAACGTTTAAGTGTTTTTCCATGGTAATCGGTATTAAATACATTGCAAGATATAGCCATAATATAGCCATAAACTTATTGCCGACAAATCCATTTTAGTTAGTTTTTTTCCCCTTTTTTGTGAGGCACTTTCACATGTTTTAGTTGGTCTTTGATCTGTGGTGTGTGTTGACAAATAAGTATAGCGTCTATATTAAAAAAAAACCCCTTATTCATATCCAAACAGTCATGTAAAATGAGATTCCCCTTTGAGCTGCCTACAGATTTAGCCAGCTTGCGTACTTTGAATTATGTCTGACTACAAAGTTCAGACTAAATTTGGTAAAGTCCGGTCTGTATTTAATGCCACTATTAAAATTTAAAAAAAAAAAACTTCGACTAAAAAAATTTGAAAAATTTGTGATGTTTAGGGAACTAAAACCGATTAAGAAAAATTTTGTCTTTTTATAATCCTTTAATCTCAAATTACAAGAAGATGCATGGAATAGGCGTTGTAAAAACGCAAAGCATGAAACATATACATTAAAAACGAGGGCAAAATGTATGTGGCACCACTGAAAGCGAATAATCACCATTGATATGTTTTGTTCAGGTTATGTTCAATGTGCCAAATCAGTTGTTTATTTTGTAGCTGTAGTCGTTAAAATAATTAAGTAGCTGGTTACTTGGTTACGTTACTTTTGTAGCCAGCGTTTTTATAATCATGTGGTCGATGGTGTTATTGACATTAAAATTTAAAAAAATGTACTAAGTTTAGCTGTAGCAGCAAAGGTTATTGTCTAGGCTTTTGCTGTGCTGCCTTTAAAATAGTTTTTTTGCATAAGCGTGTGTATTCTAATTTTGACATTTTGCTGACTGCTGCTTGCCGTCGTTTATGTGTTTAAAGCTTATCTACTATACCGTAAATACTTTTGTAAACTTGAATATTTAGGACAATTTTGGACCTATATTTGTAAAAAAAAAATACAAAAATATAATACAGCTTTTATCGGTTTATGGTTAAATGTTTTTCAAGCCAATGAGATCACAAATGCATTAGATTATTCTGAGTTAAGTTGCTGCCAATCAGGCGTTTCTTTGTAAAATTCAGATATGTTTTCATGTTCTTAAATATAAAAATAAAACAGCAATTAGTACAAGTTTTTTTACATACATTTTTGTATTTCTTTTTAAGTAAATTTAATCATTGTTATATAAGTTTTAAATAAATTTCCTCTTAATTTATTTCTTAAATAAAGGTGTCATCATATATATTTTTAATTCGTATATAAAAATATTTTCAAGAGTGGGCTTCTTATGGTATGCCTTTTTAAGCGTTATCGCATTAATTATGTTAAAGTTATGCGGGATAACTTTCAATAACAAAAAAATTCGTTGTTTTGAAAATTCATTAACAAATTTACTGATTTGTTTTTGTTGTTTTTTTTTCAAGTCGGTCAAATTGAAATACATATTTCCATAAATGATGATAACTGAACAGAATTAGAAGAAGAACTGATTCAATATTTGCTAAATTCTTAGCAAATTTGTACATACAGTGGGGCTGAAAACATTTTGAACTAAACTGTTTATTTAGGCAATTTTTTAATTTCGTGATATTTTGAATAGCATTGTATTATTCGAGCTTTTTTGTCTTATTTTATATCCACTTTAAAAAAGAAGATTTCTCAAGACTTAAGTCTCTTACCATACAGGTATTTTCTCAAATTTGAAAAAAACAAGTAATACACCCATGTGTTGAAACACACATATGGGCATTTTCGGGGAAAATGTAACTTCACGCCAGATTTTTTTTTTTGACTCTAAAGATATCAACAACAAAATCTGGCATGACGTTAAATTGTTCCCGGAAATGCTCATATATAAAACAAGAAAATATTTCAACTCGAAATCGAAATATTAAGTGAATTCTAGGTGATAATTGAGTGTTAAGATTGCAAAAATTGAATGCCAACCAGAAGAAATGAAAGCGTACAATTAAAATTTAATGTGTTTTTATTTATTTTCTTAAAAAACTACATTATTTCAAACAAATTTAATAACAATTAACATTTCAAAAATATCAATTTCTATTTGAACGCCGATTTACAAAAAACAAGTGTTACCAGACTTTACATATTTTCGTGTTAAACAAAATGCGCGATCTTCAGCACATAAAAATATGAGATTTGTTGGTGAAATTCAGAAGTGATTTAAAAATTTTACGTTTTGCATCACATGAGCTAAAGTCGCAAAAAGCAAAACATGGAGTGTATGCAATGGCGGTTAGCAGTACTAATTACGCCAATGATATTCATTATGTGATGTCATATTCAACTATTTGTGTAGAAGGATTTTTTGTGCTTTAAGGATTCCACTCCAGCGCAATTTTTTGCAAATTTTTGCTTCAGTATGAGTTCTTCATTGGTCGTGTGCTATAGTTTTTTTTGTTACATTTGGTATTACGCCAGAGTATTTGGGATATAAATTCGGGGCACTTGTTGATAAATATCTGCAGCTCTTACGTGATATTGTTTGATACAAGCCATGTTTCACTACCATACAAGAGAACTGTTTTAACACGTGAGTTGAATACTCTGAGCTTAGCTCGTCTGGATATATGATAGCTTCTCCATTGTCCGTATGCCTTTAGTCTACATCTGTTTCTGCGTCATCTTTTGTAGTCATTGCACTTCCTAGATAGCAGAACCTATCTACATACTCGATATAGATGTGCTACTATTTAAATCAATTTTTTTAATCGATTATTACTGGTAAAAGAAATCTTTTGAGTCACCTGAACGATAAGCTTCATTTGTACTTAACCGCTGATCTATATCAGAAACCGCAAACTAAAACCAACATAAACCATGTCATCGTACAATTACAGTAGGATTATAAGCCAGGGAAAATGTGATATTTTGGATGCGATCTAATAGTGGCATCTTTAGACCGAATAAAAAATTTTGATAACTACTCACACACACTTTGTTTTACTTCAATTTAAAAGTAGTGAATGAAATACAAATTCCAAAAATGGATTATCAAACTAATACAAAGGTAATACCTGATCTTTTTGCAAAAATAAAAAAAATGCTTCAAAATGAAATTATTGACAACAAAAGTCTTATGTATAAAAAGCCAGTTTGAAATGTTTTTTCTACTACTGTATGCATGTACATGCGTACTTAACAAATTTATTTTATTTTGAATTCTGTTTACATTTTTTTATTTGTTTTTTATTGTAAATAAAAATAAAATAACTAAAAACAACAATAATAATGATAATAATAAAACAGAATATACTTCTGTCTGTCTTTGTCATTGATAAACGTTTTTTTTTCAACTTTATTAAGCATTTTTTTATTTTATTTATTTTTAATTTTTTTTAAAACAAATTTGTAGTTGTTGCAAAGGTTCGTTTATCAGTAATTTTTTATGAGTCATTGGTTTTTTGTTGTGTTAATGGTTGTTTTTGTTTTTCTTTTTTTTTCGATTTTAATCATTTTCACACTCTCATATGATATTTTTAATATTTGTTTTTTTTTTTTTTTTTCGTAAGAGAATTGAAAATAAAAATGCGGTACTAAAAAAGAGTAAAGGGAAAGTGTGTTTATTTAAGAGAATTGTATTTTTTCGTTTAATAAAGGGATCACTTTTATTTTCGGTCTTATCGTTTGCCTTCAGTGTCGTTTGTTATCAGACCATCAGCCAAACATAAGGACAGATCGACTTACAGACAGACAGTAAGGCCTTTATTCGATAAATAACACAAATGTTAAGGTTTTTGGTAAAAGATTTCAAGTCTTTATTCAGATGAAAAGAGAATTGGGTCAATGTAAAATCTTTAAAAGCTGCATCATAAACTCTTATGTCTATAAATACATACATATATTTTCAGCATCCTAATTAAAACTTAAACGTGCAGAGTTTGCAAGTGAAATCTCTCGAGAGAAAATTAAGGTAAATTGGGATTTAAAGGCATAAAAATATACATACATATGTATTTAAAAGTACCATGTGTATCCTATAAATCAACTCATTTGTAAATAATGTTTCTAAATAACTCGTTGTAGTCTTTTTAAAAACTACCAACTTTCTGGATTATAGGAAATGCCATGGTAACTTTGTAATAAAATTATAAAATATTGCATTTAAATGTTTTAGAAACTTAATAATATAACGTGGTATTCGTTCTTTTTTTCTCCGTTACTCCTCTAACGAGCATATTGGATTTCCACACAACACCAATTGATTTGTTTCAATTTTATTAATCAAATTGATTTTTTTGTGCTAAGTAGATGATTAATCCACTGTAGCTCCCCTTCATATGATTGTGTAGTGGTGAAGATCTTTACTAAGTGGTGATGGTGATCTTTACTTAGCATTGTAATTTTTTGCCAGTAGGTGGCGTTTTCTCCTGATCATTTTTATGATGATGTTTGTCATCATCGCCAGAGGTAAGCTGAAAGATCAGGCAGGCTTCTTTATTTTTTAGATGGTATTGTCTGGAGGGAAGTGCAAGTCTCTTTATTAAACACTCGAAACCACAATTAAATATTTTCGTCATGTCCTCTGCAGGGACTCGAACCTGGGCCGCTTGTGTTGTTATGTATACGCTCTTTACATTACACCACGCCACCCTTATATTCTATTTAGTCTAATCTTGCTAAAATGGTAGATTTGTCGCGAATTTATGTTCAAAGAGTTCATCTTTTCAGTCGATATGTTAAGTTTATATCAATAATAGATCCGATCAGATCAATCTGAGCGTATCAGTATATTCATGTAGATCCGATCAGATCAAAAGCATATCTACTTTTGATATAAACTCAACCTACCAACTGAAAGAGGTAGGCGTGAGAAAAGTGGCTTCGAATCCTCAGATTTGTCTTGAATAGATCTGATTTTCTTTTTATATAAATTTAACATACCGACTGAAATAGTGTAGGGTAGGCATAATCCATGTTAACATACTTCTTGGCAGTTTAATTTCTACTCGTATAACGTTCGTTGTTTTTTGTAACATTTAAAGTGACGGTTTAGGTAGGTTGCACGTAAATGAGCATGTTCATTTGAAAACCCTATGGCGCATTTTTATACTTCTGAAACATTTCTATGTAAATTATAATTTACACATGTATTAAACTAAACGAATCGGTAGCCCTGATTGGAACGCATCTACAATTCATGTGGTCGCTGTGAAAATCAAACGGTACCTCTGAGAAATTTTAGAAGATTTGTCATTAAAATGCCTCTGGAACAGTTTAAATCATGAAAGAGACCTAAAGCATGGTACCTCAGTCTTTGCTACTGTAGAACGGTACAGTTAACATAAAAGGTATTATACTACTTTTTTTTCATCTTCATCGAAGCAACTTCTTTTCTTCATACAGTGCCCAGTAATTATACACGTAAGAAGCCTAATGGAATTCCTATGAGAATATAAATCTAAAGAGTTTTACTGATTGACCTATCTTCCACTATGGTTTCAGATCTGCTGGTGTTCATTAGGCAGTAGATCTGCCGAACAAACTATAGACCGGAAGGGGCACAATAGATCTTTATCTGTATGATGATGAGAAGTGCTGATATTGGATTGCCCGAGTTCTACCTTCGTCAACGTCTTCTCATATATCATAGGTTCAAAATGTTTCAGTGCTATTTACTTTTTTTTGTATCTTCTATCACCCTCATAATAATAAAACTTATAAATGATATTCGCTCTTCTAAGATGGTCGGCAATTTCAAACGTACTTTGGATACCCCAGCTTGTCATCATGTGATAAAAACCTTCAAAAGTGAAAAATAATTTTTTGGGAATCGGAATCGCTTTACTATTTAAGATGTTGCCTAGGACGATTCACGATCTCTGTTGGCTTATACTTTGCAAAACATAGCTCTTGATCTAGGGAATTGAATGACTTTAATTATGATTTCAATATGCAGTAATGGTTATAACTGGTGACTCCAATTTTGTCGAGTCATCTTTTAGAAGTTCCTACCACACACTACGAGTTTTTTGAATTCTCACAATAGAAAATAGCCAAGAAAGAATAGAGATTTGCAACGCTTTAGATGATAAAGCTCAAGGCTTTTTTAAAAAGTGTTATCACATCGATGAAAACGTTGTTATCAGAAAAGTTTTCATATGTTTACACAATTTAAGTTAGACTAGATTATGCGGGTTGTTTATGATTTACGAGTTGGAGGCTCTATGGCTCATTACATGACAGATGCATTAAAGAGGCCGAAAGGCCCAACATGGGAGAGTCTTAAAAAAAGATCCCCACCTAATCCAAAAATCCAAAAATTTCAGTTCCCTCATTTGAAACAACCGATACCCTGAACGAAATTAAGCAACTTCGACAGTGACACATCCCTAAGCCAGTTCAGAACATGGAAGTGACATGCACACAAGTACCTTAGTCTAAGCTCGCATGGAGCGGGACAGTCACAGAGAAGGTGTTGCACCGATTCCACCTCATCTTGACAGCTCCTTACAGTAGCCTTGACCATGCGTCCCATGCGCTCTGACATGCGGCATATCATACAGTGACCGGTAATTATGCCCGAAAGAAGCCTGATAGCCCCTTCCAAATCGAAGAAAAGACTTAGTCCTTTCCATAAAAGAGATGACCAAAGCATTTTGGATATTCTGTAAGTGGTGATATTGGTCCACCTGAGTTCCATCTTGCTCAGTGCCCATCTATCTATCAAGCTCGACAACGCACCCAGAGGGGCATGCACGAGAGACAGAGTGAACCCGCCAGTAGCGCACTCATTAGCAATTTCATTCTTTCGAATGGCCGCATGGCCGGGTCTGGAGGTTTTGACTCTTGATTCCCGGATACTCTTAACGGCCTTCTCTATAGTATAAACCTCCGCCTGAAAAACAGTGCAATCATCGGGCAGTCTGAGAGACCCTTTAGTCCAGACCATCAGAGTAGAAACCCTACAATGTACCCATTTCTGCCTTCGAGCTATCAGTATAGACCGCAACTGTGTCATCTCAGAGGTAAGATCCAGCAGCCCCCTCATCCCTAGAAGGTATCCAAGCTCTACCGAATTTTAAAGTAGGTACCGCCGCATCTTTCCGACGCATCAGGATCAGTCAGCCCACTTTCTGTAGGATGATACCGTGTTCAATGCGAACGTAACCTCAGTTCAACAGACTCCCTGAGTCTAAGTGCAGACTTTGCAGAAACACATTTGAAAAAATATCCAGGTGTGGTTTGCTCAGCATTGTCTGCAGACCGGCCGGAGGAGCAGAACTAATGCACAATTTAAAAATAAACAAAAAAAGAAAAAGATTTGTCAATACTAATTCGATAGATGCCAGTAAACAAAGTAATACGTACAACGAACAAAGTAATTCGAAATCTTAAATACATAAATCATTTTCTCTAACGTACAAACCTATTTATATGAATAGGTAGGCACTCCTCTCACAATTAGATATGAGCCATCTTAATAAAAATCTTATTACTAATGCCTCACATCTTTAATTGGAAAAAAGGAAAGGATTGTAAAGATTAAAAGAATTACTTAATTTTTGAAAAATTTTCAAACAAGAAAATGTTGTAAAAGATTAAAACAGCGATAAGCCTCTTATGTGCACAACACTCCCCTAAATAATATAAAAGTCGATAATTAAAAAAAGTTATACAAAAAATAAAAATAAACTTTCAAGCTATTCATTAAAAAAAAAATAACAATTTTGTTATGGTACCTACCAAAACAAGCCATTTTTTGATTCTTCTTATCTTATCTACTGAATGTCATCATTATCAACATTATCGCTATCGATAGTTAAACAAAAGCAGTCGGTGGAAGTCACAAGTTAGCCAGGCCATTTACTATATTGACTCTTAATTTCGTAAGTCTATTAAAGCGGCAAATGTTCTCTTAAATAATGACAGCTGGAGGAGTATTTTACTTTTATTTTTTTTTTAACAACAACAACAACAAAACAAATTGAACCAACAAAAAATATTATTAAAAGGCCTTTAATTTTCTAGTATGGCCAGTTATTTTAAGTGGTTCAGTAGTGTTTTGTAGTAATTTAGTTTAAAAAAGTTGTGTCTAAGAAAACAGCAGGAAAATAAAAGTGTTTTTTGTTGTTGTTGTAATTTTTAACAAATTAAAGTTCATATGAGTTTTTTAAGCAAAACCGCTATATTTAAAGTAAAATTAATTGCAGTTTTTTATTTTCTAATCATTTAAACGTTACTAATGACGGGTGTGTCTGATTGCATTTTTAATTAAAAATATAAATTAAATTGCATTAAAAAAACAATAAAGAAAAGAAAGAAATAATCCAATGGAAAATGAGACAAAAGAGGTAATAAACAAGAGCATTAAATGGCATACAAGTGGTTAAGTTCTTCTAAATCGGTTTAATGAAATTAAATTCATTGAATGCGTTTTATGCAATAAAAAACGATTTGACCTTAAAAATGTATTTAAACGCTTTTAAATAGAGTTTGAAAATGTTCTGTGCTTTTCTTAGCAGACATTACAAAGCTAAAATAAATATTAAAGTAGTATCGGGTGTTTTTTTTACAGTTACACAAATTTAAATCATAATAAAACAAAGAAAAATGTATTCATATCAATGAAATGAGCTTTGTTGAATAGAAAATTTGATGGCAGTAATGTGCCGCCACGGCTGACGCGTTCAAGGCGCAATCTGCAACATCAATTTTCACAAACTTTTCGCAGCATATTCGGCCGTATTTCGCAAATAACTCTACGAATGTTGATTTCTAGGTTTTCAATTTTCTCTGGTTTATCGACGTAGACAAGTGATTTTACATAACCCCAAAGGAAATAATCCAATGTGGCTAAATCACACGATCTTGATGTCCAATTATTTAGACCATTACGTGAAATTACTCTTTCATCAAAAGTTTCTTTGAGGAAATCAAATATAGCGTGCGCTGTGTAGCATGTGGCTTCACTCTGATGGGACCACATGTTAACAAGATTAACGCCAGCTACTTGAGGTACAAAAATTTCTAATCATGACCTATTCCGTTCACCATTGACGGTAACATTCTGACCATCATCGTTTTTGAAGACACATGGACCAATGATTCCGCCTCAGCACATAAAGTGCACCAAACAGTAATTTTCTGTGGATGTAATGGTGTTTCGATAAAAGCTTGTTGATTATCATCACTCCAAATGCGATAGTTTTGCTTATTTATGTACCCAATAAACCAAAAGTGGGGTTCTTCGGAGAACAACATTTTTAATGGTAATTCAATATCAATATCAATTTGTGCTTCAGCCCGTTTGCCGAATTGGCGGTGGTGTCAGTCTATCCATTCAAAATTTCAAACCAAACTAAACAGAAAGCAGCTGTCAGTTGTTAAATCGGTTGTCATAGGCAGTGTTGCCAACTCAAATTTATGAACCTCTAAAAAACCACCTGATATAACAGGTAATGGGTAATGGCTTTTAATTGCCTTCCCGTTGCTTTTTACGTGGCTTAGCTCTCTCAGTTTCTGCCGGTTATTAAAGATGTAAACACACACACCTTATCTGCTGATCAGTTCTAGCCGTTTTGCTTCGATCTCGTTATTTGTTGATATTAGAGATCAGACATAATCGTTTGATCAGGTTGTAGAAGCTCATAATGAACAATTCCCTTCTAATCCTACCATACACACAGCATTATCTTTTTAATTTCATTCCTGGCTTTGCCATCATCTACGAAGCTTCAGCTTGCATCGTCCATGATATTTTTTGCACATTATTGTTGTACATGATCCACATTTCATGAACGTAATCATTCGTTTTAAAAATCGTTCGATTTTGTTCCATTTTTGCAGTGAATCGCAAATAGAAATTCGGTCCATTAAATTGTTCACAATTAATTCGTGAAGCACCCAAACATCGAACTTCTTTGTTAATCAAGCTTTTTTAAAATGGTTGATAACTGTTCGATGATGAATACCTAGTTCTCTAGCAATATCTGCGCTGCTTATGTGCAGGTCTTTCTCATTTTTTTTGCATGATTTTATCGCTTTTTTTAGAGGACATTCATCCTCACGTACGGGCGGGTGTGCCTCTTGCCTCCGTTAAGCTTGCGATCAAGGGAAGGTATATGTTGGACGCTGAAAGAGCCTGCTTAATTGCCAGACTTACCTGACCCGGGTTGAATATGAATCATACCAAACAACTGCTTAAATTGGACCGTCGAAGTAACTCCTCCGTTATGTCCATCCTCACCGGTCATTGCGTAACTGGCAGGCACGCACAGAGGCTACGCTTACCTGCAAAAAAAATTTTTAGTGGATGTTAATTGCCTGAGGAGAAGGAGACCGTGGTCCACTGTATCTGCCAGTGTCCGTCTCTTGCACGACGGAGACTTCTCACACTGGGGTCACTCTTCCTCGATGGCTTATCAGAACTATAGATCCTAGACATCGACTCAATAGCCAGATCCATTAGACTTTCGGGCTGGTTTCCGATCTAATCTGAGCGGTGTCTTTGGTTGACCGCCAGGACTGGTGAATGGAACAGGGACAATGCATTAAGTGGTATCACAACGGGCCGCTATGTATGCTCAAGTGTGCCTTTTTTGGCGAAGCTGCCACTCCCTCCTATCTTATCTTATCCTACATAAAAAATAAATTGTCCTATGTTTGTCATTTAATACATCATACGACCCAATCGATTTACAAGCGCACACATGCGTTGAAAGGGTCTATTTGATTGCCTTATTTTAAAAACAGGCGGTGCCACGCCCATAAAAATATTTATTTGTCTATATATTCAAAACGGTAATAGTAAAAGTTTCTAAATTTGGTCCAAATAGGTTCGGAGTCAATACCAATCATCAGTCAAAAAGTGGGCGGAATCGAATAAGTGTGGCATGGTCCATATAAAGTAAATATTAATTTTTGTATATCCTGAGAACGGTAAAAGAAGTTTCTGCGCATTTGGTCAAAATGACCCGGAAGTCAATACAATTCATCAGTTTTAAAGTGGGCGGAATTCGATAAGTGGATGTGGCATCTACCCTACATAGTGATTATTATTTTTTGTATATCCTGGCAACATCATCAGCCAATAACTGGTAGAGATTAACTAAGTGAGCAAAGCAATACTAATATGTAATTTAAATGTGTCGAAAGCGGCAATAGTTAAAGCTGCGTTATCTATTCATATCAGGCAAAATGTGGGAGAGATTGAACAAGCGGGTATAGCACAAAGCACACCTGGTAAAAGCTACATATGTATGTATGTATTCTTATCTACATACTTATGTATGTATAAAAACATAAAACACAAAGACTCCCAGCAACGCTGGAAGGGTTACTCTAGTAAATAGAAAAAAAAAAAAAAATTTTTTTGTGTGCCTGTAGCAACTTTTCAGATTACATTGTTCTTAGATTGGCGTAAAACCTCTATAAGTTATTGTTTGATCAACTATTTGCATTTGAGATTTGAGTTTTGATTAAGCAGAGTATTTGTTGATCAATAGAGCAGTAGAAATTTAGAGCATTTTTTGCATGTAAAACTTGTTAAACCTAGAGCCTATAAAATTTTTATTTAATCACTACTGACTCACAATATTTCCCATAATTCATAAAATGTTTATCAATAATTTTTATCTTTTATTTAATTTATAAAAGGAAACACTTAAATTTTATTCGATTTCGATTAATAATGTCTTTGTGCATTGTTTTGAAAAATAATTAAAACGCAATTCATTTTTATTATTTTTTTTTTTAATAACAAAAGAAATTATTTCTATTGCCAAAATATTGAAATGGCAATTAGAAATTGTGTAGGATTCAACAAAATTTTTGATAAATTTCCCAAAAAAGTTAACATTTAAAAAACAATCAGGTGTCATTTTAATAATTACCAAAACAAATAAAACCAAAAACAATTTTAACATATTGAAATGACAATCATGCTATTTATGGTACCCGAATGATTAGTAGTAGTTGAGTAGAGTGTATTCAGTATAATTTTTTATGGTTTTGTTTACGACTATTTTGAATATGAATATGCATGTTTTTCGTGATTATAGTCTGCTTGCTGTTTGTATGTTAAATATTCAGTTTATAGATCAAGTTACGAAATCATCATCAATTTTAGAGCATTAATATCCTTATATGGTACCAAAGTCTCAATATGGAAATAGATTTCTAACAACGGAATACTTAAAACAAAAGCAGTTTTTAGTGCTGAAGGTAACTACGGCGGGAAATTTTTTTTTCTTTTTTTTTGCATAAATTTATTGTAGTTTTGAATTATTACAAAATACACATAATAAAATATGAAAAAAGTAACGCTTATTGTTTAAGCAGTTAGTGAGTGGCATTGAGCAATACAAGTGCATTTATTGCTTAAGCTGTTAGACATGAGCCGTATCTGCTTTCAAGAAATTAAGTTGTAATGAAACAAAATATCTCATTAACAAAGAATTGTTATGAATTTGTAGGCCTTCAACATTTGTTTTTATTTTAGTAAAATATAAACTGCTCTAAATTTAATCTAATAATACTTGTTAAGGAGTTACTGCTGTGTAGGTCAGTAAAGATCTTTAATACTTCTTCTTCTATTTCTCTCTTTTTAGATTTTGAATAAAAACTCGGAGATTTTATGTTTTTTTTTCTGTTTTGGTAGACTTTCAGTTGATTTCAAGCTTAGTAGGTGATTAGTCTACTGTAGCTCGCCTCTATATGATTGTGTAGTGGTGAAGATCCTTCCTAAGTGGTGGCGGTAATTCTTACTTAGTATTGCCATTTTTCTAAAGTAGGTAACGTTTTCTTCTGATCATTCGTGTAATCTCTATCATAGTCGACAGAACTAAGCTGAAATGTCAGAAAGCATCCTTAGGATGGATTTGTCTGCATTTATAATTCATTTATTTAATATCAAACTTACTAGTTAAGCTCTTCTAAAAATTCCAAACAATGTTTGCGGTGATTAATCATTAACTTTGATAAAAACTCAGGCAAGTGTAACTTTTCTCAATTTGTGGAATAGAAGTTACTTTCACATAAGCTTCCATTAAACGAAAGAAGTTAATGCTCAACTATAATATACTTTTGCTTACTTAAGCTACTGTCAAAAATCAAATAATTAATCAACTTTTTGGTGGCTCTAATGTACTTTTAGAAATTAAATGCAAGTTGTCCTAAATACAGCACTTTTTATCACAAAATATTACTTTAATTATTAATAAACATTTTACTATAAATGAGTTAATATTTATTTATTTTATTAATTAAAAAAATAGTAAATTTAAAATAATAAATAATACAAACATACGAGTACAGCAGTTTCTTTCAGCATCCATTGCATAAAGTATTTCTTTTATTATTATTATATACATGTGATAGTGTGTATTCGCACAGTCGTTTAAGCTAGCTTACGCATATTATGGTTGGACCTTTATACACATTTCATTGTATGTATTCGAGCAGTTATTTAAGATAGCCTACGTATATTGTGGTTATCCCTTTATTCTGGCATAAGTTTCTAATAAACGACGGCACATGAGTTTTTATTAAACGAGAGAAGTTACTCTAGCACGAGTTTATTTTAAAAGAAAAAAGTTATTTTCAAATTTACTCTTTGGCCATGATCTAGTGGGCAGATATGTTATCCAATTTGGGTACAGCGTATCAAAGTTGTGCAGTTATTGCTATGAGGCTGGGGTAGCAACTGCCGGAGTCTTTTTCCTGGAATGTCTGGAGCTATTGAGATTAAGGTTAAGTGGCAGGAAGATTAAGATTAGAAGGCACCTTGTGAATATTAAGTACTGTTGAAGTCCTGCTAGGTTGTTTCTTAGCAGCTTCACTAAACAAGGCACACTTGAGCACGCACAGCTGCCTGTTGTGGTACCACATAACGCGTTATCCCCATTCTATATACGAGAGTCCTGGTGATCAAACGGAGGCACCACACAATAAAGCTTCCCTAGGTCAAATCAGAAACCGACCCGACAGTCTAATGAACCTGGCTATTAACCTGATATCAAGGATCTATAGCTCCGATAAGCCATCGAGAAATGGAGAGTCCAGTGTGAGAAGTCTCCACCTTACGAAAGACGGATTACGGTGTCCTCTTCCTCAGCCAATCCACAGCCACGATAAAAGTCTTATGCACGTAAGCTCAGCCTTTGTGCGTGCCTACCCATGATGTGATGGCCTGTAAGGATATGTTTCGACGGTTCTTTTGAACAGTTGATTAGATTCATATTCAACCTGGGTCAGGTGAGTTTGGCAGTAAAGCAAGGCTCTTCCAGCGTCCAATATGAACTTTCGTTTGATCACCAGTTTCCTACCATATAACAGATATTTAAAGATACATAGTAGAATTCAAGGCAACTACTCTACTGATCTATTTAACAAACATTTTTTTGGTTCATTTTATAAAAGAAAAAATTATCTAAACGTTTTCCAAACATTTCTAACCACCGTGAAAAACAATATTGTGTAGAAATGAGAAAAACAAATTAAACTTCCTATTGATCTACGCTGTTAGATCTAAATTTAAGCCTGTTTTATCAAAATCAAAAAAAGTATGCCCTTGACTAATTATCACCTACATTTTTTAATTTTCTTTTCAGGAATCTCTTTCCCTATCACACAACCTCTCTGACAAACCATTACCAACATCTCCCTTAATACCCACTTCGCTGGAAGGCGGTAAGGTTTCTGATCGCTTGGGTAAATTAAAATCATCTTCAGAAAGTTGGAGAAATCGTGTTGGTAAGCATATCCTTATATCACATTTTAGTTCAATACTTCTACGAGCTCTTTTCTCTTTTTTTTTTTGACCACTCGCAGAACAATCGGATGCTTCTACCTTTACAGTCGCTGGACGACTTCAAAAGAAAGCACAATCCCCGGTGGAATTACAATTTGAACGTTCTGCCAATGCTGCTGCCAAAAAATGTCCTCTGCAAATTATACGCAGTGCAAATCAACCTCAATTGGGTTTGGCCAAGAGTCCTTCAATGATGGTTACCTCTAGCAACACTAATGGCAGTGTTTTGGGTAATGGTCGGAAGGCCAGTAATGGTGCTCTCTTTGTACAACGTAGTTTAAGTGTGAATAATAATGAAAATGCCAATAGTGCTTCCGAATCGAATTCGACAGCCAGTAATTCGGATAGTGATAATGAAAAGGAACGCAAGGATAAGTTAAATATTGATAGCAAATTATCGAGAACTAGTCCCACGCACAGTGTGCACAGTCGTGGAGGTGCCCGTGTTGTTATACCCAAATTCGATGATGAGGAAACTTTTGAGAAATTCTTTGTATCAAAGAAGATCGAAGAAAAAACTGCAACAGACAAGGATGATAGCATAGATATAGCCGATTTTGATAAGATTAAGCCCACAGAGAGGTGAGGTAGTGAGAAAAATGATTTGAAACATCTTTTATTTTTGCTATTGCTTATAGATTGGCTGTTAAGCGTAGCATACAATTGCCCAAGGGACGTCGTGCAGCTCGCAATCCTTTAAGAAGTTTAGCGTCACGTAGTGATATCACTTCTGAATACACAGAAGTTAAATCGGGTGTGGCCGAGCGCGAAATGCGCAGAATTAAAGCAGAGTCATGTAAGTTTAGTAAAAAGTGACAAATTTATTTCCGATAATAATAATTTTATATCTTTAGTGGGCTGTCGTCCCAATTTAGCAGCCGAGGCTATTGCTGGCTTAGCCTCTGTGGAGGATTTCAAGTCGGTGGCTTTAAAATCCTCTTCCCTGCCTCTCAACCAAATGTGGTTGCCCTATAAGCCCCTTATGTTGCTGCACGTCAAAGGTCGTACCCATGTACAAACCAGACTAGTGGAACCTTCTTATTTTTCGCTTAATCGGGGAGATTGTTTCATATTGATAAATGGCGATAAATTGTATCGTTATGTAGGCTCGTATGCTAATATTATAGAGATCTCACGCAGTAAGAAAATCTGTGCCTATATCTTGGAAAATAAAGATATGGGCTGTACCGCCACTTCCGAAGTGATATTAACCGATGGCAAGTTTATGAATGAAAGACATTGGAAAATATTTTGGGATCTTTTGAAGAAACCCGAAAATTATCAAATACCCGATAGTGGTCATGCCGATGAAGATGATCTCTTTGAGGCTAGCCTTATTGAAACCAATAAAGTCTATGAGTTCCAGGATGATTCTTTAGTGCCATACGAAAAATACTGGGGCTGTATACCCAAGGTAGAGATGTTGGATACAAGAAAAGTATTAGTTTTTGATTTCGGTTCAGAAATGTACATTTGGAATGGCAAAAATGCTGCTTCGAATGCCAAACGAGCCGCCCTTAAACTGGCCCAGGAACATTACGACGAAGCTGTATTGGACTATTCCAAGTGTTATGTGAATCCCATGCATTTCTCTAGCATTGTAGGTGCCCGCGAAAGCTATAAATTCCCTAAACGTTCTGAAAAACGTGGCTCCTGGTGTCTTTTGGGTAAGATTACACAAAATATGGAAACATCTTTATTCAAAGAGAAGTTTGCCGATTGGCCAGAAGTTGAACGGGAAGATTTGGAAAAAGATTACTTAACAAGTAGTGTAAACGCTGTCAAGCCCTTAGATGGCAAAGCTCTGTTTAAGGGTTCTGAATACGAAGAACCCAATTTGGTATTGGAACAATCAAATTTAGGTCGTGGCAACTTCTACTACGACACAGACAGTATGCGCCATTTTGAAATTATAAGCAAATCTTGTGATAAATGGCAAATAAATGAATTTAACTTTGATAAGGCTGAGGAAGGTTCCTATGGGCATTTCTATTCTGCCGAAAGCTATATACTTAAATGGATCTATCAAATTAATGTCACTGTACGCGAGCTAAGCGGTCGTATTTCGAATCGTAGCACGGTAGGACGAGACAGGTGTGTATACTTTACTTGGCAGGGTACAGAGGCTTCAGCTAATGAAAAAGGAGCTGCTGCTTTGCTGACTGTTGAATTGGATAAAGAGAAGGGAGCCCAAATGCGCGTAGCTCAAGGTGAAGAATCCACAGTGTTTATACGTCTCTTCGATCTTATGTGTTTGCATAAAGGTCGCAAAGAAGAGTGTCTAACCCGCAGAAATCAGTGGCGTTTGTATCAAGTGAGTGGTAATGTAGCTGAAGAAACTTTACTTAAGGAAGTTGACTGCCACGACAATCAATTGCGTTCTCGTGCGTCAATGCTCTTGATACACGGTGAAAAGGGTATAATATATTTATGGCATGGCTGTAAAGTTGCTCCACATACCAGAGAAGTTGCCACAAAAGCTGCCGAAAAACTAAAAGACTTAAAACCCAAAGATATATTCTCATCATCAGCGGTAACTATTGAAAATGTGGAAGAACTAAAGGAATCTAATGAGTTTAAGCAGGCTTTAAACAGCGATCTAACAAATCGTTTACAACAATATGGCAGTCTTAGTGATTTCAGCTCAAAAGATTTCTCTTATACCCCTAGAATTTTCCATTTCTCCAGCACTCAGGGTGTTTTCACAGCTAATGAGCTGTTTTCACCCTTGAGATGTAAAGATCTTTTAACGCCATATCCATTTACTCAGTCTCAGTTATACAATGCCCGCCAGCCTACTATATTTATGATAGACGATGGTGACGTATTGTGGTTGTGGATGGGTTGGTGGCCTTTAGAAGACATTAAAAGTAAGTTTTTAATTTGATAAGAGTATTAGAGAAAGAAAAATTTATTTATTTATTTTTTATATGACTGCAGTTAACACTGAAGAACGCAGTAGTCCTACAAACGAAAATCGTGCTGGAGTTAATCGTTGGATTTCAGAGCGTAGAGCCGCTTTAGAGACAGCTGTGTCCTATTGGAGGGCTAAATTTGGTAAGTTTGCTATTAAAAGTTTTTATTTTAAATTAATTATAAATAAAGCGAAGCGAATATCATATTGGTAATGAAGTCTGAGTTGTTTAGCGAGTTGACCTCAAAGCATAAATATTGTTTAGCTCACTTGCTTAGTGGAAATGCAAACCATTGCCATTGTCTCTTGAGTGAAAGAATCAATATCTCAAATTGTGACAGCAATTATGTTATGTTAGTTTATCACAAGATTACGTTACTGCACTCGGAAAAACCCAAAAAATTGCGGTATCCTACATCCATTTATAAAAGGCCAAACGATCTTTGGCCTTGTGTTCGTGGCCATAGAGCACGCCTGCGCTACCGTTTTTGAAAATTCATCCGCAATAATAATCTTGGCATTGGTCCTTCGCTCAGACATGTGTGTTTTTATGATAGAGTATCTGAACTTATCATTAATGCTGCCTTGCTACCACAATTCGCATATAACTATTCCAATATAGAAATAGATATCTCCGCCTGAAGAATATTTTCGTCGTTTGGTAATGCTAAAGGCAACCTGATCATAAACACCTCAACCTACACTAGACTTTCTAACCTAATCTAACCTATGGTAACCAACCTTTAGAACGAGCATTGTAGACTCAATGAACATTTTTACAGAAAGGGAATCGTTTCAAGTGTGGTTTGCAGATCCTGTAAATAAGAAAACCAATCCCGAGAGCACATACTGTCCACTTCTTTAGAAGGAAACACCAATGTGCTTATTAAGTAATACGCACTGACTTTTGCCTGGTTGGGGAGATATATTGAAACTCTATATAGATCAACAGCTGTACAATAGATCAAAGGGTCGCAGTACTTCAGTTTATCTTTATGGCGACAAAAACAATGAATAGTTCTACTTTAAATATCAAAGATAGGTATTTGCAAAAAGCCAAACTGTTCGATAGTGTGATATAAAGGCACCGATAATAATTTTTGTTCAAGTGATTAGTACTCAGCCCAATTTGTAAAGACCGATTCCTTAGGTTTATGGGTTTCTCCACAGTTTATTATTTTTCCTTTTTTTCTTTTTGAAACAAACAAATATTAAAATTTTTTCAGGTGACAATGAAGATAAACAATTTCATGGCATCAAAGGTTTTGTTGTATGGGCTGGCTTGGAAAGTACAGCTTTCAAGGCACTCTTTCCCGAGTGGACTGTAAGAGAAGATGTTAAAGAAATTAATTTACAAGTAAGTTGGCCAAAAGCAAAAAAAAAACATTTTTATAATAACATTAACCATAAAATCCAAAATTTTTGTTCAAGGATGGCCGCACTGATGATCCTTTAGCCATTGATGATGTTCTGCAACAGTTAACACAAACCGAATATCCCTTAGAGATACTAAAACAAAGACCCTTACCCGAAGGCGTAGATCCCATACGTTTAGAATTGTATTTAAATAATGAAGATTTCGAAAAAGCTTTGGGTATAACACGCACAGAATTCGACCAAATGCCATTGTGGAAACAAACCAATTTGAAAAAGGAAAAGGGATTATTTTAAGGGACACTGATAAGGAATTGAAACGCACATATATACACACACATAAGAAAAATAAACAAAATTTATACACATCTTATGCATACATATATATATATACCAGAAACTACTCGAAATCCTATTGATAAGAGTAGGTTTGTGGGAGAAAACAATTCAATCATTTTTTTATATACATATTTATTGAAAAGGCCTTAATATCTATAAAAATTGTTTATATTTTCTTCTTTCTTCAATTTTCTTAAATAACAAACAAACGGAAAAGCAATTCGATCATATACATACTGCATTAATAATTATGAAAAATTAAAATTCATATTAATATAACATTTTATAAATTATATTTATACCACCATTTATACTTAAAACGTTTATAAATTTACAAAAAAAAAAAAAATTAAAATATTGGTAAAACTTTTTGCTTCAAACAACAGCTTAAAATTTTATTATCATACTAATTAAGATCATATACATATGTAATCAACATGATTTCATTTATTATGATTATTACTTTAATTTAATTTTATTTAATTTTATTTTGTTATTGATTTGATTAATTTGTAAATATTTTTTAAATTTTAGTTTAATTTTCGAAATTCAGTTATAAATTTATGTTGCCTGTTTTGATTTTAGTTTTAGTGTGAACATCATCATCGTCTATTATTTTTTAGTGAAATTTTTTAGTTAATAATTATAATTTTATTTTATGTTTTAATATTTAAATTAATTTGTACAAAAATTATGTTTTTTTCGCAATTTGTTACATTACGCAGCCGAGAATTATATTTTTTAAAATAAATAATAAAATATTTCGAAATACAAAACAAAAAAACGTCTTCTTTTTCCCACAGGTACAGTGTTGCCATAATTTTTTTAACAAAAACTGAAAATTGCAAAGAAAGAAACTGATTTTCAAGTGAAAAAACGACACATACCTAAAAAAAGTGTAAAAATATACATGCACTAGTATGTTCTGTAAACGATATCAATTTAAGTCGATTTCGGATCACAGAACATAACCGATAATTTATTTCGTAGTGTATCTTTTACAACAAATTGAATGTGTACTACATATGTTATATGATACGATATCCACCGGAGCATCCGGCGCGTAAGCCGGATTCGAGTACGCTGAATGGTACTAACCGTTTTTTAGGTTATCTCTTGTTTTCGAAATATACCGTTATTTCAAAAATGGAGGAGTTTGTACAACATAGATTCACGTAACTCCTAAGCAGCTTAGCTTGTTGAATAAACCAAAATTCCGCAATAAAATTACCTTTAGGTAAAGAAGAAACTTCTTTTTAATCTGCGCAGTCGTCTTAGTGGTAAAAGTGAATTCACAATACTACTTATATTAGTATGTCCGTATGAGTGATATTTTATTAGTGAAGCAAATATATCATACATACGTACTTACTTACGCAGTGTATAATGTGATCCTACTGTACTTTTGTCAAACAAAATATTATATTTCTAAAACGACAGCGCAGACAAACGCAACTTTTTTAGACATAAATATGAGTATCACACAGTTTTAAATCTTTTTTGCGATCAGTGGCCAAAAGAAGGCAATTAGGGTGAAATTTTTAATTCGGAAATTGTAATTAAAATAAATTTAAAGGTAAAAAACTGCTAAATCTACACAATTTACAGAAAAACTTATTTTTAAACAAAACACTTCAAAACTGCTCAGTGCTATAAAAAACTGCAAAATACGGTTAAATCTACACACTTGGCAATGCAGCACAAGTGTTAAACAACTTAAGGAGCTTTTAAATAAACATGTCTAAAGCAGTGCTAAATGGTAGTACAGTGGTAATAGTCACCTAAAGCCGTGCCAAAAATATGCATGATAAAACAGTTTAAGGGGTCCCATCTTTGTTAATTAACATGATTTTTGAAAAAATCAGCGAAAAAATAAAAAGTCAATTATCTACTAAAAGTCACTTTTTGAGTTTGAGATTAGCGATTAAATTAATTTTAATCTTCGATTTCATTTTTTGAGTTAACATAATCTCAATATTTATCGTTAGTTTAAACGGCTGATGTAGGTGGATTAATTTTAATCCAGAATTGTCAAAATACACATCTGTTTTATAAACAGCCGTTAACAATATTGTGTATGAATTTATTTGAATAAATAATAAGAAATAGAAAGCTAAAGCAAACAAAAATGGATATTTGGAATATTAATAAAGATAAATAAATAAAACAATAAAAAGAAAGCGAAGAACAATCAAACGACACAGAATTTACGCAAAGGTTTTGGTTGTCCAAAAGCTAACTGTTCTGGAAACGTATGACATTTGCATAAAAATATTGCCACGTTTGTTGTTCAGTGTGGCAGAATTGCAGTATTTTTTCTACCACCCAAAAGCATAAAATTCAATTAATCCTGGATTAGCTTTATCTCACGATTTGTTAACTAAATCTTAAACTTAAGTTTAATCTCAAACTCAAAAAGTGCCTCTAAAATACTCAATATTTTTCAATTCTGATTTCATGTTAGACTATAAAAATGAACTCTTTTGATTCCTGTCATACAATTTTTATTTGGTATTTTTATTTTTTTTTATTTTTTTAATATTTTTTTTATTTTTATTTATTTTTTTTTTTTTTTTTGTATAATGAGGTATGTTATGTTACACATACCACTTCTATTTCGTCACCTGAAATGCAAAAGGGCGTAACAACACATTTGAAAATTTTACAGGAGAGACAAAAAACTTAATAAAATCGGAACTATAAAGTTAGCTTTATGATTTTTTCAGTATAGCATTAAAATACGATGATACATTTACTTCTTAAGACAGAATTTGCTTTCAAAGTTGTTTTTATTAGTTGTGTGGGATGCGCCCTTTAGAACTCGAAAGACCTGAAATCAAAATGGCTTAACATCGGATATTTTTTTAAAGTTTGAAGGAATAAGAAGTAAAAATAGAGATGCTTTTTATATGTATTTAATTTTATTAAGTTTATACATTTTATTAAGTAACAGAAAATTTAAAAACAAAATAACATTTCATTAAATAACGGCTAAAAGAATTAAAGATGTAATTTATTGCACATTCACAAAAATTAATGTGGACTTGGTATAAGAATTTTCTATGGTTAGTTTTTATGAATACTGGGTTAATCTTCAAACGGAATGTTGTCATAAAATAAGTGGCAATCTGCAGGTATTAATCTTTTCTGATCTTGAAGATGTTGACACTTCTTCTTTGAAATTTTTAATCTCTCCGTACGTAATTGCGAAGGCTGTTCAACGACGAAGTTCCTTTTAGTTCTTTGAGGAAGTTTTCCATATTCATTTTCTATATTAGTTTTGAAATAAATGACTGCGGTTGGATCAACACTATTTACAACTGTAATTATTGCAAGTATTTGGAGAATTCAAAAAGTCCTCTACCTAGCCATGTTATTACAAACCATAATTTTAAAATCGCTTTAAAATTTCGGTATTTGAATTTCAGACAAAAAATGTTTCGAAATAATATAGAAGAAAGAATTTTATTAAAATGTATTTTTTTTTTTCTAATCCAAAAATATAAATTTTTAAGCGATTTTAAAATTATTAGTTAGGGCAATATGATTTGGTAGGAGACCTGAAAGATATCGAAATTTTTTTTATTATCCAACACAAAAAAAAATTTTTTTTAAATTTGAGAGTTTTTACAGTCAACCTTATTACTTAATGTGGGTTGCGCCCTTTTGATTTAAGAAAAAAGCAACTTTGTTGTTACGCCCTTTTGCATTTCTTTTATAAAGTCGTTGTTTTTGACATTAGGACTGTAAAAATGTATGAGAACATGTATTTTGATTTGCTCTACCATAATCATTAAAAAACCCCATTTTGATTTTTTTTTGTTACGCCCTTTTGCATTTCAGGTGACGATTTACAATAACATCTATAGCTTATTAAATAAATAATTAATTTTTATATTTTTATATTAAACAAATTTTATGTCTGAAATTAAAAGAGTTCATCGACCAAATGTCTAAAACGAAAACAATGTCAAAAAATCTTGCTTAGGTAAGGCGTTATTCAAGTTTTAATATTTCGTTTGCTGAATTTGAGCAAAAATCATGTTAACTAACAGTGGTGGGACCCCTTAAACCGTTTTGTCATGTCAACAACACAGTATACTGCCTTATCCAATATTTTGAACAGTCTTATCCTGTTAAATTTAATTTAAAGAAAGCACAGCATATTTTTAGGCATTCTGTTATCAATAAGGAAACTCTTTTGTTTAAGATAATACTGTTTCAGAACAAATCTCTGCATTTTCTGTTACTTTTCAAATACATACATTACCTTTTAAACAGATCAGTTATCAATAATCCACAAGAAATGTTTTTTTCTTTTTATATACTACTTTTTATACCACTAATTTAGTACATCTCTTTGTATATCTATTAATAAAAAATATTTCTAAGTAAATGCTAAAAATACATATAGATTTACATTAAAAAGAGTACACACCTTAAATAAATATATTTGTATACATAAATATTGTAAAATATTAGCTTTGATAAAGTACGTTCTTTAAAAATAAGTTAAAAACTGCAAAATTTGCTTTTACACATTATTTTCCTTACTCATTTATACTCTTAACTAAAATTTCTTTAAATCTATATAAAATTTTCATGTTCTTAACTTTAATTTCCTTCACATGCCTGTTCCCTAATGGGCAATTGGAATTCCTCAGCTATTTCTCTGAGCATACGGCATAAAAGTTCACCACATATAGCTTGACGGGATTTGCCTACGCTTACAACTTCCTCATGGTTGGCTGCTTCTATTTCTTCATAATCGGTGGCACATTTATTCGTTATTAAACTGAATGCAAATACTGTTAAATCACAATGTCTAGCTGTTATAACCTCATGTACGGTACTCATGCCTACGGCATCTACACCCATTGTGCGTAACATTCTCAACTCAGCCACTGTCTCATAGTTGGGACCACCCAAACATGTATAAACACCTTCGTGGACTTCATTTGCAATGCCCATATCTTTGGCTACCTTACGGGCTGTACGTATTAGATGAGGATCATAAGCATTTGTCATGGGTGGAAAGCGGGGACCAAAACGTGGATCATTTGGTCCCTGTAGAGGCGAGTTACCAGCAAAGCCCATAATATTAATGTGATCACGCACAATCATAATATCGCCAACTTTATATTTGGGATTTAAACCACCAGCTGCATTTGTGGCCATAAGAAAACGTACACCCACTAATTTCATAACACGCACTGGCATAGAACATTTCGCCAAGGGATAGCCTTCATAGTAATGGAAACGTCCTTGCATAGCCATAACAGGTAAACCTTCCAAATAGCCAAAAATCATACGTCCAACATGACCTTCAACAGTAGATACTGGGAAATTGGGTATGTCCTCATACTCAAAACTCTGGGTATCGGTAATACTATCGGCCAAAGAACCTAAACCAGAACCACAAATAATGCCAACAATAGGTCTTATAGTGGTACGTTCCAAAAGATAATCGGCAATATCCTTTATGACTTCATAGGAGTACCTAAAAGAGAAGAAAAGAAAAAAAAAAACCATCAAAATTGATATCGCAAAACTAAATTAAACATTTTGGAAGAATGATTTCTAACTAAACATTTAACATAATGAAGCTTAAAAAGTAAAATAACCGTAATCCAACGTATTATTGTAACAATTTATTTGCTTAATGGACGAAAGTGATACAGATGATTTTAGTAATATTTTTTGTTTGTTTAATTGTTAGCAATAAATTCAAATACAACATTAAGTAACGAATTATCTAACCCACCTACAATTTATTTTTATATTAAACATTTACTCTTTTTCCTTATCTTTTTTATTTTTTCAACTTTAGACCAGTACGGCAGACTTTCTGTTTATGTTGTTGAGAGTATAATAAATTTTCAGTTTTCGGTACGAGCTTCTTTCAATCATCTTTTTAATAAGTACCCTTATCTGTATTCTTTTTTTCTTTTGAGATAAAAAACCCATTAACATTTCTTTTATTAAGTAGAAGACTTCACTTCCGTTTAATTGGTTCATTGATTGATCGCCAAAAAAATAAATAAAAATGTAAATAATAATTTGACAACAATATTTTGATTTTGCAAGGCACAAATGACGAAGGACGTTTAGGTCAATTAAAAAAGGGTCGTTTTCATGCCAAAAACAATCATCGAAATCTACGCATTGATATTTGATGATGCGAAGCTTAATATAGGCAAAAATATAGGCATCTCAAGTGTGATATTTTCTCACGTTCGACCATAAGTGCAGCCATGTCTTTATATGACTGTGGAGCAATCGTGAATCCAAAGCGTTTCACCTAGGAAAAGTGTACCATGCAGGTCTGTCGGTCAACAAGTTTATGGACAAAGTTGTTTTGAATTCAAGCGATGTTATTCACATCGATTTGCTTAACTAAAATTACTACTTACAAATAATGCTTAGAGCTTTTAGACAGATTCAATATTAGTTTGAAGCAAAAACGATTTTATTTAGCGAAAGTGCTCTTTCAAGACAATGCTTCAAAATTTTATTAAATTAAGAGTCTGAAAACGATGGACACACTTTTAAATCATGTATCCTATCTGTACTTCTTTATGAATGCGAAGCTTAGTTTGTAGGTAGGTAGGTGAGCTTTTCAATATCTATACCCGACAGCTAAGTGAGATCAGTCGCATGGTAGAAGCCAAGGTGCCTCTTTGCCACATAATGCTGGGCGTGTGCACAATAGTTGAAGAATTGTTTCTTCTTCCTCCTCATCCATGCAGCTTCTGTAGAAATCATTGGCCAGATAAACCAGATTAAGCCGTTTTAAGCATGAGTGCCTATTATATAATGTCCAGTAATGACACCGACAACTACGATGAGGATGCTTCTTTAGAGATTGAGCATAACTTTTTTGCGTTTGCCTATCCATGTTTCAATGAGATGCCCAATGTAGAAAATTCGCTCGCAAGTTCGATAGTGGTGCCATACCTGCACAGTTCATCAGTCATACAGTTCCAGTACCAATTTAATATGAATATTAAACTGCTCAATCATCTCGTTGAGAGATCTGCGGCAATCTATAACTGTTCTTGAAGTCAACGCGTGCGATACCATAGCTTTCACAGCCGCCTGGCTATTCGAAAGTATGCTAACATCTCTCCTGAAGACGCTGCCCTTTCCAATGATCATAAAAACGTTTCGTATGGTCGATACATCCGCTGAAAAACGTTAAATCGGACCGCTAACCTTATACAATGAGCTATATTCGCCGACTCCGAAAAGATACCTTCACCAACCGCTCCATTTAACTCGAAGCTAGGAGTGAATACCTGCTCAGAGTCTTTAATGAGGTGCATCACACCCATCCTGTCGGGAATCAAAAAAACGTAGTCTCTTTTAATCAGTGCTAAAGGCGAATACTTATAATTTTCTGACCAAGGACTGTTACCCATGAAGAATTGTGAGCAAAAACTGAAATAAGGAACAGCAGAATCCATAGATGTAATTTTGTATAAGAAATGCGAACGACCAAAGAAATTCGTTAGGGCGGAGATCAACGCTTCAGAAGTTTAATAGCATATTGAATCATGGGGAGCTTAGAGATCTTGTCGCAAGTTGACAGAATAAAGACAAAAGTCCTATGCCCAGTATAGAGGCAGCATGTAATCCTTCGATTAAGAGCGAGACACAAGTCATTAAAACTAACTTACGTATACGAAAGGAGACTGTGTGGAAAACTAAAACGCCTTTTAGGTAATAAGGGCTATATTGGGTTTAATATTAGAAAAATTGGTTTAAAAACATTTTTGACACTGATTGGAAGTGTTTCAGAGTCGAGAGCTTTAAGCCAAAAAGGTCTAAAATAAGTGCATAAATACTCAACCCGAATTTTTCAGTGTGTCCACATGGCCATGGTAATAAGCTGTTGCTAAGAGACTCTGCAAAATTAAACAAATATCTTTAGTTTTTTCAGTTCTGTTGGTTAATGTTTGCAACATAATTATTCTTATATTTATTCAACAAAAATCAAAATTTTTCACAAAAAGTTCCGGGATAATTAGGGTTAATACAAACTAAAGGGTTCGCCAAATAATTTTTTTTTTTTAATGCTATAAAAAAACTACTGAATATTTTCTCAAATTTTTTTTTTATTTGAAAGTACAATCCTACCGGTTAATAATGGAAAACAATTTCATTCAAATGGCTGCCTAGGCTGGCCATGCAGTAGCCTTCACGATCGGTCCAATTTTTAAGAACATTATCGATTGTATGCAGCTGTATTTCACCAATGGCTTCACGAATATTGTTCTTTAAAGCGTCAATTGTCTCTGGCTTGTTGGCGTAACATTTATCTTTGACGCCACCCCACAAATAATAGTCCAACGGTGTCAAATCGCAGCTCCGAGGTGGCCAAACGACATCTGCTCTGCGGCTGATAATGCGATCTTCAAAAACAGGGCGCAAAACATCGAGTGTAGCTTCGGCTGTGTGGCACGTAGCGCCGTCCTGTTGAAATCAAATGTTGCTAATATCCTCCTCTTCAATTTTTGTGAACAAAAATTCGTTCAACTTGGCCCGATCCTTGCTTATTTCCGAAGAAAAATAGCCCAATTATGCCTCTGACCAAAATCCGCACCAAAAAGTGACTCGTCTTGGGTGTATCGGCTTTTCAATGTTTGCGTGCGGGTTTTCTGTGCCACAAATGCGACAATTTTGCTCGTTTACATACCCGCCAAGATCAAAATGAGCTTCATCTGAAAAGATGATTTTTTGGCAAAATCGGCATCTTCTGCAAGTCGGTCGCAGGCCCACTTAGCGAAGCGTATACACAACCATATTCGTTCAACGAAATAAGCACTAGTTGAGAAAAAAATGTTAGATGGCGCACCCTTTATAAGGGCTCTACAGGAAATTATTAATAAGGTTTTTTTTTTTAATTTAGAATAGAATTTATTTAACGTTTATTAATTAAAACTCCTTCGAAAAATTACTTATTTTTTGCTAAAAGCAAAAAGCAATTCGTAAACCATAATCGTAAAAATAATATGCCAAGTTAGTTACTTGTAAATGAATTGATTAGTAATTCTTCGAAATGGTACAATAACAAAATAAAATTTGCAAGACAGATTAAAAAAAATTCCACATATCAAGTAATGAAATAACAAATATACCCACACTTAAGTGTACAGTATTAGTAAAGTGTACAGTATAAGAAATTTTGTTTCATTTGTTAATCACTTTCATGTTATCACAACGTAATTAGAAATTAACATTATAAATTATAAAGGGAGAAAATAATTTAAAAAAATGTTACGTAAGTCGAAGATAATAATAATCAGGAAAACCAGAAATATGAAAAGTTTTTTTAAGTGCATAAAATATGCAGTAAAAATCCGAAAATAATAATTTTGATTGATCTAAAAATTTAAAAATATGCTCTAAAATAATAAATTTTTGTCTTTGTTAATGGAAAAAACAGTTGATTTAACAATGCAATATTGCAACTTTTAAATGTAAAAATTAACAGTACAAAAAATAATACGAGGGGTACTATTTATATTTCAAGAACTGATAACACTAATGTCAATAGCTAAAATTTGGCAACACCATAATAAAGTTTGTCTTATTTTAGCATATACGTATCACAACGTTTTGATGTACGAGTCACAGTGTATAGTACGAATGCTATTTGATTTGCTTACATTGAGTTAAGAAAATCAATTTGGCCCAAGAAAGGATATTTCGTTTGATTATTTTTCACAACTTCCACGTGGATTATCTCAACAAGAATGTGGCGATGAATCAATCATGATCGTAGTTCGGTTGCCGACGATTTTCGTAAAGGTCGTCTAAAATCGGTTGTTGTGCCACAAAACATCCATACAGTGCGTTAATAATGCAAGATCGTCATGTGACATATTGTCAAATAGAGGCATCCTTTCACATTAGTTCCACTTCAATACATATGATATTGCACGAACACTTAATTGAAAAAAATTTTGTTGTCGTTGGATACCACATAATTTATCAATCGCCAAAAAAAGGCTAGCGTCGATTTGTGTAAGGAAATGATTGAAAAGTTTGATCGAGTTGCTTCAACAGACGTGTATAAAATCGTGACATGGATATATATGTATATACCCTAAATCCAACTAAAAATATTCGCGCACAGCGAAGAAAATGGTCGCCTGTTTCTTCAGCCGCATGAGTCATGTGTCCACTGTTCCGCTTGAGCAACGTAGGACGGTCAATTATGAGTGATACACGACCATTTGTTTGCCGGAAGTCTTCGGAGAAGTTCGTAACACCAACCACCGAATACGAATGATGATTCTACCATCATAAAATTGCAATCTCTTACCCATCTCGTCAAACAGGTGAATTTTTGAGCCGTCAAAACTTCGAACTGATGTCTAATCCGTCATATAGTTCTGATTTGGCACCCAATGACTACTTCTTGTTCCCGAAAAACGAAGGTAAACTGCGTTGTAAGCGATTTACAGGCGTCGAAGAAGCAGTTGTAGTGTTTAAAAACCATGTTTTGGAGGTGTGTCAAAAGAAATGTAAAAACTGCTTTGGAAATTGTTTGAACGAATGCAAAACTATATTGATAAGATTATTTTGAAAAACAATAAATCCATTTTCATTTCAAAATGTTTGTTATTATTTGCTATTCCCGAAATATAAATAGTACCCTCGTATAAACGATGCAGTCCACGTAATGAATTCTATATACGTTAGTTTAGAGTAAAATAACTTTATGGCTTTATCAGTTTTTACCATAGACGCCGCAGTTTTTATTTAAACTTTCATCCTATATCCTTAACAAATTGTCACAATTGCTGTGATTGGTTTTGTCCAAAACAACTGAATTAATTAAGAATTTTGGGTGGATGCTTCTTTGTGACGATGTAGAACACCTACGTTTGCGACATTTTATTCCAGCGGCATCAGTACTTTCATGTACTGAAAGCCATGAAGATTAGTCTTTTATGCATTTGCGTATGTCATTTAAGGATTTCTGGCGAATATTTTTGACTTAAAAACATATTTTGAAGGTTAAACGACTTTTGATCGAACTTTATAGTTTGTATATTCTTCTAAAAATTGTTAAAGATTCTGGCAAATGGTAATAAACTTAATTGAGATATTTATGGCGCAATAAATTTCATTTGACAGATAATTCATAAATGTCGTGACTTGGTCAGTACTTAAAACAAAATTTCTTTTTTTATGCTGTAAACATATTTTAGAACATACAATAACTAAATATGTGCTAAAAATGTTTAAAATGCTCTTTAAATACGAAAAAAATGTCGAAAACATCCCCTTAAAACCGAAATATGCTTTTATAAGTAAAATATGCAAAAATATGCACTACAAAATCGTTGCTAAAATTCATGAAACGGATAAATATCTTACATTTGACTTAATTGGTTGCATGAGAAAAAACATGCAACTGCATATTTCTGGTTCCCCTGATGGTAATAATGATTAACAATTAATTCAAAAATAATGTTATAAAAATATTAAAAAAATATAATTGAAAGTGACTAAAATCAACACCGTAAAATACATTAATAATAAACTTAACAATGATTTAATAATTTTATAGTGTATTAAAAAAAAACAAAAACAAAAACAAAATAAAACATAATACATTGTATTAGGCCACAAACACAGAGTATGAATGATTATTTTTTTATTTTAACTTTAATTTTTTTAATGAATTTTGTTTTTATAATTAAGAATATATAAGTATTTTCTATTTTTACTAACTTTTCCTCATTTATCACCATTTCTATTTGTTGTGTTGGTGATATTTCATGTTGGTGTGACGAATTTGTTGCTGACAACTGATGTTCACTGGAATATAAGAGAAAATAGGGGTGTAGAAGTGTTTAAGATGTACTCGTATAAAAAACTTTTTTTTGTTTGATGTAATTTGGTTCAGATGTTAATAAGAATGATTTTATTTTGTATTTATTTGATAATAATGACTAATTTTATGATTTTAGAAATAAATACGTCTGATTTAGATTTTATGAATTTTTATGTATTGCACTCTATACGTATGTATATCGTTTGTTTCATCAATTTATATCTTTATATATTATATATATATCAGTTTGTAAAAAAGACTTAATTTTATTATTAAACACAATAACTTCTAATTATCTAATCTCTCAAAAATCTCTCAATAAAGAAAAAACAAAAATCAAAGTTCTCAAAAATGTTACATAAAATTTTGCAATCAATAATGGAATATTTTTTCGGCTTAAGGTTCTTGATCTTAATAAATTAAAAATTAAAAAACTTACAATCATAACGCGATTTGTGCCAATATAACCTCTAAGCAACTGAACTGACTTTCTTTTGATCACAAGAAATAATTAAAATTATAACACAACACATCAAACAATGGTTTGGTCTTGCATAAGACATGCATGACGCTTCAAGTAAAGAAAGACTCTTACATCCTGTCTGGGTAAAGCCCATAATATCGCGAAGACAAAGTTAAGACCATTTAGTTCGAACGAGAAAAAAGCGTTGTTATATGAATGTTATTCTTGGAATTCAGCAACACGCTATATCCAATGCATCTAGACTTTTAGAAACAAAAGCCCATGCAAAATCATGCATATTTATTGACCTAAAACTATATCGAGTAGTCCGCTGTGATCTATTGCTGGGCAACGGCCGACTGACATCCAAATTCGGGCAGATATATGGAGGCTGGTAGGGTTTAACTCTTAAAAGCCATCATATGATATTGCAAGACAGGAAGTTGCATGGCAGTAGACACGTAGAGGGCGTCCTTAACACACATGGAAATGGAAATCGATATGAAAGCTACTATACTAGAACTAAGCTGGAATGCATTATATAGAGTATAACGAAATATAATTGTTACGGCTCTAAGCTTCCAACAGGTGTTCAGAAGCATACATATTTTCAGCTTATTCTGCAGGGTTTAAAGTTTTACCAGACATCTTTTACAACATGTAGAAAGTGAAGACTCTAAAAAATGCTTTCAATACAAAAATTTCGATAATTTTTAATAATTTTCAAGCTTTCCGGTTAGGAACTAGGTAAGTGAGCCCACCTGCTTTGAGACTACGAAAATTTGGCAGTATCTACATCATCGTAGAACAAGACAGATTTTAAGACCTTCCAAGCTGCATATAATGAGGCTTAACATCGGAATTTTGGTAGACATAATTTCTGCAGTTGTTGATAGAAAGACGGAGTCTAGGGAACATCTACTTGGCCATTGCCCGGCATTTGACGACTTAAGACTATCCCTGATTGGTCGGAAAAGACTTTATAAAAATAAAAGTCTTGCAAAGATCAAGCTTTTATAAAATTGTCGAGTAGTGGTAACAGAACGGCACCTACTTTTTGGACCCAAGTAAGCTGTGTTACGGATAGCTGCCAATCGAACCTAGGTCATAACTCTTGGACTAAATAAGATTTTTATGCTTATGGTTCAGCTTCAACTCGATATTAGATACGTTTTGTCGCACATATTAAGAGTATTTAAAACCGAATTAGCTGCTTGAATCATGACGGCGATAGTCATTTGAATAATGCACCATTTCTTATATATCATTAAAGCGGCTCTTAACCCTAGAACCGTAACCTTTTTTATACGTAAACACTAATCATAAGTCGAAAAGACTAACAAAAATAACTTAATATTTTGAATTCAACGCATAATCAGACAAAGAAAAAATCAAAAAAAACTTAAAAAACACTAATCGACAAATCAGTTATAGTTCGAATATCCTTTATAATCTAAAACAATCGGCATGGAGTTCAATTTTTCTAATAATGTCACATTAGGCTGAACAAAAGTGTTGACCTTTTTTTGATGAACTCCGCTAGCCAATTCCTTCCAAACGCGTCCATCTACGTAAATTTGTGGACCCCGCGCAGGTGCTTCTTATTAGTTCGGGATCGTTATCTTGATAAAATTCGCGGTTGTTTGCGAAACTCAATTACACTGAACTAGCTTTGCATTTTCTTTCCAAATATTCAGATAAGCCAATGTGACCATTTTACTAAAATTAAATTCATTTTGCCAACTTGCTCTCATCATCACGCGTAATATAAAACATATTGAGGTATAACATTTTAGTATTTTCTTGACATTGTCATTAACATAAACATGTAATTAAATATTTGTGTTATCAATCAATATAAAACTTGACATTATTAATGCAAATGACGATATTATTACAAATACAATTTAGTCATTTAATATCCGCTCATTCCAAACAGGCTTAAATTTATTGTAAAATAACAGCCTCTTTTATTAATTATTCAATAAAACAGAAAACAAAAAAACATTTTATGAATATTTTATTAAATTTAGAACACACGCCTTTTATACATACAATACAAGCAAAATGCCTAGGCACGTGTCTGAATTATTGAGACTGTAAACGATCGAATGTGTTTGCTAAACTAAAATTAAAATCTTTTGTGTGGAGAGAAGGGGTTAAATATAACTCAAGTGACAAATTAAAATTAATGTGAAATTAATTTCAACATTATCTCCAAGTTATTAAATAATTTGGAATTTGTTTAGAATTTAAAACAAATTGGTGTCAGCAGGTCTTAACAGTTTGGCAAATAAAACACGTGATTGTGCTATAGCCCTCCTAAACTCGTTTTAATTTAAAAAAAATTTATAATTATTTAAATAAAAATAATTTAATCAGTGTGACGTTTTGTTTAAGAGAATTATCTTATAATTACGCAAAATCATAACAAATGAGAGAAGAAGCTTAGGGATTAAAATAGTTTACAGTCATTTTAAAACAATATTCTGACGTATTCTTTAGCTAAAAATTTTAATGTTTGATTCCTAAGCATTTAGAATGAAATTGATAAGATCTTGTTTGTTATTTGAAATATAAACAACAACAAAAAACACATTTTATAGCTTAATTATTAATTAAGAAAGTTTTTCAGTGATAACCAAACCAATTCGTATTCAAGAAAACACTGAAAAATCAACTTTTATTTTGTATTAAAAAAAATATTAAAAAAAAATAAAAAACTATAATTTTTTAATAAACAAAATATATAAATGCGTTAATGGCCAATATCCGTTTGTATTCTGAACTTTAATTTGTCACTTTCAATATTTCTACAATATATCGAATGATTTGCTTATCAATTAAATCGTATAAACGTTATTTCTTTTTAAAACAATAATCTAATGATATACTTATGTATTTATTGCGCTAACTTATAATTCAATAAACAAATGTAATCAATATATAAATTTTAGATACCCTACACAAATTTAAAATTTTTTCTTAATTACTCATCTGCAAGCTTCTTCTATAACGCATTTCAACTTACTAGTGATTTTACTGCGTATTCAAGTTCAAGGTAATATTCATGGTAAAAAAAATATAAATTGTTTCAAGTGACGTCACGCGTAGTTAAATTCAATATAAATTTTCGATGACTGTTTGTTTTGTTAGATACTTTGACGGAGCTATTCACTGGGAAACATTCATTCTGAAAACCCTTTAGCTGTTTTGTAAAAAAAAAATCAATTACTGGTTCGATGTTTTTAATACTAAAAGTATAACTACGAGTAAGTATTAACTCTAGAGAGGGAGAATGAAAGCTTTTGGCCTTTAAAAGATGCTCAACGAATGCTATAGAATATGAATGCAGCAACATTAAACTTGAAGGCTCCAAGAAAGCCATGTTACTATTTCAGATCGGCATTTTGATATATAACAGCTGTTTGCATTAACTTTTTGATTACGGAAAGCAAAAATACAAAATTAATTATACTTTAAAGTGCCAGTTAAATCAAGATTCAGTTGAAAACTTGTTCAATGTCATACGAGCAAAAGGAGGACTACATGACCACAAGAGCTTTAGATTTTAAATACTGTAAAGATTATACGAGGACGGATTGACATTGAAGCTACTTAGCGCTAGATGGCAGCACAAACATAAAAACTTTTTCTTTCTTAGAAATTACGATCTGTCATAAGTCAGCTGTTAAAATTTTAGCCAAATTCATAGATTAGCTTATTTGTTGTACTCGTTTGAAGTAAGCAACTTTTGTGTTTCTTGGAAAATGGAAAAAAGTGAAATTCGTGCAGTGATTAAACATTATTATTTGAAAGGCAAAATGGCGAAAGAGACAAAAGAAAAGCTTGATAATTAATATTACGGCGAATCTGATCAGTCAGATTATATGGTAAAATATTGGATTGCTGAATTTAAGCGGGCCGAACAAGCACTGCAACAATACCATCAACAGGAAGGCCAAAAGAGGTGATTACTGAAGAAAATATCAAGAAAATCCTCGATATCGTTATGAATGATCGCCGGGTCAAAATACGTGAGATTGCTGAAATGGTAAACATATCATATGAACGTGTGTCCACCACTACACACCTGAAACCAAAAATCAATCGAAGCAATGGGTGGAAGCTGGATCCACAATTACAGGAGAGTATTATGGTGCGTTATTGGATCAATTGGTTGATGCAATCAAGGAAAAACGATCACATTTAAACAAGAAAAAAGTGCTCTTTCTTCAAGACAACGCACCGGTTCACACAGCATTAGATACGATGCTAAAACTATGAGAAATTCACTTCGAATTGGTTGATCATCCACCTTATAGTCCAGACTTAGCCCCTAGTGACTTTTTCCTGTTTCCATACTTGAAAAAATGGCTCGCAGGAAAAAGATTCATCTCAAACGAAGGAGTGATTACCGAAACTAATGCGTATTTTGAGGAGTTCCCAAAATCGTATTATTCAGATGGTATAAAAAAGTTGGAAAATCGTCTTACTTAGTATATTGAGTTAAAAGGAGACTATGTTGAGAAATGAATGGTTTTTGAAAAAAAAAAAATTTTTTTCCTACTTAGGTAGCTTCAACATCAATCCGCCCTCGTATATACTATGTACCATTCTATTAAGAAATTCGTGTTTACTTGTTTGTTTTTTAATGTTCTATGTGTTCTATTCTTAGCAAGCTCTTGTCTAACATTATACCCTTTCTTTATTTTTTGTATTTTTCCCATTACTAGGAAGAAAAGAAGATCGAAACTATTGGATTTGTCTAAAGAAGAAAGACGTCCTATGATTCTTATAGGGTCAACGGAAACTTATATACATATAACGAAAAGAGTGTTATCACACAAAACATATACAGTGATTTAGAGTTTCAAGATATTGACAAATGCAAAGATAATATATCGACAGAAAATATTAATACTACTTATCTGATGTCAGTTTTTAAAGAAGATAATCCAGACGCTTTAAAATACCATATATAGCAGAATACTTGCTTAAAAATTAGACCTGGGTGGATGAAGTACCTGAGGAAGGACTTTACAAGACAACAGCGGTCATCATGACGCACACTAAGAATTATAATACATTTTTATTCAAAACAATCAAAATAATATTTTTATTTCTGAAGATAATTTGCTTGTTGTTTATGAAAAACGGAGCTATATTAACTTCTTAAACATTATTTTAGAATAGGACATCTTAAAAGACAAATAAGGCGTGCATGTAAATGTAAAAGAAAAAAAAATATAAAGAAAATGGTTATTTAAATATGGTGTACCTTTTTATTGAAAAATAAAAATATTGTTTATACGACAAAACAAAACCGACTACGCGTGACGTCTCACTTTTTATTCACCACACTATTAAGCAGACCTTATTATTAGACTATCCTTCTGGTTTAGAATTATAAATTACTCAACACTTATAATAAAATTTTGGAAAAATTTTTTAAAACTCCAAAAGACCATATGTTGATCTAAAATGGATGCGCATTTTCTGATAAAAAAGAAATCTTATAAAAAGAGGTGTGTAATAAATAACACCCATAAACTTTTGCAGGCAATGAATGATAAGAAAGTCACATTTTTTAAATGAAACAGAAATTACTTTAAATAAAAGAATCTATTAAATCGAATTTTGAGGCCTGCTAAAATATTGAAATACAAATTTTGATACTATGCAAAGAAAAGCCTTTAATCTTATCTAAACAAAAATTTTAATTGAAAACTAATCTATTATTTTTTTGAATACTTAATTTAATTTATATTAACTTACCTAATAAGTGCCCTTAACACAAGAAAAGTATGTATTCGTTTCCACAAAATGTAAAAAGACAAATCGCTTAACCACTGTAAAGAGGCAATATTCGCTAGACCAGAGCTATTCAACACATTTACTGCCAAGCCTAAATTGTATAGCATTATTCGCATTGTTAACACTGTTTTGAGTGCTATTGTTTTTGCTATTAGTTATGACATATTTTGTCATAAATAATATTTTACATCTATAAAAGTAATCAGGAGTATACTCGTGGTTGGCATAGTAAAGTAACAGGACTCGATATCCTTTTTTGCGCATTTTTTAGCAAAAAAAAAAATCGTGAATCACACAAATAGATGAAAGTATAAGAAAACTAAAAAAATACTGGTTATATACTGGTTACTCTCTGCTGATGTTTACTTGGATTCTATTTTGTCTTAGCAGATAACGGGCTCATGTAATAATGCGCAATGCAACATCTCTCTTTCGGGCTATAAGGTGTTAATGGACTGTTACAGACGATATTTAAACCAATGTGTAAAGAATCATTGTAAGTTTGTCGAAAAAGTCGAAAAAAAACAAGAATTACAACTTTCTTTTCAATTATGGTATGAGGACTTCGTCGGAATACATTTCTTTCAAAATGACAAAGGGTACCAATATGGACATAATTATTAACCGACAACATCGGTATACTGTGACACAGTTTTCAAAGTTGTTAAAAAAAGATTTAAAAAGAGAAACATCTCACAACTTTGGTACATTTAATAATGATCCGGATCTTGTGTTATGATTTTTGCTAAGACTACGCATAATCTTTAAATTTCAGACCGCTTTTGTCAGTTTAACTTTGAATACAATGGGTAATATTATTTACCCAATATTATTATTTTTCTCAAATAAAGGCTTAAATGAAGCTTTACAATAAAGCTAAACTAATTTGATATTTCACGCATTTTTTTCCTATCTTCCATAACTAGAACTTCTATATACAATCATAGCGATATATAAAATTGACTGAAAGAACTAACGATTTCATTAAAAAAGTAATTAATATTTCTTCTTTCCAAAATTAATAGCAGGAAACATTTCTGCCTGTAACAAGTATTATTCCATTGATATAGCAATGATGTTTAAGATCACCTGTAACTTTAACCACTGACATACTAATTAATTTTATTTTAAATTTAAATGTTAACCACTTATCTTCTGAAATATGTATGGTGAATGTGGTTAAAAGCATCATATCAATGTTTATTTTTAAATACACACTTTTTTATAATAAAAGAAAAAAATTAATAATCATTTGATATGGATACGATATTATATATATTTGGGTAACCGACCGAAAAGTCGTTGTCTTTGTTTCATAATCAAAAACTAAAAATAAAACCGCGGAATTAAATATCAATAAAAAGTATTAAATTACGAGTAACATTTAGAGAGACAAATTGGGTAATAAATAAAATAATTGTTAATAATAAAAATTTTAATTTATTTAAAAAATAATTTGGTTGTTATTAAATTTTTCTTTTTTTTAATAAGTATATATACAGATCATGTACCAGAATATAGAACAAGTGTATAATACTTATTTTTAACATTGACAGTGATTTTATTTGTTTTTATTTTATTGTATTTTTTTTTATAAATCAAATAAACTGGTTATCTGTTTAGAAGAAGGTACAACCCAACAAAATTTTTAGGAAGCAAAGCATCACCTATACAAGCGATTTGGAAAATAAGCTCATTTTTTATTTTCGTTTGAGGCATTATTTATTGAATTTTCAACATTCATAACTCATCCATGTTGGTTTCTGCTGATCTGAGTCTGAAAATCTTTTTTGATGCAAAGGCTAAGGGCCTAGAGAAACAGATTTTTTGGCAACTACATACTATCCAACTTTTGTGAGTTATCTGGATCTAGACTTAATGACCTACTCAGAAATAGGCTGGATGTAGTATCACTTTGCTATCATTATAATGTAAATGGGAGTACATTGGGCGATTATGGTCCTTTCTACTCAACTTGATTGCTTGCGCGCAGTGAACTACCACGAGATTCAACCAACCAACATATCGAGCGTCGAAGCTAAGCTGTCTGTGAAGCAGACTATAAATGATACGACCATTGATTTATTTTGGAACATAACCAAGTTGTGTGTTCTGCCACACAAGCTTTGTAATCGCGTACATAACAACTATAAATTGAAACACAGATTACAAAGTGTATAGTCTGGTCTTGATTCGTTAACTTCTTGAGGCTCCGGGTACGCATAAGTGTACTTTAAATTATCTTTATTGATCCGACATTAATCGGTAGCTGCCGGACTTGCGTTTCTTAGCGTGGACTCTAGAGTTTCTAAAACAAACAACACTTGGCATTTCCAAAAAAGTTTTCTCCATTTTTTTCTGTTATTGAAGAGCTTAAATTTTTTCCAATAAGTCCACGAGTGTTCTTATAACGACGAAAAGCAAACGATCTATAAAAAAAACTGTTATCATAATCTTCATGTTCAGGTCTCAAGAGAGGAGTTTCTAAGAAATTTGAATAAGTTAATTTTGGAAGCTGATTTATCGGGTTGTAAAGACACATTTACACTCATAGAGTATTCTCGAGCAGGTTCTAGTGACAGCTTTTTTGAGAGTTATTCCAGAAAGCTGTGATGGGTGAACAATGAGTAAGGCGAGTTAATTCTGAGTCATTTATTTTGTGTATCCAATAGAATTAAAAAACATAAATTTTTTTTATTTTTGATTCTGAATAATTTGAACATGTTAATAATTTTTTTTTAATCATCTGTAGTCACAAATTTTACTGGGTTGTATTAAAAACATTTTATCGTTTAAATAACACAACAATAAATAACTCTGTTTTCATAATAAACACGTGATTAAATAATAATGTAGTAACACACCTCCTTTTTGTTAAAGACCCCCCTAATCAAACAAGTTAATAATAGAGAGAGGCTCGTGCTATTATCGAAAATAAAAAATAATTCAGTGGCAGGTGGTTGTTGATTTTAAAAGCATTAAAAAATTCGCAAAAAAGAAACAAAACAAAGTAACAAAGCTTGAAGGGTTAATTATTTGTTATATTTTTCTGAAATTATTTTAATTACAAATTTAAAAAAATAAATATAAATAAATAATTAATTATGTTAAACATGTCTTATTACTTATTGTCAATTGTTTTTGCTATCTTGTGTAATAAATTTTTCAAATGTTGTTTTCTATATAAAAATTTTAGTTTTTGCTGAAGGCTGTTGTTTTCGTATTTTTTATATTCAATTTTTATTTTAGGTAAACGAACAGTAAATTTTATTTTTTGAGTTCATGACTTAAGAGATAAAGATTAATTATTCATACATATGTAGATTAGCAGTTAATGCATAATTAAGAAGCATTAAAGACTGGACTTTTTTTTTTTTGTAAACAAATTTTAATTTTTTTTGGGAAATTTTGTTTTTTTTGTATTACTTTTTTATTAATAATACACATAACTTATTCATTATGCAAATTTAAAGTTTTCAAATGCCAACATGTCTTTTTTTGGGACCGAACGAAATAGAAATTTTTGTGAACATTTCTTGCATATTCGATTTAAAATAACGATAGGAAGGTAATTAAGAAAATTGAAAGTTAGCTTAATCTTGAGAATCATATAAGTACATATATACATACATACATATGTATATGTGGTTAAATATATATATTCACTTATTTCATACAAAACAAGAATAAATCTTTTATCACAAGTAACGTTAAAGGTTTTTTTAACCAAATTTGGCTTATGGTTTATGTCGAAAGTTGAGAAAAAAAGAGACTTAACAGGTCACTCAATAAGTCCGTAGGATAAGTAAGAAAAAAACAAAACTTTGGCAATACTCCATTTCAAGTGCGGTATAATGAGTATAGCGATATTCCAACTTACTGATACCAGTTTTTTAACATTCTCGTCAAAATAGGCCTGTTTCAGTGATTACTTCATCATTGGACTTAAATTTCTTTCCAGCAAGTATTCTTTTAAGGTCTGAAAACAGGAAAAAGTCGAATCCGAATTCACTCAATTATTCCATCGTTTTCATCGATTTATGACACGATTTGTGAGCTTGCGCGGTATAAAATGGTAAAAACACTACCATCTAATATCTTTACAATGTCAGCTAGTTCGTGCACCTTCTACTCGCGATTGTTCATAGCCAATTGTGAATTTTTTTGATGTTTTCTGGAATAACAGCCTCATTTGGGCATCCACTGCGCTCCACATCATTTATGCTGGTACCACCCCACGTTTAAATTCAGGAAACCACTTCTCTAACATTTGTTTCAATGGAACAGAGTTCGGATGATGTTTATCAAGTCAATTTCTACTGTATTTTCATAAAAAAGCAATGCTTTATCAAAACTCTAACTTCACTTTTTCCAATTTTTTTAGTAACAAAACATGCTTCACAAAGTGGTGTAACTTACGAATCAATAGTCAGATTGCTGTCAAATTTATACACGTATCGTTTGAAGGTTAGTACTAAATAATAATCATACGGACAAAATAAAAAGCCTAAAAAGCCATCTATTTGTCATACTATGGAGTTATTGAGTGACCTGATATTTGTAATATATGGTAAAAAGACGAAGCACCACAGTAAAGCGTTCTATTTTAGGATATTTCTTTGTATGATACGAAACTGTGTTGTCAAGAACAAGCCATATTGATTTCAATTACGATAAATTCGAAAACCTTTCATATTTGAGTCAAAATAAGGTTTGAGTTAAAATAAGCTTTTTTTGAACCTCGAACGAGTATCATATAAAAAACGAAAACAATTTTGACTGTTTGAAATTCAATTTTACCTCGATATAATAGATTTATTAAAGAATTATTTACTAAACTTAAATTATTTCTGTTATTTTTTCATATTAAACTTCTTCATTTAAAAGCTTCCGATTTTCAAAAAATTCTAAAACGACACACATTACTTGTTTACTTGTTAATAACAACCAATTATGGTTATGGCGGGGAATGTCAATTCATCAATAATACTACTCGTCTATGTTGGCAAAAAAAAAGCCAAACACTAAAAAACAACCTAGACAGTAGATAATAGTCAATGGAATAACTAATTAAGTGCAACCATTTATTTACACACAACATCGAATAAAAAGAAAAAAAAATGATAGAAAACTAGCCAACATGTGTTTATTTTATTGTTGTCGTTGTTGTTGATAGCGTTGGTAAATACTTACGAGGAATTTTCTCTAGCCGTATAGGAACCGCCACCATTGCGTGTGCCATTTGTTTCATTGCCATTGGCAGCCGATTTGGCTTGACTGATGATACAGGTGGTGTTGCCTTTAACATTGAAACCGGTCATGTTATATTTGTTTTTTTTTTTTGTTAATTTAATAAAATTTGCTTAAGAAAAAATTTAAATATTGTTTTAATGTCTTTTTCTTCTTCTATTTAAATTAAAACTTGTTATTTAAATGAATTTTGAACAAAATTTTTTAAATTCCGTTATTTTGTTGTATGTACCGCGCTATCTTCACTTTTTATTTTAATTTATTTTGTTGTTGTATTTTTTTATAATTGATTTCTTTCAACAATTCTTGGGAACAATAAAATTTCCTCCGTGTTGTCGACTGTTTGAGGAATATTTGTTAACTGATCTATTTAGTAGTGCGATGGCCTCTATTTATAAGAAACCCTGTCATTTTATTATTGTTGTTTAACGACGATGATCATCGCCATCACCAACACCATCAATCGGTTTTTTGGTTTATTTACACTCTGTTTACTTTTGTACAATACTACTGCTTATACTGCTGATATAATTTTTTATTGAGCAGTCGTATCCCCCTTAACACAGAAACGTTCTTACATATATTTACGTTTTGTTTTTATTTTCATTTTCTACTGTTATTGTTTTTTTCTAGTTATTCTCTATTTGTATGTGCATTTGTTTTTTCTTATACTTCTTCGTAGAAACAATCGTCTTGTTTCAATAAATTTTAATTTAATAAAAAACCAACAACAAGTATTCAAATTAACTGATAAAGTTGTGCGCCAGAGATGGAAAAGCGTAATCAATTAATGTTTAATCAAAGTAACAGGTTTGATTTGAGAGCAATTCAGTCAGGGTATTGTCGCTAACAGTAGACGATTATGGGCGAAGAAACTTACAGATCTTACGACTTACATATCTTTTGGCTTTTTAAGTGCAAGTACCAAATTCAAGTCAAATCTAATACATATTTCATATCATTCGTAAAAAATTTATTGGGCGGTGGGGTTGCATAGTTCCACCTATCACAAATTTAAAAATTTTCTAATTTCTCCTACGAAAGGTATAAGAGTCTAATCATAATCAAATTTAGGTTTGAAACGAATAAAAGATATTGCTATTGATATCGTAGTAAACCACGCAATGACAGTGAAACAACAGAAAAGGTCTAACCTTTGTAAGTTATCTGAGTCCAGGCTTACTGACTTACCGAAATATCTCACTGGGATAGGATGGATCTCAAACTAAATTGGAACTGATACGATGTAGATGACAGTACATCTGACAAGTGGAGTGGTGTTATCGAAACACAATCCACAGTGACCTACTCATAAACCCGATTTAAATTAGAACTCCAGTAGTAATCAAATTAACTTATCCGACTCTGCTAGTGGAGCATTATTATTTGAGAGAATCAAAATTGAAGTCTTTCTCTTCTATAATTGTCTCTTATTTGCAAAATTTATCACTATTTTTATCAATATTTTCGTTTTAATCTAAACCTCTTGTCTCTTTTACTCTCTTTAGCTGTTCTTTTCACTTTCTTCTTCATTTTTTTTTTTTTTTTTTTTTTTTTTTTTTAAATGGCCATAGTGTTGAATTTCTTTAGTTTTGCACAAGATTGTTAGGTTTGTCATTAGGTAGGAAACAGAGTATAAAATGGTCTAAAATTATCAATAAAATCTGGAGTAAAATTTAACAGAATTAAAATAAAAACAAACGAAAAATTCATAGAATATATCAAAGCTACACATACATAAGATAGAGTTTTTAAAGTGTCTTTCAATAGGAGCTTTCATAGTTAAGCGTCTATATTGTTAAAGCTAGTATCGGGTGGACCATTTAAAAGTTTAAATTTAAAAATGCAATAAAACAAAAACGGTTTGAAATTTTGCCAAATTTATTTTGTTGTTGTGAAGTACGATTGATCTGATTAGAAATGAAATATTATTTCATTCATATGGCTGCCGCGGCTGACCTCACAGTACCCCATTTGATCGGACCAATATTTGAGAACTTTTGCGAGTGCATGAGGTCGTATCTCGGCAATAGCTTCGCGAATGTTGGCCTTCATATGCTCAATTGTTTCCGGTTTGTCGACATAACACTTGTCTTTAACGGCGACACATAGAAAATAGTCCAACATCACCATTTCGGCTAATTAAACGGCCATGAAACGTTTAACGTAATAAATCGATTGTGGTATGAGATGTGTGGCAAGTTGCACCATCCTGTTGAAACCAAACATCGCTCACTTCAATACCCTGAAGAGCGGGCACAAAAAAATCGATTATCATGGTGCGATAGGTTTCTCCATTGACCCTAATGGTTGCGCCATCCTCATTTTCAAAGAAATATGGGCCAATGATGCCTCCGCTCCACAAGCCCCACCAATCAGCTACTCATAATGGGTGCATTGGCTTCTGTAAGACCACATTTGGCAATTTTGCTTATTAATGTACCCACCAAGATGAAAATGAGCTTCATCCGAAAATATGATTTCTTGCATGCTTTTTTTCGATTTTTTTTTTGCAATTTCCGACCAATTGTCTTTGTTTTGGAAATATTTTTATTAATTCCCATAACATTACATGAAGAAACATGGGGACTTCTCTCAGTCAATGAGCTGCACCCGATTCTATTGTTAAACTCAATGAAAGAGATCTACAGTTTAACGCCGGCTCCGAACGGCAAATGCATTTAGAGAAGTTTTCAATAGTAGTTATACTCATAACCAGTTACTAGCTAATGTTATGAGGTGATACCGCTGTCGAAAAACTTTTTTCTTTTTTTTAAGATGGTCTGACCTAGTATTGAACCTACGACCTTCTGGATGGTAGGCGGGTGTCTTAGTTATCATACCACAGCGACACACTTGTTTTAGAAATAAATTTCCAATAAATCCCTAACGTTGCTCAAGCGCAAATCGTGTTTCTCTCATTTTAAGGTCGCCATAATCGTGCAGTGAATAACTTGCATCTTTTGGTTCAGTAAACAATGAACTAACACCCGTACAATGACGAAACACCATGGCACTTAGCGTGGTTGGTGCATTCATTGTCGTATTTCGACATTTTCCTTTAATTTTGTACAAAAATGTCGAAAAACTACTGCGACTCGCCGACCATGTTAAGAATGAATATCTGTTGAAATTATTACCACTATCCGTGAGGTTGTTTAGAAGAATCTGAGGCAGTCGATTTTGCGTCGCCCACTGAACTAAATTTTTCGCAGATCACAACTTGACGAATTGTGTGTCATTAAACTGACTCTAATTTCCATCAAAATATCAAATTCATTTGCGGTTAAACGGACACATCAACGAACAAAACAGTCATATTTAGACAGTTTGGTGTAAATTTTGGATTGACGACGTTATCCATCCATATTTTTTTCAGAACGACGTTGGTCAGGCTATCACCATCAACAACGAATGCTATAGGCCGATGATTATCAAGTTTTTTTTTAGCCTGAGTTGGTCAATATGACTAGTGGTTTGAACAGGACTAAGCTATGTTACACGCAGTTCATACCACATTGAGCATTCTGGACTCACAATAATATAACAAATGGTGCGGCGGTTTGTTGAACGACTTTATTATATTCCATACATTATGGCATCGATAGGCCTTTCAAATTAATAAAACAAATGTAATATATCTCACAAACATGTTTGTTTTATTTGAATTTAAAGATAGGAAGACTGAATAATACCCTACAACAAAGTGGAGTTTTAGTGGTATTATTACGATTTACAGCTGATGTATAATAGGCGTATTGCAGGGCACTTTAAACTCTCAATCATTCCAAAGAGAATCATTTCTTTCGATCTTTGCTGTTCAATTAGGCGTAAAAAGTTTTAATTTTTTGCCTCTTTTTTGTTTATTAAAATTAATTTAAAACATTTTTATATATTTTTTTCTTTTCTTGTTGTTTGCTTCTATTTATTTTATTTGTATAAAAAATAGTAGTTGGTTTGCTGTTATTTAACTCTATGAAAACATAAAAAATAAATGAATACAATATTCGCACTAAAATAAATAAATTTCAATTGAATTTGATTTTCGTGAATTTTAAATTAAAAAGTTTAACAACACTTTGATTTGCATAAGATGAATAATATTTCAAGCACCAGACAATGTAGAAAAGATTTGCAAAATAAAGACAAAATTGCTTCCGTCACTTTTAAGAAAACGTACATAAATGGGCTTAAAATATCATATCACAAAGACTGAATTCAAGGTGGATTATACAGGAATTCTTAGCGAATAATTTAATTAAAGAGACTTATTTTTTAAGATCTAAACTATATTTTATATTAATTTCGTAGTACCTATTAACTATATAAGCAAAACAATGATTTCAAAGTAAAAACTATGGCTAATTTTCAAAACGGCGGTTGCTTGTTTAATGTTTCATGTAACCCTCCTCCAATGATAACGTGATATTGAACTTTCAACGGCTATTGTCGTACACAGAAAAAACAAAATGAGTTAAACGTAATATTAAGAAAATTTAAAACTGAATGCTTGTAGACAGATTTACTCCTTTAGAGTTGTGTTCAAAACTTTAAATACCGAACGCATATTTTGTTTTTTAGTATAAGCCTTCAGTATTTAATATAACGTTTCGTTCAAGTTTTTTTCTTCGACGTAAACGACTTAAAAAAAAACCTGAACGCTTCGTTTAAAAAACGAAAATGCAACATTGTAAACTTAGTTGTTTTTTTTTTATCAAATTTACGTATTTTTTTAACACAGACATTAGATGTTACAAAACCAAAAATTTTAGAAGTGCTTTAATCAAAACTAATGTATTTTTACGAAAATAAAAATACAACACATCAGCGCTTTAGAACTGTATTGTGGGTTTTTGGAATATTTTGTGTCACCCTGTCGACCATTTTTAGGTTACATTTGAATTAACGGTTATGAAAATAGAAGATGGTCGATATTATCGGAACCTTCCAAACCGTAGGCAATTTTGTATATAAAAAGGCTGCTTTACCTACACGTCATTTAGTTATATCTGATAAAAAGTGTTGTAAAAGCGAATATCAATTTGCTGTATTAAGACAAAGTGTATATAAGTTATAGGACAGTAATAAAAGAAAACTGTAAACAACAAAACCAAGTGGAGTTTATTTTATTTTATTTTAACGCAATTTAAACGAACTAAAATGTTTTAAAAAGTTTAAAACGTAACAGTGTGAATTTGCTTGAAAATAAAGGGTAGACCAAGCATAATGCACGATGTTATTTGTGAGTCACACCTTAACGTCAAGTTTAGTGCCCTATTAGATTTGATATTTCTTTGTCTCAGTGTTTGAAAAAACCAAACATGGAGAGGAAAACAATTCAGCAGCGCGTTAAGATTGTTGAAGTCTTTTACGAAAATGGGCGTTCAAATCAAAATGCATTTGTGGACTTCGTGATTTTTTTGGTCAGCAAGCGTCATGGGGCCGTATTTCTTCGAAAATGAGGTTGGCCAAACAGTCACCGTGAATGGTGTTCGCTATCGTGAGATGATAACGGACTTCTTGTGGACAGTAATTGAAGATATGGACCTGGACGATATGTAGTTCCAACAGGATGGTGCCACTTGCCACACAGCCAATGAAACGATGGCTCTGATGCGCGAGAAATTCATTGGCCATGTTATGTTAATATTTCTCGTGACGATGTTAATTTGCCGCCACAATCATGTGATTTGACAACGTTGCTCTTTTTTCTTCGGGGATATTTAAAGAAAAGGTGTAGTGTGATAACATGAACAACATTGAACTTCAATTATATCTCAGAGTCATTAGAAATATGGAGCGACGGACAGAGGAATGCCACGCAGAGAAACATTAGTCATAAAATTTCATATCCACCAAAGCTCGTTTGGTATTAAAAATTTACATATTTCTTTGTTTTATTATGATTTAAACTTGTGTAAGTGTAAAAGAACACCCTATATATTACCAAGTTCGCGGAATATGTTTCATCAAATTTCTGATTAAACAATCAATTTCAAAATTGCATCTCGCCAAAACTTTTAGTGTTCGCGAACGTGCTAAACACGAAATTTACGAATCGTGTTTTTATACAAAGGAAACAGACTTTTGGTCAAAATCTGGGTAGACTGAGTAATATCCCAGATGGATATTTTTACCCTGCATTATAGCACATAATTTATTTTTTAACTAATTATTATTTTTAATTATTTCTAAATATCATAGTTGCTCAGTCTAAAAAAAAAAACTTTGATTCACACGTTTCGAAATCAGCCAATATATTTACTGATAATTCGAATATTCTCTTGTTTACTATTTTTGTAAATAATCTTTTAAACAACAAAACAAAAGCATTAGAAAAAATTACAAAAATATTTTTATTTATATTTTTACTCACACTGACTGGGGGTCTGAGAAGAAAATCTAAGCTTACCGCCTATTAGAAATGGAAAATTTTTTAATGCAATAGAGAGACCTTGCATAACATGAATGTAATGAAAAAATAAAATTAAACAAAAATCTAAATTTAGTTGAAATTCACATGCAATTGATAAGAAAATTTAATTTGTCAAATGATTTTCTGATGCAATAAAAATAAGAAAAACCTGATTAAGAAATCATCCATATTTTGTTTTTCTAAAACCAACAACAAGTAAAAGTTTTCATTTCAAATGAGATGATGAATTGTATCATAAAAAAGATGATTTATTGAAATGAATTATTTAAAATAATTTAATAATAAAAATTTAATTTCCAACGATACTTTAATACAACAGTGAAGCTTAACCCTTTGCTCTCCAATGGTAAGTCTCAACATAGCAACAGTGAATATAGTCTTAAAGGCATTGATGCGGGATGACGACAAGTTAGAGTGATTAAAAATTATACTGATTCTGACTGTGAGGTAGTCGTGCACACACTTAATTTTAAATGGGAAAATATGAAAGAATCTGAAAGTTTACAAAAGACCAAATGTGACGGAAACACATGATATTTTCGTACTATATTTCATCGTCAAGCTAATCAGTGGAATCTAAACTGAAAAGAACAATTATGCTTGCACTAGACTGACAAACAAAAAATTATCGTAGCATTCAATTTGGCAAACATGGGTAGAAGTAACTAGAAAAGAGTTCTTTGGCATATATAGCCATGAGGACAATGCCAGTTTTAAGCATCCAAGTATATTGGTCAACGCAAGATAAAAGTTGAATTGCTTTTTGAAAATAGCACGGAGTTGTTGGTTCCCCCAAGGAAAAAAGCTTGGAGCGCAAAGGCTTAATTTACTCGTTAACATTGTAACCATTTACTATATAGGCGGCTAGGAGCTTAAGAATAGTTTCTATGTTAACAAGTAATAACAGAGGACTCCACTATTTCGTTTAAAACTTCCACATCATAAAGGGTCCGCCAAATAATTTTTTTTTTTTTTTTTTTAAAATGCTATAAAAAAAAACTACTGAATATTTTCTCAAATTTCCTTTTTATTTGAAAGTACAATCCTCCCGGTTAATAATGGAAAATAATTTCATTCAAATGGCTGCCTCGGCTGGCCATTCAGCAGCCTTAGTCCAATTTTTAAGCACATTATCAATTGTGTGCAGCTGTATTTCACCAATGGCTTCACGAATATTGTCCTTTAAAGCGCCAATTGTCTCTGGCTTGTTGGCGTAACACTTATCTTTGACGGCACCCCATAAATAATAGTCCAATGTATGGGTCTATTTTAAAAGTTATGATGTCTGTTAGTTCGTAACAGTTACAGTAACGAAATGTGTGCAAAAAAACGAACATGTTAAGAGTTTTTTGTTGGAATTCTCAAATGAAAGTAAGATTTTCATATTTTTTCTACTTTTAAAACACTTATTTGACAAACTGTATGTTAAATTCATATGAAAGAAGTACAAACGCTGAGTTAAGGGTTGGTTCTGTTTCTTAAACTGACACTTTAGCAAGTTCCAGGCTAATCAAGCGATTTCGCCTCTGCTTTTAGTTCCAATTTAATACATTTTATAAAAAAGTGGTGCTTTAATTAAAGTAATTCATAGTAGTATCAGAGCTAGGCTATTGAAAACGTTATTAGATTGATCTGCAAGAGTTCGCCTTAAAAGGAATTTCGCTAATGGTTGCAAGTAAGCCAGACAATTAAGTTTGTGGTAAAATCAAAGTAAGAATTGCCATTTTGTAGAATTGCAAATCATAAAACTGTCTCGATTTTCGAAAATAAAGCAATTTTCGTATCATGACAAAATCAGAGTAAGTATGCTTAGTGATTGCGGCCGCAAAGATGTTAACACTTTTAAATAATTTTCTGACTCATTGCACATTGCGGCTTTCTAGATTTGAAAGGCATGCACGCACTCGGTGTTTAACATTTAAAAGTGAAAAGTGAAGATATTGAAATTATATTTTTAATTAATAAAAATCCCTTTCACAATTGTTTGTATTGATGAAAATTACATGAAATCTATTTAAAACAAAACTCAACAAAAAATATATAAAAATCTAGTATTTGCATATCTGTTTTTTAAATTTATGATAAAAACAGTTTTAATGACCCCAAAATCTGAAAATAATTCCCATTTAAATACAAAACCGTTAATACCTGTTTCTGCAATTCAATTATATTTCTGACAACAATACAATTCTTTAATTTTAGATATCAAAACAGACAGACAATGCGTTTTTATTGTGTCGTTAAGTCATACTCACCACAATTTAAATAAATAAAATTTGAAGTACAATCACACTTATTTTGCTGTCTTAAATTATAAAAGGATTCCTAAATTATTAGACAAATATTATTATAAACTTAAAATATATTGTTATTATTTAAAATACAGCAAATATATTGTTTTCTTTATTTATTTTTAATAAACAATATAAATATTATTATTCGTATATAAATGAAATAGCCACTCAAAACAACAATAAAATTGTTTACAAACAGAGATGGTAACTTTTGATTAAATTGCTGACGTATTTATGCACGGAAAGAAGATTCAGAGGAAAAATGTGTAAAATGTAAACACTACGTGGTTTGAAAAATTCTAAGGACCCATACAAATAAGTTCTTTAAAAAATTTTGAAATACCGGATTTTTCAATAATAAATTTGTTTTCGAATGGAGGCATTTTTGACATTCTATAAATGTTAAAAATTGTGCAATGTTGAATCTGGCCACCCTATACTATATGTGGGCAATATTTTTCGAACGTAATGCTGGAAATTCGCTAAAGATAACTAGATCAAGATATAACAGGGAATAAATTTTGATCTATAATTTAATTCTATTATGTAAGGGTTTTAATGGTGAAAATTTGTTTTTGCCTTTTTTTATATATTATTTAACTAAAACTTTACGATTTTCGTGGTATTATTTTTGTAAAACCGCTCTTTAATATACAATTAGAATATGATCAAGATTTTTCATTATTTTGCAAAAAAATAAATCATCCATCGCCTCCGTTGAAAGCACTCAAGGAGAATGCTTTATTACCCCCAGTGGTTCGAGTTGAAATCGGTTTTTTTTCATTATTTTTCTATAGAAATCGAAAATATCACCATCGTATAGCAACGAAAAAAAATGCATTAAAAGTGATTTTTGTAAAGAAGGCTTATCACTAAAATAATAGTGTTTTTTAATCAATTAACTGTTAAAGTTCAAATATTTTATATAAAATTTGTAAATATATTTGGTATATGTGTCAGTGTAATAAAGAAAGGAATTAAATGCAATTAAATTTAAATTAAGGTTATTATTAAGGCTATTTTGATCACGCCTACATTAAAGACTGGTAAGTTTTTCATAAAAATGTTGACCTGGAAACGATTTTTTCTGAATTTTCGTTGAGGTTGTAATGTTTGCATCGATTTACATCGAAATGAATTCTATGGCATCAGATTTATATATAATATACATACATACAGGTTTGCTGATAAAACGAGCTACAAAAAATGTTATAACTTTCTTTTTAATTCAGTTATCCGTTAAATTTTGTTTTCCAAATTTAGATCATTATCTACATTAAATAGAAATGCAAAATTTGGATGATGAAACTCGTACTTCGATTGTACGCCGCCAACATGCACACGAGTCAATAATTTCCGTTCAATAAGAATTTTGGCGCACTTTTGAAGACACGATTGGCAGCAGGTGGACAATAATGAGATTTCTTAAATCTTGACTTTAATCTACAAATTCTTCAGGAGAGAGAATTGCATCCAGCTCGACTCACAGTGTTGTGTGCACTTTCATCAAGTTGTGTTGTCGGGCCATACTTCTTTGAAGAAGGCTATCGCACTGTAACTGTAACTACATATCGTTATTTAAAAATGTTGCATGAATTCTTTCCTGAAATGCTTAACAAGATGGGACAAGTTTACACCTAGCCAGGCCCGTTATGGCAGCGTAGGATAGGGTAAGAGGGAGCAACAGCTTCGCAAACAAAGCGCACTTGAGTACGCATAGTGGCCGTTGTGCTATTACATAACGAATTGTCCCTGTTCTATTCACCAGAGTCCTGGTGATCAAACAGAGATACCGCACATAAGCACTTCCATAGATTAGAGCGGAAACCAGCCCGACACTCTAATGAATCTGGCTATTGACCTGATGTCAAGTATCAATAGCTCAGATATGCCATTGAGAACGAGAGAGAGCCCAGTGTGAGAAGTCTACGACGTGCAAGAGAAGGACACAGATAAAGTGGACCATGATCTCCTCTTCCTCAGGCAATCCACATCCACGACAAAATTTAATTGTAGATGAGCGCAGCCTCTGTGCGTGCCTGCTCATGACGTAATGGACACAACTGAGGAGATGCTCCGACGGTCCAATTTGAACAGTTGATTGGTAAGCTTCATATCTAAGCTAGGCCAGGTGAGTCTGCCAATAAAGCAAGAGTCACATTCCGCCCAGGCTCTTTCAGCATCCAACATAACATATACCTTCGCTGGATCCTAAGCCTAACGGAGCAGCACAGTTACCCGGAATGTCCCTTTGTTGAGAAACCCAGGTGAGGTGTACACAAAACTGTCGTGATAATGCCACAAACAAATCACGATAGTTTCTGACTAGCTTAGAGTTGAAGGTCACACCCGAAAGAGATCTGATTGCCGCCTGGTTATCAGAACAGATATATATTGATAAGTTTTAACATTTTTAAAACGTGTGAGTTCTTTTAAATTGTGTCACAATAAAATAAACAGCACTTTGTTGTTGTTTTATAGTTTTTGATTTTCTCATTTTATACAGTTTGTTTTAATACTGCTACTAAATATTCGTTTATACAACACTTTTATTTACGCCTAAACACGACTCTATTCTGTGGCTGTTAAATTAGAACTATCTTCATTACTTCCGAATGTTGTTCTTCCTTCTTGTTCTTCCCACAACATTCCAATTATTTCCGTTCATATAACACATAAAAATGGTTGAATTGGCAATGCTGCCAAATACACAAATAAGTACAGCATTGACAAGGTCACACATTAATACCAAATAATCCAAAATCCCACAATACAGTCTTAAAGGCGCCGATGTGATGTATTTTCTTTTCAGGTATTTTTATTTTCATAACAATATGTATATATTGCCGGTAGGAGCGCCATTACCCGGATTCAGTCTGCAGCATGAAAAATGGCCATTATTTCGGACTGAAACACACTGCAGAAGTCCGGAAAGTGAAAAGGAACACCAAGGAACACCAACCTGTAGTCTTGTCTGGAACCGTCAGTATAGACATCCACTGAATTGCTGGGAATGAGAGAGCCAGAGGTCTAATTATTGCCTACTAGAAATAATGAAGTGGAATCCCGTACAGAGTTCAGGTCCAGGTGATGAAATATCAAACCGTTATGGCAAAGTTACACCAAAAATTTTCAAATAAAAAACTCAACAATTCTGTGGCCTTCCTGGTCTCTACATCTAAGTGAAGCAGATTTTCTCTTGTGGGTTTACTATAAACAGAAAGTTAATTAACTGAAATCATTAAATTAAAATGATTAAAAACAGTTAATTCAATCAATAACTGAAGCGATTTCGACATCAAATCTGAAGGCCGTCATGAATACCTTTTTTTAAGATATCGAACATGCGTACCTTAGAGTGGATCTATTATTTTTAAAAACAATTAAAAATATTTAATAAAATAAAATTATTTATCAACGGAAATAATAATCAATCATTTCAAATCATATAATAATATAATAATATAATAATATAATAATATAATAATATAATTATATAATAATATAATAATATAATAATATAATAATATAATAATATAATAATATAATAATATAATAATATAATAATATAATAATATAATAATATAATAATATAATAATATAATAATATAATAAAATAATAATATAATAATATAATAATATAATAATATAATAATATAATAATATAATAATATAATAATATAATAATATAATAATATAATAATATAATAATATAATAATATAATAATATTATAATATAATGTAATATATATAATATTTAAAATTCATCAGGCACCCTGTACATAAGTATGCTTTAAGTTTCAAGAAAAAGGAAAATGGAAACCAACCGGCGAGTATTACGTAGCGTTAAGGTAATAAAATAAAGGAAAAGAAGCGGCTTTTGCACAGAAGATCCTTGGGTTCGCAGTGCATTTTGGCCTTGGCCAACATGACATGAAGAAAGTAAACTACATACATACATATGTACATTTTTCACACATTCATCATTACGATGGCCTCAAATTCAAAGATTTAGCTCCCTTGGACTATTTTCTATTTCCAAACGTGAAAAAATGGTTTGAGGGTAAAGGATTTGCACATAATTATGAGATGGAGTCTTACTGTAAACAGGATATGGAAATTATTGAATATTCATATCCATATCATTGTGTCGAATTTAAAGAAAATTATGTTGAGAACTAATGTTTGATAAATTCAAAAACCTATTTACGTATGTACATATGTAAGTATAGTATGTATACCATATGTTACTTACACTATGTTTTTATTCGAATCTTCTCTAAATATATTCATTCCTTCTTCACATATAATTTTGATAAAATCAAAACCAAATTGTATAAAATTTAAAAAATAATTTAAATACACAAATAAAAACGTTAAATTTTTTGTTTTGTTATTCTTTATATTGACATCTGTTCAATCAAAATAAATCAGGGTTGAACTTACATACATATATTCAAACAATTTAGTAGTATTTTTAATACTATTGGGGGAAATTGCTGCAAAATATCGAAATTTATGAGTTGACATTGTATGTCACCACTAGCCGAAGACATTGCTGTCTATAGAGTTGGTTGGTTGATTTGCAACTATGGCGTCATGGTTAGTCACGTCTAATTGAACATTAACATAAATCATAGCTAAAGCGAAATTTATTCAAATGTGAGTTAGACTGACTTTTTAAAACAAATTTTAACTCTTTATTGAGTTCAGTGTTATAGTTGTTAGACGAGTTTGTGATCGATTAGTAAAGTTTAGTTATAGCGCATTCAAATTGTCTAAATTTAATGTGACTGTGAAGCATAAGCCTGGCTGAATTTTATCGATGACATGGATAAAGATGGCTTTAAGAGCCGCTGTCTCGATCTTAAAGGCCGGTTCACATCACTTACTCTTGAGATAACCATATTCTTAAATCGCTTGTGCAAAATGTGCGTTAAAAAAACTTGTCGCTAGTAACTATATAATTGCTCGCCGCTAACAGTTGTGCTTTTCGCCAACGACGTTTAAAAAGAAAGATATACCAATGACGCCACACCAAACAGTGACTATTTCCGAATGCTTTAGACGGCCTTAGATGTCATGTGAATTCGTAACGCCTCAAGTTTGACAATTTTGTTTGTTGACGTACTCTTCCAGAAATGGGCTGTAACACTGAAGATGATTTCTTGATGAAAATTAGGTTAAGTTCAAGATCTCGACTAGAGTCTTCTGGTCTAATGGACCAGAGGTTCCTGCTAATGCCCCCGAGGTCTATAACGTCGGCTCCATAATGCTGGGCAGGGTAACCTGTAGCCTATACATAGGGTTTCTGACATTAGACTGTCTCCCCCGCTGTAAGGTATTTCAGGCGAGGGTCATGACCATAATGAATTCTATACAATGCTTGAATAGATTTACTCAGACAGCCAGGCTGCAATCAAGTCCCTTACGAGCATCACCACGACGGCTATCGTCGTTCATGAATGACGGTGGTTTCTGAGGGAAATATCGGATCATTCGTAGTCGACTTTCGTGTTCCGAAACACAGAGATATCGTTAGAAATTTCTTTTCTGATTAACCGGCTAAGACGGGTACTGTGCTCGCAATTTTCAAACAGGATACGGCATAATTATATTACCTCGGTTAGGGTTCATATTCTCTGGTCGATATATAAGGAGTTTACATTTAGTTGGTGTCATGAGCGCGCGTGCGGTATCGCTAGGATCTGCTGGACCGATCTATATAAGAAAAGGGCTTAATGTCTTTTTTTCCTTAAATTGGCTATTGCTGTTCTCACGGGCTATTGTTCTAACAACAGAGCTTTTTGGCCTCATACTTCATGTCATCTTTGGCTCAACTCTCCAAAATGAAGGTTACCGCAAAAGCGAAATTTATTTTGGAGTCAAAATGGTCTGCTATTGTGACTGTTTGATACCCGGGTTAGCACCCATGCTTGTGGTATCACAATGGACTTAACGTCTGGCCTATCATTATCATTATTTTCACCAGGCACTATTGTAGGACACTGTAAACCATGAGATCTATTCTGCCCCTTCTGGTCTATAGTTTGTTCAGCAGATTTGTTGTCTTCCTAATGAACCCCAGCAGATCTGAAACCATAATGGTGGATATCTCACCCAATGTCCCTTATGTCTCCCTAAACATTTGCATCTAAACCCATCAAGAACCCCACATTCACACAATATATGCTCCGCTGTCTCCGATGCACAGTCTACAAATATCCACATCTGTGACCAGATGCGCTGTCAGTCTACAATGGCACATAAGAATTTCCGTAAGGAGTTTTAAGTCCGCCATACTTAAGAACGTCAGATAGACGCTCAAAATGTGGACACTGATCGCCGCCCTAGAGTGGCGAAGTCCCAGGGAGTATTCCAGTGTTCCAACCATTTGACAATTTTCCAATCCTTGAACAGATTGGAAATGGTAGTAAATGGTGCTGAACTGAAGATTCTGGACCGATATAGAGGCCTCTTTGACACCTCATCCTTATAGTAGGATATGCTACCAAACCTAACCTAACTTATCCTAGAATCAGTTTATCATTCAGCGAACATACATCGTTATCAATGGTCGTTTACCTTGAGTTACAATCCCAAGTCACATCATAAAGATGCCAAGTTGTAGTCAGCGAAAGGCCAAGTTCTTTGGCGCAACACGAATTCGATTGTCTATGCAGACGGCGGCGAAGTTTTCTGCAGATCTTGCGTTTTGTCATAGAACGAGTGTTGATTTATTGTTTACTGAACAAATGGAAAGTAATGAACATTTTTCACACTGAAAAAAGTTGTCGTGGTAACACGATTATGGCCGAACAGAGCACTAATTTTGATAAAACAATTTTATCATTTATATGTGTTGTTGAACAATTAATACGCGCATGGTGCTTTGTAAAATAACGAATAAATGACAGCCTATTCAGTGGATGTAGCTGTACGTCAAAGTACGAAAGTCCCTATCGGAAAACACGTTGCAATAAGTTTATAATCACCTCAAGCATCGTGGGATCGTCACACGTGACTTGTACTCACATAATCTTCGAAGGTTGTAAGCATATTATGTTCCCAGGAGATAAGAAAATTATTTTGAAAAACAAATTACGTATTTATATATGTATGTATGTATGTATGTATTTACAGTGTGTAGCATAATCTACGCATACAATGAAAAAAAGGCCGTTTTTGCATTGGGTGTTTTTGTAAGAGCTTGAGAACTTTTAATGTTAAAAGGAGGACAGAGGGAGTAGGGCTTATGGACGTTTGATTTAAATTTATACATGTGGCAGGTGGCAGGGAGATCTTAACGGGAAAATTGTTCCACAAACGAACAGTGCGACCAAAAAACGAACTCTCCATATAATGGGTCGAGCGATTCGCTGGACAATCATCTACACAGGAATGCACTCTACGAGAGACACGGGTATTACGAATGAACATATGATTATTAGGGATTAATTTCCTTATTTCGTTAGAACAAATTCCGTTATAGTAGCGATAGAACAATGAAACACATGCCACATTGCGACGATGCTCTAATGAATCGATAGAGTTGGCTACCCAACAATCTTTAATGAGTACCTTAGCTCTCTCCCGTACGCGGTCGAGAAGCTCTAAAATAGACGTGAACCACAGGCCCTTACATGACAGTTGTATTCCAATTTTTCAGAATATTTCTTAATATTTCTTACACCGTCTTAAGAAACCGATGCACTCTTTACGCTCTAAATATGTGGTTATTCCAACGAAAAATACAATGAATTTTCATGCCTAGAACATCAAGAGCATCTGACTCCTCAATATCTGCATTACCCATGGTTACAGGTGACATCAAACCACCAAGTACGTGTGTTAAAAAACAATATTTTGTCCTGCGGGCATTAAAGTCGACAGCATTCGCATGAATGATTTTCGCCTGGACGCTTGTGAGCGTGTAGTTCATATTCCGTCTTTTTGCACCAATCTCCTAAAAGCTCGTCCTACGGATTAAAAGAGAGAAGAAGAAATTCGTTAAGAAATATTAGAAATAGTGTTGGAGAAAGAACAGAACCTCGTGATATCACTGAATTTATCCTCAACTCGTCGGATGAGATCCCATCTATAACCACTGTAATAGTGTGATTTCTTAGAAAGATCGGCATAAATCGAGAGAAGTGGCTATCAACAGAAAAAGCAACAAGTTTGGATATAAGAGTCTTGTGTCAGACTCTGTCAAAAGCCTTGGAAATAGCCATGGCTACAAACTTACTCTCACCAAATCCATGAATGGACCTATTCCACATTTTAGAGTGTAATGCCAGCAGATCACTAGTAGAGCGACTACTACGGAAACCGTATTGGCGATCGGTCAGCAAATACTTCACAAGATGTTGATCAATCGTACACTCCATAACTTTGAAAAGTTGCGAACTATTGAGCGGTGTTTACAGGATTACTAGCCTTAGCCTTTTTAGGGGGTGGCATTACATTGGCAACCTGGAAATCACCAAGATGCACTGAAAAGTTTAGCCAATGGACGTGCAAGAGTCGAAGAACAGAACCAGCGCTGGAATGCAAACACTGTTTTGGCGTTAAATGATTCATGATGACTTGCCACACCTTACTGAACAAAATTTACATCACAGTTTGACATTTTCAACTGTCAAATCATAGTTATCAATATCGATAGTTCTCAAGCACCTAAAAAACACCCTATTCAAGATAATTTGACAAAAAGGAGCATTTCGCAAAAATGTGCTAATAAATTTGAACAAAATGTAAAAATATGATGTGATGTGATTTGATGTAAAGCAAACAACTCGATTAACATTTTGTCACGTATTTATCGTAGTTTTTTAAAGTAAATTTAATGTTAAATTTTTCTAGGAATTTTGGAAAAAAACTCTTAAATTTTCCAAAGAAATCTGAGTAAAAACAGTAGGAAGCAATCTTTTTAATTGATACTTACCCGTAAAAAAGCGTAGTATTGGTGTTTTAAGGGCTTGATAAGACATGTCCGAGTTAGTGATTTTTTCCTTGAAGTTGTATATTATTTGCAGCACCATGAAGTTTCTATTTAATTGTGCTGCTGATGTTGATAAGAATAAGTTCTTCTTGAAATATTGTATTTGTAGGCCTATAAGTAAATTGAGGGATGTTGTGAGTGAAAAATTTTTCTATGAAAATTTAAAAAATCGCTGTTTATTTATGTTTATGGAAATGACCTTTAATTAGATAAGGAAAAGAAGTGGTATATTGGAATAGAATAGAGGAAAGAGGACTGATTAAGATGAGAATGCTTGGAAAACGAGATGGAAACTGCTGGCAAGAATATAAGGCTTTAAATAGGCTCATCAAGAGAAGACCTAAGAAACACAAAAATAATTTTTATGATGCTTTGGCGTGCACAGCAGAAGAAGCTTCTGGTAGGGTTGACATGAAGACATTATTGACATCAATAGTAGAATATATAAGGTGCGCTTAGCAATTGGTACACTTAAATCGGTCTGGAAATCGATGGTTATTTCGAGGCAACCGAAAAGAAAAGTATTTAATGCATATGTTAAGTCAACCTTACCATACGGATGTGAAACTTGGCACACAAAATTATAAACCTTTGTTAATGGGAGTCTAAGGAAAATTTTGAGAATTTGGTGGCCAAGGATAAAAAACAACGAAAGGCTATTGCAAATTTATCATCAGGAAAGCATTAAAAGATAAACTGACAAGCGCAAATATGGTCGCACTCTTCGGAAAACTACAAAAGAAATTTCCCTGCGCTGATAGAGTAGAACCCGCAGAGTCGAAGAGGAAGAGGAAGACCGAAAATTACGTGGCGAGGGACGGTGAGAATCTCAACAGGAAAATCATTTAGCGAACTACGGGCACTGGCACGTAACGGAGAGCGATGGAAGGCATATGTCAACTCGATGATGTAATCTATCTATAGGGTGGGCAATTTAAAAGTTTAAATTTAAAAATGCAATAAAACAAAAAACGGGTTGGAAATTTTGCCAATTTTTTTTTGCGTGAGCTTGACTCTAATCTGTTCAAGACTGTAGTGTATGTGGATGATGTTGCTGTGGCTATGAAAAATCTCTCGATACACTGTCACAGCGTCTTCAAACATCTCTGGCCTTCTTAGTCGGTGGGGCACTGACAGTGGGCTGAGCGTTAGCCCGGTAAAGACAGAATTGGTACTATTCACACGCAGGTCCAAGTTTCGACATTTTCCCTACCTTGTCTGCACGGGGTTGAACTAGGGCTGTCGGACAGCACGAAGTATCTGGTAGTAATCCTGGACTACAAGCTTTCCTGACTCCAGAATACGCGTGCAAGGGCGGCGAGGACGAACGTTGCGCTGCACACTGGTCGTAGGGCCGTTGGGAAGTCCTAGGGTCTGAATCCTAGGAATTCCCATTGGATTTTTGACACGGTGGTTAAGCCAATACTTATGGTGCGATTGTATGGTGGAGGTCTCTCGAAATTCACATATAGCAGGATCTTTGACAGGGTTCTGCGATGCTCGGCACTGATGATTACGGGTGCGCTCAGGTCCACTCCTTCGAGGTCCTTGCTTGTATTACTGAACTGGCTTCGTCATCTGCCTGTTGGCTGGTCGGAGAGGGATTCCTGCGGCCATATTTGGGTATTTTGATACGATCCCTAACAGGATAGATTACTGTATACCCAAACCCGTCTTGGATAGAATGTTCTCATCTCACGCGGTTCTGTTTAGGTATACACGGATGGATCGAAATCCTCGGAAGAGGTTGGGGCGGTGTCTTTATTCCTGCATACGGAATGCATCGCGAATTGTGTGTGAACCGGGCATCTCTGACCGAGATGGCGAGATATTTAGACCTAGAGATTATCGGGGTAAGGAGATTTGGCTTTGTTCTTTGCCACTTTCCTCTTGCAGACTTCTGGTTCTGCGGTACATGTTTGGCATGGAACAATGGGGTAGGACAATGAACCCACGTGCTGGCCCTTGTACGATCTGGCTCGCTCGGAGTCTATCATGGGGATGCCGCGACATAGGCTGCGAATTCTGGTGGCTGTTATTACTGGGCACTGGGTGACCGGTGCGCACGCTAGGAGATTAGGTCTACCGTTCAATGACTACTGTAGGAGTTGTCAGGATGAGGAGGAGGAGGAGACTGTTGAGCATTTCTTGTGCCAGTGTCCAAATCTTTCGGATATTAGGACTGCTTACCTTGGTTGTCCGTTTCTGCATGCCATATCGGACCGAGCTGATGTGAGTATCAGTGGAATTTCTTCTTTTGTGCAAGCGTCTGGTTGGTTCGGTTCGAACCGGGATGCGGACATGTAGGTCCGCTTCGACGATACCTATGTTGGGCATCACAGCGGGATCAATATTGGATGCAAGTGAGCTGAACCAGTGTCTGACTACCCGTCGTAACTAACTAACTAGGAAATTTTATTCCTAAACATTTGCTGGTACTTGCATTAAAATCGGTCAAGTCGTTTTCAAGTTATGATGATATATATTGACATATCTACCATATTTTCGGCGAAAAATTTGCCACGCCCATACAAAAAATTTAAGCCCGATGGAAAAAAAGTGAAAACGGATTTGAATTCAGCGCATCAAAATCATTATTTTCCGTATAGTTTTATTAAAAGGCTTGCAATTTAGTGTATTTAGTAGACTAGTGTTATTAGCAGCAATTATCTGAATTGAAAAGTCCCCTATGTATGTGAGTTGTGAATTTGCATAAAGTTTTAAGAAAAACAATGTTTAATATTATTGAGAACAAAAATTGAAAATTGCCCTCTAATCGTTATGTACTCATATATCTGTGAAAAAGTAAATATTATTTTAATATTAAATATATTTATATTTTATACTTTTAATTTATTATGAATAATTTTTTTTTTTTTTTGTAATAAATTATTATTTGCTTTTGTTTTTTCTTTTTGTGTATTTATGTGTAAGAAATATTAATGATGCATTACAATTATTGTTTAATTTTTGTTTTCTTTTATAGATGAACTACGACAAGTTTGTTTTTTTATTTTTTAGTTTTATTAATTATTATTTTAATTTAATGTTTTAAATACAAATTGAGAATGAATAAATTATTAATTGAAATGTTTTATTTCTATTTAGTACAAGTGCCTGTGTTGTTGAAAGTGACGAAAATTATTAATAACTTTTCTATTTTCTAGATATTTCTTTTTATATTTTTTGTTATTGTTTTTGTTTTTACGTTAATAAATATATTGACTAGTGCAGTCTCTGTTTGTTGTTAGATTTAGATTTTACTATTTTTTTTTTTGGTTTTCCTATAATAAACTATTACTACTTTTAGAACGTAAACTTAGTTTTAATAGGGGGATTATTGATTATTGAAATGTTACGTTTACGTTTTGTTTTTTTCCTCTTTGTAGATCTGATTGAACCGTTTGTTGTGTTTGTATTAATGGAAAATTTTTTTTTACTGATATTTACTTCAAAAGAGTTTCATGGCCTGTTTCTGTAGGACAAGTGTAAAGTAAGCAAATTGAGTTACTTGCCCATTTTTATGTAAAAATAAATTGAGTGTTTTGTTTGCGTTTTACCTATAAAGGGACAGGCGATTCAATTTGTTCAGCTTACAAAAACAGACTATTAATTTTGTAATTTCAAACGGTTTTTAAGTGCTACAGAATCGTTTGTTAATTTAGCTTTACTGCAATTACCATAATCTTTATCAAATTTGAACAATTTATAATAGACTACTGGGCAAACGCAATAAGGCTTTGGTTATTTGGCAATATACATACATATACATTTACATATTTAAATTATATATTAAATTAAATATTAAATTATAATAATACACAAAAATGTTGCTTTTGTTTTAAATACAAATTTAATAAAATTCTTATGAATTCGTCTTGATGCAACTTAATCTTATTAAATACGAGTATTTGCTTATTTCTGTCATTACCATCTTATTTATCTTAGTCTTAGAATATAGTATATAAAGAGATTCATTATTTTTAATTATCATTATTTGATCGCACATTACGGGCAGTAACTGTGACATTTAAAAATTTAAAGAAAGAATCAGCAAATGGGCTTGTCCGTGAGTAAAGGTAAAACTAATTTGATGCTTTTAACGAACAAGAAATCCAATAGGTTGGACCATCATATGAACATTTGTAACTAGAACTTCGAGAAATTCGAAGAATTTATAACATCGGTACCGCTATAAATGAAACTAATAAGATCAGTCTTGAGATAAGGAAAGAAATTGCTAATAGATGCTGTTTTGTATTAAGTAAGCAAGATCTGCATCATATGTATCATGAGTTATATGAGCTATATTCTATAGTATGTAGTAAAACGCATATAGATATAGCGCCTACGTTGTCTAAGATGTCATGCGAATGGATGTAAATGTTAGTGCAAGAAAAACTTGCGATTATAGGCCCGATAGAATTATAATTCGACTTATGGCTCAAATTGCTTATAACTAAGAATCAAAAAAAGGTAACCAATCGTAAAAAGAATAGCATCGCTTTTTTAAGCACAATTGCTAATCGTAGCGTTTACACGCCATATACGTATTTTAATTTGACAGTGAAGTTCTTTTAAAAACTGCAAATGCTGAATATACAGATTTTTATGGGCCTCGAAATTCATCTTCGACTCAATTAGAAATTTAAAAGTCGAAGAAGTTCTTAATATTAAAAATTTTGTTAAAACTTCTTTTGTTTACATTTGTTATTTTGACAGATGGTTCAAATATAATTTCGATAACAAATAGAGAAGACACCAATTATTCTTGTTTCCGAAGGTGTTTTATACTGAAACAACTTAAAGCGAGATGTTTTGCTCTCCATTTTTTATATGACTCTATGTATGTTGTTTTTTTAATATTGTTTGAAGCACAAATTACGAATGAGAGAGCGAAACATTAATATTTGTCTACGTGGAAACATGCTATTGGAGCTTTATTTAAATTCTGCTTGTTTTGTTCATATTTAACAATTAAATAATTCTTATTGAGTTAATAGAAATTCAAAAATAGAACCCACTGGTTTATGTAAAAATTTATAACATCACCAAACGAAAATGTACTTTAATGCAACATAATAAATCTTAAAGACAATTTTGAATATTTTGTTATATACGCCAGATGGTGGCATTTAGGTGGCGGTATAAAATTTCACTTAATTTTATGTTTTTTTAATTTTTGAATGCGAAATAATGTTTGAAAAAAAGCAGTTAATCTATATATATATTCGGATGCTCAAAATTTGAAAACGACTGGACCAAATTAGGTACTTTCTTAAGCGATTTTGTTTGTAATTGCTACGCGAAGATTTAGGAAATATGAACGGGATTGGATAAGTGGGCATGGTACCTCTCACATAAAGTAGATATTAATTTTTGTATATCTTGATAAAGGTTAGAGTTGAAGTTTCTAAATTTGGTCTAAGTGATTTCGTAGTTAACACAAATCATCAGCCAAGAAGGCGGAATCGGATAAGTAGGCACGATACCTCCCATACAAAGTTAATATTAATTTTTGTATATCTGGAGATTTTGTATATTTGTGATGGTGGTTTTTCCCATATACAATGTATGCATTTCTTTAAAATTTTCTTATGAAAAATGCATTTTATAGTTATACAACAAGAAAGACTCCCAGCAAGGAGGGAATGGCTACTCTAGTATTTTTATAAACCGAAGGTTATTTCAAAATCGAAAAAAATTTCTTGTATATTTTTGATTAATATATATACATATACATATCGCACGCTAAACCATGAAAGTCACAACTCAAAATTTATCGAAATCGCTTTTTTCCCATAAATAAATTCATAGATCAAATCTCTATAGACCACGAAATTTTCGTTTGCACCACTATCTCCCTTACATGAGAAAATATTGTTCTGCCTGTTTTTATGTTGCTTGTGTCACTTGTATATTATCAACTAAAGAGTAAAATAGTATTATTTCGAGTTGTGACACTATTAATGAAAAAAGTGTTAAGTTAATCAAAACATATTTCCAGTTAAAAAGGCACAATTTGATATAATATCCACTACTCAATGGACAAAATTCAAATACATTTTCAACTAAACAGTCACAACTGAAAATTTCATCTTATTTGAGAAATTATTGCACAAAATTAAGAAGAAATTAAGTAAACTGTCTTCTAAGACAGAGTACTTCTACATGGAACTCAATTTGACTATATAATTACAACCGTACTATTAAAGACAGTTTTATGTCTCTCTTGAACATTTAAAAATTTTGGGTTGTGACTGTTATAGGAAGCATACATTCAGGGAAAAAAGTGGTAGACAAATATCGAAATTGATACCATTTGGTATCGAAATTGGGTTAAGTCCGTTTGTGCTTACTTCTTTCATGGTTGGTATCAATATTTTAAAAACACACTGTTCTTATTTTGACACCGTAACCATCTTACTTTGTTACCGATTGTTTTTCTTTATGTCAATTTCGTTCTTAATTTGATACTATTGTATATCGTTTATGATTTGATAACGGATCGTTCTTAATGTAATAACAGATCGTTCTTAATTTATTAACTTAAGGTATATATATACAATTTTTTCACGATTTTACCACATAAACAATCCATGATTTATTAACTTATGGTGTTTTTGTATCGTTTGTTATAATTCTGATTACGCATTAAGCTTGTTTTGATACCGAAAGTTAACAAAGTATTGTGCATGATTAGTTCTCAATTTGATATCAGCCGTTAACAATTTTAGAACGCCTTTCTTCCCTCTAAGTACACGGAGGGAAGAATTTTCAAATAAACGAAAAACCTTAAGCAAAACTAAAACTAGTCATAAGATTGTTTTTCACTTACGAAAATATTATTGATTTATTTGCCAAACGGATTCAAAGAAAAGAAGAAAGCAATTCAATTCATATTGCCGTTAGTAGGCAACTAATTAAATAGCATTTTGTACTGTATAGTTATCTCTAAAATAAATTTATTAAAAAATAAATATAGTATATAATAATAATAATATATATGTGTCTTTATCTAGTTCGAGCAGCTTGGAAAGACTCTTAGTGACCCAGCAAACTTTATGCTAAAGTAAGGCGATTAAAAGAGAAAATAATTTTTATACCGAACGCTGGGGACTTTTATTACTACTCGTTTGTTGGGTGCAACTTTTGGAGGTTGTTGTGCTTGTGACCAAAATCGCTGGAAAGGCTATTGGTACAGCACAGGTTTAGATAGTCTTTAACTTCTAAAGCAAGGACGAGGTACTTTAATCTTAAAAGCAGATGTTTTGTATTGATGCCTGGTGTTGAACTTACAGTGCTAACTAGACTTTAAGAAACAGGTGAGAACATAAAACAGATGACTCAAGTTTTGAATACGGCACTAGCTATAATATTAATCCTTTCTTTTCTAGTGCTTTATATGGTAAGTAGTTGTAAATTTATTTCTATATACATGACTGAGCAATACTGCAAAAGTTATGCATCAAAAGTAAATGAGAAAAACTGTTGGAGGCGATTTATTAATGCAATTTATAAGGAAATAACTACTTTAATAGGTTAATTTCAAATGGTATTGCATTGTGCTTAGAATTGCGAAGTGATGAATTTCAGAATAGATTAGCATTTCTGACAAGAAACAGTTTTCAGAAAACCATATTTAAAAAAAGATTTATTTAATTCACTGATAACAGATCGACATTCTAAATTTCGAATTCGAAAATGTTTAGTTGAAAACAAAAAATTCTGTGTTCCGTTTCTAAAATTGATTCACGAGTATACTGTATAGACCATGTCAACTGTCTAAAAGTTAAAACAGTTGGCTGAATGGAGATCACCACTGTACTTAACACCATCAATCACAATGCCAATATCTGTTAAGATATTAAAGCTACGAACTAAACGATAATCATTAAATCTGGCGTTTGGCGTGTGTGTATTATCGTCCTTTCTATTTCACTGTGCCCTGGACCAGGTGTTGCAAACGGCAACTTTGTGGAAAACAGGTATAACGTGGGGGTTACAAAGTAGAATGTAAGGTCTTGACTGCGCTGATGAATCTGCCTCCTCTAACATATTTTTGGCAGTGTGCAAACAAAACTAAGCGTAGCTCCGTAAACAGCATCCACATCAGTGTGTGTATTATCGTCCTTTCTATTTCACTGTGCCCTGGACCAGGTGATGCAAACGGCAACTTTGTGGAAAACAGGTATAACATGGGGGTTATAAGGTAGAATGTAAGGTCTTGACTACGCCGATGAATCTGCCTTCTCTGCCATATTTCTGGCAGTGTGCAAACAAAACTAAGCGTAGCTCCGTAAACAGCATCCTATGTAAGTATCAAAATAAGCATTTGAAAATCAAATTAAACACCTAAACACTGGTAACGCGAAAAGGTTCCATATGAATAATGAACTACCAGAAGAAATGAACTCGTTTTGCAATCAAAGAAGCATAATCGGCTAAACTGTTGCATCCAAAAATTATGTACTCAAACGTATAAACAAGGCCAGGCAAGCATCCTAATCTTGAGAAGGACAAAATTAATAATACTGGACTGCAACGTTAAACGTGTCCGAGAATATGGATGCGAATCATGAAATGCTGCATCAGAGGACATCTAGAATATGCAAGTTTACATTCAAAAAATGCCTGACTAAAATTCTTCTTCCAGTGAGAACTAATACAACAGCACACTGTTTATATTAAATCAGAAGACTCAAATGGATATGGAAAGGCCATATTCTGAAAAAGTCAGTGGACGATTTTGTCAGATAAGCGAATAAGGTTAACAGATCTGCAGGGCAACTAACACAATGAGAGCCTATCACATACCAGAATGCGGCAAAGTCATATATGTAGAAGCAGCGATCCTAAGCATATGCTGAAATGAATTGAAATATTGGACATTACTCCTTAAAGGAGTAGAGGAACCAATATTTATTACTTTATCAAATTCGAAATGTGTCTGATCACATCATAACGTAGACTGGAATTTTGTTTCGTTAAAATCAGAAGAAAAAATAGTTTAACGAATTCAAGCATACCATCTGTACTGAAGACATGCTTCAAATACAACTTAAATTCACTAAATACGACTAAAGAAATTGTATGTGTGTACATATATTCATCATAAAAAGCCAAACTATTATTTAAATAGATTTTTTGTAAAAATAAACATAAAAATAAATCATAATTTATATTTATACAGTTCTAAGGCCATTTTTTTAAAGTTTATTGAAAAAAAAATTTTTGTTTTGTGTCTAATGAAATAAAATTTGTTTTCTAAATCCAAATTGTTAAATTTGATTAATTATGATGTTTTTAATTTACTTTTAGTTTATTAATTAATAACGTTGAATATATTTTAAAAAAGAAAAAATTTTAATTTTTGTGGGACGGGTGTTATTTGGCGCAACAATTTGAGAAAAAAGGCACGATTGTGTAAAGATATTTTCTTTTTTTCATTATTAATTATAATTTTTTCTTACTTTTTTAATTAATTATTTAGTGAATCAGTTTTTTCTTGTTTAGTTGTTATTGTTGGCTTTATAAAAACTAATTTTTTTTGTAGTTTTGTGTTATTAAAATTTGATTTCATTGCAGTACACTTTGAAGGCTAAAGTTGTGATTTAAGACACAAATTTGTTAGTTTTTTATTTATTTATTTATTTATTAATAAAATAGTTCACAGAATAATATATAATGATAATTACTATAAAATTTAATTTGTTTTTGTAATTGGTAATTGGTGGTAAGGCATTTTATAATTATGGGATTATTACAACATGAGACAAAAGAAAAAGAATCAAGTTACACTATTTTTCTCATAGGTCTTACTGTCGAGTACCACAAGAATCCATGTTTTTCAAACACTTTAAAAATCTTGAAATACGCGTAAAAACTTGGTTACTAGTACCTTCATATACTTATAAGCTAATAACTTACGCGATTTTAAGTTTCTCAGCGCATTTCGATGCACTTTTAAAACCCGCAAATGTTATTAGCTTTTTAGTGTATGAAGGTATAGCAAGTCAGTATTTTACCCGTAACTTAAGATTTTGGAGGTGTTTGGAAAATTTCGAAATCAGACTCTTGTTGTACTCAATAGCAATACCTATCAGATAAACAGTATCACTTACCAGGTATTTTTCTATTTGACTCATAGTGTTATTTGCAAAAGTTTTTCTACCAACAGATCATAATTATAGTAGAGTTACGTCCAAGGTTCTGACTTTTGAATTCAGTTAGCATTTCCTGTTTTATTTTTGAATTTATTTTTAATATTATTTGTTTTGCATCGATCAAACCAAGTCTGAAACTTAAGACGTCTAAATAAATTTCTTAAAAATTTTGTAATAAAATAAAAAAAATATATATGTGTTTTTCAAGATCTTACTTTTTGTGTTTTTTTAGTTTTAAATCTTAATGGCACTATATTTAGGCGAGCTTTCGTAAAGCTTAGATTATAATCATTCTAATACGCATTCAGTGTGTAGCACTAAATCGCTTTATTATTTAGAATGATTATTTAAAGTTAACATAATGCACATATGGTGAAAGTGCTCTTAAAGACTAAAGACTCACATGTAAATCTTACTATTTTTGGTATAAGGTTACCAACGAGAAGATATACTTTAAACGATATCTTTAGCCTTGAGAATGCAATATATTTTATGAAAAAAAAAAAAAAAACAAATCAATAATAGAGTTTAAAATTAAGAAGAAATAAAAATTTGTTTATTCGATAATAGTGTGGTTTTTTATGGTTTCTATAAGTAAAGAACGAAAGAATTTCTAACATACTATGGAATTATTAAAATATAACAATTGTTGCGAAATATATAAAGAAAAAGCCTTTTAAGCAATCTCACAATCTTCTAACGTTTTTTGTGATCATCTCAATAATTAGTTTATTACCAGTCATACTTGACTGGTGTATGAATTCGAAATATATTTCATAAAACATATACCCTCTTATCAAGTTAGACGTAGTCGTCTTCGATATATGACAGTTTTGTTTTATATAAGAGATAATTAGTTAAATTTGTATTTAATCTATTACAAAAATCAGTTATGAATGTCAACCGAACTTTAGTTGCGTAAATTGAAAATTTTGTTACGTATATTAACTGATAACTAAAAGAAAGGTGTTCGGAAAAAATTTTGAGACAGAAATTACTCTATCAAACTGCGTATACATACATATGTACTATAAAAAAAATCTATCCGAAACAAATGTGTAATCCAGCTTAAGAGTAATTAGTTGTGACACATCGAAAAAGAAACTGTTTTAGAAATTAATAAAATATAACACAATTTTCGTTAGAAAAGTTTTTTATAACTTACCACCTTCCTCTTCCACTGAACATGGAAAAGAAATACTATCCGAACTTAAGTATTAGCAATTTGCTGTCTTTATCTTTATAAAATTCCATAAATATACCAGCACAATGCACATAAGACGAAATATAGAAACGATCAATTCGAAAATTCATCACTGAGCAGTATCTTCATCAAACTACATACGTTCTTAAAAACAATACCGTTAAATAAAAATGTATGTAGGCAAGCTTCCAACAGTAAAACATGTATTGCTATTCTCTGTTCTATAAAAAAGGAAACAAATCAAATCATCGTACTTATGATCAAATGACTGTAATACGATACAAACAATTTTCAATACAAGAATTTTTGTAAGCAATACAATAATATACATACGATATACGACAAAACATATGCACGAGCTTGTACTTACATATCATATATCTTCATAACATAGACAACCTCATTCGAACTTCAATTTGTTTTATTTGTTTATGACAATAATATACTCCTGTTACTACAAAAAAAGACAGAAATAAAGAAAAACAAATTTGTAGCAGTAAAAACATATGTTAAAGTTGCAAAATCACTATTTTGCAAATAGTTAGATAGTTAAATTATCAATGACAAAAAATGTTCTATAACAAAAACGATCAACATTAGAGGAATAATTAGAGAACATTTTAACGTCGTTATTATCGTACTGAATCTATCAAATTCTCTCCCTAGCCAACAATATTTTGCAATAATCTACAAAAATGGCTAATAGTAATTAGAAATTAGAAGAGAAAATATTTAATGATTATAATAAAGATGAATCAGTGACATCAATCGCAAACAAATTTGAAATTCAGCACAGAATTGAAAAACTCCTGAAAACCAGCAAACGGAGTTACCTGGCGATACTCCCTTTAATAAAATAATATGTTTTATATCAAGAGAGTATACTACGGATATAATTAAAATTAAATGTTTCGATTTTATACATCCAAACATGATCTGTAAACGGTGGATTAGTATGCCGTCGAAATGCAAAAAGACCATTTACTACTGCATAAAACAGATTGGTCAGAATTGAATTTACAAAGAAGCAAGTAATCTTAGGTATACTTTTAATGGAAGACCGCACTCTTCTCTGATAAATCTAAATTTAATGTGAGACGTTCTTATGAACAGGACAACAATCCAAAATGCACAGATAAATGAGTGAAAGACTGCTTTGTAAGCAAGCTAATCAACCTTTTGAAATATCTAGTGCAATCGTCGGATTTCAGTTTCCCGCAAAAATTGAAGAGAAAATTGATATCGTGAATCTGCTATGAAATGTTTGTTCCCTTTCGACAAGCCATCATGTTGAATGTTAACAAAAATAAAGAAAACAATTTGTGAATTTTTATTGAAAAGTAAAATGTTTACATAAAAATTATCATAATTAAACGATAAATTGAAGAAAAAGAAATTAAAAGGAAAACAAACTCCTACTAATCAATTGCCATGCAAAGAATTACACAAACAAAAGCTGGAAGAGAAGAAGGAAAGCAAACGTTAATTTTCTTTAGCAAGACAGGCGGAAAGAAACTAGTGGCTTAAACGCCAAAAAAATAGGAAGATAAAACGAAAAGTGTATATTAATTCCAATGACATACCCATCGAGCAACTTCTAATAAATAAAATTGAAAATCAACAAAACAAAAACTAAGTTGGACCATATTCGATAGAAGCCATGAATCCGATGGCTAGAAGACGGAATAAATACTTAAATGATAAAAGCTGCTCTTCAGCAAAAATGATGTGAAAAAATCAATCAATAAATTTTAAAATACATTCAACTATTTGATCTTTTGTTCTTTTTTTATATTTTTACACAAATAAGGTTGGGCACCACAGCGTTTATTACATCGCTAAAATAAATAAACAAAAGCTGCAAGAACAATTAACTATACGTGCTGTTTACAAATTACCAAATCTACAACAACAACCATTAGCAGAGATAAAGTAAATAAAAATAACACGGCAACAACAATAATTAAGCAGCAAAGAAAACAAGTAACAGACAATAACCAAGCAACAACAAATACTAAGAGCTGAAAGAGATAGATGTTCACATGTACGCATGGTACAAAAGAACTAAAAAGAAATTAATAGAAAGAAATGGAATCTACCTGAAATATCGAGAGGTTCGAGAGCTTCCGATGTGTTGTTTACCAGCCATATAAAAAGCACATCGATGCGAACAGCAATCAGTTTATGTGTCGTAAACTCAGCCAGTGCAGTTTTTAAGTAAAGTTAACTCAGCGAAAGTGTTATTGGTATGAAGAGAGTTTATAAGGAGTAAACTCGTAAAGCTAGTAGTGAAGTAAAAACCAGTTTAGTTGGAGCTAAGTGTGGGTAACCTCTGGTTGGAAAAGTTGTGGTCGAACCTAAGTTATAACTACGATCGGGTTGGAAGATCTTTAGGAAAAAAGATCTGTCGAGTAATTGTATTTGTTTGTAAACAGACAGAGTAATTAAGAATAAAAATTGTTATTGCCTGTAAAAAGATTACAAGCAGTGGTGCACATAACTGTGGTGAATAAAGGATTTTTAATTAAAACCAAACACAAAATTTATTTTATTTCAACTACAATCTACGAACTCATAAAAACACGTTTTTAATAAGCATTAATCAATTAAGCTATTTTGCAAGAATAGTATTATTGCAAAACAGATTGATATACATATGAATACGAAATATAAGTATGAAAATGCTGCTCAAAGTTAGAAAGACAACAAAAACCAAACTTCTAGGCGTTTTGCTAGCTGGAAACCATAAATTCGTAATTGCAAAAAAACGCTTGGTTGCAGTCTTTATTCCATTAATATCTTTTTGTATTGTTTTTGGTTCATTTCTATATTAAAATACTTAGCTAGGACTGGTTTGCACTCAATAAATAAAGTCACTCAATTTTCTTTTATAGCACGTTCGAGCTAGACTTTGAATTACTATATGAATTAACCCGTTCACATAGCACCTTTGTAATTCGTGTTACTGGTTCTTCCTTTTCTTGTTATTTTTAATTATTATTTTGTTATTTCCCAGTAAGCTGTGTTCTAAAAAAGCGCTGACAAATAAATACCCGATAAGAACTATGAAACACATTGATTTTTTATTAATTGACAGAAAATTGAATTTCTTACAATTTGATTGATTCGCTCTCAAAAAATCCTACATCTAATGCGGCCCGTAATTAAGGTTGAATTACAAATGACAGAGCGAACTATAAAAAACATTGTCATGTGAACATGGCATTATTAAGCTTGCTAATGTCCACACAGAGATACCTGTTTCAAAAATTTACTTTTCATTTTCTTGCTAGTTCGAGAAAGTGAATTTGCGAATGATAAAACAAAATCTGTTTGCCAATTCACAATAAAAACTGAATTGTGCGAACACAAACTTAGTCTTTTCAAACAAATTAAATTTTTTTTCAAACATTCAAATTTAAAGACTTTTATATAAAAAAGTTATTTATATTTTAAACATGTCGCTACTGCTAAATTGCGACATCTTAGAAGTATAAATAATTATAATTTGTATATACATGATATTATTATGAACTAAATTCGATTTTCGACTGTAGTCGAAATAACTGATCGAACGAATTGTCATTCGGTATTATGGCGTACTTTTGTTGAAGAAAAACACTAAAAACATAAAATTAACAAAAATAATTCATTTAGTGGTATTTGGTCTACCAAAACAAAAAAGTTCCCAATATTTAAATTTTCAACAAATTTTTAAGTTTTATGTGTAGCGTCGAAAGCAAAATTTTGTTCGTTGAAAAATTCGATGAACAATTAAATTTTCGACAGTGATACCAACTTATAATACATATTTTACACTCGATAGTCGATATTCGATAGCCAACAAATATCGTTTGTCTAATGTAACTCATAATAGGAGACGTGGACATTTCCGCAAAGAAAATTAGTATATAAGCAAAAATTGATTGATTGATTTGAAGATGTAAACAAAAATTGATCTGGAAATACATTTAATTTTTTGGGCACAATAGATCCCATGGATCGCAGTGTCCTGCAAGAATGCCTGGTCAGAATAATAATAGTAATAATACGTTATATTTCAATGGAAATATCCGTATACAAAATCAGAATCAACAATAACGTTAACACAAATATCTCTATAATACTAATGACAGTTCAAAGGTAATAACCTACAGCATACTACAGAAATGGATGTATAAACACAATGCTACAGGAAATACAATAATACTCAGCTAAAAAAAAATACATTCTTAAATACATACAATACAATATAATATTATTTACTTTTTAATTTTAAAGTTTGTTTTTTACTTTATTTTAATCTTTTTTTTATTGTAATTGATTTCATTTTCTATACAACAACTAATTTAAAATCAGTCAGTTTTATATGTTAAAAAATAAAATAAGAAAAAAATTATATATAATAAAAAAGAAAACAACTTTACAAACAATTTAAAAGTATTAAAAACAAAATTAATTATGCCATTAAATAAAAATTTTTTAAATCAATTAATAAGAGGATTTTATATAAAAAATATATAACACCTATACTCGTATATAAAAAAATTAAATTAAAATATTTAACAATTTCTTGTATAAGTATAGAATTAAACTAAAATAAGAGAAATTATTGAATTATAAAAAGAAAAAAATTATACAAATTAAAATTTAATAATAATACATGCATAAATAATACACAAATAATGAATATTTATGACAATTATCTTATTTATATGCCATTGTTATATGAAAATGTATGTTTTAAGTAACATAGAGATTATTACTATAATTATTAGACTAATAATTTTAATATTTTTGTTATTCATTTTTCATATTAAAATTATTTCTCTCTAATGCTATAAATCTGGCATTTTTTAATTAATAAACTAATACAAATATGTATGTATGTAAGTATATGTTTTGCTTAATAATTAATGTTGATTAAAAAAATTTTTTCCTTTGCTTTAATTTTTGGACAAGGGTCTTCATATTCATTCATTCATGCATACATTTTCATTACTTTCATTACTTTACTTTTCGCTAAGTTTTTTGTTATGTATGTGTGTTTATGTACTTTATATTTATATTTGGTAGAGCTTAATTATTAAAGGTTAAATCTAAACAAAATACCTAATTTTAGTGCTATAATTTAATTGAAATAAAATTAATTTAAAGTTAATGTTTATTATTAAATATATAATTTGAATTTTATTTCTTTTTGGCCGCTTTTTTCTCCGCCTTGCGTATGGCCTTTTCACGTTCTCGTCTTTCACGTTCCTGATCTTTTCGTTCTTTTTCAATGCTAGCCTTGAGATCTTTAAGTCTTCGTTTTAAACGATGTTTATCGTCGCCGGTAACGCCCAGTGTTTTTAAATCTTTCGAATCTAAAGATAACAAAGCACCACCTTCAACATTATGCTCTTTAAAAACGGGTATATAACGTTCCATTTCAATGCCCAAAAGCCAATGACCCACCTATAAAGTTAAGAGATAATAATTGAAATAAAAAGAAAAAATCATAATAATAATTTATGTATATTTAAATGATAACCTTGATTAATTGGCTTAATTAAGCTTAAAGGTGGAGGAACTCATTTTAAATTAAATTATTTATTTCTTAAAGAAATTAAGGCAACAAAAATATTTTTTGGTTTAAAAAAATATAATTCACATTCGTCAACACTTTTTCCAACACTAGAATTACTTCTCAGAAGCGCCTTGAGCTATTTGAACAATGCTGTTAATGTTACATTTCCACCTACTTTAATGGATACTTTAATGCGTTTCTTTAGTTTGATAAGCAGAAAAAATCGAAAGGTCTCTAAATCCAATGAATATGGCAGCATGATTACAGCAGTTGTGCTTTTTTAGTTCTTTACTTTTCCATTTTCGATTATGGCCCTCTTGAAGTAATAAGGATCATCACTGACGTTATTTAAATGTCTAAAGCGGGCTCAAGTGACGAATCTTATGAAACTTTGCTGATTTACTTATTACAGGTGATACATTATTATCATCATATCGACAAGGCACTATTGCAGGACACTACAATCCATGGGATCTATTGTGCCCCCTCTAGGCTATAATTTGTTCAGCAGATCGGCTGCCTTCTTAATAAACACTAGCACATCTGAAACCATAACCGTGGACATGTCACCAAGTGAGACCCTATGTCTACCTAAATATTTCCACCTAAACCTATCAAGAACGCCACATTCACACAATATGTGTTCCATAGTCTCAGATGCCTGTGAACACAGTTTACCAACATCCACATCTGTGACCGCTATAATACAACTGATATAAGTAAGCGGTTTTTTGTCACTATATGGTGTCGATGCGGATATATCGGAAAATTTTGATTTAAAAGATGAAAGTTCAGGTTACATTTCTGGGGTTGGCAATTTTCTAATTCATCGCTCGTGTAAAAGGTTATACTGATTTGAATGATGAAAATGATTGAAATACATGAAGAAATAAAAAAACAGGGAGAATGATAGAGTACACGCTAAACCCTGGAGTGATACGCTCGAAACTGTTCTAGAAATTTCGATGTAGAGACGTACATCTGATAGCATAGTTACTAAAAAAAATAGGTCAAATTTTGCAAACGATGTATTTAGACCGGTACGTAAGCTGGCAGAAGACAGTGGAGGAACTAAACATCAACCACGTAACAGTTTGAAAACATTAGAAAAAGGCTGACTACTTGAAGAATATCGATTTGGGTCGCCACATGAATTAAACCAAAGAAATTTGTTTGACCGAATTACCACTAGTGAACCGCCGATTAAGCATAACAAAATCGAATTATTTTGTAATGATTCGCTCATTATAAGCGATTAAAAATGAATTGAATACGAGAATATAAGCGATTTTAAAACTTTGGATTGATAGGAAACGATGTTGCGTTGAACGTTTGGTGAGATTGGAATGACAATCAGACAAAATGATCAATTCTGATTTCAATTGCTCGCAAATCGACCGTTTGAATTAAGCAGTCAAGAAGAAGCGTGAACGATTAAAAACTTAAGTTAACGAGGTAATTGAGCCGAATCAATGTGGCTTAAGACCTGAAAAATCTACCATCAACCCGATTTTCACACTGCATCAAATCTTGAAAAAATTCAATAGAAGTAGAAGAACACCTCTAGCACCTTTTTGTCGATTAAAAAGCCGCCTTCGACAGCCTTATATGCACCCCTGCAAAATTGATTAGACTCTGCATGATGACGTTAACTGACACAAGATATGCAGTTAAAGTTGAAAATAATCTATTCGACCCGTTTGATATTAAAAGTGGTTTCAGACAAAGCGACAGTCAAGCATGCGACCTTTTCAATATTTTGCTTGAAAAGGTCATAAAGGATGCAGCAGTAAATAGAATTGGCACTCTTCACACGAAACAGGATATGGTACTTGCTTATGCCGATGTCATCGATACCTCGGGACGAATGTTGCGAGCGGTATCTGCAACCTATAAGGAAGTCGAAAAAAAAATCGGAATAGGATGGTCTGGTAGTAAATGGAGATGGTTTTGTCTCCATTTGTCATCTATTGATGATATCGACGAAGAGCACGTGTTCGAAGCTGTAGAAGTTGGTGACTACAACTTTGATGAAGACAGTTAGTTTAACTATCTCGAGACAGCCATAATCAGATTGAACTACATTAGTTTTGAGGTATAGCGCAAATTGTTTTGACTAACAGATGTTACCACATCTAGCCTAACGAAGCTCACACTCAACAAGACACAGATACTACTCATGCTATTGTATAGGTCAGAAGCATGGGTACTTCCAAAAGAGACGAAGCAAATTTGGAGTGTTGGTGATGGCTCGAACAGAACTGGTCGATCTAAATTTAGATTGAAAGACCAAGTAGAAAACATCTCCTAGCTTGATGACAGACGGACGGCCAATGACTACAACAACTTGTAAATGACCATCTAAGTAAGTACATATTTATATCAATTAATATAACAGTATATTTAAATTTAAGCGATATTTCAAAACTATCCTAAAACTAAAAATTACTTTTTAAAATCGTAGAAAAGGTAAGAAAATAAAAACTAAAAGGGTTTTTGAAAAAAGTATCATACTTACTTGGTCTTTAGTCCACTCATGAACTGGTCCACCTTTATAATTATAGGCGGCTGCCTTACGTTCCGAAAAACTTGAACTAGAGCCGGATAAATCCAAACCTCTACTTGGTGAATAGCCCGGTGATGAGCAGCCAGATGACATACTGGTGGGCGAGGGAGGACCATTACTGTGTGCTGAAGTTTGCTGTTGCCATGGTACTGTACCAGGCGGAGATAAAGATTGAGGAATAACTTGTTTAACTACATTCATAACTCAATTAAGAGAAATTTTGTTTTAGTAAAACGTGTGTTAGTTTGAAGAATTACAGTTACCATCAGTTACATTAAAATGTTTTGAAGGCAAGCATGTTAAGAAAATAAGAAAATTTTGAATTTTAAAAGATAAAAATAGAAAGACAAAAAAGAGAATGGAAAGAAAGAAATATAAAATATATATTTTAAAAAAATATGTTTATAAATTACTCACACCATTTGGCTAAATACTATTGTTATTGCATATATATGTATATGTATAATATGTTATATAAAGGGATATTAATATGTTAATACTATATATGTATATAATATTTATATATGATTAAAGTAAAACAACATTAATTTTAAAAATAATAAAATACTAAAAAGAAAACAAAACATAATTTAAAAGAAAACAATAATAATTTCTAAATTAGGTTTTTCTTTTTTGTGGAGGTTATATATAAACTTTTTTCTTAAACATATTAAAGAAAGCAGGCATACTAAATTATAACCAAATTACAACAACACCAATAAAATTTTGTTTAGGATTTTCAGTTATGAAAGAAAATTATAAAATAAAACAGTTTTTTAATGAAAAAAAAAAAAAACATTGAATTATTTTTTACATTTAATGTTAGTTGATAAAAAATTTTTAAAGTGATTTTTATAAAGGGATTTGTTGTGATTTTTATTTTTATTTTAGTTTATATTTTTTGTAAATTTATTTATTAGAGTGATTAAGTGATTTATGTCACCTTTTGGTTGAGCCTCATTAACTGCTTGTCGTATTTCATTAATTAAAGTTTTACAATTAATAGCTGCCGCTGATTGTGTTTTATTTATTTCAGTATAATCATCGCTGGAATGTCGTGATGAACCATCACCCAGACGTCTGTAAAAAGAGCAATTTTATAAAATTATAAAAAGTAAAAGAAAGAAATATCGTTTATATCTTACCTTTCTCTCTCCGTTAATGCCTGATTCAATTGTTCGGTAAATGAGGTGGGTGGCAATTTGCCACTTATTATTGCTCCCGTTGGACCAACTCGCCGTCGACTGGGATACATCCAATTTTCCGAGGACTGTTCATTTTCTGATAGTTTATCGTTTGATCCTAAAATTGAATCATATGAACTATTGAGATCACGGCTACTAGTACCGAATGTGGTCATGCCGCCACGATGAAAATCATTGGGACTACTAGACGTTTCTAGGGCACCACCGGGTGAGCCTAGCGTATTTTTAAAGAGTGCCGGCAAACCGGTATGAGAAGCAGATGTTGTCTTATGATCCTTATGAACTTGAGCGTACAATTGATTAATTTGCTGTTCTCTAGAATTAACTGCGGATGATGCTGATGCAGATACTGCTGCTGTTGATGATGATGATGAAGTGGAATTAAGTAAAATGGCAGTAGTGGTACCGGCAATAATATTATTACTTGTACTATTGCTAAGACCAATACCACCGCCACCACTAACAATGCCACTAATACTACCACCACCAACACCAATACCAACACCGTTACTACTACAATTACTGTTAATGTTATTGATTAGATTGTTATTACTATTTATGTGATGGCCATTACTAATGATATTGTGTTGTTGTTGTTGATTATGCTGTTGCTGTAATTGATATTGTTGTTGTTGTTGTAACTGATGATGATGTAAACCATTTAAAATATTTAAGTCATGTGTCGATGTGGAATTATGATTATGATGACTGTTAATCATTAAGCCAGCCATAGCATTTGTGTTGTTCTCCTCATCATCATCACTATTATCAAGATTACAATCCGAGCTACTATTGCTTAGAGTGCGTTTCGTTAAGTTGTTAGTACTATTTGACGACGACACTATGGTTATAGCTGTTGTAACATTCGAGGCACTCGAACTGGTATTGGAATTGTTAGCCGTTGGTAATTGACGATTTGCTAAACCACCACGGGAAGCTGTTTTATTTTAGTATCAACATAATGCCAGAGTTTGTTTTTTTTTTGTTATGATCAGTAGTAGTGTGTAAATGAAGTTTGATGTTTGATTTAAAGCAGCATTAGCATCGCATTATGAGTTTTTTTATTGAGTTTAGGTTTAATATAAGTAGGCGTGGCAGGTTTGTATATTTATTTTTACAAATGATGTATGATGTATATGATGATTGTTTTGAATGTTATACAATTACAAAATTAAATTCGGACAGCACAGTTTTAGGCATTCGCACAACATTAATAATTTATATAGACACAACAGCAGCCCAAAAAATATTTGTTTTATTTTTATTTTTAAATTTAAAAAGAAAGTCGGTTTTTTGTTTTGTTTTTTTTTTGAAAAATTAATTTTTTTACATAAAAATAAAAGAAAAAATTAAATTAAAAAAATTACTTTTTCTTTAATTTGTTAGAAAATTTACGTTTTTTTACAGGAACACAAAAGAAATGTTTACGAAATTTTAAGAAAAATGGGAAAACGGGCTTAAATAAAAATTAAAAACAAGATTAACAAATTTTAATATTCACAAACAAAAAAATAAATAAATTTATAAAAGGATTTGTGTTGTTTGTTTTTCATTTTATAAAGAGGATTTAGTTAGTTAACAAAGCTGTGTGCTTAGACATGAAAGAAGAGGGGTGCTTAGGAAATGAACACAGAAATAAAACGGAGTGCACAAGATTTAAAAATACATGGGAGAAAGAATTTTGATTAAAAGAGAAAAAAAGATAACTGGTTTTGAGAAATTAAACAATTTGCATTGAGAATTCCATATAGACTTGTATTGAATTGAAAAATATTAATTTTTTTGATTCGTACTCATTTTTACATACACACACATATATATATTTTTTTCACAAAACTCTAAAAAAAAGTTACCAGTTATTTTTCTTTGCCCTTTAAATCGAATTTATAACAATAAAGAAAAGTTTAAAAATGCAAAGCATAGTTCGTTTAAGACAAAAACAAATTTTCGAAATTTTCATCTAAAGAAAATCCATTCGAAAAAACATTAACTCATACCCAAATCATTAATACATACCCAAATCAATTTTTGTTTTATTCGCTGAATTATCTAACAGTTCATGTTGTGGCACTGCAGCATCTAGTTCATCTTTAACTGGATTCTTACGTTCCACCGTTGCAGTCTTAACACCTTCACCGTCCGGTGATAAATCAGATATTTCTGTATCGGATAATTCAGTTTCTAATTTTTGAAATAATGGTTTGGGTGGTGCTTTACGCATCATTTGTGGTGTTAACTTGAGTGTAGCACTATCATAAGGTAAACCCACAGGAAAACCTCCTTTACGCTGGGCTTCCTGCAGTTCATGCTCCAAAATTATAACACGATCTTTAAGTTTTTTCACTAAAGCATTATATTCGGTATCTTTTTCTTGTAACAGTTGCTGATAGAATTCCTCACGATGGCACATATCCACTTCACGTTGTTGATATTCGCGTACTAAACGCTTTGCCTTATTGTATTTCTTATCCAAGGCCATGTATTGAGCTTGGGATTGTTGTAGCATATTTTGTAGATTGGCAGCCTCTTTTTTTATATTGACAAGTTCGCGTTCACTTTGACGCAAACGTTCGCTGAGTAATTCATTTTCATTGCCGGTTGTTTCGAGTTTTACGAGCTATAGAAATAGGAGTGATATTATTTCATAAGGGAAAGTTAAATTAATTGAAGAAATAATAATAAAAAGTAAAGCTAAATAACGAAAAATTAAAAAAAAAAAAACAAAATAATAAAAATAAAAACGCACCTTTCTTTTGAGAGTATCTATTAAGTCGTCTTTTAAAAGGCAACTCATTTCGCTCTATAATAAAATAAAAATTTTAAAATAAGGAAATTTAAAAATAAATAATGCAAAAAATAATAAAAAAATAAATGAAAATTATAAACCAATCAGTTAACATAATATTTAAACTAATAAGAAATATCTCTTAAGAACCTAAGTTCGAATCTTGATTAAATTTTAAATAAATAATTGATTCCTTTTCGAACTATTATATTACATAGAACGCATCCTTTTTTCTGTGACACAACGTGAATCTTTTTTTCTTGAACAATGCTCCTTTACATACATACATAATTCCCGCGACATCCAAAGTGGTACAAGGCTACACCCGATTCTGTTTTTAGACTCATTAAAAGAAACTTACTGTTTAACGCCAGCTCCGAACAGATGCATAACTTAGAGGAGTTTTTAATAGTGTAAATACTCATAACCATCGCTTGAAAATTGTCTGAGAGTTTGGCCTGGGATTTAGCCGAGGACCTCTTGGTTGGCAGGCAGGTGTCTTACCTATCATACCACAGCGGCATTTCTTGAATAATTCTCCTCTATCCTGACACCAAGTTTCAACTTGAAATAATAGAATTGAGTGCTCGGAACCTTTTGAAATACCTCTTTCAAGGTGCTAGAGGTGTAATGGTTTGGGACTGTAAGTAAGCTGGTTTTTATTGATGGAATAATAGACAAGTGTAAGTATATAAACATTTTAAAAGAAAATTTGCCAAGCAGTGTACAAAAGTTAGAAATTTCAGACAATTTTAAATTTTATCAATTTTACGACCCGAAGCACAAAGCACATAATATGCTAATGTGGTCTCCAACTTATGGAAACAACTGTCTCCAGGTTATGGAAACCCCGCCACAGTCTCCTGATATCAACATTATAGAGAATTTGGGGGCATATCTCGAAAATAAATCAAAATCTCGGTCGATATCTAACATCACTGAGTTAGAAAATCGCTTCTAATTGCAAAAAGTTAGTGGAATCTGTTCAAAAGAGGCTAGCAGCTATTCTCAAGAATAAAGGATTGACCACAAAATACCAAATTAAAAACAACTTAGAACTATCCGTTTATTAATTTGATCTTTTTTTACTCTAATTATGAATTTTTTATTGTTGCTTTTTGTACAGAGATTCTTTTCCATTCTTTGTAAACATTTTTATAATCAGTCCCGTGTAAATAAATAAAATGCACTTTTTTTAGTTTTTTAAAAAAATATCTTTTTTTTTTTTTTGTAAAAAAATACATATTTAACTGTCCGGTTATTAAATTGAGCCTCTATAAAATGTTAAAAAAGGCAAAATTAAACTTTGTTTATGGCCACTAGACTTATGGGACTGTCGTATTAACTGGTCTATGGCCAGGGGAAAGATCGATATGTGGGGACATGAATTCCGTTTGTCTTTTTGGGCATAATGCCGGGTATGGTGTAGACAAAGCGGCTGATGAGATCTTTTACTTCTAATAGGGAGCTACAGCACATATTAATGGAGGCCTTTATTGAGCTTGAGCAGGTTAGTCGGCTAACCATTTGGGATATTGTGGTCTTCATACACAAAGTTGAGAGCTTTCTTTTGGAAACTGTCCAGGTAGAATTTTCGAACAGAATGAACAGACGTCCGAGGATTTAATGAGCTTTCTTCTGAGTTATTACCGCTCATTGCAGCTTGTGCGACAATGAGTCTGACCCTTGAGTGTTTGGCACAATATAACTTTTAGAACGCAGTGTCATGGCGGCGTCCGATAATAATAATAATAAACTTTCTTTATACATATGAATCTCAGTAACACAAACATAAAAGCCAAGAACATATAGTCCGTCATATGTCATACGTGCCTGTTTTAACTGATGTAAACGTATTGGAGGAGATTGTTGACACAATGAATACTTTGTTGACATATATTAAATCAGCTGTTTGTTTTTGAATTTGTTTTGCAATTCAATTTGATTCGCCCTCTAACTTGATAGCCTGCTTTTAGGCGGAGTATATTATAAGTATTGTTTGCGTATAACGTATTGCGGATTGTATGTGTCATGGCCTTAAGGCACCATCAAAAAATTAATGACTTTTACTATTAGCAGAAATTGTTTGACGTTTGCACACAAACTTTTGCAAACTTTTTCTTGTTTCTCACAGCGAACAATCATGCATCGATTATATTCATTTACTGGGCCAACTTAAACAACACCATTTTGAACTTACATGGGTTTCAAGTCATCTACCGAAGCGTCAAATCATGGCTCTTTGGGTTGCAATATCAATTGTACCAAATGAATGCGCGTTGGAGGAAAAAAAACTCTTGAGTGTGTGAAAGAATAAAGACATATTAGTACAGAATTCATTTATGATTTGGACGGCTACTCAGATGTGTATATAACGAATTTGGTCAAATTTGTCATATGTACGGGGTACAATTGCACATTGTATTGAAATAGGGACGGCGATTGGTACTTTTTCATGTGTAACCCAGAAAAACTCGGAGAACCACTTTAGAAAGTTAAAGACTTAAGAAAGGTGAGTTTAGCAAAAGAGAAAGTCACATGCAATTCGGAAGTTTTTATAAAATACAATTCGTATAAACAATTGCTTAAATTAAAAAATAAACTCAAATTGAAAATAAAAAATCTTAAAGACTTGAAAGTTCTGCATAAAAAATAAATCATAACTAAGTAAATAAGTCTTAAAAAGTGCTAGAAATTTTACCGCTTTATGCTGCAATCAATCACGTTTTCAATATTCCATTAAGAGTATTTTATCAAGTTGTTAACAGAAATTACAGAATTTTTTTTTACATTTTTTCTTTTAATAAAACCAAACTAACTTACCTCTTGTAGCAGTCTCTTAAGAGACTCTACCTCTTGTGAGTGTGTAGCCTCGACCTCCATGGGGTGTTCTACTTGTACAGGACTTGTGGGTCCCTCACAAACACTAGAATTAGCCGAAACTGGTTGAGTAGAATCCTCGGAGTAATCTAAAGTACGACGAAGATATTCCTCTTGTTGTCTGTGACAAATAGAAAAAGTAGTTTTAAAATAAAAAAATTTATATATAAAAGTGTGACAAGAAGTAACCTCTTCAATCGTTCCTCCTTTTCTTTATCCGCTTGCAAGCTAAGACGTATTAGCTGTGCTACTTCACTATTTTCCGGATCTCTTTCACGACCAATTTGAAATTTGACTAGACCAGAGGTATTGCGCAATACAGAAGCTGCATACGCTTGTGTAACGCCCACTAGACTTTTGCCATCGACTTCGATGATTTGATCATTGACCTGAGCAAATTTTTAAGTTTTAATTTTAAGTTTCAACATTCAGTTAAACATTGAACTCTAGAAATCTTAAAACTTGAAAATTTCAACTCACCTGTATGCGACCGTCACGAGCTGCGGCACCGTTGTCCGTTATTGTCTTAACGAATATACCCAATTTCTCTAGACCAGCATCGGCACCAACGCCCATGCCAATTATGCTAAGACCCAAACCTTCAGGACCCTTCATAAGTTCAACAGGAAAAACGTGCATTTTTTCGACACGTTTCTCCAGCTCATATTCTGCTGAGGCGGCCACAGGATCGACATCTTCATTGCGGCGATCATAGTCGTTAACGGAGAATGTAGAAAAGACTTGTATTGGTCCCGAACTAAAACGTACCTTTGGATTTTTCTTAACCGGTATGGGTGGATAGGAAAGATCATCATCATCAAAGTCTAGGAGACCTTTGGAAGAAAACATTATAAAAAAACAAACGAATATAAGATGAAGGTAACTTACCAGGCACTTCCATCCAAAAGTTGCCATCTTCAAAGTAATGCACACCCGATTCAACATAAACTTCTTTACTACGCACAGGGGGATATTCGGGTATATAATATTGGGAATCATCTAATTCGGTAGTAGTGTTTAGTGATGATTGCTGTTCATTATCGGCCAACGAATAGGTGGAATTGTGTTTACTCGATATAATACTATCATCGATTGTTGTGGTCTGATTAAAGGTGGCATCCGATTGGGTCGACTCCACTGAAACTATTGATTCGTGTAATGATTCCGATGCCGCACTTGTGGCTGAATTATTTTGTAAAGTTGTGGTTGTATTAGCTGAGGAATCTTGTATGAATGTACGATTTAAAAGGGATGTTGTGGGTGATAATAACTCTTGTTGTTGTTGCTGCTGTTGTTGTTGCTGTTCGGTTTGTGATGTTATATAAATAGTGGTACTGTCATTGGCTTCATCATAAGTTGTCTCAACTTTTGAGGCTGTGGTCACTACAACCACATCGTTATTTGCGGTGGCAGCAGCAAGTATGGAAGAGGATGATGCTGATGTAGACGAAGATGAGGAGTTTGTTGATTCAACGGAATGTTTATCCTTGTTAGTGGTAGCGGCAACACTATGTTTCTGTTGTTGGCTGTGCTGTTGCGATGATATTAATAGATTTTCTAAACTACGTTTGGGAGCCTCTAAAACATCACGCAACCATTCTGGTTCATCGTCATCGGTTTTTATTGTTGTTTTTGTTGTTGGTGATGTATTATGTATTTCCTGTTTATCCTCGACTAATGCGTTGGAGCCGGAATTGCTAGTGAATGTTGTATTAATACATACAGAAGTGGCGCCAAAACCTACAATATCTACATCTTCAATATCATCATCCTTGTCGTTATCATAGTCATCATTATCATTGTTGTCGACGTCGTCATCAACTTTTTCGTCATCATCATCATCATCATCATCATTACGCTTCTTATCATGTATAATTTGTGTTGTTGTTGTTGTTGCCTGGACATTTATAGTCGAATTGTTGATGATATAATGTTGTTGTTGTTGATGTTGCTTCTGGTTTTGGTTTATTGTGGCAATAATTTCTTGTTTATCATTGTAGACGAGTTCCTCTAAATTATTTGCGTCTTTTTCCGCTACCGCTTGTATATCCTTCGTTGTTTGTTGTTTCTGTTGTTTGTGACTTTCAGCTGGTGGCGATGGTGTTTGTGGCGTTACTTCCTCTATGAGATTCTTAATACTAGTGGGTGATTTGGCTGTGGCTACAACTGCTGCAACGGCAACACCAACCGTTGGTGCTGCCGATAAAATTTGTTCAACTTCTTTGGCTTGTTCGTCAGATAAAAGTGATTGTTGTCTGGCAAAGAGAAAACAAAAACATGAAATAGAAATGGAGACAAATTGTTTTTGTATTTTATCGTTGCATCGGAATCAAATAAATACAATTACAATAAATAGAGAGCATAGAAGTTTTTAAATTTTTGTCAATTCTTTTTTTTCACTTCTATTTTTCTCTTTGTTTAAGAGCAATTTAAACTTTGATTATGGATTTCTGAAATGGAATTGTAAATATTTGCTTTCTGGTGCTGATTAAGAAAGCAATTGAAAAGTTAATTAAAAAGTTAGTTAAATTAGTTTTAATAAAAATAAGTACTAAAAAAATTTATTAAGACTTAAAGAGAGAAAAACTTAAGAAACCTCTGAATCCTTGAAACCAATCATTATGAAATAAAACATAAAGAGAACCATAAAATAAACACGAGTTTTGGATTAAAAATATTGCTATTTAGGTTAAGGAAAAGAAGCTAAATTTGTCACTCAATAAGTCCGTAGAATAAGTAAGAAAAACCAAAATTTTGACAAAACTCGATTTCATTATTGAACGTAGTTGCCTTCCAGAGTATAGCGATTTTCCAACTTTTCGATACCACTTTTTTATAGCAAGATTTCTCTTTCTTATCAAAATAGGCTTCAGTTTCAGCGTTTACTTTATCATTGGAGCATAAGCATTCTCTTGAGATCTGAAAACAGGAAAAAGTCTCTGGAGGCTAAGTAACTTGAAACCCAATTCATTTAATTTTGCCATCGTTTCCATCGATTTGTGAGCTCACGTGGCAACCACATTGAACAGAGCTTTCGCATACCCGAATGTTCGTATAAAATGGTAAAAACACTACCATCTGATATCTTTAAAAGGTTAGCTACCTCGTGTACGTTCAATTTGCGATCGTTCATAACCAATTTGTGGATTTTTTTGATGTTTTCTGGAATAACAGCCTCATTTGGGCGTCCACTGCGCTCTGCGTCATTTGTGCTGCTACGACCACGTTTAAATTCAGCAAATCACCTCTCTACCATTTGTCTCGATGGAGCAGAGTTCAAATAAAGTTTATCAAGCTATTGTTTGGTTTTCGCTGTATTTCAATTTTTTTTTAATCAAAAAGCAATGCTTTATTAAAACAATCTGCTATAACTCACGAACCAATAGTCAGATTGCTGTCAAATTTATACACGTATCGTTTAAAGGTTAGTACTAAACAAAAATCACATGGACAAAATTCAAGTAACGCCATCTATGTGTCATCCTACGGACTTATTGAGTAACCTGATCTATTGCAAAAAATGTCGATAAACGACGACGAATACGCCTACCATGTTAAGGGTATGTTATTTCTCCACTTTAACTCCTTCAAAGATTTTTCAATCTACAAAGTAGTTCTTGTAGCACGTTTACACGAGAATTCGAATTACTTTGTTCGTTGTTTAAATTACTTATACGAAATTAACCCGTTCACATGTCACCTTTGTAATTTTTTGTATTATAAAGGATCCACCATCTAACGTTTTTTTTCAACTAATGCTTATTTCGTGAATAGTAACATTTAGCTCATGTCTGATTTGACAGATAATTAGTTTTATCCTTCCGCAGAACGAATATGGTTGTGTATACGCTTGAACAATGCTGGGAATCTGGACCTGCGATTAACTTACAGAAGATGCTGATTTTGCCAAAAAAAAATCATCTTTTCAGATGAAGCTCATTTTGATTTTGGCGGGTATGTAAACAAGCAAAATTGTCGCATTTGGGGCACAGAAAACCCGCACGCATACATTGAAAAGCCGATACGCCCAAGACGAGTCACTGTTTGGTGCGGATTTTGCTCCAGAGGCATAATTGGGCCATTTTTTTCGAAAATTAGCAAGGAGTGGCCGTTACAGTCAATGGCGATCGTTATCGGGCCATGTTGAACGAATTTTTGTTCACAAAAATTGAAGAGGAGGATATTAGCAACATTTGGTTTCAACAGGACGGCGCTACGTGCTATACAGCCGAAGCTACACTCGATGTTTTGCGCCCTGTTTTTGAAGATCGCATTATCAGCCGCAGAGCTGATGTCGTTTGGCCACCTCGGAGCTGCGATTTGACGCCGTTGGACTATTATTTGTGAGTTGCCGTCAAAGATAAGTGTTACGCCAACAAGCCAGAGACAATTGACGCTTTAAAGGACAATATTCGTGAAGCCATTGGTGAAATAAGGCTGCACACAATCGATAATGTGCTTAAAAATTGGACCGATCGTGTAGGCTACTGCATGGCCAGCCGAGGCAGCCATTTGAATGAAATTATTTTCCATTATTAACCGGAAGGATTGTACTTTCAAATAAAAAAAGAATTTTGAGAAAATATTCAGTAGTTTTTTTTTATAGCATTTTCAAAAAATAAGAAAATTTATTTGGCGGACCCGATATTTATTTTGTAGTAATTTACAAGGGAATTGAAATTGAATTACAATAATTTGGGTGATTTTCTCCTAAAATTTTGTATGAGGAGTTATGCAATTCGGTTCAAAACTGGGTGTTGAATTATGAATTGTGATGCGAATTACGAAAAAGTGTTGTCGTGTGAGAATGGCATTATTATTAGAATTTTTTAGTACAAAGTAGTCAAGAAGTTTTTCAGTGACGACCACTACAATACGTCATTTATTGCAAATCTGTCAATTTGTAGCTTTTTCTTAGTACTCTTAATACACTAGTAAACAAATACTTAATATTTTAATAAACTTAGCGTAATGGTGTTCTATCTTGGCTCTATTACGCACTTTGCCTGAAACAATAGCATATTGATTTTGACGTCAAAACCATTTGTTCACGATAATAGTTGACATCATTAAAAAGCTTCTAAATGATGGTCCTGCGAAGGTTCAGATATAATATCCACTAATTTATCGCACTGTGAGTTTAAAAGAAGATAGAGCTACACCTCGTCTAGATTCGTCTTAAGATAAAGTTTAAATGAATTTTACTCGGTAATATGGAGTGCATATGGAAGCTTTGAAGTCACTGTGGTATTGTTATCTATGCTGCTCATTTGTTGTAGTAGAGGTTTTGTTAGCTCTCAGGAGTTATAAACCTAAATTGCAAAAGACTTTGGGCGCCCAACTAAGTTCTGATACAATGAGATTCTTGCGCGGTAACCTAGTTCGGTTTTTTAGGAAAAGAGTGTCACATTAGCCAAACAGTGTAGAACTAATTTGCAACTCCCTTGTCTCTTATGGTAGAGGTTTAAGAAGCGTTTGTCCATGTTTATTTCATTCAAAATATAAAAGAACATCATCAATGTTGCCCAATATTGAACGATGTTAGTCGAGCTACATATATGGATATACCAGACGTATAGTTTTAACAAAATGGCGCCACATGTCGTAAAAGAGAAACAATGCTTTAAATTGCAAAAAGAAAATTTTGTGACTTGGATATCCAAAAGCAAGTGCTCATCTACAATATTTTATGCCGTTTTCATACGACTTGATACTCCTTCAATTATTACCTCTAAAGCAACATCAATTTCTCAACCTACACAAGCAAGCTAGTTACTTGGTGAAAGTTTTAAGTCAACACATAAGATACTTTTGCTTTAATAACGTAGCACAGACTAAACCAAATCTATGAACAATGAAGCGAACACTTTGTATAGGTTTAGACCCAAGTCGAAATGATAATTTTCTAGTTATGGTCTGCGGAAGGCCGAGTTCTTGTGAGCATCAAGAATCCTTATAAGGGCGTTGGTTTATTATTTAATGTACCAGTGGACTCAGTCCTCAAAGAATAAAGCGATGATTTATAGCTTTTCTAGCGAAAACAAAGTATCTATTGGACAAACTATTAAATCTCACATAATAGCACATAAATAACTAAACGGCAATAGCGGTAGAATAGCGAATGATCGGCCCTGACTGTTGACAACCACAACCAACAAAATTAATAAACAAAATAAAACTATAAATGTTTTTTTTTAAGTAAATTAAATTCCAAAATTTGTCGATTTTAATGGAAACTAAATATTTAAAACATGAAGGAATTTAAATAAATGAAATAAATAAAACTGTTGCTTACAATTATATAATAAAATACCACATTATAAGTCCATAACCAACAAACAATAATAAATAATTATAATGAAATAATAAATAAATAAAATAAATGCAAAAGATTACAATAAAAATAAAAACAAAATGTAAACAAACCTTATTTTGCTTTCCAAAATTCTACAGGAATTGTAATGGAAAAAAAAAACAAAACAAAAAAACAAATGAAAACAAAAGCGGCAACAACAGTACAATGCGTTGATTACAATCCACAGAGTAGAGACAGCATATACGTATAAAGAGAGTGAAAGATAGAGAGATACAGGACAGTTTATTTTTTCGTTTTGTAAGCAGCATGCATACACACACACGTTGATTTGTAATGTAATGGCGGCGCAGCAAGCAAAGATAAATTTAATCATTGTTGTTGTTTGTTTTAAAAAAAATTTAATGCAGGAGAGGAAAACACAGGCATAAAAAATAAAAAACAAATACAATTACAAGAAGAATTGAAAGACAAACATATGTTTTTTGTTTTTTTTTTATATATTTTTTTTTTAGCAAAAAGGCAAGCGATAGTAGCATGAAAGAAAACAAAACAAAACAATAATAATAATAATAATAAAAAAGGAAAGAAAAGAAAAACAATATAAATTAATGAAAAAAATGGAAAAAATTAAATAAAATATTATCATGCAACTGCTAAATTTAAATGAAGTTATAAATTTCGAATAATAAAGCATTATAATACAAAAAACAAAAAATATATTAATAAAAAAAATAAAAACAAAAACGCACAAATAAAATATGAAAATAAATCTACAAATAAAACCTAAAAATTAAAATTTATAGTTTTAATTTCATTTATTAAAATAATAAAAAAGAGTAACGATTAATGGGAATAATGGGAATTTATAGCAAGTTTATGCATAAAAAAGTGTGTTTTTTGTTTTTGATGAAATCTATTTAAGGAAAAATAAAAAATTCCCTTATATTTCCGAAACCGTTTTATAAATTACTTTTATATCATCATCGGTTCAATGTTGCATGAACTGTGTGCAAAGTAGCTACATCTCTTCATTGTTCATATCATACAACAATTCAGGCAAAAAGAAATTCAAGATGAAAATTAGGATCAATTTCCAATTTCTTTAGGGTTCGCTCAGCGAGCACAAATCGCCTTTGTGAGGGACACGAAATCGACTGACTGGGATTGGCAGATCTTGCACTTTGTTATCATCTTTATTTATTGAATCAGTGGACTCCAATCTATAAATCACGCTGCAAACAGTCCTCTCCATAAGACATTTGTTGCGACTGTAAAACACCCATTTGAACACTTTATCCGTCCGGGGTTGAACACTATGTCCTTCCAAGGTGTTTCGCAAAATAAACTGAATACGAGTAAATGACAGAAAATTCGTAAGTGTCGGTTGAAGGGTTATTATTCAGAGCTTTAGATCTATTTTACGATTTAGGCTACAAACTACTACTATATTACCCATGTATATACCATATATTTGCAGATGAAACTTTTTGCGACTTGTTTCAAGTTCCAAATATAAGGTTATGGGATAGTGTCCCATTTAAGCTAGAAGTTGAGCAATTGTAATACCACAAGTATAAGAGCTAATTTGGGAATAAAACAGACTCTATAGGATCTCATTTTAACTCCAAAAGCTAGCAATTGCGTCGACCTGGAAAGTTCAGTCAAACATGTGAAGAAAAGTTATCCGAGGTTTCACAGTAAGGGCCGGACATTGACACATGAGGTGAAAGAACGTTTCCTCCTTCTCTTTAGAAGCACAACTACTGCAGAAGTCATGCGAGGGAATGTCGAGACTTATCTTCCAGTAGGACAATGGCCCATAAAAACTGGAACAGTGTCGACTTCTTGCCCAGCTCTGTTCAGTAGAGTCTAACGATATCGCATGCGCCCTTATGCTACCAGTAAAATTGAACGACCTTATATATCTTACCTTCGAATATACCAGAATTTTCGATAGAAACCTAAAGCGTTCATGGACGGGGATAAAGGTCGAGATAACGCTCGAAAGATGAAATTAGAAGATTTTCAGTGAAAATCCTTCCACTCCACCTCCTGCAGAGGTCAGGTTACCTTCGAATGAACCGAAATTTCCATTAAAAATCTCCAGCATTTATAAATGAGAATAGAAGTCGACATAACGCTCGAAAGATAGTTTATTGCAGCCTGGCTGTCCGATTAAATTAGAAGATTTTCTGTGAAAGTCCTACCACTCAGCCGCCTACAAATGAACCGGAATTTCCATAAAAAAGCCTTCAGTGTTCATGGACGAGGACAGAAGTCTAGACACGAATAACGCTCGAAAGATAGTTTATTGTAGCCTGGATGTTTAATTAAATTAGAAGATTTTCAGTGAAAATCTTGCCACTGAACAGCCTTCAGTATGATGATGACATCCATCTGAGACACACTGCAGTGGTCAGGTTACCTTCGAATTAAGCGAAATTTCCATGAAAAATCTCCAGCGTTTATGGATGAGGATAGAAGTCGAGATAATGCTCTAAAGATAGTAGATTGCAGTCTAGTTATTCGATTAACTCAGAAGATTTTCAGTGAAAATCCTGCCACCCAATAGCCTTCTGTATGGATATGACCTCCATCTGAGACACACTGCAGTGGACAGCTTACCTTCGAATGAACCGAAATTTCCATGAAAAATCTCCAGCGTTTATTGACGAGCATAGAAGTCAAGATAACACTGGTAAAAGAATTGATTGTAACCTGGCTGTCCGATTAAATTAGAAGATTTTCAGTGGAAATCCTACTACTCAACCGCCTGCAAATGAACCGGAATTTCCTTGAAAAGCCTCCAGCGTTCATGGACGAGGATAGAAGTCAAGATAACACTGGTAAAAGAATTGACTGTAACCTGGCTGTCCGATTAAATTAGAAGATTTTCGGTAAAAATCCTGCCACTTAATAGCCTTCAGTATGACGATGACATCCATCTGAGACACACTGCAGTGGTCAGGTTACCTTCGAATGAACCGAAATTTCCATTAAAAATCTCCAGCGTTTATGGACGAGTATAGAAGTCAAGATAACACTGGTAAAAGAATTGATTGTAACCTGGCTGTCCGATTAAATAAGAAGATTTTCAGTGGAAATCCTACCACTCAGCCGCCTACAAATGAACCGGAATTTCCATAAAAAAGCCTTCAGTGTTCATGGACGAGGACAGAAGTCTAGATACGAATAACGCTCGAAAGATAGTTTATTGCAGCCTGGATGTTTAATTAAATCAGAAGATTTTCAGTGAAAATCTTGCTAATTAACAGCCTTCTGTATGGATATGACCTCCATCTGAGACACACTGCAGTGGTCAGGTTACCTTCGAATTAACCAAAATTTTCATGAAAAATCTCCAGCGTTTACGGACGAGAATAGAAGTCAAGATAACACTGGTAAAAGAATTGACTATAACCTGGCTGTCCGATTAAATTAGAAGATTTTCGGTGAGAATCCTACTACTCAACCGCCTGCAAATGAACCGGAATTTCCATGAAAAGCCTCCAGCGTTCATGGACGAGGGTAGAAGTCGAGATAATGCTCTAAAGATAGTTGATTGCAGCCTAGTTGTTCGATTAACACTGAAGATTTTCAGTGAAAATCCTGCCACCCAACAGCCTTCTGTATGGATATGACCTCCATCTGATACACACTGCAGTGGTCAGGTTACCTTCGAATGAACCGAAATTTCCATTAAAAATCTCCAGCGTTTATGGACGAGTATAGAAGTCAAGATAACACTGGTAAAAGAATTGATTGTAACCTGGCTGTCCGATTAAATAAGAAGATTTTCAGTGGAAATCCTACCACTCAGCCGCCTACAAATGAACCGCAATTTCCTTGAAAAGCCTCCAGCGTTCATGGACGAGGATAGAAGTCTAGATAATGCTCGAAAGATAGTTGATTGCAGCCTAGTTTTTCGATTAACACTGAAGATTTTCAGTGAAAATCTTGCCACTTAACAGCCTGCAGTATGACGATGACATCCATCTGAGACACACTGCAGTGGTCAGGTTACCTTCGAATGAACCGAAATTTCCATTAAAAATCTCCAGCGTTTATGGACGAGGGTAGAAGTCGAGATAATGCTCTAAAGATAGTTGATTGCAGCCCAGTTGTTCGATTAACACTGAAGATTTTCAGTGAAAATCCTGCCACCCAATAGCCTTCTGTATGGATATGACCTCCATCTGAGACACACTGCAGTGGTCAGGTTACCTTCGAATGAACCGAAATTTCCATTAAAAATCTCCAGCGTTTATGGACGAGAATAGAAGTCAAGATAACACTGGTAAAAGAATTGATTGTAACCTGGCTGTCCGATTAAATTAGAAAATATTCGGTGAAAATCCTGCCACTCAATAGGCTTCAGTATGGCCATTATGTTCTCCTGAAAGACAATGCAACTCATAGGTTGCCTAACCACTGTTAGAACCCTTCTTGTATGCACCATAGCCTAAACCGTTCATGATTTTAGAGCTGATGTCCTAGACCTCAAGGAAATTGTTAAATCGTCTGTTTCATTAGACCAGTAATCATTAGTTGGGATTTCAAACTAGAGAGGGAATGGCTAAACGTTAAGAGATTTGAGTCAAATGAAGTAAAGACAAAAAAGTAGTGTATTTTGTTTTCAATATTTAAATTTAAATATTTTTTATTTCATATATCAATTAATATTTATGAGAGCATTTAAGCATTTAATACTTTTTTGTTTTGTTATAATTAAAAAAAAAACATAAAATTCTACAAAATTATCACAAAAGCATAAAACTTGTAAAAAATAGCTCTAAAATACAATAAAATAAAAAATACTTTCTGATGTAGACTCCACGAGAAATATGAATTAAAATGAAAATTTTTTCATTTCAAGGATTTTACTGTTTTTAATTGCCATGCAATTATAATATGCGAATACATACACACATACGATACGTAGTGATACATTGTTACCAGTAGTTAACGTGAATTCCATATATTTTTTCCTTTAATTTTTTTTCCCCCCCATATTAATTTCAGTTGCAATTTTTCATACTTTAAAATTAATAGGCCCTCCACAACAAATGAGCACGGCGCCCAATTAATGTTTTAAGAACAATACGCCAAAGTAAACATGATGGCAAGGCTGGCATGCACGGTAATGGAACGCAATTTATTAAATGCGTGCGTATCTATATTTACATCTGCGTATCACATACACACACACTCTCTCTCTATCTTTATCTCGCTTAATTGCCAGAATAATAATAATAATTCGAGTTCATTATCTGTTGGCTAGTTGACCACACAGATAAATATTTTTCATGTTGTTCATATTGGTAATCATGTGTGATCATGTTGCACACTTAAAAGCGCTTGTTGTATGGCACCATGATAAACTCTCTATTGGGCAGGTGGTAGTGATGACGGTACGAGTATATCTGTACATATGTACTCGTATTATTGTAAGTGTCAATTAAAATGTTATAAATGTAACAAAAAAAAAAAAAAAAAATGTCGAGAAAAGAAAACACCCTCCGGATTGGCATGCAACTAAATTGAAATGGATGCACGAAAGCCCAATCACAGCAACAGCAACAACAGCAGCAACAGCAACAACAGCAGTGACAAATAGAGGTCAGGGAATAGAAAATAATTAAAGCAGAAATAAGCCAGTTTTTTAAGTTAATTATGAGAGAAGTCACTGCATTTAAAAATAAAAGGAAAAATATTTAGTCATTAAAGTGGTTACTATTCTATGGTTAAAATTCAAGCATTTTTTTATGCATGAATTTTACAATTTTTTAAAACTTCGAAAATTTGTCACAAAATTATAGGAGAATTTTTCAACTAATAAAACATTTTATGCAAAAAATAGTTGGAAAATTAGTAAAAACAATCAGAAGGTACTATTTCAACAAGACAATTTCTCTGCGTGCATTAAGGTGCCAACAATTGAAAAAAGCTGGCTAAAAACCAAAAGAGTGTTAATTAAAATTTATGTAAATATTTAAATAAAACTAACGTAAGATATAATTACAAAAATAAAATTGCGGTAATTTTAGTGTTTTAGCAGCAGTAGCGGCAGCACCAGGAATTTAAATTTTTAATTTATTAACTTTTTCTTGGTTACAAAAGCTTTAAATTTTCGCATTAAAATAGTGGGTAAAAGTGATAAGAGGGGAGAAAAAAGAAAAGGCCATAGAGCGTATACGTAATATAATAAAAAAAAGTAATACGTATGTAAACACAACTTCCTATGATAAAAGAAACAACATTGCAAGAAAATGCTTAAAAATTTAAAAAAAACTTATGGTAAAAATGCTAAAAGTGAACGCTGATTCTTGAAACTGACTTTTCTAAAACCGCTTCAGAATTTTTAGTGCTAAAGGTACACAATCGCTCTAAGGCTAGACCAGTCACTGAGAGAGTGGCTACAATTTTCAAGTGTTGAAGCAAGACCGTCATTCATAATGTCAGCAAATATCAGACGTACTAAGCACTATGCTACTATTCAAAGAAATTCGAAGTTTGGGTGTCAACTGCTTAAATTAACGATGTGGGTTTTTTATTTGAAGGTTTTTGTAGTTTATTTAGAACAAAAATAAGTATAATTTATGTATCGGGAGTATAAATTAACAAATTTATTAAAATAGAAATTTTACACATCACTGCATACATCTTTTCCCCACATCTGAGCCAATTTGCTAATCCGATGTAAGAAAAACTTCCCTTCTGTTGAGGCAAACCAAATTTGAAGCCGATTTTGTATGTCTTCAAAAGAAGTGACTCGATCGATGACATGCCAAAAGATGTTGTATACGTCGAAACAGCCAATAACTGAAAGGAGAAATGTTTGGAAAATACGACAGGTGAGGCGAAGTAATCTATTTTATAGTTTCTAACACTTGCTTAGTAATATTTGCGACGCGAGGCCAAGCGCTGTCATGTAAAATAATAACTTAATCACGTCTGTTTTTATATTCAGGCCGTCTTGCTTATAATTCACGGTTTAAATTGCAATCTGCTCCGATCACCAGATTTTATCAGCTCAACGTACGTAATGTCGCCTTGATCTCACCAGGAGTGCAGAGTTGCATTATATATTCTAAAGCAAGGAAATTGTACTAAGAAACCAAAAATTTTTATCGAATTTAATGAAATTTGCAAGCAGTTATAAAACCCAATAAAACACAGTGGGTGGGATTTTTTTTAAATCCGAGTTTTTTCCAACCCAGATACATATATAGGGTCCGCCATCTAACGTTTTTTTCAACTAGTGCTTATTTCGTGAATGGTAACACTTAGCTCATGTCTGATTTGACAGATAATTAGTTTTATCCTTCCGTTCTTAGTTTTGTCTTCCGAATCTGGGCCTGCGATCGACTTACAGATGATGCCGATTTTGCCAAAAAAATCATCTCATTTTGATCTTGGCGGGTATGTAAACAAGCAAAATTGTCGCATTTGGGGCACAGAAAACCCGCACGCATACATTGAAAAGCCGATACACCCAAGACGAGTCACTGTTTGGTGCGGATTTTGGTCCAGATTTTGGTCAATGGCGATCGTTATCGGGCCAAGTTGAACGAATTTTTGTTCACAAAAATTGAAGAGGAGGATATTAGCAACATTTGGTTTCAACAGGACGGCGCTACGTGCCACACAGCCGAAGCTACGCTCGATGTTTTGCGCCCTGTTTTTGAAGATCGCAATATCAGCCGCAGAGCTGATGTCGTTTCGCCACCTCGGAGCTGCGACTTGACACCGTTGGACTATTGACAATTGACGCTTTAAAAGGCAATATTCGTGAAGCCATTGGTGAAATACAGTTGCACACAATCGATAATATGCTTAAAAATTGGACCGATCGTGTAGGCTACTGCATGGCCAGCCGAGGCAGCCATTTGAATGAAATTATTTTCCATTATTAACCGGAAGGATTGTACTTTTAAATAAAAAAAGAAATTTGAGAAAATATTCAGTAGTTAAAAAAAAATTTTTTTTTTTGGCGCACCCTTTATATCGCATTTCTTTAGATATTTCACTCATTTTTAAATCAATACATAAAATTTTAACTTTAAACTTTGTTGCACAATATATGGCCATAACCATCACTTAGTAACAAATAACCGCCTGAATACTTTTCTATATAAACTGACATTATGCCCTTTTAAAATCATCATAATCATATTCATTCCAGCCAAGACCAAATAGAAAGTCGACAAATTTCGGAAAATATTACAATTGTAGCACAATTTTTACAACAATTCTGCATATAGAAAATTGGTGAGGAATTCTCTTTTTATTAATTTATTTTTGATTTATAAACAGAACATTTTGCACATGAAATTATAAAATAATATACAAAATACTTTATTTTTTTCTTATGTACGATGTAATCACCGCAACGTATACTTTTTTTGAATTTTTTTTAAAATAAAATTACTCATATGTTACATTTTATGAATATTATGAATGACTTCCTGGAAAGCACATTTTTATTTAATTAAAAAGAAATCAAAGAGAAACAACCAACACACCAAATGAAAACATAAAATTCACAGTCAAAATAACAAATTCGACACACTACTACGTTCTATAATACAATCATTGGTAAAATTCGCCACCATTAGATGAAATAAGAGAGAAGGGAAGTGGGAAAGAGAAAGAGAAAAGGGCAGGTGAGTCACATAAAAGTCATGTTTTAAATCAAACCAAATAATGATAAATAACAACAACAGCGAACGGTATTAAAACACGCAACATTGAAAAATACACACACACACACGGTAAAAGTTTGACTACTAAATTATGATTAACTAAGAAGCGAAAAACCACACATACTTACATACATGAATACCAAAAACACATACATAAATACTCATAAACAAACGAATAAATTTATAAGAGAGTAAAACATAACCTACAACAACAATGGCGTCATAGTTTACCTTGGCTAAGTGGTCATAAAAATGTAGAACAACAAGAAAAACAACGAACAGCACAAGACAGAGCACACACATTAAATGAAATAAGCAGAGAAAGAAATTCTTCAACTCGTAAATACCAAAATAGTTTTCTTTTTTTAAACTTTTGTTGTATTGGTGCATGTATGGCGATATTCTCTATCTCTCTCTCTCTCTCTCTCTCTCTCTCTTTATGTTGCTAGCTCTCTGTTTATATTTTACATAGACTATAATAGTTAAGTGAGTAGTTTTTCTTATGGTCTCACAGCTGTATGTAGTATATAGAGCGTACGAGTGCTTTTTATTATGACGTCATTGTTGCTTAATATACTAGACTGAATTCTCTTTAGAAACCTATTCTTTTTCATGTTGTTCTTCATAACTAAGTAGGAAAAATGCACTCAAGAGTATGTTTAAAAAGAGCAATTTGTTGTTTTCAGTTAAAAGGTAAGGATAAAACTTAAAAGCTAACATATGCTTCATTTTCTTTTTAAATGTTTTGTTTTTATAAAAAAAATTTTGCATTCACATACAAAAATTTAAAAAAAAAACACACAAAGTTAGGTTTTTTTATATTAATTAAATTATGATAGTTTGGTTCAACTACATTTATTCCAGTATATCACATAGTTATTTATGATCTACAACATTAAACATTTTTATGTTTTTATCTAAAAACAAAAAACTGATATACACAGGTGAACAAAAGTCACCGTCATTTCATCTTTAGAAGGTTTGAAGGGCTACCACATTATACATACATATAAAGGGTCCGCCAAATTATTTTTTTTTTGAAAATGCTATAAAAAAACTACTGAATATTTTCTCAAATTTCTTTTTTTATTTGAAAGTACAATTCATCCGGTTAATAATGGAAAATTATTTGATTCAAATGGCTGCCTCGGCTGGCCATGCAGTAGCCTAAACGATCGGTCCAATTTTTAAGCACATTATCGATTGTGTGCAGCTGTATTTTACCAATGGCTTCACGAATATTGTCCTCTAAAGCGTCAATTGTCTCTGGCTTATTGGCGTAACACTTATCTTTGACGGCACCCCACAAATAATAGTCCAACGGTGTCAAATCACAGCTCCGAAGTGGCCAAACGACATCAGCTCTGCGGCTGATAATGCGATCTTCAAAAACAGGGCGCAAAACATCGAGTGTAGCTACGGCTGTGTGGCACGTAGCGCCGTCCTGTTGAAACCAAATGTTGCTAATATCCTCCTCTTCAACTTTTGTAAACAAAAATTCGTTCAGCATGGCCCAATAACGATCGCCATTGACTGTAACGGCCACTCCTTGCTTATTTTCAAAGAAAAATGGCCCAATTATGCCTCTGGACCAAAATGCACACCAAACAGTGACTCGTCTTTGGTGTATCGGCTTTTAATATATGCGTGCGGGTTTTCTGTGCCACAAATGCTACAATTTTGCTTGTTTACATACCCGCCAAGATCAAAATGAGCTTCATCTGAAAAGATGATTTTTTTTGGCAATATCGGCATCTTCTGTAAGTCGATCACAGGCCCACTTAGCGAAGCGTATACACAACCATATTCGTTCAGCGGAAGGATAAAACTAATTATCTGTCAAATCAGATATAAGCCAAGTGTTACCATTCACGATATAAGCACTAGTTGAAAAAAAGCGTTAGATGGCGGACCGTTTATGTAATTGAAATACAAAATTTTGTATCTTCAACAAAAACTACAAATAATATATTTAAATATAATTACAGTTTAAGCATAAATTTGTTTCCTTAGTCTAATATATAAAAACAAATATTGAACAAAAATCACCGTCATTGCATGCACAGCATGTTTTCTAATAGAAATGTTTGATTAAATCAAAGCCATTTTACCACTTTTAACTATTTTTCAATGAATTTAAGCAGGGAATGATTTGTAAAAATAATATTTAAAAATTATGCTAACGCCGCATGTGTTCTAAAGGTAAGTCAAAAAAAGAAAAGACACGATAACACTATGCAACAAGCAAAAATGCCTTTGGATAACCACTATATTTTTTTGATGCGCTATGGTCGCCTAACTTCAAAAATCATCAGCATTTCAGATTCTATGCATACGTTTTTTTTTATAATTTTTTTTTTTTTTCGAAAATGTAAGATTTTTGAAGAGGCTGCTTTATACATCTTATGATAACTTTGAAATGCCTTATTCGATTTTATTAAGCCATATGTTAAAAAAATCCAAATTATATCAGCTTTAAGTCATTCCAGTGTAATTTTTTAATATAACTAATATTTTTGGAGATATTGGGAAACAAATTACAAACATTATTATTATTTTTTTTTTTTTTTTTGAAAAATTATGATATTTTTGATTAAAAAGAAAGCGGCAAATATTTAACAGTTTCACTATGCATAAAGTTCCATATAACAGAAATAAATTAAGCCATAATTAATGAAAATCGATGGGTAAATACTTATTTTATTCTTAATAAAGTGAAAGTACCAAGTTTTAAAAAGTTTTTTTTTTTTTTTGTTTTAATTATATGTAATGGGTGTCGTATAAGCGATATTTTGTTTAATTCAAAAATATCACTTATATGCTCAATGGAATTTTAAGCAATTACAGGACAAAATATTTTTTCAAAACTAAAGAGTCCGCCATCTAACGTTTTTTTTTTCAACTAGTGCTTATTTGGTGAATGGTAACGCTTAGCTTATGTCTGATTTGACAGATAATTAGTTTTATCCTTCCGCTGAACGCATATGGTTGCATATACGCTTGAACAACGCTGGGAATCTGGGCGAGCGATCGACTTACAGAAGATGCCGATATTGCCAAAAAAAAAATCATCTTTTTATCATCTGGCGGGTATGTAAATAAGCAAAATTGAAAAGCCAATACACCCAAGACGAGTCACTGTTTGGTGCGGATTTTGTGCCAGAGGCATAATTGAGCCAGTTTTCTTCGAAAATGAGCAAGGAGTGGCCGTTACAGTCAATGGCGATTGTTATCGGGCCATGTTAAATGAATTTTTGTTCACAAAAATTGAAGAGGAGGATATTAGCAACATTTGATCTCAACAGGACGGCGCTACGTGCCACACAACCGAAGCTACACTCGATGTTTTGCGCCCTGTTTTTGAAGATCGCATTATCAGCCGCAGAGCTGATGTCGTTTAGCCACCTCGGAGCTGCGATTTGACACCGTTGGACTATTATTTGTGGAGTACCGTCAAAGATAAGTGTTATGCCAACCAGCCAGAGACAATTGACGCTTTAAAGGACAATATTCGTGAAGCCATTAGTGAAATACAGCTGCACACAATCGATAATGTGCTCAAAAATTGGACCGATCGTGTAGACTACTGCATGGCCAGCCGAGGCAGCCATTTGAATGAAATTATTTTCCATTATTAACCGGAAGGATTGTGCTTTCAAATAAAAAAAGAAATTTAAGAAAATATTTAGTAGTTTTTTTATAGCATTTTCAAAAAAAAAAAAAAAAATTATTTGCCGGACCCTTTAGGTACTTTAATTTTATTGGGAATAAAATGTGTATTTAGCAATTGATTTTCATGAATTATGGTTTATTTTATTTCTATTATATGCAACTTTATGAATAAATAGTGAAACTGGTAAATTTTTGCAGCCTTCAATCAAAAATATCATAATGTTTCAAAACAAACAAAATTCTTTTATGATTGTTTTCTTAAAACTCCAAAAATACGGGTTATATTAAAAAATGATAGTAGAATGACTTAAAGCTGGTGTAATTTAGAATTTTCGAATGAGTTATTTCAAAGTTACCATGAGATGTACGAAGTAGCCTCTTCAAAAATCTCACATTTTAGAAAAAATATGATTTTTTGGAGTTAGGCAACCATAGCGTATCAAAAAAATATAGTGGTTATCCAAGGTCAGAACATTTTTTTCCATTTGTTGCATAGTGTAATTGGAAAAAGAAAAATTCTGTTAAATGCGTACGACGAAAAAAATCTTTCCGGAAAATATGCTCATTAGTGAATCGTTCACGTACCACTATTACTGGCATAATAATTCGCTATAAAGACTACCCAGAGTGGCCGACCACCGGCACTATCTGTTAGTGAAAAGCGGCAAATAACTAACATGATTACAAAGGCGACTAAAACTCTGTCATCAGCAATTGCTGCAATGGTGAAGGAAAGCACTGGTACCATTGTTTTTTCTTGTTTGTAGAAAAAAACACAGATTAGCAAGGTGAACTAAATGAAGCGATTTTCCTTTGCAAAACAGCACATAAACAAGGATACAACGTTTTGGGAGAAAGTTATTTTCGCCGGTGGAAGTAAATTTTGTATTTACAAGTCGAACGGACATCTTTTGATATGGGGGAAGAAGGGCAATGCTTTATTAGAGAAGTATATACAGGCAACTGTTAAACATGGAGGTGCTAGAGTCACAGTATGGTTTATCGATGATATAATGGACAAAAAACAATTTATCTTAAATTGTTTAAAGGTAATTTAAAGAACAAATGGGCATTGAATTCGACTACGACTTCCAACATGACAATGACGCCAAGCACATGGCAAAAATAGTTCGCTTGTGGGTTATGTACCATTCGCCCCACATCCTAAAAACTCCCCTACAATCACCGGACCTCAACCTGATCGAACATTTATAGGACCATTTGGATCGACAGATTCTAGAGCACCATATTTCTTCCTAAAGTATGCTTTAACAAATACTTCTAGAGGAATGGCAAAAAATTGGACCAGATATAGCAAAAAAAAAAAAAAAAAAACTGGTACATTCGATGCAGAAATGTTTGCTAGACGTGATAGAAACACACTTATTATTTAAATATTTTTATTTAACTGACGGTCACTTTTGTCCACAAAATATTTGAACTATGAACGTTTAACACTTGTTTTTGTAAAATAGATTAAGAAAAAAAGACTGGATTTAACCGAAATAGAATTAAAATGAATTATTGCTTTTGATAAAAAAATAACATTTTGTGTTTCAATTATTATCCCAGTGTGGCAGTCCTTCAAACATTCTAAAGATGCAATGATGGTGACTTTTGTTCATCTGTGTACGAGTATATTTAATTCCTTTCACAATTATAACATTTCTGCTCAATTTTTACTTCTCTTAAGCGCATTAGTTTCTCTTTAATTGCGAAGTAATTGTTTTGCCATTGAAAAGCCCATTGTTTTCATAAGCACTGTAAATGCTCTCCCTTTAATAGTTTAATAGTGGCATTGTTCTAATTTTTCTTTTTTACTGTATAGTTTTGTTGTTGTTGTTGTTGTTGTAGTTGTTTTGTTGTTGCTGTTATATACTGTTAATGTATAAATTAATTAAAAAATATAAACGATTAACACATATGCACATACACCCATACATAAGCATGTATGTATATATAAACCAATGACCTTGTTTCATGTGTTTTCGTTTTATGGTTTTTCCTCTTTTTGTTTCTACTCCATAACTATTTCAAATATAAACATTCACACACACATGCACTCTCTACTTTAACTTGGCACCATTGTTTCTGCTCGGCTATATGTATGAATGAATGGGTACACTTTATTCACATACACACATAAGCACATACACTTATTTTCTTCTTATGCTTATAGACAATTGTAAAATATTTACAAAACCCATATTAATATATTCACTTGCGTATGTGTGTGAGTGTGTTTATGCAAATGCGTGTATTTTAATATGGTTGGTTGCTGTTGAAACGTAGCTTTTTTGTTTTTTGTAAAATTGCCATTAAGCTGTTGGTGTTGTTGTAAAGAAGAAAGCAAAACAAACCAAAAAAAAAAATTAAATGAACAAGAGTGCTCACTCCTTTGTTTGTAAGTGTAAGTGTGTCTTGTTCTCTTTAAATTCTTACATAGTTTTTTTTTGCTGTTGTTGTGATTATAATAATGACAGTTAAATATCAACATATTGCTGGCATTCCCTACGTATACGTTATATTAACTATAAATAAAAGTACTTATACGAAACTGTATACCCGTTCATTATATTCTTTAGTACTCGTATGTATGTATTTTAGTGAATAAATAAATATTTTGAATAATTTATTAAATCATGCAATAATAAAAACTTAAAAACTGAAAGTTAAAACTAAGGCGTTTAAATAAAACCCTGCGAAGACGGTAATTGCACTATTAAGTAGACGCAGGAATCTGAGACTCACACTCACTCCGACAATAAGTGGCTGGACTTTCGAATTCTCAAATCAATTGAAATATCTTGGAATCATTCCAATCTTACCAATAAAGCGATCAAAGCACGTTATTGCCTGTCAGCGCCTCTATGGCAAAACATGGGGTCTAAAACCCAAAATCATCTACTGGTCCTTCGTTACGATGATAAGACCAATATTGCTGTGTTGAACTAGAACGAAGAAGAGCAATGCGCCTGTTCTTTTGGGCAAAATTTATCGCTTTATTCGTCTTTCCATCTAAGGTAAGATGATAACCTGTCTTATATTTGCCAGTAGTGCCATCATACTCATACCTCCATTAGTTACTTCGGATATGGAGGAGTCATGGAAAATGGTTCATAGGTTGCCAAGTATCGCCGGTTGGTAGGGGCACGTGAGGATTTTGAGCATACTTGATGGTGCTATTCGACCACTCTGATGCTTTGCAGGAACTTTGAGGCGCTTATAAGAGAAAGGAATTTATGGTTGGAAAAGACATGGCGGCGTAACGTCGCGGACCAGTTTTGGTTCACCGATGAATCAAAACAAAGTCGCAGTAAAACTAAAGCCGGCGGAAGTGTTTAAGGACAAAAGGAGTGGGAGTGTTTAAGTACATATTTATGTGAAGTCAAATAGTTAGGCATCCTTCGGCGCTTTGTCATCCTGTGAACATCTCAACTGAACTTGGCGCACACAACAGGGTTGCTCTATATTGCATCTCTGGTCATGATGGCCATCCTGCAAACGTAAGGACTGATTGTTTAGTGCAAAGAAGAATCCGCCTGGTTTTATTGGGTCTGAGCCATTTTTCGACGTCCCTGTAGGATACACAAGGGGAAGAATTGACTCCTGGGCTGAGGGGCAATCCGATCGGTTTTGGTGGATTACCTTCTTCTCTATCTTTCGATAGATCCGGGTCTATTTAACAGAGTGATGTACCCAATGTACTTTGGGAAATCTGAACAAGTACCTTGTGAGTACCCATCTATTTCGGCCCAGAAGATGAGATTCTTGGGAAGACTCCGAATCCTATATTTCTTCTCTCATCAAATAGGGTTACTGGCTGTGATCAACTTATGAAACTGCACAAGATTCCTAACCGACGCAACGTCTGTAAGTTAGAATCTGACGTATAAAAATGAATATGTGTTTGTATATTTGTTTGTTTGCAGCTAAACAGCTGAATTGACTTCTTTGATATTTTTAGGGTATCTCTCTGTATGTCTGGAAGTATAGGCTTATAAATAAAAAAATTCCAACTGGGCGGTGCCACGCTAAAACAAAGTAAATATTTAATTTCCTATTTCTGCAAAATGGTAACAGAAAAAGTGTTTAAATTTAGCCCAAATATATCTATAGTCCATACATATCAGTAGACAAAAAGTGGGTGGAATTGGACAAGAGAGATTGGTACCTCCCAGACAAAGTAAATTTTGATTTTAATTTATCTTGAGAACGGTTACAGCTAAAGTTTCAGATTTTGGTCTGATTAAATTTATGGTCAATACAAATCATCAGTCAAAAACTAGAAAAAAATGGATAAGTAGGCGTGGTACATCCCACACAAACTAAGTATTGATTTCTTCACATTTTGAGAACGGTTAAAGCTGGAGTTACAGTATTTGGTTCAAATAGCTTATTGGTCAGCACAAATTATCAGTCAAAAAGGTGGCAGAATTGGACAAGTAGGCAAAGTAAATATTGATTCTAGGGAGATCGATTATTCGACTTTTTTCAAAAACCGGTTTTCGAATAATTCGAAAATTAGCATTTTTTTAAAAACCGGTTTTCGGTTAATAATAATTCAAATAACTGGTTAACCGGTTCTTTTATTTAAATAAAATTGTTCCTAATCCTTGAAGCACAGAGCTGGACCACGTCGTTTTAAAAATAAGTAGACGGCGATGAAGAGCTTAAAATTAAAGTGGCAATCAATACTAACAATAATTCTAACAAATCTCATAAAAACTATGCCAAAACGGTGTGCGGAGGCCATAAAAAACAAAGGTTATTACACAAAATACTGAAAAACGCTTAAGTTTCGAACAGCTACTCAAGGAGCTAAATTTGTTTTTTGTGTATTACTTGGTATAGAATGGAATTAAAGGTTTGTTATTATAGTTATAATTTAGGTGCCTAAGATAACAAAAATGAAACGTTTTAATTTGAATAAATCTATAAGTAATATACGAGTCCTTAAAAGAAAATTTGCTTAGATTTCGAGCAACAATGTATGCAAATTTATGCACCACGTGTGTATGCCACTGGGGTATGTTAGGTAAGAACCCACCTTACAACCAAGAAGTCGTTGAATCAATCCCAGACCACACCATCTGACAATTTTTAACAGCGATATCACCTCACAACATTACTAGCGATTGGTTATATGTATGTGTATTCACGCTGTGAAAAACTTCACTAACTAACATAACTGCCGTTCGGAACCGGCGTTTGTGGGTTTGTGGACTTTCAATAAGTCTAGTTGATCATTCTTCATATATAAAAATCAATATTTATTTACAGAAAATGAGAAAAGGTTATTTTTGCTCAAGAGTGCATATCTCTTTCGATCTACCTTGGTTTTCACGATCTTTGTCAGACGTTCTGGGTTGTCATATACAAAAATAATTAAATTTATACAAATAGTTAAACGACGAGCATATTTTCAATACAAAAAAATATACAAACATATAAAAATTAGACTTATTTAAATTAACCGGTTATTCGACTAAACCAAAAAACCGGTTAAAACCGGTTGAATAATAACCGCCCGATCTCCCTAGCATCTTGAGAGCGATAGTAGAAGATGTTTTTAAATTAGTTTAGTCGTGAACAATACACATCATCAGCCAGTAACTGGGTGAATTAGATATGTGGGTGAGTACCTTTCATTCATACCAAACATTGAATTTTGTAGATGTGGAGAACGACAACAATTAAATCAGACTTATTTTTTTTCTACTTAGCCAAAAACCGGGTATTCCAGAGAGTATACTGGATAAAAGTTATCTATATATGTATGTATCTTACATACAAAAAAAAAAAAAAATCATGTTTGTTTGAAGACTGATGTGTGTGAAGATAAATTCGGATTTGAAAATTCAAGACACCAACCTTACTTTTTTAACATAAACAAATTTTGCGTTAACAGAGTACTATTAAGAGATTAACAGTGATTGCATACAAAATGTAAAATATCTTCAGAAGATAAGTGAACATTTCTGGAAAATATGAAGGTGCTCCCCTATACCACTATATACAAATGTTGTGCCAAGGGTCCTGCCTAGAGCCCATATAGTGGTATGGCTGGAAAAATCACCTGATTTGAGAAAATCGAATTTTAAAAAATCGGCTTTTTGAAAAATCGGAAATTTCTTGGGAGGATGAGTGGCTATTTCTCTAAAATATGGAAGTGCTCCCCTATACCACTATATACAAATGTTTGTGCCAAGGGTCCTGTCTAGAGCCCATATAGTGGTATGGCTGGAAAAATCACCTGATATGGACACTATTGTAGAGCCTTTTGGCAAACATATTTATATAGTGGTTTATGGGAGCACCTTCATATTTTCCCGAAATATTCACTTATCCTCGGATGATATTTTACATTTTGTATGTAATCACTGTTAATCTGTTAACAGTACCCTGTTAACGCAAAATTTGTGTATGTTAAAAAAGTAAGGTTGGTGTCTTGGCTTTTCAAATTCGAATTTATCTTCACACACATTGAAGACTGTATACAGCTAAACGGCAGATTCTACAGTGTCTTTCTAGAAGGAACTATAGGCTATCACAAGTGCTTGGATTTGGACCAGAAGGGAATAAAAGGTGGAAAAAATATAAACAAATTTAACTAAAATAACATTTTATAAAGGGTCCGCCAAATATATATATTTTTTTTTTTTTGAAAATGCTATACAAAACTACTGAATATTTTCTCAAATTTCTTTTTTTATTTGAAAGAACAATCCTTCAGGTTAATAATGGAAAATAATTTCATTCAAATGGCTGCCTCGGCTGGCCATGCAGTAGCCTACACGATCGGTCCAATTTTTAAGCACATTATCGATTGCGTGCAGCTGTATTTCACCAATGGCTTCACGAATATTGTCCCTTAAAGCGTCAAGTGTCTCTGGCTTGTTGGCGTAACACTTATCTTTGACGGTACCCCAGAAATAATAGTCCAACGGTGTCAAATCGCAGCTCCGAGTTGGCCAAACGACATCAGCTCTGCGGCTGATAAGCGATCTTCAAAAACAGGGCGCAAAACATCGAGTGTAGCTTCGGCTGTGTGGCACGTAGCGACGTCTTGTTGAAACCAAATGTTGCTAATATCCTCCTCTTCAATTTTTGTGAACAAAAGTTCGTTCAACGTGGCCCGATAACGATCGCCATTAACTGTAACGGCCACTCCTTGCTAATTTTCGAAAAAAATGGCCCAATTATGCCTCTGGATCAAAATCCACACCAAACAGTGACTCGTCTTGGGTGTATCGGCTTTCAAATGTATGCGTGCGGGTTTTCTGTGATCCAAATGCGACAATTTTGCTTGTTTACATACCCGCCAAGATCAAAATGAGTTTCATCTGAAAAGATGATTTTTTGGCAAAATAGGCATCTTCTGTAAGCCGATCGCAGGCCCAGATTCCCAGCGTTGTTCAAGCGTATACACAAACATATTCGTTCATCGGAAGGATAAAACTAATTATCTGTCAAATCAGACAGGAGCTAAGTGTTACGATTCACGAAAAAAAAAACGTTAGATGGCGGACCCTTTATAATGATAAAGACGGTGTAGCAAAGCATGTCGGGTTTTAGATATTTATTAATAAAATAAATAAGAAGTAATTAAATCGACAACAAAGTCTCTCTTAATTGTAACATTTATTTTAAAACTTAAATTTGTATTTGGTAGCAAGTACATACAACATTATTCGATGTTTTAATACTATTTTTTATCACTTTTTTTTGTTGTTGTTTAGATTGTGTTAAAGCATTTCGAATGAGTTTCGTCATGAACATCATCTGAGAGACTTGCTTTCTGAGATCTATGGCTACATTTTTCTTTCTTAAATGTGGGCCTCAAATATTTTCCGTTTTTAATTTAGTTTCCACTGTAGTATGCCATGAAAGTTCAGATTTTATTTTGATAATTTAAACTTGTTGAGGAAGACTGATAATATCATTATTAAATCGTATTAAACTTTTGAAAACTAATGGAAGGCATGAAAACAAAAAATTCCCAAAAATTATTTCTATAAAGACCCCCTGGCAAAACTTGCTGCAGAACTTTTTACGCTAATGTTTCAAAGAGACGGGTGGAAGGATTTTAAGAGCAACAGAAAAACAATGGCAAACTTGTAGACATTTTATAACAGAATGGTTGACTATTCTTTTTTTCTTAGTTTTTCTTTCCAAAAGATTTCTTTTTGCTTTTCTTTCGCATTCATTTTCGATTTATAGTTTGGCAAAGAAATAAACAAACGAAAATTAACAACAACAACAAAAATCTACTTAATGTATTTAATAAAAAACAAAACTATATTATTTATAACGTAAAACAACAAAAACAAAACAAAAAATGTTGCTAAACTAAGGAAAACAAACTTTTGAAAATCCCACCCTCCCACGTATAAGTTTTAAGGGCTGCTGCTGCTAAAGGTTTGTTTTGTTGCTGTTTTTTTATAATTTATTTTAATACAGCTGCAGCAGCAACATTTTTATGTTGATGTTCGTTTTCGACAACAAATGAAACAGCAACTGCAGCGGCAACGACAACAATAAGCAAAAGCTGGAAAACGAAATGGCATAAAAGCTAAAAAAAAATTGTGCAACAAAACCTTTTTTCTCTCTCTCTCTCTCTCTCTCTCTCTCTCAGTTTATTTATTTTATTTAACGAGAGTAGTTTGATAAGTGAGTGATTTTTTTGTATTTTTTTATACACTAACTGTCAATAAAACTGTACTCTCGTTAACTTTTGTCTATTACTGGACTATTAACAAACTTTGAGAGAACTGCCTCCTTTGAATCTAAGGATTTCGGTGATAAGTCAAGCACCACTTGCTTAAGGAAACGCTTGTTTTAGAAACTGTATTATTTGCATTACAGTGTTGCCACAGTGCAACTATTTTGTGAAGCCAATTAAAGAGATTTTTTGGGCAGACATAAGAAGCCAATATCTATCGATATTGATTCTTATCTTTACTATGGGTTTACGTCTAGTAACTTAACATAACGTCATAACCGTAACCATAGTCGAAAAAATCAAATTCAATTGAACGGTTTTAGCGTAATGACATACCACTCATCCAACATATTAGTTTGGTTGGTGCTTTGCAACTATGGCGTTACGTTAAGTCATGTCTAATTTGAGCTTAAAGAGAGATTCTCTTTAGCCGAACAAAATATATTCTGTAAACTTTGAGTTCTCTGAATACGGTGGCCGAAAGTGTAAATTAAGTTATGTTTTTCAAAATTAGCTTAAGTCTCAACTGTTCAAGTGAGTCTTTAGCCGTATTCTAGGTAATGTGGGATATACCTCAAAGTGTTTTTATCAACATCAAAACATTAGGTTCTTACCCTCACGCGTGACTTTTCAGTCTCACAAAAGAGGCCATCATGCCAGAAATTATCAATAAAATCTGGTAAATTATACTGAACTATCAGAAAATTAAGTGCGTGAGGTTGCTAAGGCTACAGGTATGACAACCGAGCGGGAATTATCAGTTGGTTGATTCACATGGCTTAGCATGCATTATAAAAAGCAACACAACACTAGTAATAACCACATGTCATAGCCCATGCCACACATCCACTTTATCAGATTGAGGTACCTAAAGGATGTCGTCCTGTATAAACCAACTAAAGGTGGCTCGACAACTGCACAGCAAGTATTTGACCATTTCTTCCTATTCCACATCACCACAGTTGCAATATTGATTATTATGCCGTATTCCCATCCGACGGGCATCATCATGTAAGCACTACTAGAGGTTGCACACAAGGAGGGGTTATATTGCCCTCAATGTAGGGTCTAGTTGTTAATAAATTTCTAACGACACTATCTATGGCGGGCATTGTCTGCAACGACGCGACATTGCTCTGATAGCAAGGAATAAATTCGAGTACACCTTGTGTAAAATCATATAAAGTTGACTTGGAATAGTAAAAGGATGGTGTCGATCGACGGGGTAAAATATTAACCCCGGCAAAACCATGATAGCACCATTCACTAGGGAAAGAAAACTGATCAAGTGTGGGAAATACCACCAAGAAGGAGGTTAAATATCTAGGAATAATGCTGGATAGTAAGTTAACGTTGAAAGCTCAAGTAGAGTACGTCTCAAGAAGAGCACGCATCCGCTAATGGTGTGCAGGAGGCTTGCAGGAAGATCTTGTGGCTGTAACCCAAGAATATTCTAAAAGACGTATACCATGATGGTCAGACAAATTGTGATATATAGCGCCGTTGTATGGGCGGTAAGAATGAGTTTGAGAACAAATCAAGAGGAGCTAAACAAGGTACAAAGATAAGCGTGGATAGGCATATCTATTTTTCCGCTCCATTTGGCGGTGAAAAATAAGGCTATAGAGACCAGGACGAGGATAATGGAAGATGAGTTGGGCACGAGGTTATACAGGGGTCATGTTAACCCGGTTGGCCGAGCGGTCGATTACTCTCTACTTGGCTGTCTTGTGGACAGGATCATCAAACTCTATGACTTTGGCAACTGCTTCATGGCAGGTCTGGGTAATAAGAGTGAGTGGAGAGGTTTGGAGTCAGCATACTCCTTAAGAGAAGGCACCATTTTGTGGTACACAGATGGAGTGTTCGGCCCTAGGAGGGAAGAATATTCAGACCCATGGGAAAACTCGCCAGCATATTCCAGACGGAAGCTTATGGAATTCAAAGAAGTACTCAATTTAACCTGGAGAGAAAATATGGAGGACAGACCATAGCCATACTATCTAATAGTCAGGCCGCTATTCGAGCACTTGGCTTCTATGAGGTTGACTTAAAACTAGTTTGGGATTGTCTGGGTTAGCTAATCAACTGGGCAGGGACTATGGGGTCAGCTTATGCTGGGTTTCGGGTCAAATAAGAATTCCAGGGAATGAAAGGGCCTATGAACTGGCCAGAAAGGGAGCTTCCTCTCCACTTGTTGAGCCAGAAACCTTTAGCAACTGATTGGAGGGGGGGGGGGGCTGGAAGGGCATACTCAACAAAAATTAGATTAATGAGAGGCGGGTAGTCCTTCTCTGGCTGTACGGGTCTGAGACAATCTAAGCTTTTGTTGGGCGACAATGAAGGAGAAGATTTGAATCCTGCATAAGAATGTCTAGAGACAACCTGAGGACACTGAGCGGACTTTTAAACGGTAATTGCAGGCTAAATGGACATCTGAGTAAAATGAGAATAGTCTCTCAAGCTCGATATGCAAATTCTGTGATGAGGAAATTAAATCACCAAAGCACATACTGGATACATGTGGGCATTGATGCACTCTAGGAGCCTATCAGATACCAGTTAGGAAGTTATCGCGGTTGGCACCAACCGACGTTCTGAATTTTGTCAGTTCGACCAGGTTGGGAGAGATATTATAAGGAAACTCCATATAGATGAATGGCTATACAAGAGATCGAGAATATAATGTGTTTTTTTTATCTCAAAAAAATCGCTAAATTATCATTACTGTTAACGTTAACTTTTTCTGTTTTTTTTTGTTTTTATTTCAAACATTAACTGTACAAATTTTTGTTTTCATTTTATGCGCTTTTCATATACTCTGCTGCATCAACAGTAACCAACCAACCAACTAACCAGGTACTAAGGCATTAATAAAAACACGAGAGAGATTTTTGTATTGCCTGCTTTTGGGCGCTTAAATTTATTTTTTTAATTTCATTTTTTGTTGTTGTATTTTAAAGGTGTAAAAAGTTTTTAATTTAAATGAATAAAAAGTAGGATTTTTTTTTTTTTTTAAGAGCGTGGCATTACAAGTGCTGGGAGGCCTAGGTACGGAAACTAATTGCACTAACAAAGCTAAATATGAAAAGTAACTCAAAATTAAAATTGTAGAAAGTAAATAGTGTACGCGAGTATTATTTATAATAATGATGTTCCAACTGTTTAAAAGTTAAACAAATGGAATAAAAAAAGAAATTGTATTGAAAACTTTACAACAAGTTTTACTTAAAAAAGAGGAAATTACTTCTTTGATTTCCTTTGTACACAACATGGTGCAAAATGACGCTTTATAAAGATGGTTTTTTTAAGTTTTATTTCGATAATTTTGGTAACACCCTAAGCGTGATTTTTATTTTATTGGTTAAAAGTAAGCATTAAGCAGGCTTAAGCTGAAGTAAAAGTTGTATAAAACGTTGGGAATTAGCAACTCTACTTCAGATAATATGCCAGCTGACATTGAAACGTTTACAAAGTCATATAGAGATTATTAGCTGCAAGCCATAGATGGGCAGCGACCATCGTTATTTCAGATATGAAACAACAGCATACAAGACCATACCAAAACTTAGCTATGCACCACTTTTTGTTTTAAATATAAAAAAAACTTTTTTTATGATTGCCATCATCAAATTACTTACAAAACGAGATAGAGCGTTCCTTTGTCATAATTGAACTTAGTCTCATAACAATCCTAGTAAACAAGTGCCACGCATGGTTTCCTGTGGATAAGCCAGATTATTCAGCATTTTTTGGATTCACTCTTAAGCATGTCTTTATTTATTTATTGTTTCCTAATTAAATTGCATTATCATTACATGGACCAGGCACTAGTGCAGGACACAGCGGCCTACGGGATGTATTGTAACCCTTCTAGTCTATAGTTTGTTCAGCAGTTCTCCTGCCTTCCTAATGAATACCCTTTGTCTGCCTAAACATTTACACAGAATATCAGTACCGCTGTCTACGATGCCTGTCAGCACAGTCTACAAACATCCACATCTGCGATCGGCATCCTCTTCAGATGCACTCTTAGTCTACACTAGCTCGTAAGAAGGAGTTTCAAGTCCCACCTGCCATACTTGACCATTTCAGAGCGGCGTCCCAAGCATCTGTCAATTACCTAATCGTTGAAAAGATTGAGGATGATAGTAAGTGGTGCTGCACATTCTGGCCAATGCATCCACTATTTCATTACCATTTATTCCACAGTGTCCAGGTACTCAAAACAACTGGATCTTAGCAATATATGACCAGTTTAGATGTCATACGATTTGGGCCAAGTGTCTTACGGCAGCTTGGCTGTCAAAAAATTTTTTAATAGTTTTATTATTGAGCCCACTATTTAGGTTGATATCTGCACTATAGCAATGTCCATGATCTCAGCCTGAATGACACTCAGTGCTTACATTGGACCGACTTCCCAATGCATTTTGGGACCCTTTGGCGAAAAATTTTGTGGCCGAATATGCCGTTACCCTCATAACATGGATGTAAAGCGGAGTTAAACCAAACAGGGCCTCCAAGGCCGTTGTTGAATAAGTTCTTCTTGCCGCAGTTATACCGAGGCAAGTGAATGTCTGTACCCTGCCAACATTTATTCGTGGTGGTAGTTTCCTCAGCTTTTCTCCACCAAGCTATCGTCGCATAAGCGATAATGCGCCGAATAATAGCGGTATATATCTAAAGTGTCATTCTGGGCGACTTGGCCAGAGGGCTCTTATCGCCTTATTCTTTTATTAAATTGTAACAAATATGTTTTTGTCTATAGTCCTTTTGTTGGTATTTTTATTGCGTATTATAAACAATTCATACCATTATTTTGCTTGAAGTTTAAACAAATTTTCACTTAAGCACCCTGTGCATAAGCATTAATAAACAAAAAGAAGAAAAAGAAAAGAAAGCAGTTTGTCATTAAAAGAAAACTTAAAGATTCATTAGTTTTATATTAAAATGACATGATGATGTCACATGTCCCAAATGATGATTAAAATGAAAATAAAAAAATAATAAACAACCAACAACAACAAAATGCAAGAAATACTTGCACTTGTATACTCGTTATCATCAACGTTTAAGACAAAAAATAAAAATAAATAAGTAATTAAACACAAAACAGCAAAGCTTCTTAAGAGAGCAGCAGCAGTACGACACACTTCAAGGATATTTTTAAAACAACAATTTCTCACAACAACATACACTCATAGTCTTGTAAATGTCACACTATTTTTAAACAATTTTGCTGCTTTTACTCATACAACAGCAGTCAGTCATTATTATTTTCTAAGTATGATTTTTACAATTTTAAGTTATAAATGAGTGAATAAAAATAGATTTTGAAACAAAACGATTAAAAAAGTAAAAGAATTATTGACGCTTAAGCTCGATGACAAAAAATTATCGTATGTGCAAAAACCTCATTTTACAGGAGAGCATTTTTTCTAAATTTCTTTGCTTTGGCTGGTTACATTAATACCAAATTTCGAATGTGATACAACAACCGATAACTTAACTTAAAATGAGCATATTTTTCGTAGGAATAGCTTCTATATTTGGAAATAAAAGGTTCTTTGGCACATACGATATTTTTGTCCATAAAGTTTTTTAAGTGTGTTGGTTAAGTAAGATACTTACGATAATTAAAAATAACTATTTTTATTATGCAAAGCCCTCGATACACTTGGCACTTAATTAAACACTACTGGAAAATATAAACAGGGAAAGGGTTCTTATACCAACGATAAAAGGATAAAAAACTTCATACCTGGGGCACATCGCGAGAAACGCAAAATATAAGCTCCTACAGACTATTATTCGGGAAAATTTTGAAAGGAATTTATTCTACGGGAAGAAAGGAAACATACTGGCGTGGAGTGTGATTAGAGATGTAGGAAATCATTTGAGCGAAGCCAGAAGCGGAAATTGCTTTGTATAAATATTGAGACGGATATGAAAATATAATTGTATTTATCCCTCACATTCAAAAAACGAATACACAAATAAAGAAAAAGATAATTTGCATATTTGCGAGTATAAAACAGTGTTAATATTTTCAACTGAAGGCGTATTCAAAACTTTTGCATATCAAAACTAGCACATAAAAAGTTTCTGCTTAGTCACTCAAAGTACTCACAATAAAACTTTTCAATTTTATTCGTACGATATTTCATTTGCACCACATAATTGTATGGCTCATACGACATTTTCGTTCACGAGAAAAATGACAATGTCGCATACGATAAAATTAAATCAGTAATATCTCTCAAAATATAGCGAATATCTATATAATCGTTTACTATGTGATGAGTCTGTGGCATTGGAATACATTTGCGGCAAAAAGTCAATTTCGTAAAAAATGTAACATACGATCATTTTGCGCAAAAGGTCGATATAATAGTCTACGCCTCGACTATTACTGTACTATTAATAGAATTTTGAACAAGACTGCATCTATTCCATAGTCGCTTTAACAGTCATAAAAAACAGACAACCTCAACAATTAACAAAATTGAAAAAGAACTTCATATAATGATTTAATATAAGTTTTTCCATAAAAAGCCAGCATCTTAAACGAAATAAGACTTAATAGATAATCCAATAATTTACTTATATGCGAGACATTCAAAATAATACAGGAGACCTGTACTAGAAGGTGTTACATTGGTTGGTTGATTGGTTTATGTAGCCACACGTAGCTACTACGAGTGTCAAATAGTGTCCTCGGACACCGTTTTAAGAATTACTGCAAACACTCGAAAATCGAACGATGTCGGCAATACCTTACACTCAGTCCTTCAGGTCGAGATATCTGAGGAGATCACCTGGTCTAATTGCGGAGATGTCGTATAGAAACCACGGCACCGGTTCATAAGGGTCGGAAATTCACATAGGAAGTGCTCAACCGTCCTTTCCTCTTCCACCTCGCCACAACTGCGGCAGTGATCGTTGTACTGTAACCACAACCTGTGGGCATAGTATCTAATCGGCCAGTGGCCCGGTAAGCATAGCCACCAGTTTAGATATATTCTTTCTACCATTCAAACTCAGGCCAAGTCAACTTTGTGATCCTGCAAGAACTTTCACCTTTCCACCTGCAGTCCGCCAGAACCAGCTAGAAGTCAAGAATCGCACTCTTCAGTGATTTTATGAGCGATGCCACCGAGGCTGAACCCCGTCCACTCGATCCCATAGAAGTCCAAATGACATGGAATTCAAATCAGGGTAGTCTCTGAAAAAAGGCTGAGGGTGTTCAAAGAGTCCCTCCACCCTCTCAACATTTACTCATATTGCATTTAATAGGAGGGGTTCTAGGGTTAAGAAATAATGGATTCTTTTGCGGCATCATCTGCAGTGGGTTTCACGGAACATACTCTGGTGGTCACATGCCTGTCCGGTTGTGTTATTATGTCGTTTGTTTGTTGTTTTGTATTGTTGTTTTTATTTTAGTTGTTTTATTGGCCACCAGTCCGGAGTCATTCGGGTCTTACACTGGTATTAGCACTTAAACTACGAAGTCTGACCAGAGGATTAATTCTGGTACCACCAGAGTCTGGAGCCCCAGAGACCCAGGTACCTGCTCGACTAAGGTAGTAACCTGTTGTGGTAGTAACATGGTGGCTGTGGCTTATACCCAAATCGCAGGGAGAACGCTTGCTCGGTGAGGAGTTACATTCAGAACCAGGTGACGTGACCCATAGATCGATAGGAGTTAAGATAGTCTCCGACTCTTTACCAAGGTGGAAGTCAGGTCCACATAACATGCCTTCGAGTTTGGTACTCGCATGTGATTTTTATGAAATGTAGGCCATTGGTGGAAGCATTGTATTCAATTGTACCTTTGACACCGTGAGGTATGCCAGTGTGGCGACACTCACGTTAAACTTGTGACTTACTCTCTCACCAACCGAGGGGTGGTAGTGTGTGAACTAGAACAGTCGCACAGCTGCCCACGAAAATACAGACGCGTCCACGTGTACCATGTTGAGATTGTAGTGAGCATGCTTCCTCCCTAATGGCTATATATCTCTTGAGTCATCAGGATTCAGATTAGCCTCTAGTGAAAAGTCTCCGTATGCAACACGACCTCCGAGATAATTTTTGAGAAGGTGTTACACAAAGCTTTTGTAACAGTTCTTTCTTATTCTCATCTAAACAACATCTATAATAGTCATACTGTGAGTAAGCCATCGTTTCAAATATGTCCACTACAGCGCCCAGCAGTTATAGCCATCAGTAAACTAAATTACTACTACTTGGCCCTTTTTTCGCTAGAGTAGACCAAAAAATTCTGAATATTTTACAAGTGGTGATATTTGAAAACCTGAGTTCAGTCTTTTTCTACACCTAATCATCTATTAAATACGAAATCGCAAGCAAGAAGGGAGCGTGAACATCTTCTTGCAAAAGAGACAAGTCAGAAGACAAGTCACCATAAACAGTGAATAATTTTGGTCAAGTTTCTTGTATAAAAAAGGTTTTAAATTAAAGCTATAGTTTAATATGCCTTTTTCCCGTTGCAATGTTTGTGAAGCCGGTAATAAAGTTTGTTGTTTGGCCATAAAAAGTCAATTAGACGTCAAATCTAATTAAATTTACTTTCAAATTGAATGCAATGTTTACAAAAAGAAAATTAGACTCAGAAAATTAAATTGAGTTCTTCAGTTTATTTAAAGATGAGTTTATTGTGTTTCTCACAATTTTTGTAAAGATCATCGCAAACACAATATGCCCTTAACTACTTATGTGAGAGTAGAGTGTAGAGTATAATGTAATGTGTAATGCAATGTGTTGAGGATATAAAAAATAAAATGTAAACGAAAATGTGCCAACACAATATTTGCCTTAAGAAGAGATTCTCGAAGAGTAATATAAAATAAATACAGACATGCAAACATTACTTACTATTAAAGCAACCAAAACAATATGCTCAAAAAAAGACGGTTTTTTTAATGTTTTCTTATGTTTAATACACTACGTGTACATGTATGTAAGTGTTAAAGAGAAGGATCTTCCAAATACTCAATAAAAATACGTAATGCACTTTTATTCACATGCATTTGTGCAAACATCACATCTTATATTGTTTTTAGTCTCTCTCTTTTTCACATTTTGTTTCGTAATCTACTCTTAAAATAATATAATAATTTCTACTTATAATATTAACAATACAGACAACAACAACAACAGCTTAATCTAAATATTACGATTTTAATAAAACACGAACATCTTTTTTAAGAACAACAAAAACACAAATAACGTTATGAAAAACAACAAAATGTAATTGTACGAGTAGCTATAACAAATTGTTATTGAACTATGTGTATTCGTAAATGTCATTGTATAAGTGCAAGTATTTGTTTTTTACTCTTTGCGTTGTAATTGTTTTGTTTATGATTTCTATTTAAAGAGCGTTTAAGCAATTTTTTTGTGCTGAATAAATGATTTTTATTATTATTGTTATTTGAGAAATTTTTGTGTGTGTGTGCGGGTATATGTGCACAATCATTTATATATTAATGGGTGGTCTGCTTTTGCTCTGTTATTTTGCTTTTTTTACACAAACAATTTTAGTACTCATATTTAGATACAATTTATGATTTTTAATGGTTTCGCTTAACAATGTTAGAATTAATAGGAGGGTGAGCAGGGCACTTGTATGCACACGAATGTAAGTCAGGGATGTATAATTGATATGAATGTTATTTAAAGAGTAAGAAATAACACGAAAAATAAAATAGTAAATCAAATTTAAAAATTTAATAAAATCCCAGCTCTGCTGTAAATGCAATTGCATTTGGGTGGGTGAAAGACATCGTACGTGTTTTGAATTTATTCTTCCAATTTTTATTTTTTTTATTCTCTGGATAGTCATTTGCAATATTTTCTAACATTGTTGACGTTGTAGTATAAAAATATTATTTATGTTATTGTTGTTGTTGTTGCTAATATTTATGCAGTTTTATATTGTTGCTGACATGGCATATCAATTAATAAATAAAATAAAACAATAATTTATACTCATTTTCTCTGTCCTTGCATCTCCTTTAAATGCTACTCTCTTGGCAGATAAAGGAAAAGGAAATAGGAAAATGTAATAGAAATAGAAATAGAAAGAAAAGACATTTAAATTTGAAAACATTTCCGTAGGATTGAATAAATCTGGTTTATATACTGCGGGATTTGCTTTTAATAAACAAAATAAGGCCAAAATTTAAACACAACTGCTGCTAGTGAAGGCTAACATGTTTGGTAAATCATTAAAACTGACCAACTTAACTATGTTGATATCATACAACTTGGAACGTTTGACAGTGACATTTTAAAATATTTTTAGACAAGATTATACGAGTATGTCAATGCATTGGAATATCAAAAATTTTTAAACAAAATACTTAATTGGGCAAATTACTTTCTTAATTTTTTTAATCGATAATAATTTCGTTTATTTTTTTAAAGAAACACATACCAAAATAAGGCTATTGGGTCATATAAAAAGTGTCCGCGGATTTTTGTCACAATTCGGAGTTATGCTTATAAAAAGGGCGTCAAATGAACGCGAGTTAGTGAAAAAATATGCCGAAACATTTTTGAAGTGTACTTGAGAACGCTGTAAGCAGGGTCGCCAAATGTGCAGATTAAGCACTGAGCAGTTTTGAAGATTTAAAAAAACAAGTTTTCCTATAAATTGTGCAGATTTTCCAGTTTTTAATATTTTGGTTTTTTACTTTCAATTTTATTATTTTAAATTCAATTTATGACATAAGAATTTCAAAAATTCAGAATTTCAGAATTTGCTTAATGACGATTACTCGTACCTTTTTTTAATGCGACAATGCAATTATACCTTTTTTTGACCACTGATCACAAAGCAAGAGAAAATTCACATTTAGGTCTAAGAAAGTTGCGTTCTCCTGTGCAGTCGTTGTAGAAATTGATTTTTTGGCAAAAGAACAGTGGGATCACTTTATATATCGAAAAAGTGAATGAAATTCTGCACGTGGAAAAGCAAGAACGTAACGTTATCCGTCAGGAGATAGCGGATGTTTAGCGGCTCTAAACATTAACTACGAGGGCGGATTGACATTGAAACTATTAAAATTTTAGCCAAATTCATCGATTAGTTTATTTGTTGTAGTCGTTTGAAGTAAGCAACTTTTGTGTTTCTTGGAAAATGGAAAAAAGTGAATTTCATGTAGTGATTAAATACTATTATTTGAAAGGCAAAACAGCGAAAAAGACAAAAGAAAAGCTTGATAAACATGGTAAAATATTGGATTGCTGAATTTAAACGGGGCCGAACAAGCACTGCAACAATACCATCAACAGGAAGGCCAAAAGAGGTGGTTACTGAAGAAAATATCACGAAAATCCTCGATATCGTTATGAATGATCGAACATATCATATGAACGTGTGTTCAACATTTTGCATGAACATTTGCATATGAAAAAGCTATCGGCAAGATGGGTGCCGCGTTTGCTCAGAGTTGAACAAACACGAGTTCGACAGATCACTTCACAGCGGTGTTTGGACATGAAAAGCATAATCCTGCTGATTTTTGGCGTAGATTAATAACTGCTGATGAAAGGTGGATCCACCACTACACACCTGAAACCAAAAATCAATCGAAGCAATGGGTGGAAGCTGGTGGAAGTGCTCCGAAGAAGGCGAAGACAGCGAAATCGGCTGGCAAGGTTATGGCCACTGTATTTTGGGATGCACACAGAATATTGCTCATCGATTTTCTTGAAAAGGGATCTACAATCACAGGAGAGTATTATCGTGCATTATTGGATCAATTAGTTGATGCACTCAAGGAACAGCAACCACATTAAAACAAGAAAAAAGTGCTCTTTCTTCAAGACAATGCACCGGTTCACACAGCATTAGATACGATGCTAAAACTACGAGAAATCCACTTCGAATTGGTTGATCATCCACCTCCTAGTCCAGATTTAGCCCCTAGTGATCTTTTCCTGGTTCCAAACTTGAAAAAATGGCTCGCAGGAAAAAGATTCATCTCAAACGATGAAGTGATTACCGAAACTAATGCGTATTTTGAGGAGTTCCCAAAATCGTATTATTCAGATGGTATAAAAAAGTTGGAAAATCGTCTTACTAAGTGTATTGAGCTAAAAGGAGACTATGTTGAGAAATGAATGGTTTTTGAAAAAAAAAAAAATATTTTTTCCTACTTAGGTAGCTTCAATATCAATCCGCCCTCGTACTTAACAGCTTGGATGTTTGATGGGTATGCTATGAGTTACCATCAGTGAAACGCTGCTAAAACGTAACGAAATCGATCCATTTTTGAAGCGAATTACTATGGGAGACGAAAATGATCATAAGGTGATGTTTGTTGTTTGGTGGTCTTGGAAAGAAGTTTTATTCAATATGAGCACCGATATAATCTGATAAAACTATCTGTTCTAAACTTTACTACTAACTACTCGACCGTTTGAACGAATCAATCGAGAAAGACCGACTCTAATTAGCCAATTGAAAAGGTATTTGTAGTACATCTTGTTAGTGGTAGACCACATACATCTTTAGTTACCCGTTTACAAATTTAGTGTACTTGGGACTTTAATGCACTTAGAGTGTACCCAGGACTTTTTACATTCTGACTACCATTTGCTGCAGTGTAGGCAAACCTCTCTTGAGGAAAGAGGTGTAGAAAATTACTTGGCCAGTTGCACCTAGTAAAGCTTAAAAGCTAAATCTTTATGCAAAATTAGCCATGTGTTCATTGTGGATGAAGAGAAATCGACATATCCAGATGATTCTTAACACTGTGGTTCACGGCTGTGATATTTTACTTGAATGACCTGATCAAATAGGCGTTGGTGTTAGTCCAGCTAAAGCAGGGTGATTATGTTGATCGAAAATATGTATGTTTCTATACTCATTTTCAAAAACCAGCCTTTTGTACAGTGATATGCGCTTTTCGAGGGATATTGAATTCATTTCAACAAAGCTCATATCAACAAGTAAATATGTGAAAACTGTTGCTTTTTAATCTAACCCTATAACACGATGCGACAAAAAAGAACGAAGTTGGAATACCTGGGAAATGTTACTAAAGTGTGGGCCACCCATAAGGCACGATGTTAATTGTGAGTCACACCTTAATGTCAAGTTTATTGGCCAACTTATTTTGACATTTATTTGTCCCATGAAGAGGTACACAATTGAGCAGCGCGTCAAGATTGTTGAACAAGGACATGTTTTCGGAATATCCGAAACACCTCCAAAATCTCGAGTTACGGATAAAAAGCCGGTTTTTCGGACTTACATGCACTTATGAGCCTATAACTTGGCTGGATATTACCCGATTTTAAGGTTTTGTTCGGATTTGGAAAGAAAAATACATAAAAGAAACCATCAAGCATGTGGGAGGCAATGTCATGTTATGGGATTGTTCTTCATGGTATGCAGTGGGTCCAATTCATCGAATAGAGCAAACAGTGAAGAAGTTTGTATACAAAGATTTATTGGAGAAAGTCACGCCAGCTTTGCCGAAGGAAATATACCTCATATGCAAATTTCAACAGGATAACGATTCAAAACACTCATCAAAGTTGTCGCAAAACAAATAAATTTATTTAAAAAATTTAAAGAAACCTGTTGTATTAATTAAACTCAATATATATATAAAAATTGTTTGCTGTTTAGTTAACACCTATTTTAATGGCCATATGTGTATATGTTGTTGAGTAGCCTTTTAGAATTTTGGTGTATTTCTCAAGCAAACACATTGTTCATCCAAATGTTACAACATTTCTTAAGTTTAGATGCGTTGCGTACTATTTTATACAGGCACCGTACTATTTATGAATTAGTTAAGGTTGTGGCGGTTGTCCCCACGAAAACATCCGGTAAAACCAAAAAGTAGCGAAAAGTATGGCAACGCTGGCGCAAAGAAAAGCAAAAACCAATGCGCGAATTAAAAAGTTCTGGTTCATTCGATTAGACGCCACAGCCCGGAGAGGAAAAAACTTAATTAAGAATAGTTTGCAAATAAAATAATTTTATTCGCCAGCAAAAGTGTTGTGTCGCTTATTTCTTACCGGTTACATAGTGGCAAACCAAAAGGTATTATATTAAATTATGAATAAAATGAGATTCAAAGTTCTGAAATCGATTGGAAATTAACGCATTTTTAACTGCATTTTTTAGTAAAGTAACTCATGAAAAAATCATAAATTGCCAGGTACTTTTTCTGCGCACCGTGTTATTTAACAATTAAAAAAGTCGTTAATCTGAATACCTTTCATATGGTATAAGATTTATATCTTTTACAAACATTGAACTCCAAATGTATAAATTTTAAAGTGAAAGAATTTATTCTTTTCCATACCATTTATCTAATTGAAGTTGAAATAAAATAAAACAAATAAATATTTAACAAATAATTTCTATTGACAAAATTTTCATTCGCAATTAGAAAAACAAAAATCTGCTAATAAAGCAAAATAAACGAACCGAATTTAGAAAATTTAGACAAAAATTAAATGCAAATAAAAGTCAGTCACACACACATACACACACACACAAATATTAACAATTTCCAATAGTAGTTGTAGTGTTGGATTTATTTATTTTAAAAAAGCATGTCAAGGACAATTATTTCAATAATAAATACGAAAAAATACAACCAAAAACTCAAGCCAACCGTAATTTTTATAAAAAAAAAATTGCTATAAAAATAGCAACAAGAAAAGACAGCGTCGATTGCAAATATACAAGAAGATCAACCCTCTTTTGCATTATTGGACTTAAAACATTTTAAAAGATTGAAAGAAAAAGAAACTTCATGAAAAATAGTGTCAATGATAAATAGAAATAGAAGAGAAGGGAAAAAAAAATTAAGAAAATTTTTTAAAATAAAGCAAAAAAAAATTTAACATTGAAATGAATTTGATAACTATTGACAAGATACTGATGATAGAAGAAAGAAGTTAAAAAAGAGAAATAAACATATGATTAAAATACAAGATTAAATATTGGGTGTACAACTTAAAAATGTGGGATTCACTACAGATGGCGTCTCTTTTACATATATTTAACCTGTGAAGTGTAAATATCTGGCCAAGGTACACTCTAATCGCACTGTTAGGAGGAAGGATGGGATATGGTCAAATAGTTCAGACAGGTCTTGTGAAAATTCTTTTAAGACCTACTTTCCAGATTTTACTAATGAAATCTGCATTCGGAGACTACGATACTGGTGTAATCATCAGTAAGGACAAGTTGTCGTCGAAAATTAACAGTTTTAAGCCATATATATCGCCCGGACAAGATGAATGGCATTATCCAGAAGAAATTAGAATGCGCTGAAAGAAAGGAATTGTCACTTCATGCCTCATAAAGTTATACCGCATTTTTCTTTCTCCGAACTATGCACCAGTGAGATGAGGAACGGTAAGAGTGGTGTTTATTTCTAAGGCGGGACTTATAGGTCTCTTCTCGTTTATGCTGAAGACCCTGGAGACAGCGCTATATCTATATATACATAAATTAATTGTTGTTTCTTTGAATGCTTAAAACTTGAAAACGACTGGACCAAATTGGATACTTATTTCGGCGATTTTGTTCGTAAATGCTACGCGAAGGTTTAGGAAAAAAAAGTCTAAATTTAAACAACAGGTGGCGCTTTAAACGGTCATTTCCATATCTCTGTTCCTGGTAAAGGTATTTGAATAAAATTTGCTACGTCGATTCTGTGTAGCAAATATGAACAAGATTGGATAAGTGTGCATGGTAACTTTCACACAAAGTAAATATTGATTTGTGTATATCTTGAGAACGGAAGTGGCTTAAATGGCCTAAATGCAACATCATCAATTAATAACTGGGCGAGATTAGGCAGCTCCTACACATATTAAATGAGCAATTTTGCATATGTGGAGAATGATAACAATTAAAGCATCGTTATCTATCCACATCAGCCAAAAAGCGACAAGCGGGTAATGCACCAAGCAACCCGGGTTAAGTCTATTTTTACCATAAGTAAATGTATTCCTATCTATATATATATATAAATAAGTTGTCCTTTTGTGAAGATGGTATTCGCATATACAATGTGTGCATTCCTTTATATTTCTCTTATGAAAAATGCATTTTATAGGTATACTGCACAAAGGCTCCCATCAACGCGGGAAGGCTTACTATTTATATATACGAACAGTGTGGCTGGAATTGCGACCAGCGAATACAACTACCTTGATGGCCGCCCAACTGAGACAGCTTTACATAAAGTGATTTTCTTGACATAGCAGATATCATTAAAAACAACAGTATGTGACTGTCGCGATATAGGAGTGGAGGATTTCATTAGCAGTATGCTATAATGCTAGCGTACAGAACGGTCAGTTTTTGTATGAGTTACTGCAAAAAGAAAAGAAAAAACTGGTGAGGGGTACCTCACATGGACTGGTAATTTAACCCCTTATCTGAAAAACTTTTTATCAACTTAATCCTGAAAGAATTCGAGGAACCTGACACTAGGGCGGTAGCTTTCGCCGATAATGTTGATATCCTTAATAAACGGCGCTCTGTAAAGACTCAGTGTCTAGGCCTCAGAAAGTAAGCCAGGGATAAATCCGGACAAGACCGAACTTGTGCTATTTACTAGAAGGAGGAGGATTACAACTTTTAGGCTCCCCAGAATATGTGAACACGCATTGACGCAAAAAGAATCAAAAGGATCTTGCTAGGCATTTGAGAATGATTCTAGAAATAAGCCTGGAGGAGCAATATGGAGCATTTTACTATACTCGTCGCAAAATTTTCGATTGCCGCAGCGTAGACAACCTTATCATGTCCATGCTCAGCCGCATATGTTACAAGACCAGTTAAAAACTTTGCTGAAAATAGTAAGTTTTGGCTTACCTAAGACCCTTTCCTCTTACGAAAAGGGTTTTCGAAATTAACTTAATTTGTTCTTTACCTCAAGAAATGAGTAGTTCGTTTGGTGCATAGCCAAGATGTTGCCAAAAAGATCAGAGCTTATGAGGGCTAATACTTTGGATTAATTTATATGTATTGTGGGATTTTGGTATATTTGGTAATTATGTGTCGCCCTGTCTATCCCGTATTAATTTGCGTTATCTAGCAGCACTACCAATTCGATAGTCTTTACGTTACATTTGAATTAACGGATATAAAATAGAAGACATTAGACACTTCAGGAACTTTCCAAACTGTAGGCAATTAGGTATATATAGAGGCTGCTTTACCTACTCGTCAGTTAGTTATCGTTTTGCTGTCGTAAAATAAAGTCGTGTTTAAGCGGACACAAAACTGTTGTATAAACGAATATTAAGCTGTTGTATTAAGATAAACTGTATAAAAGTTATTGTGTAGTAAGTAAAAAAACTGCAAAAGAACAACAAAGTGGTGTTTATTTTATTTTAACGCAATTTAAACGAACTCAAACGATTTAAAAAGGTTAAAACGTAACAGTATTTTACCAAAGCTGCCAATAAATGTCAAAAATATACAAAAAATTTAAATTTTGGGAATAAAGTGAAGTTAGATTCTTGAACATCGAGTTTAGCTATTTACATTTGTAATTACTGTAGGGGACAAAATTAATTAAAAATTTTCTCGTGACGCAATTAAAACGTTTTTCATTCAAAATGTATCTGAAATTAACGCATAACGCATTTTAATTAAAAGACAAATAGACAAGCGAATTAGGCAGACGGATGTGTATGTCAATACCACCAGTCTATGTACTTAGTAAACACAGTTTAGTTTCCGGTCTACTACTCGTTAAATAGGGCGGCTGGTTATTTTTTTTTTTTTTTTTTGTAGTCATTAATAGAGCTTTAAATCATTTTTATTTTTAATTTATTATGTAAACATTTGTTAATTAATAAAAGGCAGACAAAAAAGACTCTTCATGTATGTAAATATCAGACTACAAATTGTTAAAAAACATGCAACAAGTTTGTTACAAGTCAGTATTACTAAAGCTTCTCAAAGCAAAACCTCAATTCGGTTGGTCTCAACAACAGCAACAACATGCAACACCAGATTCTTCTTATTATAATAATTGTGGTGGCATGTTACGTTAATTGCATTAAAAGTGTTGCACATACAGAAGCATTTCATTCAAGAATTTGTGAAATTATTAAAAGACGTATTGCTCCTGTAAATATTGTATATCCTGTGGCTCCAGGCAAGAAAATAAAAAAAAAATTGGCATACATTTTACGGATGCTTAGCTCAACAATCTTAACTGGTGCGCGATTTACAAAAATTTACTCAAAGACCTTTACGCATTGCCAGTAGTGTCAGCATATATTTCATAGATAGTTTTCGTACTTTGAAAAAGTGGTGAAATTCCTAAATCCCCACCAAAAATGAAATCCTGGCCAGTGTTATATATTCATTTGGCTTTTATCGGATATACAAGCCTTGCAACGTTTCTTTGAAAAAGTGTGGCATAAACAAATTTTAAATGTTATTACAGCTGTTGTCTCTACACAAGAAATCTATACCTATGAACCCTTTATGGCTAAGGAGTTCCACGTAAAACTCCTTAACGATTATCCATATTTCTATGGCAAATTGATCCATCCATCGATTTGAATAGAAGATAAGTATGTTTAAGGACAGCAAACGGGCCGTGTCTCTGAAGAATTTTACTACCAAAAGTTATAAGAAAATCGATGGCTGGTTGGCACATACTTTAGTGCAACGTTGAAACGCTAGCGCACGTTATGTTAGCCCTATAGATAATGAATCTTATGGCGACATGATAAATAGCACATTTTCAGGGGCGTTGAGAGATATTGCTTTGTGACGCACACACATTGGCTTTAATTATCGCTTTACTCTGGATCATGTTAAGCCTCATATCGAAGAGTTATATCCTTATCGGAAACGTCTTTGGTATCTTGTAGTAACAGCAGCTAATATGAGACCGGATTATCTGAAATTTGCTAATGGCTTCACCTACTCACTGTGGCGCTTATTAGTCTTGATGTTCTTACTTGTGTTGCTGATCTTTTTCGCACAATGCAAAACATTGGCATTGGTATGTCCACATAGGACAGGTTTTCGCGCATAAGTTCTCGCCGCCAATTTCTTATAGCCTGGATCCTCTTCAGTTACGTGCTAACCTCAATTTATTTCGCCAAATTAGAGAGTAGTTTTGTGCAGCCCACCCATGAACCGGAACTGGATAATCTTAATGCTCTGCCTTAACTGAAAACGCCAATATTTGTTTATGATGTGCTTTCTGAAGCTATACAAGTCTCTCTGGATCTCCGCCATTTCCAACACATTAACAACAGAGGTATACGTGTGCCACGCAACATGATGCCGATGATGGTGCTTTAGCTCTGGTCAGAAAGTACAAAAGTGTGGCCCTAATATGCATGATGAACTGGCCAGAGAGATTGTAGCCCATACCTATGACGATGGAAGCAAATGTTCCACTTTTCATATCGTCAAGGAGTATTTGCGTTCTCTTACCTCTTCTTATGTTCTTACTAAAGGTTCACCTTTTATGACAAATTCCAATCACTGGTCAGTGCTTTCTTTGAACATGACTTTATACTGTACTGGTTTCACGTGGATGTACAATGGATAAGTTTTTTACCTTACGTTGAGGACTCTACTACTCAGGATTTAGAAAATGACTTTGATACCGAAGAAGCTTTAGTATCAACACAAAAGAAAGTGGTTTTGAATTTGGAAATACTACAGGGTGCCTTCTACTTATGGTTGGCTGGCATTGGTTTGAGTCGTATAGGCTTTGCTGCAGAACATCTATTTTGTTGGTAAGAAAAGCGAAGAAAAGCTAAAGCGGTCTATAAGTGCCATGCTTAGATGCTGTTACATTTGAAATATTCTGAAACAGTTAATAAATTGAAATATCGTTTGATCCGATTGTTGCTCAATAGAGCAAAGCTTGTGATTTTTATTGGGAATGATGATGGGCGACAGAATTATACAGTCGACCTAATGGAAAACTGTGTTTCCTTAACTCGGACGTCACTGATAAGACAGAAATGGTTTTAATAGTTTCATGCGAAGTACTGCAATGGGGCCTCAGACCGAGAATGACCAACTGGGTATACACGGTTATGGTCAGACCTTTTTTGACCTATGAATCCCTTGTATGATAAAAATCCCTTTGCAAGGCGTCTAATCTTGGCATACTAAAGCGGGTACAAAGGTCCGCTTGCATTATTATCATGGGGGCGTTACGTACTACACAGACATCAGCCATAGAGGTAATCCTGCATCTCCCTCCACCGGCTGGAGCAAGTCAGTGTCAGCGGGCGACTGGGCAGTGGTGCGATACAAATGTGGGTCGTGACAAGTTTGGGAAACTTTGGGAAATATTGGGAGAGTTGACTACACAGCACCACGCTATGACTTCGCAATGAAGTTCCGGACCGCGATTCCGGACAGAAAATGGGCAAATTGTGTGATATACCTCATTAATTACTCTGAACAGATCTTCACCGATAGCTCCAAGTTGGATGGAGTGGTGGGTGCAGGTATCTTTTCGCAATCGGCGAACACAGCTTAATCTATAAAGTTACGGAACCACTGCAACATTTTTCAGACGGAAGTATCGGCCATACGAGCTGCTTTAATAGTTACTGGAATGGCCAACATCTCCAGAATAGATATTAGCATTCTTTCGGATAGCCCGGCGGCTGTGAAATGTCACGTGTTGACCTCAAGAACGTTTATAAACTGCTACAAGTCTTTCAACAAGATCTCACATATTATGTGGGTATCAGGTCACAGTGATATTTCGGGGAACTGTAGGCTGTAATTGCTGAACTGCCCAGCCATGGCACCACTGTCGTACTTACAAGCGAATTTTCCACGTTAGGCATCCCATTGGGAACTTGCAAGCTTATGATTCACAATGAAGTAATAGACTCCGCCAAGGCTCAATACAGCATCGGAGATTGGCGAGATGGCGCAACAAATCTGACCAAAACCGGATCTCAAGCGCACAAAAGATCTGCTCGATCTGCAAAGAAACATATTCAGCGTAATCATCGGTGTCTTTACTGGGAATTGTATAATAGACACTCATGCCAGGCGGCTTAAAATGATTTCTGCGAGAACTGCAAGGAGGAGTAGGAGGGTGAAACAAAATTTTACATACTGTGCACATGACCGACGTTATGTGTGGGCTTCTACCATGCGACTGAACTCACGGAGCTGGGAGGAGGCTTTATTATGAGTTTCTGATGGTTACGGGTATAGGGGCATATGACGATCCTTTGTGGTATCACAACGGGCTATTTTTTTCCTTTTTGGCCTATGTGTGTCCTTTTTTTTCGGCAGCCACTCCTACTCACCCTATCTACCGTATTAGTTTCATTTCATTCAAAATGCTCTTGTTTTATCAGACGTGCAGACTAGAAGTTCTATCCAGATAGGAAGGGATTAGAAACTGTGGAAACAATAGGTCTGCCAACAAGCGATTTCTTTGTGTTTTGCATTACTAAGTCGTAAATAGGTTTCAAAAACTCTTTCATTTTCTCAATAAAAGACAAAGAAAGGAAATTCTTTTAGAGCTTAGTCCGGATGTTGCCAGAAGTTGAGAGAACATCATTTCCTAACAATGTCAATACTCTGAATAAATCAATAGTTTCGCAATGTCAAGTAAATGTCAAAAATTTGTCAAAAAAAATCCTCATTTTGAAGTTATACATTGAATATACAGAATCATAACTCTCTTAGCAATAGAACGAAATTAACTCCCTGAATGCTGGCTTTAGCTAAACTTAAGACATTCCTATGACTTAATTTAAAACAAAATTTGTAAAAATACATAAATTTGTTAGTTTTATTTTGAATTTAAAAAAAATATTCAAATTTTCGCTTTAAATTTTAATCTTCTTTAGAAAAAAAAAATCATTAAAACAATTTTCCATTTAATTTTTTCCTTGCCAGAAAATCCTACCACCACCCACAACCACTACAAAACATTCATTGTCTTTAAAATAAAACACACACACACACACACACACACACACACACACAAAATTTATGTTAAAGAAAGTTCTCCCACAAAATGTGTGAATTTATTTCTCTTTCTCTCTCTCTCTCTCTCTCTCTCCTCTGGTCACTTTTAAATTATTTATTATTCTTACTTACATTTGCATACATTTTAAAGTCAAACGAAAAAGAAAAGTTTTGCAATTAAAAAAACGTATGAAATCCTTTACTCCTTTCCCTCTATCTTTTTCTCTTCTACTTTGCTTCACTACTTCACACAATTAAATATTTTACTGTTTTAAGCAGAAGGAGGTGTGTTAGTTCGTTTGTGTATGTGTGTTTTTTGTGTGCATATGTTAAGAAATACAAAAAACAGTGTGTGCTCATTCAAAGTGTGGACACTGAAGACAATTCTTTGCAATGCCATTTCTGTAACTTAACTCATAGCCACGAGTATCAATAGGAACATATGTTGTCACTTAAAAGGTTTAAGTCTTTGCTGTAAGACTTCCCGTAGATTTCCATTTTTAGAACATATGTTGACCCTAAAACAACCGGGTATGAATTTTTTTTTTTTTTGTTTACTCTTCGTCCTCATCCCCGCGATTTCTGCACAAATTATTGGCCAGATGACCTAGTCCAAGCTGCCTGTAATGACCGGACAATGCCACCGACAAGTACACTGAGTGTGCTTCTTTGGAGATTGAGCAGATCTTTTGTGCGCTTAAGATCCAGCTTTGGCCAGATTTGCTGCACCATCTTACGTATCTCCTATAACAAGCTTAGAAGTTCTCAATGAAATGCCCAACTTGAAAAATTGGCTCGTAAATGCGATTGTGGCGCCATGCCTGACCAGTTCATCAGCCCTGCAGTTGACCTGTGTATAACCCATGTAATATGCCATCTCGTTAAGAGTTCAGCGCCACTCGATAACTGATCTTGAGGTCAATTCTTACAGCTGCCTGGCTATCTAAAAGTATGATTATCTCTCTTAGAGACGTTGCCCTTTCCAGAAATAATCAAAGCAGCTTGCATGGTCGACACGTCCACCCGAAAAACGTTACAGTCATCCTGGAATCTTACAGAGTGAGCTATATTTGCCGACTCTGAAAAGATACCTCTAGCCACAGCTTTATTCATCAGTGAAGATCTTCTGAGGTGCATTACACCATTTGCCCACTCTCCGCTGTCCGGAATCGTAGTACGGAGCTACACTGAGAAGGCATATGTGTTGTGCTGTAGTCAACTCTCCCAAAAACTACCAGACTTGTCAGAACCTTTGAGTGACACACTTTCAAGTCGCGTCAAAGCCCATTCACCTGCAGATTTTTGCAACAGCTGAAGTAGGCTTAGATTGGCCGAACTGTTAACGTAAGTTACCATCAGAAATTGCTTGGAGACGAAAAACGAAATTACTATTGAGCGATTTGTTTAGAGGTTAGTGTGCCTTTGTGCCTTAAAACTTCCTGCAAGCTGGGCATGGTAAATTTCCGCGATCATAAGACAGTAGAAGCCTACGTTTATAGCGTCTATAACGTAGGCCTCTTTGTATAGACTAAGTTTCAAACGTGGGTAGTATACATACATAGTATACATAAATCGAAGTATAGTAAATCGTAAAATCTTGCACCAATTCACATAATCTCTGCCTAAGATAACTCAAATCGTTCGTGCAGAATGTTCAATATAGCAAGAGCTGTGCAGTATATAGAGCGGTTCAGTTAAAATCTTCCAATTCAGGCCAAAAGAAATTGGTTTTCATCGACTTATAGTGCTGACAGTTGACGATGATGACCTGACCAACGTTGTTTTCAGAGAAATATAGACCAACGACATCGACAACTAAAAATTCAAACCAAACAATGACTGCATTGGATATTCTTGGATCTTACATTGATCATATACATTAGCACAAGCGATAACTTTGCTTGTTGGCGTACATATTCAGGACGAAATAAGCCTCACAATTGAGGATTGTTGACGTTGCACGTATTGTTGGCCACTATAACTGTGCATGCTGGCTATCAACTGTCAAAGTTCGGAAGTCTCTATTAAAAGATATGCTAATTTTTTAAGCTACAGTGGGGCCAACTAAGTTATACTCGCGAACTTTGCAACAATTGTGTAGGAAAAATTCTCACTGAAGAAAAAATTTAACAAATCGGTTTGATTGTGATAGCAATTATATCGGGTGTACAAGGCGCGTACAAGGAACGCTAACGTATTTGGCAATAACTCTTCGAATATTGATTTCCAGATGTTCAATTGTCTCTGGTTTATCGACGTAGATAAGTGACCTATACCGTTCAGCATTGACAGTAACATTCTCACCATCATCGTTTTTGAAAACATATGGACCAATGACTCCGCCAGCCCAGAAAGCGCATCAAACAGTGATTTTATGTGGATGTAATATTGTTTCGGCAAAAGCTTGTGGATTATCCTCACTCCAAATGCGACATTTTGCTTATTTACGTACCCATTCAACCGAAAATTGGCTACATCGGAGAACAACAGTTTGAATGGAAATGCGATATCAATTTGTACTTCAGTCCATTCGATACGCCAAACCAAAAGCAAAAAGCAACTATCAGCTGATAAATCGGTTGTCAAGCAAAGTGGTGTTGCCAACTCAAAATTATGAACATCTAAAAAAGCACCCGATAGTAGTGTTGCCTAGTAGAAGAAGAGTACACAGAAGGGCAACCACTTTTGAACCGTTTTTTAGTAAAAACTGTTATTTCTGAAAATTAACACCCATATTTATGAAATTTAAAATGAGTTTAAAATATATTTTATATCAAAATTTTCACACAAAATTTTCTTAAATAGATTTCACATACATTTTATTTTTTCATGAATTACCCTCATATTTATTAAAAAGCTTCTTTCTCTACCTTTAAGTTTATTCTTTTGCAATATCTTTAAAGCTTTGGCTTCGACCACTTTATTCACAACAAAATATTGTCTACGTCTTTAAATAAAAATGTTGCAGAATTCTGGGGCGCTTGTTTATTGATGGGCAACTAAAAACAAGCGTTTCATACATTTAAGTTTATTCTTTTGCAATATCTTTAAAGCTTTGGCTTCGACCACTTTATTCACAACAAAATATTGTCTACGTCTTTAAATAAAAATGTTGCAGAATTCTGGGGCGCTTGTTCATTGATGGGCAACTAAAAACAAGCGTTACATAGTTTTAGAATTTCAAAGTAGACAAGAGATGATTTGTTGGAAATAATTTATTTATACCAATTGTTCATCCTGGATTGGTTAGCCACACTCTGTAAGTCATTTACACACATACACATCTATTCACACTCCCTTTTTTTCACGTTCATAAAAAGCAATTTAAAAACCAAAAGAGCATTGAAAATTATTAGCGCCTGCTGTTTATAATTAAATTCATTTTGAAAATAAACGAACGAAAGGCAAAAAAAAAAAAAATACGAGCTAACACGAACACACGTATACACCTAAAACCTAACAAAAAAAAAAACGAAATCAAATTTCGTAGCATAGAATGAGAAATAAAGAAAAAAAACACACACACACACTCGAATACATATTCGCACTACTGCTGCAAGGATTAGAAATTAATGTTTGCGTACAAAAAAGAAAAAAAGATTAAAAAAAATACCAAAATTATAAGGAATTGGAAGCCAAGCCAAAATTTTGAAAATAAAAAATAAAATAATGTTTTTAAATGCAACCTAATGAGTTATAAAATTAATAAATGTCTGAGCAATGTTACACAAAGTATAGCAAAAGGTAGGAGTACCAATGAACACGGCAGAATGTAACATCATTCTCTTCTATTTAAAAGCCACCCAATCACCTGCTACGGAAAACTCTTTAGCCAGGCCTACTGATTATTCACCTTTTGACTGGAAAATATAAAAAAAGAAACAGCTTTTACACAAATTCTTGTTTAATGTCAGACTTAATAAGTTAATAAATGACACCTGAACCATGTCACTTAATTTACTTCTGCAATTGTCACTCACCAACAACAATATTTATTACCTTTTTCGAGTTTTTAACAAACATATGCAAGCAAACAGACAGACAGATAGTGACAATGATGGTGACAATGAAATGGAATACAGACGCGTTACATGAAGAAATTTCATAACGAAAATAAAATTATTCGAAAACACACACACACACGCACACAAAGGCTGGAAAGTTATAGCCAGTCAAGATCGACAATGTCTTAAGGGATTTATTAAGCTGGACCTGTGTTGTTCATCAAGGACTATCAGGGCCGCTAGGTGTCGTCTTATCGCCTTTTCTGTGGACACTCGTTATTAATGATCTTTTGGATAAGCTTAATAACTGGGGAACTGTACTTGTGGGTACGCCGACAGTCTGTTCATATTGGTAGTTGAATGTGAGGACGTAATAATATCGAAGCGGATGCAGAATGCCATTACCACAGTCTTCGGCTAGGGCTCGATAATAATCTATGTTCTTTAGCGTTGAGGCCTAAGCAGGAAACTGCACAGGCTATACTGAACAGAGTCTACCGCCTTAAGTATGTTTCGACCACGGTGGCGATGAGAACCTGCCCCACACTGACCATTGGGGCCATCCTATACATTCCTCAAATGAATATTTCAGTTATGGAAGAAGCCTGTTAAGTGCTCTTAGATTACTAGTTGTTTCCATGATGGAGCACATGAGGACCTTAATGGCGATTATTATCTTCATTGAGATAAGCGATTATTTGTCAACGATTCAGATGTTGAGCAGGAATCTCAGTGTCCTTAAACCCGAGAGAAGTTCACGGTTATACCATTCTTGTTGACGTAATATCGCAGACCGTGGTTCACCGTGGGATCAAAGTAGACTGCCGGCGAAACCGGCTTCGAGGTGGTTGGTTCGAATTATCAAAGGGCTTTGCCTAGGGGTAAATACCAGTCGATTTTCCAGTCGGTAATTTATACCATCTACACCTGTATTGGGAAAAACTAAGAAAAACGAGGTGTTTGGTAAGTTATGTGATGTCGGTTAGCCAAGCTGCTTTAAGAGCTCTATCATCTTGTGAGGAAAGGTCTGAGGTAGTTATAGACTGTATTACATCTCTCAATGAACTGGACGCACACAACATGGCTACACTATGTAGAGTTCCGGGTCATAACGGTCACCCTGGTGTACAAATAGCTGCCCGTTTGGCTAACAAAGGAGTTCGACGGCTTTTTATTGGGTCTAAGCCATATTCTGGTATTCCTATTGCATACTTGAGGAGATAAATTGGTTTTTGGATCGAGAGAGTATTCTCTCTATTATGGATAACTGCCTTTGCTATGAGACAGGCGAAAAAGTTTGTTTCTTTCTCTTTCTATAAATGCTGTGACTTAGAGTACTAATAGGTCAGTTTAACGGACACCAGCATATTTTAGGAAGTATTGGGATAATCTGTGAAGATTCTGTGCCATGTATATTGAGATATCTGAACATTTACTATGTGAGTGCCCTACTATTTCTGTCTGGAGGATGGAGTTCCTAGGTGACCCTATAGTAACTCCAAAGAAATCATTTTTTCTCCCACCGAATAGGGTAACTGGCTTTGTTCGTAGACTCTAAATGGTGAGCGTATGGGACTGCACCAAACGTCCTTCGAGTCGCCTTGCTTTTGGTGCATTTGGTACAGCAATGTAGTACAATTCTGACAAATTTATTTCACTATTTGTACTAAAACGGTGACAAGGACTTTCTTTTAGTGCTGCTGCCCACTTAATACTTGGTTTCTAAGGTTAACTATTGATCGACTTGATTAAACACTTTTATTTTGATGTTTAAAGCTTTGTTTGAATGCTCAAAACCTTTGTTAAACCTTAGCCTATATCAACAATCTTGAAATTTAAGGTTAGGAAGAAATTGGCTTAAGAACACTTTTTTTTGTTTGGACAAATTCAGTTTTATTTACACCGATATGAAATGAAATGTGGGAATTCATAATACATCGGCAGACGTCCGCTGATTTCACAAAATTTTTATCTCACCAATGCAACGCCGAATTTTATCTTTCAGAGTGACAGTTGTTTGTGGTTTGTTCACGTAAACCCGGTCTTTCAAATGACCCCAGAGAAAATAATCCAGCAGCGTTAAATCACAAGAACGAGGCGACCAATTGACATCGCCAAATCGATAAATAAATCGACCAAAATTTCTCATGCAATAACTGAATTGTTTGGCTGTCTGTGTGGCTTGTGACGCCGTCCTGCTGAAACCAAAAGTCACTGGTGTCAACATTAGCCAAGTGTGGCCACAAAAAATTTGTTACCATAGTTTGGGAGCGAAGAATATTCACGGTGACGGCGTTTCCTTGCTCGTTTTCGTAAAAATACGAGCCGATGATGCCGCCTAACCACTTTCTTTGGATGTAATGATTTTTCGAGGACTGCGACAATTTTGTTTATTTACATAACCGCCTAATTGAAAATGGGCCTTATCACTGAAGATAATTTTGTTGCCAAATGCGTTGTTTTCGTTCAGTTTTTCAAACAGTGAATTTTCATAATTAAAATTCTTTGTTCAAGAGTGTAGTAGTGTTCCAAAATAGTCAAAGGTTGACAGCTCAATTCTTGACAATTCATCATTTGACAGCCAATTCACCTTCTAACCTCAAATTTGCCCACCCTATATATTAAATTGCAGCCTGTACTTTGATTACAAGTCAACGAAAGTACGAAATAAATTGCTTCTTTTGAGTCAAAGTCCATTCAATTCAAAGTGGATCTAGTATTGACTATTTCAGACTTAAACCTAAACACAATCCAAAAAAAAGCAGAAAACAAAATGGCAAGAATTTCAATAAATTGTTCATAATTTATATACTCAAGTTAGGATTTCCGTCACCTTAACAAATTTGTTTTTTCCACTTCCCGTACTCGTTGTCTATTACAATATCGCAGCTAATAAAACTGTAGATATGTAAAGGAGAAATAGGCCACCCAACCATCTTTCAATAGCATTTAAAAACATTATTTGCATGTTTGTATCTGATGTAGAAGTGACAGAGCCACTTATATTTACACTTACAGGAGATAGTAGTGATGGTGGTGTTGCCATTATTGCATAAAATTAATGACATTTTAACACACCAACAACGTGTAAATTGATGACACTTGATGATAGACGGATACAACTTGTAAACTAACCCATACTCGTATAAAAACAAAAAAATAAATAAAAATAATCGCATAAGAATTGAAGTTGAGTTAAAACAATATTTTTAGCCTATTAACCGGGGCATAAAATTTTGTTTAACTTGTTTTACAATGAGGATTTCATCTTCATAATTTTAAATTTCCAAAAATTTTGTCATGACCAATGTTGTAGTGTCGGGTGTTTTATTAAAAGTTGGTAACACTGCTTTATTTGACAACCGATTTAATCGCTCAAGGTTGCCTTTTGTTTAGTTTGGTTTGACATTCATTATAGATAGACTTACACCAGAGCAACACTTGCAAATTGTTAAAATTTTGTATCAAAATATTGGTTCTGTTTGTCTGGATTCAAAATTTAAAATTTTGTTCTCCGATGTGCCTCATTTGTGGTTGAATAGGTTCGTGAGTATAATCCTTAAGCTTTTATCGAAACACCATTACATCTACAGAATATTCCTGTTAAGAGCGCTTTATGAGCTAGCGTAGTCATTGGTGGTCAAACTGCTACTGCCAATTATGAAGGATGTAGGGACATGATAAGAAGTTTTTTCGTATCTCAATTAGCTGGTATTATTCTGGCTAATGGTTCCATCCTGTTCTCTCACATGCTACACAGCGCGCGCTACAATTGATTTACTCAAAGAAACTATTGGTGAAAAAGTAATTTCACGTAATGTTCTAATTAATTGGCCACCAAGATCGTTTGCTTTAACCCCTTTGGATTATTTACTTTGGAGTTTTCTAGTCATCCGCCTACGTTGATAAAACAGAGACAATTGAACACCTGTAAATCAACATTCGAAGAGCTATTGACGAAACACGGCCGGCTATGCCGCGAGAAGTTTGTAAAAGCCGTGATAACCACATGGGCGAAATCATATTTAAACATTAATGTCATAAAATGTTCTATCCAACAAAGAGCGTTTAATTGATATTAAAATTATATTTTTTTATTTTATTACGATTTAAACTTGTGTGACTGCAAAAAAGAAACATCCGATTCGTCATTCGTCATAGCCAGTAAACAGCTTTAAGAAATGGGATGTAAAAGCTTTTCAAAACACTGGACACAACGCTATATACTACAAAATATAGAGATTTTACTCTCTGGACACAACGGGAACTGTAAGTTCTACACCGACAGTCTATAAACTTCGCTAGAAGTATATCAGCACTTATAAGCCGGAAGTCAAGTGAATTGGTTTGAAGTTAATCTGAGCACTCTAAGAAACTCTTAATAAACTTTTGTTGGGAGACATGCTATGTAGAAAATGCAGGCTCTTAATCAAATCTTTTTAGGAGCAATTCAAAGCTATATAGTTACTGTGGCTAAGATATTGTTCAATTAAGAATTGGAAAATTTGATAAGAATAACTACCCAAGAGTCAATTAAGGTTGACACTTTTGCTGATTCAACAATAATAAAAGCTCAATAGAGTGCTTTTTAGGAAAAGATATTAAAGCGTGCTCTGTTATCAGAGTTGACGCCATTTTTAACTTTTAAGGGCGATCCAAAGTTGCCAATAGTGACGGTTACTGGATTATTAGCGGATGAACTGCATAGGTTAGTCTTGATGTTACTACCTGATTAAGTGACTAGAAGCAATTGGAATTGAAATTTTTGTAAAAACCTATAGATAATCAAACCGTTTAATCATATAATATCCAGAACGCAATCAGTTACAACAAAAAAATCTTGTCAAGTGATAGTTTCTTCTGAAAGATGCTTTCGAAGCGCAAACACGCGTCTAAGCTTAAAAAAATTTACAAAAAATTAAACAAAAAACGTGTTTGTTTGAGAAATACGCTCAAATTATTTAAGGCTACTTAACCGACATATCGAAAGATCTGTTTTTCTTCTTTCCAAATTCGAAAAAAAAACTTATAATCGATTAATATTCAATTTTAAGTGCATGAGGGTCCGAAAAATCGATTTCTTTCCAAAAACTCAAAAATTTAAGTTTAAGAACAGATGCTTGTTCTACTCGATAACGCCTATCAGAAAAATTATTTCCCAAGTATTTTAACTTCGTTCGTTTTTGTCGCGCCGTGTTGTCTATTGCAGAAGTCCACTTAAGGACGAAGTCGTAAAATAAGAATAACTTAGTGAAAAATAAAGTGGCTAACAAAAGATAAGGCCAATAGCACGCAATGCACTTAAAATCTCAAAGATGGAATTCGTGAAACTATCGAAAGCATATAGCCGCGATTGTACAAGCTGGCGATGGAAAATATCATGAAAACGATATGGTTCGGCAAGCGCTACTATGACGGCCAGTTGGCTAATATTGTTTTTCATTATCCATTATCAATGTCATCTCTTTACAATTCAACAAACAACCGATAATTTCGCTTAAAGATACTCATTTTTTGCATATATGAGTAAGCATGAAAGCTTTTATTGGAAGCCCCTATATCATTAGACATTAAAAGTCATTAAAAAAGTGATTGCCGAAATTTGAACGAAATTTGTTCTAAAAAAGCGATTTTTTTCTCTTTAATTGGTTATAAAAATGTAAATTCAAAGTTTTCACTTCAAAAGGAACAACCTTAATGTCCTGCTAGAACAACAAGCGTTGAAAAACCATAAACACACACACACAGACTCACACCTTTACAGTTATGCTATAAATAAATATTCAAATTTATATTCTACCTTGCTGCCTCGCTCACTCTCTCTCATTCTTTATTCTCTTCCCTTAAAACACGAAACACACCTACACAAACAAAACAACAATAAAAAAAAGGAAGAAATTGTTTATTTGCATTTAGTTGTTGTTGTATTTTCTTTTTTAGTTGCATATTCATAAATAAATCAACAGCAAACAGTGCATGTGTATGTATAACAACACCAAATAACAAAAATTAAAAGACAATCAGTAAGAGAAGTTGTTGGTACAGTAGTAGCACAGTGGTTCGAAAGGAAAAAAGACAACGACTAGGAAACATTTAGAAATAGCTGACTTAAATGCCAAAACAAAACTTGTAAAATTGCTGAAACTAACACGAGAGAATTTACGTTAAGTGTTCTACAGTGGTTCGTATTCGTATATTTCCTTCCCTCTATTTGACCAATGCATTATTCAAAACTAATACTACTTGCTCATATTGTTCTCTAAAGTAACGGTAACTTGTATTGAGTGCCAAAAATAAGTACATATACTTACGTTTCAATGCTCTGACTTAATTGCCAATAGGAACACCACAGTTGCATATTTACGCCCCGATATTTTCCATAATAAATTGATACAAAATTTTTATTTATCATTACGAAAATACGATTTGCTATCGATTTCGGCAAATTTTCCCTCAATTGATAACCCAAATTTTCGTAAGCTTTCTTAATGACCAACTGGAGCTCTAGCACAGTTCTGTAAAGCTATCCGGACTGATCGCCCCGGTCCGAAACGACCCAACCAGACGCATGCCCAAATGAAGAAACACTGCAGACATTTACATCAGCTAGGACCGATATGGCATGCAGAAACGGACTGCCAAGGAAAACAGTCATAATATCCAAAAGATTCGGACACTGACATAGAAAATGTTCTCTTCCTCATTCGGGCAATCATTGAACGGTAGACCTAGTCTCCTAGCATGCACATCAGGTACCCTATGTCCAGTGATAACAGCCATCAGTATTTGCAGCCTATGTTGCGACAACCTCAAGATAGACTCCAATTGAGCCCGATCGTATAGGGGCCAGGTCTGTCTTGATACAGAACACGTAGCTTCATTTTTCCACCGTATCCATATCATGCCCAACATGTACCGCAAAACCAGAAGTCTGCAAGAGGAAAGTGGCATCCCAACTTGATGGTCAATCTCCTCGTTTTTAAGAAGAAAGCCTACCCTCGCCAGTTCGTCCGCCACATAATTCCACCAGATATCAGAGTGGCTCCTTACGCAGATAATCTCCAGGTCTGAATGTCCCGTCATTTACGTTTAGAGATACTCGGAATTCACATACCGGTCTCGATGGCGACAATGCACCCGAGAGCGACCTGAGCGCAACCTGACTGTCCGTACAGATTCAAATATCAACATCAAATATCCTATAGTACATCAATCAGTCTGCTGACCTCTTTATCGTCGAGAGCTCTGCCTGTAAGACACTGCAGTGGTCCGATAATTTAAAGAATACTCGACCCCTTCCGAGGTTTTCGACCCGACCGTTTATACCTCAACAAAGCCGGATCCAACTACCGACTCTGGTGAGATACACACGAACACATACAAAAAAAGATTCTCCGCTGGAGTCAAATCGATACTACGAGTACATGCAAGCCATTCCATAAGTGGCATGTTGTGCTTTTCAAACCATTTCGATAAGTCTTTAGAAACGCGAATTTCTGTTGAAAAATGCTCTCGTAACCCATTTTATCATTAAAAAAAAAATTAAGCGAAAGCAACAACCACAATTTAATGCATATTTTTTTATTCATTTTGGGCTGTATAAAGTTATGAATCAGCGCAAACAAGAATAACCGGACTTGACAATCAATACAGAGGTTTCGTCTATAGCACAATTTCCCTAAATTAAGCTTAAAACTAGGCCGTCAATAGCTCCGATAAATCATCAAGAAACGACAAGACAAATGTGAGAGGTGTCTACGCCGAGCCAGAGACACCACCACGTGAGTGTAGCAGTGAAGCAAGATTCCTATTCTGCTAGGATCTGTTAGCGACCCGTAGATACTTCTGCCTAATAGACATTCTCAGGAGTAGATGTATGTTCGCTAGAAGTGTTCCTGCTCTAGAATCTAAGAAAAGTTTTGCAACGGGCAACGGAGAGAAGAGCAGTGCCTTCATAAGAAATAACAGGGTCTACTTAATAGCATCAAGTATGCTATGCTGCTCTAACCCAACTAACTTTTAATGAAGCACTGCTCAATTTAACTGTTATCCATTACTGGACTTTCTTTGAATTTTTGGCAGCCATTAAAATCCGATAGATTCGTTAATTTCAATGAAAATGAAGAAAAGGCAATACCGAAACCAAAGTGCTTGAAAAATACTATCGTGACCAAGCTTAATCAATTTGAATAGTTAAAGAGCGATCTACCGAGTTCCGTTGTAATAGCACAAAATATTTATTTTTTCACGCTTTGCTACCGTTGTCTTAGCCTCTTTCCATGTAAGATTGTTTTGCCTTAGTCCTTGGTTGATTGTGCGTCGCCAGATGTATTTTGAGCCGCAGTTCCTATCCTGCATATAATTCTAAGGCACTTGTGGGTGAAAAACTGTACCTTGTGCGTGATGATGTTAGACACAAGCCAGGTTTCACTGCCGTACAACAGAATTGACTTTACATATGAGTTGAACATTCTGAGTTTGGTTTGCTTGGATATGCATGAACTTCTCCATACGGCCTGCAATCGCTCGAATGCTGTTTTGGTTTTTCTTAATATTTATCTCAAGTCCAACATTGCGAGCCAGTCTTTCCAGATCTTCTAATTTTGACTGCGTATTGGAGATCTTGTGTGAGATCTTCGAGGTGTCGTGAAGACTTCATGTTATACCACTTCTCTGTGAACAGACTTCGCTTATGATTTCAAGCACATTAAAAACGCCAAAGAAATTGAACCATCGGAAAATGAAAGTACTCGAGGTAGCTGAGACTGTAGGTATTTCGACCTAGAAAATACACCACATTTTGCATGATTATTTGTACATGGAAAAGCGGTGGTTGCTGTAATTGCTTGAACTCGATCATAAGCTCAACCGTGTGGCTATTTTAAAGAATTAAGATAATTAGGATCAATATAAATGTCCACGAATGTAAAGAGTGTTTTTTATAGAGGTATAGAACTTTAAGTTGCAATAAAACAACGATGGATTATTCGATTGACATGAATATTATTTATCCGAAAGATAATCTTGTGGCATTTCTGGTATATGACCGCCACGGCTGGCACGGATGTAGTCCAATCTGGACGTCCAATTTTCGATGACTTTTTCCAACATTTGTGGCCGTATATCGGTAATAACCCGGCGAATGTTGTCTTCCAAATGGTCAAGCGTTTGTGGCTTTACCGCATAGACCAATGACTTTACATAGCCCCACAGAAAGTAGTCTAGCGGTGTTAAATAACAAGATCTTGGAAGCCAATTCACAGGTCCAAAACGTTAAATTAGACGGTCACCAAACGTGTCTTTCAATAAATCTATTGTGGCACGAGCTGTGTGACATGTTGCGTCATCTTGTTGAAACCACATCTCCTGGACATCACGGTTATTCAATTCAGGAATGAAAAAGTTAGTAATCATGGCTCTATATCGATCACCATTTTTGAAAAAGTACGGACAAATGATTCCACCAGCCCATAAAGCGCACCAAACAGCCAGTTTTTCCACATACACTTGAGGATTACCTTCACTCTAAATGCGGCAGTTTTGTTTGTTGACGTAGCCATTCAACCAGAAGTGCGCTTCATCGCTAAACAAAATTCGCTTATGAAAATCGGGAACAACGACAAACTTGTTTTGGACCCATTCGACGAATCTACGTCGGGCGTGAGTCTATTCATGATGAATTGCCAAACCAAACTGAGAATAAATCACTTGACAGCTGTTAAATCGGTCGCCATCTTGAAAAGTAATGCCAACTTAAAGTTCTATACCTCTATAAAAAAAAAACGCTTTACATGTACTTTGGCTTTGAACCGCTGCCTTTTTTCTTCTCCGTCACCCTTGGTTTCCACAAAGCATCCATTGCTTTGTTTCAGTTTCATTAATCAAGTCGTTTTTTAACTCTATAAGGTTGTAAAGTGGTTAAGATCCTTGCTAAACAATGGTGGTGATCTTTAGTAGGTGAAGTTTTAGCACTGAAGATCTTGAGAAACTTTATCATTTGCCATTATCAAGCTACCCTCGTATATAAAAATTTTCTTTGCATTAAGAGATTATGGTAAGCAGAACCATGTTCAAATGACTTTTGACATATTTTATACTGAAAGTCACCAAGAACCACATAAGCTACTACAAAAACGAACTACAGATAAAGTGATAATTTTTTTTATTTTGAATATGCAAATAAATATTTTCTTTTCCAACATTTATTTTTAAAATTTTTTTTATCACTTTAACAGATAGACAGACAGACAAGGTAATGAATAGTAAAAATTTGTGTCTGAATAATTTCCAATGCAAATCATCGTTATCCTCTTCACCTTTTTATGTTTTGGTTTTACTTTTTTCTCTCTTTCAATTTTTATTGCATTATTGTATGTCATTACACCTGGAACCTAACAAGCAGCTTCTGTTCTTCTATGGGGTAAAGATCGTTATGAGAGGAAAGAAATTTGTTTTAAATGGTCCCACAATGACCATTAAAGTGTGTGTGTAGCAGCTGAGTTGAATTGAGGTGTATGTGTGTGTGTGTGTATATGTGTGAGAGAGAGAGAGAGAGGCGGGTGTTGCCTGAATGGCTTCATGTGGTTTTTTGGTAAAAATTGCATTTCTAATGTCACAACAACTTTTCTACACAAAAACTTTGTTTTCTTTTTTTTTGTGAGAAAATGCATATAAAAGCTGTTGAAAATAGAATATTTAATTGTTTCGAAATAAAAAAATATATTAAATTTTGTGTTAGAGCTTAGGATTTGCCAAAAAGAGATGATAAAATAACATGAATATTAGATGTTAAGGAAAACAGTTTAAAATTTTGTATTGGCTTTAGGAAATTGCACAGAAAAACAAAAAACCATAAAAAACAAAAAACAAAAAATAAAAAAAATTAAAATTAAAATTCAGAAAACGTTGCTTCTCAAAACAATATTAAACAAAGAATTTTAATGAAAATTGTTTATTTCGAAACATTTAATTGAGAATTCGTGGTAGAACATCGTTGCAAATGTATATAACGGTTATCCTGTGTTTCACATCTAAGGCGGTTCATTTACAATTAGTGCCTGATTTGTCGACTGATTCTTTTATCTTATCTTTCAAAAGGTTTGCTGAGAGGAGAGGTCCGCCGAAAGTGGTGCTAACATATGTGGCAATGCAATGAATTTCGTGGCAACCAGCAGTGACCTAAAGCAGCAAGCGTTCGACAAGAGTTGCCACGCCCTCGAATCTCCAAGGTGAAGTTCAGCTTCATACCAACTCGGGCGCCACACTTCGAAGGCTTATGGGAAGCTACCGTCAAGCAGGCAAAGTTCATATTTTTGCATCGTTAACTCAAGAAGAAATGTTGACGATGCTTGCAGATGTAAAGGCGGAGCTCAACAGCCGGCCAATTGCACCGCTGTCTCCAGACTCCAACGATGGAAAAGCTCTAACACCAGCTCATCTACTACGCAGAAGACATGAGAATGAAAGAAACCAAATTATGGAAGTGATGGCATCTGATCCGCGATTTCAACCACTCATTTTTGCAGGCTTGGTCTCGAGATTATATCCTGGGACTCCAAGGCAAGGCCAAGTGGCACAACGAGCTGCCCAACCTAAAGCTTTGTCAAATGGTAATCATCCACGAAAACGATTGCGCGTCACAACACTGGCTGACCGGGACAGTCTTTAAATATGTATCTTCGATACAAACTGGCTTCACTGCCATTTGCTTGAAGACCTCCGGTCCTTCAATGGGGCCGGAATGATGTTTTCTCTCCAATTCTGAATGAATTATTCGAAATTTCCAAGCAAAATTTCAACAAACTAAACGATCAAGATATCCGATTTCGGTGGCTGTATGAGTTTTTTCAGAGTAACGTTGTTTTGTATTTAACATACCCGTAATCACATTTCCAATCAAATATAAAAAAATTACCTTACCTAGTCCACAAACCACATAGTGAGACGTTCAGCATCTATTAAATTTTCCGAAATCTAAAAGTCGGCTTGATCTGAATTGTCGGAAGGCTTCAAATCATGCACGCTAATTGATGTCGGCCATACGCTCAAAGGATCATCCGTGCAATTCTATAGCTTCAACACATCAAAATGAAGCTTCGAACTAAGCCAGGTTTCCCTTTTTAGAGTTATCGTAGCTCCAGATAGGGGGAAGGGAGGGGGGGGTGTGGTGTCGTGGTTTAATGATTAGAGCGTACGCATTAACCAGCGACCCTGGTTTGAGCCCCAGCAGAGGACATGATGGAAAACATTTAATTGTACTTCCGAGTGTTGAATAAAGAGGCTTCAACTAGCCTCCAGATCCATCAAAAACTCAAAGAAGAAGCCCCTCTGTTGTTCCAACTTTCTTCTGGCGATGATGACAAACACCAGACGAATGATGAGGAAAAAAACCCACCTACTGGAAGAAATTACAACGCTAAATTAAAGATCACCACTAATTAGCAAGGATATTCACCACTACCCAATCATATGGAGGGGATTAATCAGCTACTTAGTTTGAAAGATCAAATCGATTAATGAAACTGAAACGAAGCAATGCATGCATTCACAACAGGCTTCTTAAAATAGAATCAGGTGCAGCTCATTGATTAAGATGAAACTCCTTGTTCAAGTTAGGATGTTGCGGGAATTATATATGTATGTACAGTCAGTGTCAAAGTAAGTGTACACCCTTATTTTCTAGAATTAAGTTTTTATTTCAGTCTTTATAATACAACGAATTTAAACATTTTACGTTTTTTAAAACTTTATTTAAAGCCCTAGAAAATTCTTAAAAACGACGCTAAAATTCTTACAACAACTAAAGTTATACAACAAAAACGATATTTACACTATATTTTATGCGTCAAAATAAAGTGTACAAAAAAACTATGCCACACAAAAGACTGATGCAAAAATACCTGAGTGATACCTAAGAAATACGTAAATGATACCATTTTTTTTTTAGATCCTGTCGAGTGCAACAAAGTCATATTTTAGAATTTTCGGGAAACTCTAAAATTTTGAGTTACGGGCAAGAAAACAGTTTTTAAGCCGGTAAATAATAACCGATTTTAAACATTTTAGAGGATTAGAAACGAAAAGGAACAGATTCTATTTACTTAACTTAAGTAAACGTAAGGAATCTGTGTATATTTCTTAAGCAAACACATTTTTCATTTAATTCATTACAAATTTTCCAAGTTTAGACACGTTTTTTAACGCTATTTTTTATAGAAACCATACCATTTTTGGCTTTATTATAGAAGCATGTTTAGTTATGAATAAAACGATACGCAATTTTTTAAAATCGGATGGAAATTGACAGAGTTATAGCACCTATTGGCTAAAGCCATTCATTCGATTTTAAATAATGAAATACACACCACTTTCCAATAACCGCTATAAATGGGGTGGTGAGAAAATAAACAGCAACAACAACAACACCAAATCAGAATTCGTTAAAATTTTTAGCATTTTTAACGATTTTTATATCTTCTTTCTACTACATACTAAAAAAAACCCTCTTTAACTTTTTTAATTTTTTCTACTCCCTTTTAATCGTTTAATATGAATTAAAAGAAATAAAACACATACATACCCAAGTAAAAAAAAAAAAGAAATCAAAATTAAAATAGAGCTTTATGGGGACAAATACAAGAAAGAGAGAGAACAAAAAATAGTATAAATAGAGAGAGAGAAAAAGAGAAAAAACACAAAATCGTTTAAGAAACTATTGAAAATTACATTTAAGTACTTTTGAATTGGCGCTCAATTGTATCTTTAGTGCTATTTGTTATTGCTCTTGTTGTTGGTGTGCCATTATTATTGCGTTCCTGTTGTTTTTTTTTTTGTTTTGCTTCTCTTAGATTTGTTTCTGTAGTTGTTAAAATGCACTGTGTAAGTACATAATAGACAAATGAAGAATTTGTTGTTGTTAATGATGTTGCTTTTAAGACAACAATGACAATTTGCAATAAAAAATTAAATTCGAATACGAGTGTTTTGCAAAAAAAAAAAAAAAAAAAAAAAAAAAAAAAAAAAAAAAAAAAAGAGCAGCGCCTGGCGCCATCTGATATCGTTTTTATTTTTTCTTTTAATCCTTTTAAATTGTACAAAAACTCACATTTAAGGATGAATTTAAACTGATTAAAATGACATCTACCGAAATTTCGAAAAAAAAAATAAATAAAATAAGAGATTGATTAAGTAAATGGCCACAAACACATGGATTTTTTTTCTTTTGCTTTACACTGAAACAAATTTTAGATAATTTGGAAATAGAAAGATGTGTTTTTTTAAATGTTTAAGAGCATACCGTGTAAAAGGGATAAAACTAAGTGAAAAACATTGAAATTTTGAATCTATTGGAATTTGGATCTTATTTTGTTGGGAAGTTTCATGTCTCCTCGTCTGACGGATCTTCTTCGCCACTTTTGGTCCTCCGCAAATGACTCTATAAGAGGGGTAGAGTTGGCAGTGATGTGTACATTAGGTAGTTAGGGCTTGAGACGCCTCATTTGGTTGAGGTTTTATCAGATATCTGGTAGCGATATTCGATTAATAATTGATAGCAAGTCCAAGTTCAGATACCTTGCAAACGTGTGTATTGCTTCAGTGCTGATCCAGTAATGTTGAGAGCCCCAGCATACGCAAACAATAGATTTGAGTATTACCTTAATGGAGGTGCGTTAACCGATAAAGGCGAAGTATATGCGTATTTCAATTATCTCCTATATGAGCTGCTTTAATAGGTATTGAAAAGGGCAGCGTCACCAAGAAAGATATTTGCATAATTTCGTATAGCCAGCGCCTGTAATAGCTCTGAAAGTTCACAAGATGACATCGAGAACGGATATGGATTGTCGCAGATCTCTCAACAAGATGAATGGGCAATACAATATTCATATTATTTGGGTAACGAGCCACAGCAATATTCCATGGAAAACATGCTGGATCAAGATTTACAATAAGCCAACGGACTCCGTCAAGACTGTATGGGCAACTTCGGAAATCTGGCCAAAGCTGCATCAAAGGCTTACATAAAAGCTGCTCAATCTCCATAGAAGCACCTTTCTTAGCGTAATTACTGGACACTATATACTAGGCACCTTAAGCCGTGCCTGGAGCTGAGCTGTTGAAAATGGAAGTTGGAAAACTTACAGGGTTTGTCATAAGCTCCGGTTGGTTTTGAGTTTAGGGGGATAGTGCCATCACAACGAGACAATCTTGCCTAAGTATGTCCTTTCTTTTTGAAACAGCCACCTCTACCTACCCAACTACCAACTTTATTGAACGATGAACCTTGATGAAGGATTTGTAGATTCTCCTGCCTCCTTTCTTGATGCCGATTCGTTCCATGCTGGTGGAATGATAGATCGGAAATACATTTAGTATCCAGAAGAGTACCCTCTGTTTTAAGTATGAAGACCAAAATATATGCTATGGTTAGCCGACGAACTTGTATGTATGTGAAGATAAATTTAAAGTTAACTAGCAAAGACGCAAACCAGGTTTTTAGAATGGCCACTTTTTTCGTTAACAGTGCACTGTTAACACTTTAACAGTAACTATAAATTAAAGTAAGAGAAGTTATTGCCAAAATATATAAGCCTGGAATATGGAGTAATAGCACATCCTAGTTGAAATCGTGTTCCAGACCTTTTTTCGTAGATGAGCTTTGGAGCTAAAGCTTTAAAAATTGTGGAATGGCAGAAAATATATTAAAAAAAGGTTATTTTTTTAATTATTCTTCTCTGTGGTTCGTTGGTTATCTTCATTCTATGGGAAAATAAAAGATGGCCGGAATATCACACTATATGGGGCGAGTGTTCCAAGGGATTCTTAGTGAAACTGTGTTAGTGGTATTCCTGAAATAACTTTGGAGCTGGAGAAGTTTAAATTTAAAAAATTGCATTTTGACTGGTATCCACAGAGCCTGAAGAGGTGATATTTCTTCATAAGTGCCCTGCCCATATGACTCAGCTCTCTATTATAGATAATGGATCTCATCAGCCGCTTCGCCTGACTAGAAATACTTAGATAATCTTGTGAAAACTGTTACGGGTCTCTTTGGTTTTGGAAGCAATGAAATTTATATTTGACTGAGCAACTTGAAGGCATTGCCAGAGCGCGAGCGTTTAACTATGTGGCAATTGTTAAGGAATAAGGGTTTGGAATCCAAACTGAAAAGATGGGTCTCTTATATAACGATTATGCTCATGCATGCCATGATGTGATAAAGGAAAAAACAATTGTTAATCTATTTTGAGAGTCTCAGGTTCCTGGGCCCAGAGTAATTAACCAAACTTTATAAAGGGTCCCCCAAATATTTTTTTTTTTTGTTTGAAATGCTATAAAAAAACTACTGAATATTTTCTTAAATTTCTTTTTTTATTTGAAAGTACAATTCTTCCGGTTAATAATGGAAAATAATTTCATTCAAATGGCTGCCTCGGCTGGCCATGCAGTAGCCTACACGATCGGTCCAATTTTTAAGCATGTTATCGATTGTGTGCAGCTGTATTTCACCAATGGCTTCACGAATATTGTCCTTTAAAGCGTCATTTGTCTCTGGCTTATTGGCGTAACACTTATCTTTGACGGCACCCCACAAATAAGAGGCCAACGGTGTCAAATCGCATCTCCGTGGTAGCCTAACGACATCAGCGGCTGATAATGCGATCTTCAAAAACAGGGCGCAAAACATCGATTGTAGCTTCGGCTGTGTGGCACGTAGCGCCGTCCTGTTGAAACCAAATGTTGCTAATATCCTTCTCTTCAATTTTTGTGAACAAAAATTCGTTCAACATGGCCCGATAGCGATCGCCATTGACTGTAACGGCCACTCCTTGCTCATTTTCGAAGAAAAATGGCCCAATTATACCTCTGGATGAAAATCCGCACCAAACAGTGACTCGTCTTGGGTGTATTGGCTTTTCAATGTATGCGTGCGGGTTTTCTGTGCCCCAAATGCGACAATTTTTCTTGTTTATATACCCGCCAAGATCAAAATGAGCTTCATCTGAAAAGATGATTTTTGATTCTGCAACATTACCATGATTTTCAAAGTAATGTCGCAATATTTCCCAGCGTTGTTCAAGCGTATACACAACCATATTCGTTCAGCGGAAGGATCAAACTAATTATCTGTCAAATCAGACATGAGCTAAGTGTTACCATTTACGAAATAAGCACTAGTTGAAAAAAAAACTTTAGATGGCGGACCCGCTACATATGTACATAGATTTCTCTCTATAGTCAGCGGCTGGTTTTCGCCATTCGCCTTACAAAGATTTGGCCATATACAGCCCGTCTGTACTTTCAACGATCTTTTTCTTTCTACTCCTATACTTCTTTGATTTCACTGTCTGTTTGATTTGGTTTGGTTTGGTTTGGTTTGGTTTGGTTCTAGTTATCATATCAAATAAAACGATCAATTTATTTACTTCATCTTATTTTCTTTTTAGGTATTACAACACAACCCAAGTGGACTGCATACTTTACTTTGGTCGGACAACTGTCAAGTTAATCAAACCTTGTATTGGGGGGGTTAAACAAATGCCCTTGCAGCCATGAAGAATAAATAAACCAACTTTTTATTCCCGATGGTTACAGGAACTTTTGACCTTAATATTTCATAACTACGGAAGACTTTTTAAGGTTAAAGAATATTAACTATGTCTTTAGCAATTTAAATAAAAACAACATTTCCTTTACATATTTTGTATATATTTTTATATTTACTTTGAAAATTCTACCCTAATCTTTAAATAGCATGTTTTACAGCAAAAAATAGTAATTATTTTAATAAGACACTTCAGTTATTCTTGATAAGAAAAATTTGAAATAAAAACTTCACTTTTTTATGTTTTAAGCAATCACTTACAATATTAAAGTCTTACAGCCATGACGTATGATTAACAAGAAATATTTAAACACGAAATCACAGAAATTGTTTTTAATTTCTTTTGATTATTTTCTTAGATTTTTTATTTATATTTTCTATTATTCTTTGAATATAACTTTTTTTATTAATTTGCATATTTTTTTTAATATTTTTGTTGTTTTATTTTTGTTTATGTATGCACTTAAAACTGAATAAGTGTGTGTATGTGTTTGTGTGAGTATTGGGTTTCACAGCACAATCTTTAAACAATGAATGCACTTTTGATACTGAACTAAAATACTACAGAGAACATGTTAAAGTTGCTTTATACAGGCACATACACAAACGAAAACTATATACAATACACCAGCAACAACTACAACTACTTTTAACTAAAATAACCACAATTACGCACATATACACTCTTGCTCGTTCTCTCTCTTATGCATACACAAGGCTATTTACATAAATATTCGCCAAAAATCAAAAAAACCAAAGCAAAAGGACCACTACCGACTATTATTCACTTGATAATATAAAATGAAGGAAGTCATACACACACAAATACTCACTATCGCTCTCTCTCTCTCTCTCTTTTATAAATGTCCATGTAATATTATTTAATGCTATTGTAGTAGTTGGAGTCCGATTTAAACGTATAGGGTATGTATGTATGTATATGTAAATGTATGATGTATTTAAAAGGATAACAAGACATGGACTAACGTCATCACTAAATGAAATTCATTGTCATATAGCACATATACAAGCACACTTATATGCTCATAAGAAAATAGAGAGAGAAAGAGTAACAACTGATGCAATAGTAGAGAGAGTTTAATTACAAATATACACATGTATGTGTATATAAGCAACTGTTTGAGTTAAAACTCAAAATGCATTTGCATCAGCTGTTCAAGTTTCTTTAAGCAAAAAGAAAATACATAAAACACAGAGAAAGAGAGAACGTGTACATACTTCTGTTTTAAGAGAAAGTCAAGGTAATTTATGTCATTTAAGAAAAATTTCTATAGGAAAGTTTCGTAAAATGTTTAATTTGAAAATTTATTTTTTTCGTTTCTTTAATTATGTTTTAACACGAAAATATTTAATATTAATAACACGCTTTTTTATTAAAAAAAAATAATAAATTATTTTAAAAGTGAAGATTAAAAAATCCCTCATAAACGATTGTTGTACCTTTTACAAGGAGATACAAGTTATAATGTTACTGTATTTCTTTTTTGCAGGTACTACTAGGAAGAACCGATTTTCGAATAATTCGAAAAATTGCAATTTTTAAAAACCGGTTTTCGTTTATAAATTTATGAAATAACCGGTTAATCGGTTCTGCTATTAAAATAAAATTCTTCTCAATTCAAGTTGCATTAGCAAATAAAATTGATCAATTTTTTTCCATGTTATAGTTTCCCATGTTATAGTAAGAATGCTAGAACAACGTTCGGCTTTTTTAGGGCCTTAGCGTACATTTATTCCTCGACACCGCAATGTTCTTATATTTAATCCAGTGATTCAATTTTAACAGCGTGTTTTGTAAGAGTTCTACTTGCCAGCGCCTATAGACATAGGCATAGAATCAAATCATACACATATTTAATGTGGTTAATAATTTCTGGTGTCGAAGAGCTTTATCAGCTTCGTATTCAAGGACAATCAATATATTTAGACTTATCCTTTCCATCCAAATATTTTCTTACTTCAGACGACATGTGTAGTAACGTAAATGCATGCATCATGTATTTAATAGTGCGTGAAGTTCTTGGCAGGGTTGTCAGATCTGGCGATTTGTCGCCAAACGTGGCGATTTTAAAAATTAATAATTTTCGGTTTGGCGACTTGGCGATTTTTAAATTAGTTGACGATTTACTTGGCTACTTGTAATAAATAAATACGCAAAATTAATTTACTTTTTAAAATTAATTTACTTTTTTTTTAATTTCTATGTGTGAATTTCGTGAATATAGTGTATTTTAATGCGACGATTATAGATGGCAACGGGAAACTTGTAGTTGACTACATGGGTCTGAAACTAATAGATATTTAGGTTCCAGCTTACTTATGTAATTCAATTTTCGGCAACAGGCAACGAAATAGGTTCATAAATGGTACAGAAAAACTCTAAACTGAAAAAATATGAAAAAAAATTAAAGTGTTTGCTTGAAAAATTCACACATATTTCTCAAGGCTATGAATATAATATTATTCAAAAGTTCTACTTGTCTTCTTTCTAAATCCACTGAAAAGCTTTAAATCGGATAGAATTCAGCAAAGTTATTAGCTGATAAGTATGTGAAGGTACGGAAAGCTAGTTTTCCAACCATAAAAGTTAACTTTAATAGTTTTATAGCTATCGGTAAACTATAAACTATACTATAAATATGTAATATAAACTATACTATAAATATAATATATATTATGGTGAATTTTTTACCACTTTTGCGAAATTTAACAATACAGAACAAATTATTTTTTATTTACTTTCAAATTTTTTTTCGTTATTTAAAAAAATATAAATTTTGTTTTCAAAACGTCAAAAAAAACCTGATTTGGCGATTTTGGCGATTTTCTAAATTGAATTTGGCGAAAAAATTTAAAAAAAGATCTGACAACCCGGGTTCTTAGTTCAGTTACAGGCCACACCATCTGACAATTTTCAACGTCGGTATCACCTCACAACATTGCTAGCGGTTGGTTTTGACTATACACGTTTGAAAAACTTTACTAATTATAACATCTGCCGTACGGAGCTGGCGTTTGTAGGTCCCTTTAAATGAGTCTCTCTATATAAATAATTAATATTTATTATCAGAATATAAGCAAAAGTTATTGTTGCTCAAGTGTGCATATCTTTATTGATCTACCATGGTTTTCACGGTTGACACATACAGTATAAAAATAAGACGCTACACAGTATTAAATTTAGAAAAATTCTTAAACGAAGTATAGTATATTTGCACTAAAATATATACAAAAAATTATAAAAGTTATACATTTTTAAATTAACCGGTTATTCGTGTTAAAATAACCGGTATTAATCGGTATTCAAAAAATTGACATTTTATAAAAACCGTACTTGACAAAACCAAAAAACCGATTAAAATCGGTCGAATAATAACCGTTCGATCTCGATAGATGGTACCATCAACGTTTCCAGTGAAGCAAAGCATTTAGTTGTCATTCTGGATAGGAGGCTTAGCTGGAACTCGCGCATTGCTGCTGACCAGACTAAAAGCAAGTCGCTCCTCCTACGGTAAGACATAGAGTCTTTCGCCGAGAATGACACTTTGGATATATACCGCTATTATACGGCCCATTAGCATTTAAGATCAGCTGGATCTTATAAATAGAGATCACGATGCAAAATGTTGAATAATGTGGATCGTTTGATGCGAACGATGACGAATGGATGTTTTTGGATCTTCTTCAACACTTCTGCTCACAGCTCCTACATTTTCGATTAAACGACCACTGCGTTGATAACTTCTGTTTCTGTTATCATGAAAGGATCCAGTTTCTTCAAATTTCTCAACCATCAGCTTGATGGCACGATTTGTTGGAGCATTTTCCTACCGAATTTTGTTCTAAACTTCCTAATTACATCTTGAAAACTTATGCCATATTAACTAACGCATTTAGAAACTGAAAATAAAATTTAGAATAAAAATTACAAGTAGAAAAATAATGGCAGCAAAATTAAAATGATACCTCAATTTTGGACACCCTTTATATACATGTATACGAGTAATAATTAATTATTTCTGATTTTAGTATTCGTAGAAGGGATCATTTTAGTTCTGTTGAGTACTTTTCTTATATTTGGTATACAAGTTAATAATGTTGATTTGGACAACATATGGTTTGTGTCAATAATAACAAATATGGTATTTTGGAGGGTAAACATCTGTCACTATAATTCAGTATTCGATAGACGCCAAAGTGTAAACACACATTTTTTTCAATCGCTACAATAATGTCGAGTTTTGTGGCGAAAAAAAATGTTTTGCCTGAAAGTCCTTCTTTCATTTAAAGAAACCGCTGCTGAAAGTTATCGATTGTTGGTAGAAGCTTACGGTGAATATGCACCAACTCAAAACTCTTGTGAACGATGGTTCGGGCGGTCCAAGGCCTGATCAGCCGAAAAAGTTTGAAGATGAGAAATTGAATGCTTTCTCGACAAAGATTGCTAGCAAACGCAAGAAGAACTTTCATTATTATTCTGAGTCCCACAACAAACCATTTTCCTACGTTTAAAAGCATTAAGATACATTCAAAAGCAAGGAAATTGGGTCCCATATGAATTGAAGCCCACAGACGTTGAAAGGCGATTTTGCATGTCGGAAATGATGCTTGAACGCTACAAAAAGTAGTCATTTTTGGATCCTATCGTTACTGGTGATGAAAATGGATACATTATGATAACCCCAAGCGCAAAAGGTCATATGTAAAGCCCGGTCAACAAGCCACATCAACGCTGAAACCGAAAATTCATGACGCCAAGATAATGCTCTGTATTATGAGCTAATGAAATCGGGCCATACGATCACAGGGGGACCTGTAGCGAACACAATTGATTCGTTTGAAGAGAGCAATCAACGAAAAACGACTAGAATATTCGACCAGACACGAGGCCATAATCTTCCATCATGACAGCGCTCGGCCACATGTTGCAAGGCCGGTCAAAAACTATTTGGAAAACAGTGGATGAGAAGTTTTGGCTCACCCGCCTTATAGCCCAGACCTTGATCCCTCTGACTACCATGACTACGATCTATGCGGAACGCCCTTACTGGAATACGCCTCACTTCAGAACAGACTATCAGAAATTGGCTTGATTGAGTCTTTACCTCACAACCGGAGCAGTTCTTTTGGCGCGGGCTCCATATGCTACCAGAGCGATGAGAAAAAGTAGAAACTAACGATGGACAATACTTTGAACATTTGGTTATTATAATAAATCCATATTTCAAGCATAAAAAATCGACATTATTAACTTGTATACCCAATAATAATTACTTATTTCTGATTTTAATACTCGTAGAATAGATCATTTTAGTCCTGTTGAGTACTTTTCTTATATTTGGTACACAAGTTAATAATGTTGATTTGGACAACATATGGTTTGTGTCAATAATAACAAATATGGTATTTTTGAGGGTAAACATCTGTCACTATAATTCAGTATTCGATAGACGCCAAAGTGTAAACACACATTTTTTTCAATCGCTACAATAATGTCGAGTTTTGTGGCGAAAAAAAAATGTTTTGCCTGAAAGTCTGATAACCTTCTTTCATTTGAAGAAACCGCTGCTGAAAGTTATCAATTGTTTGTAGAAGCTTACGGTCAATATGCACCAACTCAAAACTCTTGTGAACGATGGTTCGGGCGATTCAAATGTGGTGATTTCAACACAGAAGACAAGGAAAGGCCTGATCAGCCGAAAAAGTTTGAAGTTGAGAAATTGAATGCTTTCTCGACAAAGATTGTTAGCAAACGCAAGAAGAACTTTCATTATCATTCTGAGTCCCACAACAAACCATTTTCTTACGTTTAAAATCATTGGGATACATTCAAAAGCAAGGAAATTGGGTCCCATATGAATTGAAGCCGAAACACGTTGAAAGGCTATTTTGCATGTCGGAAATGATGCTTGAACGCTACAAAAAGTAGCCATTTTTGGATCGTATCGGTACTGGTGATGAAAAATGGATATATTATGATAACCCCAAGGCACATCAACGCTGAAGCCGAAAATTCATGACGCCAAGGTAATGCTCTGTATTTGATGGGATCAGAAGGATGTTTTGTATTATGAGCTAATGAAATCGGGTCAAACGATCACAGGTTCCAGTGTAGCGAACACAATTGATGCGTTTGAAGAGAGCAATCAACGAAAAACGACTAGAATATTCGACCAGACACGAGGCCATAATCTTCCATCATGACAGCGCTCGGCCACATGTTGCAAAGCCGGTCAAAAACTATTTGGAAAACAGTGGATGGGAAGTTTTGGCTCACTCGCCTTATAGCCAAGACCTTCTGACTACCATTTGTTTCGATCGATGCAGAACATCCTTAATGGAATACGCTTCACTTCAGAACAGGCTATCAGAAATTGGCTTGATAGAGTCCTTACCTCAAAACCGGAGCAGTTATTTTGGCGCGGGCTCCATATGCTACCAGAGCGATGAGAAAAAGTAGAAACTAACGATGGACAATACCTTGAATAAGGTATCAATTCATTTTGTTATTATAATAAATGCATTTTTCAAACAAAAAAAAATCGACATTATTAACTTGTACACCCAATAATAATTACTTATTTCTGATTTTAATACTCGTAGAATAGATCATTTTAGTCCTGTTGAGTACTTTTCTTATAATAAAACCATTTTGTTGATAATTGCCATCTTACATTCTCTCGCCTTCATTTTAACCAATGAATTGCTTAAAAATTTTACTTTTTTTTAAACAGTTTATACGGAAGCAGTCCCTATTCCATTTGCCTTACAGCACAAAATAGCAGAAGACTTCATTGCCTTGTAAAATAAAAATGATGAATTTGATTTTTCAATTGAATGAATAAACACAAAAAATTCATTTTCTTTTTTCATTTTTTTGTTGGTGACTGGCTATTTTACGCCAAAGTTCAACGTTACAATTTCTTAAGCTATTTACTCACATACATATGGTAACAATTACGTATACAAACGCTTCAAAATAAATAAACTAAATATAACGTGTCTTCCAATACAAACTTCCGAACTTTCACAGTTAAAAACGTCTATATTGTTAAAACTTATTTGTTGAATTGGACGCTGTCATTAATTGAGTTTATTTTGTAAAATCACCATATGAATGGACGGACTATTTAATTAAACTTGGTATTCTGGAGTCGCGGAAAGTTTAACATTTTTAAAGTGAGCAAACCAGCGAAACCGCTGCGTAAATTTGTACGACCTCGATAGGCCTATCAAACGAATTTAAGTAACATGACACACACACACACACACACACACACACACACACACACACACACACACACACACACACACACACACTGTTTTATTTAAATTTAAAAATGGGAAGCGTTTAATGAAAGCATCTTTACAAATACTTAAAAGCATAATAATAAAAAAATATATTATACAGTACGAGTATGTCTCTTCTAATTACAAGACACTTTTTTCTTCATAAAGATACCCGAACTACACTACAGACACCTAAAACTAACACACATGCACACACAATATAAATCTTAAATATTTACACAGTAATACAGAAGAGAAATATCACACACACACAAATATGTGTAAGATCTGAGATGATAAATAATTTTAAGGCGACAGAATGAGCAAAAATAAAAATGAGAAAAAGTACGAACATATTTTATAACCAAAAATAAATATGTTTCGTTATCATCATGTTAAAAAGACTTTAAAAGTTTATTAGAAGGCAGGCAAGTGTTTAAGGGAAACTAAATACACAGTATAGTGCATGACAAATGTGCTAAGTAAAGCGTGAATAACGAGTGCTTTTTATTAGAGGTTCATAACTTTAAGTTGTTAACTAAACATCTTTTTGTTTGGTTTGATTTGACAAATAAAGTAGTGTTGCCAACTTAAAGTTATGAACGCCAAAAAAAACTGATAGTAGTAGGCACAATGCTCACTTCGAACTCTGGAGGCATCAGCAGCCTGGCGAACATAGTGCCAACCAGGACTGAACATAGCTGGCTGGACGGAGGTGATCGGGTTATCTCCCCTTCTATTTATTAGCTGATGCTGAAGGGTGATGCTTTCTGACTTGAGTTTTTTTTTTTTTCATTTTAAAAAATGTGAGTTTGGGGTAGCAAAGCGGCACAATGGTTCTAATGGACACTTTGTGCCGGGAGTAGCACTTAAACCAACCAACCATATGCTTCGTATACGTATATGTGGCAACTCTATGAAGTTTAAATCACTTTACGTATAATACAACTCCATGTACAGATTACTTCCAATATAGTCACTCCTATTCTGCGTTTCAATTACATCTCCGCATTCAGTTATGGAATTGAACAGAAAGGGAATTGAAAGAAATAGAATAGGACTACAACGTTCTCCAAAAAAGATAGGGACGTGTGAAATAGAAACAGAAAAACAAGCAGTTTCTAATAAAAACTCAAAATGTAGTGTATACACAAAGGGGCTCAATAAGAAAACAAACAATTTGTGGTTGACTTTTTTATGAAAATGGACAAGCCTTTGTTTATATTTTTATTATATTTTATATTTATTTACATTTTATTAAATAATACATTTTGGTCTAAAAAACAAAAATCGAAATCTACGTCACAACTTTATCAAATAACTTTATCAACAAAAACATAACCGTAACCGTAATGCAGAATACATACAATCGAAAGAAACTGAACAGAATCGAAACGAAGAATATCATATTTCGATAAAATTTCGATTCTAATCAAAACGCAGGATAGGGATTAAGATCTGGTTAGTCGATCGTTGTCGTAGACGTAATGTAACGTAGCGTACTGTATGTAAGAACGGCTATGCGATTATAGAATACTTAAAAATGTGTCATATGTATTTGACAAATGTATGTAATAAATTATTAAAAATGGAAAGGAAACAGCTGTTTAAATCACAGTGATGGGTATTATAAATATTCGAATTGTCTACGCTTTGAAAAAAGTACCAAGTAAGTTTAAATAGTATTTTGTAGACGAACGTAACCAAGTTTTTTGCACGCCAAATTAATGTCATTGGAAATATCTTTTACCTGATATCCTTCTTTTTTGTTTGTCAACATTTCAAGATAGTACTCAGTTGGATGTTAAAACTTAGTAGCTTACACCTAGGAAACTAGCCGTTGACGAACCAAAGTTCTTTTAAATATGATCTAAGAATTACATACACACATAATTGCATCTGTCATAAGCGTGAAAATCTTTGCTTGTCACCTAAGAATGCTAATTAAAGCTAATGTTTTAGTTTCGTCCTTTTTCACATTACAATATACGCACGAGGCTATTTTGTATTAAAAAATAATAATAGTTTTTAAAATCGGATAAAAATTTTCTAAAATATACTTTAAATTTGTTTAAATTATTATAAATGGCTTTGTTTAATTGTCTTAAATTGCTCTGTTTAATTTTGTGGAAAAATGTGCCAAAAAAAACTGGAAAAATACCGCCATATAATTGAACATACAAACAGTCTATCACTGCTTTACAAAAGTCACCTAATGCCGTTGAGAATTCCTAGTTTCTACGGAATGTTACTTTACAGCAACATGACATTAAAGTTCAGTAAGCATTTACATTGATTCCCATATACCAAAAGCGAACAGCTGACACGTCACGTTGCGACAATGATCGGCTAATTCTACCTTCAGTATGTTTCCAGTGAACCTGTTGGCGAAGGAATGTATCTGCATATCTGTGGCGTGTAACGCCAGAACTAGGTTCTATTGTATTACTATGTATCAAGGCTTGTAAAATACTGTTACGAAAATAAGGTTGGGCATCACAATAAACAAGCACAACAACAAACACTAAGAGCTGAAAGAGGTAGATGTTTACTTACGCATGGCTACAAAAGAACTAAAAAGAAATTAATAGAAAGAAATGGAATCTACCTGAAATATCGAGAGGTTCGAGAGCTTTCGATGTGTTGTTTACTCAGCCATATAAAAAGCACATCGATACAAACAGCAATCAGTTTATTTGGTGTAAACTCAGTGAACAAGTTTATGTGTCGTAAACTCAGCGAGTGGAGTTTAAGTAAAGTTAACTCAGCGAGTGCAGTTTGTGTGAAGAGAGTTTATAAGGAAAAAACTCGTGAAGCTAGTAGTGAAGCAAAAACCAGTTTTGTTGGAGCTAAGTGTGGGTAACCTCTGGTTGAAAAAGTTGTGATCGAACCTAAGTTATAACTACGATCGGGTTGGAAGATCTTTAAGTAGAAAGATCTGTCGTGTAATTGTTGTTGTTAACAAGATTGTAAACAGACGGAGTAATTAAGAATAGAAAATTGTTATTGCCTGTAAAAAGGTTACAAGCAGTGGTGCGCAAAACTGTGTTGAATAAAGGATTTTTAATGAAAACCAAACACAACATTTATTTTATTTTAACTACAATCTACGAACTCATAAAAACACGTTTTTAAACAGGTAAAAACGTAACAATACAGTATTTAAAGTACCGACTTACAAATTCCATAGAAAGTACCCAATTACTTGTTACCCAACACTTTGTCATAATGTACTCTCTTAATACGCCTATGAAAGTAAAACAAAAATATTAAAAAAAAGAAAAAAAAACGAAATTGAAAAGAAAAAATGAAAATACGGAAGTGAATTGAGTGAAATGTTTTGGCGCCATTCTAAATCTTAAGTGAAAATAATTTAAAATTCAAAAATTTCAAAAGATTCTTTTTTTGGTTTTTTTTTTCTTCACAAATGTATGAATATGAACTTTTTGTACAACAACAACGAAGGGGCGGCCAGACCAAATATAAATACACTCGGGCATTAAAGTGCATATTAAAGCGCATAAATGAGACTGAAAGTAAAATCTATTTCTATAAAAAGAAAATTCCTTTAAAGATGCACAATTTCACTTACACGAGTAATAAATAATAAACTAGTGGGTAAGAAAAAGGCAAAAGTACTTTTTTAATAGTTTCTTTTTTCATTAATATTGTACAAAAGTTATTTTGTTGGTCCAACAACCAATAAACTTTTCTAAAATTTCCTTTTTCCAGTATCCGCTTTAATTATTCATTTTTAATTCCAAAAATAAAATAACAAAATTCAATTAAAACATAATAAATATTCATAGACTTTGTTTGTAGCATTTGAATATAATTTTTATTTAAATGACTTTTTTTAATCATTTATTTAAATATCATTTTCAGGCAAAATGTCCTTTTGTTTTTACCCACAAAAATAAAAAATAAAAACAAAAAAGTTGAAGTATTTATTTGCTTTTTGATGTCCATCAACATTTAATTTTCAAAAATTCAATTATGACAAAACCAGAGACAAATAAATATACTTGAGATATGAGTCCACATACATACATACACACATGGTATGGTCAAAAGGAAAACTATAAACTTTATGAAACACGAAAGGTTTTTTAAAAGATAAAATAATTTGGTACTGTTTTGGTACTTTTTGTATTCGCTTACACACACCAGAAACGCGGAGTATAACTTAAAAATGCGGTAATCGCAAGAGATGGTGTTTTTTATACATGGTTTGTGGTTTCAATCGTTTATATAACATTTTGGAGGGTAAATATTTATCATTTATTCTCAATTAGAGGTTTGGGGGTTTGTCGGGAGGATCAGAATTTTCTCTGACAGTCGGCCCGCTATTAGGGCCCTGGTGTCGCCTTGTAGCAGCTCGGCTTCAGTGCTCCAATATAAAGAGAAGATGAAGATCCTCAGTGCTACATCTACTATTTCTTTGATGTTAGTTCCTAGACACAGGGTCATTGTTGGTAATGAGTAGGCTGATGTACTTACCAAGAGGTTCTCGATGGATGTGGAATCGATCACCTTCTACTCTGACATCTGCTGCCCTATGAGTGTAGGCAAAGTGCAAATCTATAGTTTTTTTTCGTGAGAGGGCACAGAACAGGTAGAGTTCCCCTTCCTGTTGTGCTATCTCGAGGGCCCTGCGGCCTCGGTGTGACAGTTGCGAGACACTAAAACTACTGATAACCCAATGCATATCTATTTTCAAGCTCATTGTGGTATACACGGGTCATTGGCTGATCGAAAAACGCACGCGGAGAAAATGGTTTTGCCCTTCAAGCTTCACAGCAGAAGCTGCAAAAGTATCTTTGAGAAGAAGACAATCCTTCAATTTCTAGGTGAGTTTCAAATTCTGGAGGGCAAACGACTGCGATACTTTGGCGTATATGTAGCTTAAGGTGGCTATAATCCATTTTTCCGTGTCAATATGCTTTTAGGTGGTTTTTTAGCCGTGTTGCTAATTGTAGTTGTTCTCGTCTTGGTTAACTAACCACCTTACGGGTGAAACAATTTTTTTTGTTTTCTTCGAAAATGTCGAATTGTGTGACAACAAAGCATCGTTAACAAAAAGTTTTGCTTTACTTCTTCAATTGGTAAAATAAAGCAGCTGAATCACAGTATCTGCTTAGCGAAGTTTATCCTGAATACGTATCATGGATTTCAATGTGCGAGAGATAGTTTGAGCGAAAGATAATGACCCCCGCAGTCAGTTAAAAAATTTCAAAGATGAAGAAGTTAATCAAGCAACAGCAGGATTCATCTAAAAGCAAGTAAAATAGATACCACACGGATTGAAGCAAAGAGACAATAAAAGCGATTGTAAATTTCCGAAATATCGAATCATTTATTGGTTGATTGTGCCGTTTTGACACCACAAACTCGCACCTATAAAGTAAAGAATACTGAGGTCAAGATGTTTCACATTTAGCATCGATCTAATATTAGCTGATAAGAATGGAAAGGGAAGAAAGCCGGCGATGTTCAGAAACTGTACAATCTTAGTTAAAACTATGTCGCAACAGCTTCTACACATAATGTAGATGGACCGTTATCGCTGCTTGGTTGTCTATAAAAATCCTGATATTCTTGCTGACGTTTAGTCTTATCGCCTGCTCTGTCAAAACAGCAATTGGTGGTCAAACGAAAAGTCATTGAAATCAACGCTTATTATGAAGGTACCCTTGAGAAATCGTAGCATTTAGCAGGTTGTAGCGGGCATAAAAATCAGTCCTGGATGTCATGCCTTTGGATCCCTGCTTTGGCAGAATATTTAGAGTTAAAGTTCTGGACCGGGAATGTTGGGCTTATGGGAACTTAGTTTACGTTAATTGCGATCTTAACTGGTGTACCAATGTACCACTGTACTAATGGACAGTGGTGTCGGTGCTGACGTATATGAACATAACCGAGACTTGTCGATTCAACTGGGAAGATTGTTGAGTGTTTTTCATTAATCAAGTTGATTTTTCAACCTAAGTAGGCGACTAATTCGTCTACATATCATTGTGTAGTGGTGAAAATCCTTGCTAAATGGTCTCATCTGGGTGTACGTGAGTCTTCGCAGTGCGGCATTCCTCTTGGTGCCCCAATGGCACGAGTGAATACGATACGCCCACCAACGCCCCCGCCTGTGATACCCACAAGTGAATATCACAAGTGAGTACCAACTCGAAGGCGTGTTGTTAAGACACTCATAACTCTCACACTGAGCTCGCGTTCTGCCTGCGCTTTAGGTCTAAACCACAGCCACCACGAAGTTCCCACAAGGGGTCCTACCCAACAGTCGGGCAGCGATCGAAATCCCTGGGGCATCCGATTCCCGTGGCACTAGAATACCTCTGGTCAGGCTTAGTGACACGTGAGTGTAAATACAAACATGTGCCGCCTCCAGTTTCGGTCCCACAATGGCCCCGGACTGGTCACCGGTAAACCTTGCTAAGTAGTGGTGGTGATCTTTACTTAGCATTGTAATTTTTTGTCCAGTAGGTGTTGTCTTTTTCGGATAATTCGTCTGATGTTTGTCATCTTCGCCAGAAGAAAGCTAGGATATCAGGGAACTTCTCCTTTATTTTTTAGATAGAGTTGTCTAGAGGGAAGTTGAAGCCTCTTTGTTAAATAATAGAAAACACAATTATTGTTTTTTGGCGTATCCTCTAATGGGGTTCGAACATGGGCCGCTTGTGTTGTTATTAGTGCGCGCTAATCACTACACCGTGCCACCCCCAAGGTCTCAAGGGTAAGACTATGGAGCTGCTTTCAGGGCACTTAGCCCTCATTGTATAACATTTACACTTTTGAAATTTTGCTACGATGCGTTGCAAAGGCTGTCTTTTTGGAATAGATTAATGTTCTTTTGGTAACCCGAACACTGTGGAATAAGTGGCATGATCAGTCTGCAACGTGGGCGTGGCTCTGATGTTCTCAAGTATAGCCAGCCGAAAGTGAAACTCCAGACGGATTTTCTTATGGGGCAATGTGGACTGAGAGTGCATTTAAAGAGAAAGGCGATAACGGATGTGGATGACTGTAGACTATACTTACAGGCATCATAAACAGCCGAACACATACATACTATGTGGATGTGGGGTTCTTGATAGATTTAAACGGAAATGTATAGGTGGACACAGCGTCTCATTGGGGAATATATCTACCATAAGGGGTTTCATTAGAAAGGCAGAAGACCTGCTAAACAAACTAAAAACTAAACTGCAGACTAAAATGGACACCATAGTTCCCATCGGCCCTAAGAGAAAATGTTGGAAAATAAAAATCTGTTTTGTCCTTGAAGTCGTTAATCTCCCAAATAACCCCTATAGCCATGATTTTATTTAGTTTCTATATTTCATCAGCTTTTAAATTTTTCGCTTTGTTTCCCCAAAAACCTTTAATTTTTTGCATTTAAACGTTATGAAAGCAACCTGTAGAACAATTAAATTAATTTTTAAACTCAAACGATTTTGGGCAATGCAGTAAAGAACCACTCAATTACTCGTTTTTTTCTGAACAAGTACTCTGCAGTTAAAGTACGATTTATTACCAAAGAGCCTCTGTTGCAAAAATCTCCTCATCTGCTAATGGAAAGTGATGCCCAGAAGTTTATACTTTTTTTACACTTTTTGTTGAAAATCTTGTTTCTGTGAATCAATCTTTGTTTTTAGAAATCCTTTTAAAAGTCAATTGTGGTTGGTATGATTATACACGTAAGTACAAACACACATACACACACAAAGAGAAACATACAAAATTTAGAGCAATTTTTACTTCCTTCTTTACAGTTGTTATTGTTGTTTTTATGAAAAAAAAGATAAAAGATATTATTGTTTATTTAACCTGCTGGCCCACTACAGGGAAAGCTTTGAATTGTAAAAACATTTGTTGATAGTCTGGCCTGTTGAAGGGAGGAGAAAGGTGTCTTTGCTTTTCATATTCATCATATGCTGGCGGTTTATACTCGCAAAATTTGGAAAATTGTTGAAAAGACATTTTCTTTTCATTTTTTCATTGAATTTTTTGTTTTTATTTTATTTTACATCAGACAGACAAATAAAAGGAAATATGAAAATTAGAAAAAAAGTGCAAACGAGGAGTATATTACGTTGTATGCACTTGTGTCATAGGAAACATACTCAAGTCCATGAAATTGCATACCTTATGGATACCTTATGCAGAGACAGACAGATGTATGCCAAGTAAGCTATTCCGTTATCATTGAAGCAGTGGTTAGAAATATTTCATGGATATTCTATGCTTTACAAATGTCGGTTTCTAGTGCCTGTTAATTTAAAATTTTTTGGGTGTGTATTCTTCTCTAAAAATTACTGCACTAAGAAAAGGTTTCGTGTTCTTTTCTAAAAATGTGGCCCTTCTTTTGCCTGCAAAATATTGCCCTTCTTTAAAGCCATTACTGACACAGTTTTAAAGGGTGCTCCAACCACAATGCACGATGTTAATTGTGAGTCACACCTTGACGTCAAGTTGACATTTCTTAGTTTCAGTGTTTGACAAATTCAAGCATGGAGAGGTAGGTACACAATTGATTAGCGCGTTAAGATTGTTGAAGCCTTTTACGAAAATGGGCGTTCAATCAAAATGAATTTCATGTGTTGTGCACGAATTTCAGCAAACCGGGTCTGTAGTAAATGTGGAAATACCTGTGCATGCTCACACCATACATTCTGCGGAAAACATTGCTGTTGTTCGCGACAGTGTAGCAGAAGAGCTGTTAACCTCGACTTGTCGTCGTTTCCTACAATTGAACATCTCAACACGAACATCACTGATGCGAATGTTGAATAAAGTTTTGAATTTACGCGCTTACAAGGAAGAATTGACTTATGAGCTGAAGAATACTGGCCATTTCAAGCGTCATCCATACGCCGAATGGTTAGTTGAACAGACAGAATATAATGGGGACTTTACAAAAAAAAAAAATCATCTTCAGGGACGAGGCACTCTTTCACCTCAGTGGATTTGTTAACAAGCAGAATTTCCGCGTTTAGACAAACTATAATCTACAAGTGATTATTAAAAAGCCGATGCATTCACAAAAAGTGACTGTTTGGTGTGGTTTATGAGCTGGCGGTGTCATCGGACCGTACTTCTTCGATAATAAGGTCGGCCAGTGAATGGTGTTCACTATCACGAGGCGATAACAGACTTCTCGCAACCAGAAAGTGATGATATACCTGGACGATATGTGGCTCTAATAGGATGGTTCCACTTGCCACACGGCCAAAGTAACAATAGTTCTTTTGCGCAAGAAATTCAATGGCCGCCATGATCATGAGATTTGACACCGTTGGACTTCTTTCTTTAGGGATATTTAAAATAAAAAATGTACGTCAATAAACCAACAACAATTCAAGAACTAGATAATAAGATAATTCGACACATTAACGACACTAAACCTCAATTATGTCTTAGAGTCATTGAAAATATGGATCAACGGATACAGGTAAGCCACTGAAGCCGTGGCGAGCATTTGTCCGATATTTTGTTTCGCACACAATTGTCATGGATCCTTCTATCATAATAAAAAATATTAAGATAATTTTCAGAAAACTTTGTGTTTTATGTATAATTAACTTAATTGGACATAATCGCCTTAGTTGGCGATGTTCAAATGCAATCAGAAAGAATTTTTAAACCGTTTTGTATATTTTGTAACGAGACTTGGATCTATTCAAACCAGTCGCAAAGATTTTGGTGAAGGTGTACCAAAAGAAGGTCATGGCTACTGTTTTTGGGCAAAATATGTGCTTTCACTGGGTTGTAGAAGACTTCAGGTAACTAAACAGGTTATTATTTAAACATAAGAAGTACTTCAAGCGGCTAGTTTTGGGTTTTGTGAACGGTTCCCGCAATATAAACGTAGAGCACTAGTCTTTATAACGTACCGACCTTCAGCTTGTCCTCTAGCCTTTGAACATTTTTGTAAAAGATTATTAATATTCTTTTTTCCAAGAACCACGGAATTTTCAAGCTGTTGTTGATTATTATTGCAGCTTATTTTCACATTTTTCAAAACTTTCTTAAAACTCTTTTCCAAATTTATTTGTGCATTTTTGTTTTTTTTTTTTTGTTGCTTAAATTTTATAAAATAAACTTTAAAGAAATTATTTACGATCTACATTTTTCAAAACTCACCTTGAGCTCAACAATCTCTCAGCTTCATCGGCTGTCATGGCATCCGGTAGACTATCTTCTCGAGCAATTGTCTCTGTTGCAGGCATTATTATAGGCTCCATTGCTTGCACTGTAATTTTATCATCCATATAAAGATCATCGACCAAGTCCACTTCTCCCTCAATGGTACGCATTAAATCATCTTCATCTTCTCCAGCACTGGTATCAGCATATTCCAAATCTTGCATATCCAAAGCATCGTTATTGTTTATGAATACCGAAGTAGGTGGTGGTCGTTCAGGCAAAGCCGGTATGTCATTGGAACCAAAATCCTCATGTACATCTAGTGAGGCCATGGGAGCTACACCTTTGGCTATGGATGATATGGATCTAGAATTAGAAGAGGAATTTGCATTGCTGCCAGCCGAGGCTGGTGACATGGGTGGTGTAGATTTAATGCTTATTTCAGAGCTGCGTCTACGTATGGGCGAGACCACACCGATGGGCGGTGAAGTGGCATTTTTAACGGGTGAGCCTCCTAACGAATTTGGTCCCGAGTTGGTTTTTGTAGGTGACGTTGTGAGTAACTTTTCTGGTTGTGTGTTAGAGACGGCGTTGTAGTATAAATCGGCTGTGTTGGCAGCAGTTGGCAAAATATCCGGTTTAATTATGGCATAAACCGTACTAGTCTCTTGGGCAAAACCATTGGCATGAAATTTCTTATGCATATCCGATACTTTTGCAGCTGTATCGTACAGTTCGGATTCCCCGAAAACTTCACGAGCCTCACTGCCATCGGGATTTAGACGATAGCCTACATCGACATAATTTAAACTGGGCTTTTCTGACTCATCGGCCTCCTCGTTAGCCATCTCGTCTTGTTTTTTATGCGGCTTGTTTTTAGAGGGACTTTGTTGCTGAGCCAATTTGGAAGATTGATGGTGTTTGGGGCTTTCAAAGTCATAGGCAGGCCTTAGTTTAGCCTTGATCTCGGGCGAAGGTTCATTGAAACCACCCTCGTCATTGCTATTCGTTGAGGAAATAATGCTGGGCGGTCGAGAGCCCAAGCCGGCTGCCGGCATATTAATGGAAATGCTGGATACACGTTTGGAGGCAGAACGTTGAGGCGAAGTGATGTGATTTTGTACACTGGCATTATCGGTGATATCCTGTGTTATCTGGCGTTCCGTTTTTGCTGAGCGTCCTGTTTTAAAGAGAAGAAAAGGAAATTTTTCATTTAATTTTTCAATTATTTTGTTTGTTTCTATTTTTTATGTTTAAAAATGGAAATTAAAAGAAAAGTTCTTTTTCTGAAAAATTCATTTATTTCTGTTCATTTAATAATTTCACTAAATCGTTTTGCAAGCTTAATAACAAGCAATTGCGCAATTTCATATCTGATTTTAGCGTAAGTAAATATTTTGACATATCGGAATTGTTCATGACAAAGGTTTTATAGCGGGCCAATTCATGTTCCAAATAATCATTAGTTCCCGGATCAACATCACCACTCAATTCTGCCATTATAGCTGCCAACAGCTTATTAATATCATCACGCATGTCGTCTAGTGGCAGGGGAGGCGACATCGGTCTCTGCCCTTGGCTATTACTACTAACATTAGTGACAGCCGCTGAAGATTGGCTTTTAGGTAGAAATTGGCTTTTGACTGTCTCCACGGACATTTGCGATTTGTTTGACGACTGAACTTTACTCTCTATTGAAGCCGCCTTGCATAGATCCATAAACGAAGTTAAAGTAGCATCGAAATCATTTAGGAAATCGGGTGTGAAATTCAACTTCTGCATTAAATAATTACAAATGACTTCTTCGTCATGAATGGAACTCGTTTCAGCACCAGCTGTTGAACGTTTACATGCGCATTGCTGGCCAGATACCGAACATTGACAAGGAGGACAAAGGCAAGAACCTTGACCATCGGATTTTAGATTAAATGCTAGTTTGGCTTCGCCCACAGATATTTGACCCTGGGAGTGCATACCTTAAGACAATAACCAAAAAAAAGAAATAAAAATTAATCCCTAAGACGTTCACATTTCAAAGTTCAAAATACCCTCGGGAGTTATGTTTTGAATAGCATTAACGGCGAAGGTGTTCGCGGGCACCCCACTCGGCAGACGCGCGACTGCATTAGGAGGTTGCCCACCCGGCGCACACGCGATTGCATTAGAGGGTTGACCACTCGGAACACACGCGCCTGCATTAGCGGGTTGCATTATTGCAGGCCTACACTGCTGCAAAATCTGGGTTGTACATATTTGGCCTGCCAGCTGCTGAGGTGAATGCACTGGGCCTCCTGCCAACTGCTGAGGCGATAATACTTGACCTGCCATCTGCTGAGGCGAACACACTTGACCTGCCAGCTGCTGAGGTGAACATACTTGGCCTACCATCTGCTGAGGTAAACATAATTGACCTGCCATCTGCTGAGGCGAACATATTTGACCTGCCATCTGCTGAGGCGTACATACCGGGCCTGCCATCTGATAAGGCATCATCATCATATTTGGACTCGTATTTGGACACGATGGTGCAGCATAAAAATCAATATTTTCCAATTTACCAGAAGGTGGCGGTCTAAGAAAAGGCCCATAAAGCTTTTTCTGTATTAGCGCGGTACATAAGTGGCTGATATAAATATTGCGTATACGTCGGTCGGCCAAATCTTCTACCTGATAAGTGCACAAATGTTCCAACCACTTGTCAGCCAAATTTTGATTCTTATCACCTGGTTCAAAAGCACGTTTCGGACATAAATCTACTAAAAATAAAGTGTCTTCAGCAAGAGCATCATCGTAATTGATTTCCATGATAGAATTTGTTTATTAATTTGCAGTTTTTTTTATTTAAATTGAAATATTTTTTTTAATTTATAAAATATTTTTATTTTAAAAAATAGAAAAGTTTTTTTTTATATTTTTGAATTTTTGTGTCAACACTTCTGATTTTTTTTTTTTTATATAACAATGACAAAACCGCACACTCGTTCTCAAAGTAAACAATAAGCAAGGCCACATAATAAGTTTAGAAAACATATCGATAATATTCGATATCTGCCAAGAAGCACGACTATTGTCGGTCAAGTATGATTATATAATGCCCTACAACACAATTTAGTTCTTCTTAATTTAGTGATTAACGCACTTGCAACTCCCAAGATGGACATAAAGTACGTTGTTCTTAGTGCTAGACCATACGCAGTGAATCTGCCAATACCCACGAAGTACCCACCGGAATAAACCACACGAGTTGCAATTAAGGTCTACACTGCTTGATAGTATTATTCCATCCTTACTGGAAAGTTAAGTATTTTTAATCCTTTGTTGCGTTTTTGCAGAGTTTAATTACAATTCAACTAGAATACTCAGAGACAGATTGCCCCTACATGATAAAGCTCCTAGAAAATTGCTATAAATCAGCCCAACGATTGCTATAAATCTCTCAACGAACAAAGTGGTTTTTGGCCAAACAGAAGTTGCTTGAACCAAACAAATAACAATTGAGCAGTCCATTGAGTGGAGAGCACCATTGATTTCGGGAAAGTTTTTGGCAAAGTTTTTTCTAACAAAGCCCTTCATATACACTACAACGGCACGGTGCAGCGTGGTGTAGTGGTTAGAGCGCAGGCATACAACACACGAATTCCAGCAGAGGACATGATGAAAAAAAAATTTAATTGCGGTTTCGAGTGTTTAATAAAGAGAACTCATCCTACCTCCTTCCAGATTACTTCTGACGATGATACTAACATAAGACGGATAATCAGGAACAAGCGCCAGTTATTCGGAAAAGATTATAATGCTAAGTAGAGATCACTACCACTTAGCAAGGACCTACACCACTACTTATAATCATATCGAGGCGAGCTGCAGTAGCTTGAAAATTAATTTGATTACTGAAACTGACACAAAGCAATGGATGCTTTTTGGAAATCCAATACGCTCCCTAGTGGAGTGAGAAAAAAAAACAACGGAACTCCAATCGATCCAATATAGCAAACACTGCTATAAATTAGCATAACACTACCCGTTCATGGTTTTCCCTTTCAGAAGAAAAATCATCTCGCTCCTATAAAAAATAGGGCCTCATTGATTGATTTCCATTCTCTTCTATTCAGCTCTTCACAAGATTTGTGTATCTCCACCGGTCGTATTGGGAATTCCAGTCGATTGTAATCCTGGTTGTGTCGGGCTGTGGTCCTCCGTTCGATGTTGTAGTGTGGAAATTGTTGGTATTTGCCGTATTAATTTTCAAGGCCATGGATTTTTAATATGTTTATCTTAAGACTACAAAGTGCCCCTTCGTCCTCCATAGATTGTATATCATCGAAATTGTACGACAGCAAACATATTGAAGATAATCAATAAAAATAATCCCACTCATATGTCATGCTTTGGAGGTGGCATGGTGTAGTGGTTAGAGCGCATGCATGACAACTCAAACGATCCAGGTTCGAGCCCCAGCAGAGGACATTACGATAAAAATTAATTGTATTTTCAGGTGTTTAATAAAGGGGCGTCAAGCTCCCACCAGACAACTCCATTTAAAAAATAAATACCTCTGGCGATAATGACAAACATCAGACGAACAATCAGAAAAAAGCGCCACCTACTGGGAAAAAATTACAATGCTAAAGTAAAGACCACCAGCGATTAGCGAGAATATTCACCACTACTCAACCATTTGGAGGAGGCTACAGTGTTTTAATCATCTACTTGTTTAATAAAACTGAAACGAGGCAATGGATGCTATTTTTTACACGTTAAAAATAGGTATACAAGGCAAAAATATATGTGATAAGAAAAAAGTAGAAATATCTGCATGGTTAGCTTTTTTTGAGGTGCCTCTTATTCTGTGTAAGTCGACGAACATCCAATTGCTTGACCACTATGGTATTCGAAGGAGCAGACTATAGCCAGAGTAGAATTTAGCTCGGTTTTAATATTGTCTGGACTGAGACCTTTCAAAAGACAGTATGTACTGAATTATTGAAACTACGAATTTTTGTATACTACGAGTATATTGTTACGAAATTAAACAATGCCTGTAGAAGATATACCAACATCAGAGCATTTAAAACTGTATTCTATTGGTTTGTGTCAAGGCTTATTTGTGTGTTTGACAGCGTTGCCAATTCGAACATCCTCGGGTAACACGATTTTACATTCATTTAAAATTAACGGACTTGAATAGAAGATGTTAGTGTTTACGGCTTTTGAAGAACATTCTAAACTATAGGCAGTCAGGTATATAAGCAACGCTACTTTGCCTACGGCAGTCAGTTATAGTTTGGCAATCATTGTGTAAAGTCGTACTAAGAGTCGTGTATTGAGTAAATTATTGTATTAAGCGGATATTAAATAAGTTGGTTACTGTTTAAATGATTAAATGATTTAAAATAAATTACTGACGTTATCTATACGTGAGGTCAGCTAATTTTGTGACCGCGTCGTCTTACAACTTAATTCGATCTTCTCAGAAATAATCTAAAACACATCTTGTGTTAAAAATTCGTAACGGGTTATCCATTTAGTGGTTTAAAAACCTCCTGTCTGTCAAGGCTGTTAACTGTTAAATATCTGTCATCTGAAGTGTCATCGATTTAGTTAAATGTTTGCCATTTACGAATACTGATCGTATAACAAAACTCGTAAAAATAGTTAAAACTTATTACCAAAGTGCTCATTAAAAAGTTTTCTGTAGTGATGAAACTCACTTCTCATTCAGCGGTTACAACAAACAAAATTGTCGCATATTAAGCTCAGAGAACACAGAAGCGATTGTCGAAAAGCCACTGCATTCGAAATAAGAGACTGTTTGGTGCGCATTATAACCTGGAGGTGTCATTAGACCATTTTTTTTAAACCGTTACTATCAGTTCAGAGCGCTAAGGTCATTTGATAACCGACTTTTTTGGTTCGCGTTTGAAGATTATTAACTTGAGATATGTGGTTTCACAAGACGCCGCCACGAGCCACAGAACACAACCTTTATTGCACAAGAAATTTCTCGGCTCCGTAATTTATCGATTTGGCAACGTCAATTAGCCACCAAAGACCATGTTTAAGACAATAAACCCATAATGTTGGAACAGTTAAAAACCAACGAAATGTGCGAAAAATTATGCAAGAACCACCTTAAAAGGATCGTCTGCTGCCACCAACTCAGAGGCGTTCATTTATATAATATTGTATTTCGTACATAATGGCAAGCTTCAAGCATTATAACGAAATAAAACCTTCATCGAAATCATGGCAATATGAGTGTTTTCAGTTTACTTGCGAAACCTTGCCTTTTTATTTATTTTTTTATTTTTTATTTATTTTTTGCTGCATAGTCCCACTGTACAAGCTATTAAAATTAATTTTAAATCCATGAAAATTAATTTATACTTTTCAACACATTTTCTTTCAGATTTGCTATGGTAACTGTTTCTTTAGAAAATATTTCTGCGTACCTGTTACATTTTCAAACGAAAATTTCTCTTCACGCTTTAAAAAAAATTTTTTTGGATTTTATTTTTAAACAAAAAAGAAACAGAAATCTAATAAAGCGAGAACAAAACAAACCACAAATAGCTACAAAGGCAGACAGACAGACGTTCTAAATATTTCTTAATAAGACTACATATCCATTTGGCCTTTTTTTATTTTGATTTAATTTTAAATTTTATGTTTTAGTTTCTGTTCAGGTTGAATTATTGTGATTTTATTAAAAAAAATTTCTTTTCTATTGCTGATGTTGGGAAATTATTTTTATTCGATTTTCTATTTTTAATCGAAGAAACAAAAAAATTTTTTGCGTCGTTCTTCTGTGTCTCTATCGGTCGACCGTGTGTTTTAAATTTTTGTTTCTTAGCTAATTGTTACTGCTATTCTGCTATTTATGTATACAAAATTAAAAAAAATTAAAAATTACATTTTAAAATAAACAATTTGTTTATGAAACATTTTTCATAAATCTATAGACAGTGTTTTTTAAAATGGAGTCTATTTTTAGGGGTCAAACCACGTGTAGCGTTTGATGAATCATTAAATTTTAAATATTTCTTTTCTAAATAAGTATTTTTTAATAATATTCCTCTCAATGAACTTTAACCTTTGACCTATACACATTCCAGCTTCATTCTCTTAAGAAATGCGACTTTAAAACTTTATCGATCCATATTTGTAAGGAAGTTTTAATTAGGACGATCTCGCGCAAACTAATAATGATTGTTTTTTTCAAGTTACACAAGTTTAAATCACTAAAAAACAAAGCAACATATTTTTAATATCAATGAAACGGGTTTGTTGCATAGAAAATTTTATGACAATATTAAGTATGATTTTGGCCATATTGCCGCCACGGTTAGCGCATACAAAGCGGAATCTGGAATACCAATTTTCAGGAATTTTACGCCAATAACTCTTTGAATGTTTATTTTTCTCTAGATTATCGACGTAAACAAGTAACTTTACATAACTACCAAGGAAAAAATTTAATAGTGTTAAGTCACACATTTCTGGTGGCCATTTAATTGGACCACTACGTGAAATTACACTTTCATCAAAAGTTTTTTTGCGTAAATCAATTGCAGCGCGCGCTGTGTGACTTGTTGATCCGTCCTGTCCACATACCACCAATATTTATACCAGATAATTGCTAATCATGTGTCTATAACGTTCACCATTGACAGTAACATTCTGACCATCATAGTTTTAGAAGATATATGGACCAACGACTCCGCCATCACATAAAGTACACGAAACAGTAATTTTCGGTAGATGTTATTGTGTTTCGACAAAAGTCTATAGATTATCATCACTCCAAATGCAACAATTCTGCTTCTTTACATAATCTTTCAACCACAACTGGGCTTCATTGGAGACAAAATTTTTAATTTAAAAGTTTTCCGAACAGAATGAATTTTCATAAAAAAAGAATTAAAATTGCTATGGTGTCAGTACAGTGTATACAGCAGATTACGGCAAAGAGCTGCTCTTCTCTTCTGTTTCCAGTCGAACAAAGTCACACGCATAAGCAAAAAAAGCAAAAAATAAACAAATAAAAGTAAAGACAAAACAAGTGAAAAAACACAGTGCAAAGTCGACTGAGTGAGAGACTCTCAAATTACTACAATGTGCTAATAATTTGTAAATGGATTAATATTAGTCTGCGAAACGCTGGTATACAGTGAGGACACAAAAATAACAACAACTACAACAAATTTTACTACAGAGCATGAATATACTCAGAGTATGAATAAGAGATAAAAAACAGAGTAGGAAGAGTGCACGAATTGAGTTCGTTCGTAAAGAACGATTCTTCTTAGGAGCCAAATTGTAAGAGAATTTAAAATACGACTCGTGAGAAGAATCAAAAACAAAAGAATTTAAAAAGAAAATTCGGAGCGCGAGTCGAAAAGCATCAAAACAAGTTGAAAACGAGCAATTCTTTTTAGAAAATGTTGTTTTTGTAAAGCGGCGATTAGACGATTCAGAGCGGCTTGTCAGCATAGATTGATGGCAAGCCAACCAAGCAATCAGTTGGTATTTGCGAATTTGACAAACACGACAAACATTCTATTACACCAGCTCGTTGACTCACCATCAAAACGTGCTGACAAGCCACACTGAAGCTTCTAATCGCCGCTTAATATAAAAATTGTGTAATACTTATTGGTCACTGTAGACAAAATATACACACATCCGAATGTATGGTATTACGCATTTAATCTTATACAAACAACATGCTTTGAAATGAAGTGCTCGTCTTAGATTCGTTTTTTGCTTTTTTTTAATTCGTTCGCAGTATAAAATTCGTGCTTACGAGTGAAAGAATAAAACTCGTAAACACAAATTAAAAAAAAAAAATTAAATACAAATAATATTTGAGCAAAAAATGTGATTCGTGCTCACGAATTAAAAAATAAAACTCACTAGCACGTCTCATAAAACAGGCGAACATATGATCAAAAATATTAACACATAATATCGCCATCTCTTTTTATAATACCCTACTGAAAACTCATATTTTGTTTTCATTTTATTGTTGATGACATTTCGATGTAGTAAAAGTAGCAATGTTGTAAACAGCTGATTTCTTCTTTATTAGCTGTCATTTGGGCGCACACTCTGCTGTCCGTAAAAAATATCAAACCAAACTAAGCAAAAAGCAACTATCAGCTGTTAATTTAGTTGTCAAAAAAAACCGTGTTGCCAACTCAACCTCTAAAAAACACGATAGTAGTCAGAGTAAAGATTATCAAGACACTCAGTCAGGTGGTGTAAAACTTTTCTTATATTCGATTCTAAACATTAGGTCGTATAAAAAGTATCAGTATTACTTGGTCAAGACTTTCGTCATTGAGAAACGATTATAATCGATAACATATTTGCCATCATCTTGACTTTTCAACAATTTTTTTCGTAGCTTTATAATTCTTTAGCCACTGAGCTTATCGACATAAAAACTTACTTGATTGATATTAAACGGCTCTTTGGTTAGCTGTTTTATTTCTACTATTTTACTGACAGCAATTGTGTCGATAAGGTGCAAAATCCACACTTTTTGGTGGGTTGTAAATATTTTTTGTTGTAAAACATAATACCAACAATTAACAGAGAATATTGGTTCAATGTTCAAGTCGCCAAAACAAAACAAAAAAAAAATACAGCGAATTGATCGTTTTATTAACTTCTAAAGGATAAAATCTCTCCAATTCAATCAATAATTAATAAAACGTTATTTATCGTCAATCTAGGTTTTGAGTTGTTTTTTGTAGGGTCATTGACTTTTGACTTTTTTTTTTTTTTGTTTCGTTTAAATTGCGAATATTTAACAGATTCTTTACCGCTCATAATGATCTGCTTAAAATACGGTTTGATTTTAGTGCTTTTTAGCAACATTTAAATTGTACTTAGTATAGGTCTTCTTGATAGGTTAAGGTGGAAATGTTTAATGAAACATTGGGTCTTATAGGGAGACATATCCAACATTATGGTTTCAGATCTTCTGGTGTTCATTAGGAAGGCAGTAGATCTGCTAAACAAACTATAGACTGGAAGTAACACAAAAGATGCTATATATGGGTCGCAGTGACTTGCGTGGTCAATATGATGATAATAATATAGGTCTTGGGCATGATCGAATTTTCGCATTAGATTTAATTTCCTGGGGTAGCCGGGTTTCACATACTCATAGCCCTCATACTAGCAGATTAGCCAACTGCCTATTATTCTATGAGGTACTCGATGTGTGGAAATATTGCTGTTTTTGTTTTCTCTTTTCCTCTCTTTGTTTATTATTTTTTTTTTTTTTTGTTGTTTATTTTTTTGCCTATGCGTGTGACTATGTACGCGTGAAAACAGAAGAGAAGAGCAGTTCTTTGCCGAAATCTGCTTTAAAGGTTTGCTGTTATATTACAGACAAGCGTTCAAGATCGAAAGATTTGCTGCCACAAACTAAACGATGGGTGAGCTCTATGAGGTCTTTTTCGCTTCGCTTACAATAATCGTTTTCGAATCTTTTATGTTATTATCGAATGCAGTGGTCAAGCGTTAAGCCGTTAATCTAATTAATATTGGTTCGAAGTAAAACAAAACCAAAGCTTCTATAGCGACTTGTATCTGAGGATACCCATAATAGTTGATTTAGTCAACATTTAACTATATTACGCAATGCTAAGGCGTCAACCAGAACTCTGCGTTTTATAAATTCCATTTAAAATTTCGACAAATCTATTTGTTAAGCTGAATTGTGTATTTTTTTCAAAAGGTATTTGAATATCTATCGTTTGCTTAATTTATCTCTAAACAGCCAAATAGTCTGGCAAAATTAGCAACAACGACAACATAAAAAAATCACAGACGAATACCAGAAACGACAGCCATATATAGGAACAAAAATTGTTTGTCGCCGCTATGTGCTATTTCCCATATGAGCGTGCATATCTATAGATATAGACTTTGGATTTCAATATAATTTTAGAACAGTTTTAGCCAAACATCCATGCATGTGTTTGTATATATGAGTATATAGAAATAAAAAGGAATTTTTATAAAATTTATTAGGGCTAAACAAACAAACAAACAAACAAACAAACGTTCCACTAACTAAAGCAATAAAAATTCATTTGTTTTTATTTTTAATTTAAAACAAAAGTGTGTACAAGTGTACTATATGCCTCTTATTTTTCTTGGCTTGGCGTCTTTAATAAAATTTTAATTTTCAATTAATTTCTTTTAACGACTGTTTTGTAAACGAGCAAGGCAATAAACTTAAATTTTTTTCTTATTTAATTATAAAATATATTAAATTATTAAAAAATAAAAACAACAAAAAGAGAAAAATCAAATACTGACCTCGACAGGGATTGCAGAAATTTCGTATGCTCAAGCACATGTTGTCTGTAAAATGTTTACTCTCTGCTGCTGCTTTGCTTTTACTTGGCTTTGTATCTTGGGGTCGTAATAAAGGCTTCAATTTTATGATTTGTTTTCTTTTATTCAAATTTGAATTAAAATTTAATATCTTTCGTTTAAATTATAGTAAAATTGTTTTTGGTAAAAACTCATTGATATTTAGAATTTTATAGGTTTTAATTGAATCAAATGTCAACATTATTTAAACTGTAGAAAAACGCACAAATGAAATGACGATTTTTTTTTTAATTTTTCAAATTTAAATTAATTATTTTTTAAATTTAATTAAATATTTTATCAAATCAATGCACATACATACTATATGAGTGATTTACTCTTTTTGAAGCCATTTAATAATATTAAGTCGTGTCACTAAATGGTGTTTCTATCACCTACAAATCGGGCAACAGTTAACCGATTGTGTTAAACAAACACACGTGTTTGAAAGGTGACATTTCAGATCACATTTTTGATGAAGACAGTTGTTACATTCGTAACTCATATAAAAAGTTGAAAATAAGCAAAATACATAAAGAAATACTCCATGTGATGTCGAAAAATTTAAGTGATTTTGCTCGAATAGTGCTAGAACCTGAACTACATACATATATACTTACCACGGTGTAAAAGGTATAAGAAACTACATGATACTACTGAATTCCCCAATAAAAATCACATACTTTGCTCTACGCTCTATGCTCTGCTCGAACTCTTTTTCGGTTTATTAAAATTTTGTTAAATATTTTAAATGTTACAGCTTCTAAGCATGGCAGTTATAAACTGCTTTGCTTTCCTTTCGCTTCTTAAAACGCCAGAATAGATATTCTAAAACAAAGCCTACAAGACTCAAACCAATGCCAGCCAACCATAAGTAGAAGGCACCCTGGAGGACTTCCAAATTCAAAACCACTTTTTTCTGTGTTGATGCCATAAATTCATCGACATCCCCGAAATCAAAATCATTTTCCAAATGCTGTGTACTAGAGTCCTCGCCATATTGTAAAATACTTCTCTGTTGCGCATCCACTTCAAGCCAGTGTAGTATTAAACCATGTTCAAAGAACGCACTGATCAGTGACTGGAATTTGTGTATAAAAGGTGAACCTTTAGTAAGAACATAAGAAGAGGTAAGAGAACGCAAATACTCCTTGACGATATGAAAAGTGGAACGTTTGGTTTCATCGTCATAGGTATGGGCCACAACCTCTCTGGCCAGTTCATCGTGTATAATCAGGGCCACATTTTTATACTTTCTCACCATAGTCAAAGCAAAATCATCGGCACTTATGTTGCGTGACACACGTATTCCGCTGTTGTTAATAAATTGATAATATCAGGGATCCAAAGAGACTTGTATGGCTTCGAAAACTACATCGTAAGCATAAATTGGCACTTTTAGTTTGGGCAGATCTTTAAGATTATCCAGTTCCGGTTCATAGGTGGGCTGCACAAAACCGCTCTCTAATTTGGCGAAATAAATTGTGGTTAACACGTAACTGAAGAGGATCCAAGTTATCAGAAATTGACGGAGAGAACTTATACGCGAAAAACCCTCCACAGGTTCACCCCATTGTGTTTTCACAAACATCTCCACCAGCTCATACCAACGCCAATGTTTAGTGTTGTGCTGTTGGCATTGGGACGGTAAACGTTCCACTAGTCTTTGTAACACAAAAAATATTAGCAATACAAACAGGAAATTCAAGAGCAATAAGCGCCACAGTGAGTAGGTGAAGGCATTGGCAAATATCAAATAATCCGGACGCATTTTAGCTGCCGGCACTATGAGATATAAAAGACGTTTCCTATAGGGATACAGCTCTTCGATATGAGGCTTAACATGATCCAAAGTGTAGCGATAATTAAAGCCAATGTGGGTGTGTCCCAAAGCAATATCTTTTAAGGCCCCGCTAAAGGTACCATTCAACAAGGCACCATAAGTTTCATTATCTGTGGGGATTACATAGCGTGCAGTGGCATTTAAACGTTCCACTAGAGTACGAGCCAACCAGCCATCGATTTTCTTATAACCCCTACTCGTAAAATTTTCCAGAGGTACAGCACGTACACTGTCCTTAAACATGCTTATCCTTAATTCAAAGCGATGGAAATTTTTCAATTTGTCATAGAAATATGGATAATCGTTTAGGAATTTCACTTGGAACCCCTTGGCAGTAAAAGGCTCATAGGTATAGATTTCTTGTGTAGAGACAACAGCTACAATGACATTTAAAATCTTTTTTTGCCACACCTTTTCAAAGAAACGTTGCAAGGCCTGTGTATCCGATAAAAGCCATATGAAGACATAACACTGCCCAGGTTTCCATTTTTGCTGAGGATTTAGGAATTCCACCACCTTTTTCAAGGTACGAAAACTGTCTATGAAATATATGCTGACACTACTGGTCATACGTAAAGGTTCTTGAGGAAACTTTTGTAAATCGCGCACCAGGTAAGGTTGTTGAGCCAAGCAACCATAAAATTCATGCCAATTTTCTTCGTTTATTCTCTTGCCTGGAGACACTGGATATACAATATTTACGGGAGCATTACGTCTTTTAATAATTTCACAAATTCTTACACGAAATACTTCTGTATGTGCAACACTTTTAATGCAATTAGCGTAACATGCCACCACAATTATTGTAATAAGAAGAATCTGGTGTTGCATGTTGTTGCTACTGAGACCAACTAAATTAAGATTTTGCTTTGAGAAGTTTTAGTAGTTTTAGCAACAATGACTTGCAACAAACTTGTTGCATGTTTTTTAACAATTTGTAGTCTGATATTTACATACATGAAGAGTCTTTTTTGTCTGCCTTTTATTAATTAACAAATGTTTACATAATAAATTAAAAATAAAAATGATTTAAAGCTCTATTAATGACTTCAAAAAGAAATAACCAGCCGCCCTATATAATGAATAGTAGTCCGGAAAGGAAAATTGTGTAGGTTTACTTAGTACGTAGACTGATGGTATTGACATAAGCGTCCGTCTATTTAATCGCTTGTCAGCTTGTTTATTAATTAGTTTATTTGGGTTATGCGTTAATTCATTTTGTTTTTATTTAAAAACGAAATTGCCATACATTTTGAGAAAATTTTGAAAAAAAAAAAATATTGCGAATGGTGTCACAAATAATGTTAAACTTGTCTGCTATGGTAGCTCTAAATCATACTTCTGCTAGAATAACTTTATAATTTTGTCAGCGTGTTCTGAAGCTGCTTAGTTTTTGGCAAAAGAAGTGTCACAAGAGGACGAAACTTTACTCAAAGGAAACATGATCATAAGCTATTTGCTAGTGATATCCTAAATGTGAGGATGGCGTGGTGTAGTAGTTAGTACGCACACATACAACACAAGTTGCCCAGGTTCGAATCCGTAGCAGAGGACATGACAAAAAAAAAGTTAATTGCGGTTTCGAGTGTTTAATAAAGAGACTCCAGCTTATCTCCCTAACGACGACAAATCCATCCAAAAAGAAGCTTCCTTAACCTATCAGCTAATCTCTGACGATGATGACAAAAACGCTATCTGCTGGGAAAAAAAACTACAATGCTAAGTAAGGATGACCACTACCACTTAGCAAGGGTGATATCAGGTCACTCAATAAGTCCGTAGGATTACACATAGATGGCGTTACTAGAATTTTGTCCATATGATTTTTATTTAGTACTGAGATTCAAACGATACGTGTATAAATTTGACAGCAATCTGGCTATTGATTAGTGAGTTATAGCATTTTCTGTAAAGCAACTTTTGTTATTGAAAAAAAAAATGGAAAAAAGTGGTTTTCAAGTTTCGACAAAGCATTGTCTTTAGATGAACAAATAAAAAATATGTGGTGGACGGGGGATGTGGTGGACATTGGTGAGGCCTTGGAGTCGAATAGCAGTGTATTAAGGCTCAACGGGTTCGCCGGCATTATCTTTAATAGGAGGGATAATAGGATTATAAAATAATAATGGGTTCTCTTACGGCAACGTGGAGGCGTGATTTATACCCAAATCGAGGGAGAGCGCTAACTCGATGTGGAGTTACATTCTTAACTGGGTACCATGACACATAGATCGGCAGGAGTTAAAATAGTCTCTGACACTTTACCCAGGTGGAAATCATGTTCAAATAATGACACTGGTGATTTTATCATAGGTGGGGCGTTGGTAGAAGCATTGTGTTCACTCCTACCTCGGGCACCGTGTGGTATGCCAGCGTGGCGTACCACTTAGAAGGATCTTCACTACCATAAACTTATCATATGGAGGCAAGCTACAGTAGATTAATCATGTAATCAAAATAAAGCATTGAATGCTTTGTGAAAAGCCAATATGCTCCCTAGAGGAGTAGCCAAACTACATATTTTTTCCATTACCGATTTTAAAACACAATCTGGTATGTCTCGTTTGACCATAAAACTTCAATTTATGGAATCAGCATGGTACCTGATATTTCGGTGTTACTCGTGGCCTCCGAATATGAGAGTTCAGAATTCATATGTTGCCAGAGAGATGATTGATAGGTTAGTTAGTTGGCTAATTAACCCAAAACGTGATCGACTACAATTGGCACCAAAGTTCCGTTTTGAAACCAGATCAAGACCACAGCATGATAAGCCATCCAAAACGAAAAAGAAAAAAAAGGCGGCCAACCCCAGCTGTTTATAAAATGGAGAAGATCGAGGGGATCCAGCTTTGCGTACTGTGTTAAGTCATTGAAAAAAGGTACTCAACTGTTTGCCAGCCAGACCTGGACATTCACAGAGAAAGTGAAAAATTGTCTTCCTCTCAGAAGTGCTTCTTCAGTTTCTGCAGTGAAGGTTAAAGAGCAAACAAATATTTTCCACTTTCGTTCCAATCGTTCAATGATCCATGTACACTGCTATGAGTTTGGAGGGTGCCTCAGAAATTTGAGTGCCACTGTCATACCGAGGCTACAGTGTCATTGAGATAGCACAGTAGGAGATGAAACTCCACCTGTTTTGTGCTTTACCACAGAAGAAACTTCAGTTTTTCCTCTTTACGACAGCCATAGAACAGCAGTTGTCAGAATAGAAGGCGATCTATTGCACAAATTCATCAGCCCTTTTACTTCCAACGATTCCCTTGTGTCCAGGGGCCTAGATGAAGTAATGGCACGGAATAAGAAGCCACAAAATGTTACCATTGCTACTGATAGATTGTCTACAGAAGCCCAGTACTGTCAGTTCAATAGCGCTTTGAGCTTTTAGCACGAGTGTCGTGGTTTCATTTCCACCACAGATTTTGTAATAATTACAATATAATTTGTAATTTCTGGACGGTGTGCAAATATAGACAAGGTACACAGTCAGTCAGTAATGCAGTTTTCAGTAACTGACAACACTACTAAAGTTCCCTTGCCATTCATAATCATACCGAACGGCCAACAAGATATCTATTCTCGTCCATGAGTGCCGGACTCTTTCGGATTATTCGAAGGTGACTCTATGTGGTATCCGGGGCATAAGGATAGCATAGGTAATTATGTTGCTGACGAGCTACCTAAAGTGGGTACGCAGCTCGCAATTTTCCAACTGGAACTGGGCATAAGTTTTCCGATAGCCTCAACTAAACTAGGTATCCTCCGGTTAGTTGGCAGCATGTTAGACCGAACTGGAAAGAAGACTAATTGTCGACTTTCCTTAAATCGCATGGCCTATACATCGCACTATTGCGGTTTTCACAGGCCATTGGTACATTGGAACGATTGGAATGATGGAAACGGTATTCCCTCGCATGAATTTTGCATAAGTTAAAAGGAGGAGAACACTATTTTTCACTTCATGTATCAATGCAGAGGTAGTAGAAGGTGAAAGGCTCCACATCTACATCCGAGATCATCAGCCTTTTCATTCCCAACAATGTCCCTGTATTCAGGGACTCAAATGAAGGAATGGAACATGTATTACCAATGAGATTCAGCAGCAAACCAAAGTCGAGTTGTAACTTGGCATTATCAGGGCTCTAACGGCAACCTGACTATCAGAAATAGTCCTGATCCTATTCACAGACCACAGATACAGACAGTAATTCAAAGGATTCTGCAAAGTTGGCAGACTCGGAGAAAATACCAGACCAAATGAAGACTGTAATACCAGAATCCGTAAGAATCCTAACCCTTTTACATTATTCCTTTCCGTGGAACGCGGTTTTGGCGGAAACGGCAAAGTCCAGTTTGTTGACTGCAATTCCCTTGAAAGCGGAGTAAGAACCCCAAAAATGTTACAGAGGTTCTTGGCCTCTCATTTTTTACCTTTGACTGACCCATCCAAAATAAAGACAACAGCAATAGCGATATTAATTTTGGAGTCAAAATGGCTTCCCATGGAGAACTTTAAATCCCCGGGTTAACTCTGACCCTTGCAGGTCCAACCCCTAGCCTAAGTGGGATTTATTAAGATTCCACCACCCTTCCTAACCTATAATTCAAATAAATAAATAAATAAAATACCAAGATGTTGTTGAATAACAAGAAATGCCGTATCATATGAGTAAAACTAAATTCGTGCTAATGCATAATTTATCCAATACTTTTTGCAGTGCTGGATATAAAGAAATTGTTTGAGTTTTTCAAGATCTCAATCTATTTCATCAATCATCATATTAGAACACAAACACTAAACTTAAAAATAAAAAAAATAGAGAACATCATTGGTACTCCCCATGGGTACCTGTTATTCAACAATGTTTTTTTTTTTTTTATTATCTAAAAAATTACTATATTTTCATACAAACAAACGGCATAATATCTATTATTCCTTTACAAAAATATTTTTCTAAACATACGGAAATGTATGAAAAAAAATACAAAAAAAATTTCATTTATTCTTAAGCAATTTCCCCAAATCATCTAAAACCCAAGAAAAAAAATATGACAAAAAAATGTAAAATAAAATAAAAAATGATTCCCAGACAACAGCAATTGTGATGTAATTTAGAACATGACAAGACAAAAATAATATTTAAAATAATACAACAACAATATATATGACAAAATACAACAACAACAGCAGCAATTACAATGAAATGCATAAAATATGCTATAGAATTAAAACAACAAACATATAAAGCCAACACTAAATAAAGAGAAAAGAATTAAAGAGAGAGAGACAGAGAGAGACATAGTGAGAAAATGTAAAAAAAATAACAAGAAGATTAGAAAATTACTAAGGCCGTCACTTTTAAGGGCCTGTAAACAGATTATTCCAAAGGCATACAATTTCTTTTCTTATGTTACCCGCTAAGAACTTACGGTTTTACCACCACAAGTACATATTCAACAGAGCAGAGAGCAAAAACAAATACTATTGGAAAGAATATCATTACGACACATACCGAAATATCACTTTCAACACGAAAACATTACATGTGTTAATATTGTTGTTGTTTTCATTGTTGTTGCTGCCGCTATAAATGTTGATGCTGTTTTTTGCTGTGAAGAGCATACGAAATGAATTTTTTTTTTGCCATTCGGCATGTGTGAGAACAACAAGCAACAAATTTTTCAATTTTAAAAACAAAATATTTATTCTTAAAGAGGTGATAGATTGGCAAACATTCGTTTGCGAACATCGCAAATAGCCAATCGCATTCAAGGTAAGATATGCGATTGGCTATTTGCAATGTTTGCAAACAAATGTTTGCCAATGTATAACCCGCTTTAAACAACAATAAAAAGTATACGTTCGTGAGTGTGTGTGTGTGTATGTGTGTATTCTTGGGTGTTTACTTGCACACACATCAACTTGAAATGAAATTTGAATGCAAACAGTTGCATAGTAATGTGGGCACAGTGATTGAGAAGAATATTATTTGTATACAAAAAAGAGATTCTCTTCATTTTAAAAAACATAAAACGCTCTCTTCCCTCTTCCAGGCCCACTGTTATTGTTTGAATTTTAAAATTAAATATAAAACAATTTCTTTTACAGCGGATTTGGCATTTTTCCTTAAAAATAGCTTACAAAGTTCAACTAAAGATGTACGAAAATAGACTCCATCGCAGTTGTAAAGAAAAAAACAAAGTGAATGAAATTTGATATGAAAAGGAAAAGAAATTAAAAAATAAACTAAAAACCAAAACAACATTGAGGGGAATATAATTGCGAAAAACCAGTAAGGGGAATGGGAAGTGCCCATATTGATGAGTTTTTTTTCCAATTTCTTTTCGAATGCTGGAACCGCACCGATACTGATCTCTTAAGATTGGTCTATAGCAGCTGGGATGAAGTCCCTGTTTTCCGATTACCGAAGAAAGTTTGGCCCAGCTTGCATAGGCTTAGAGCTGCTAAATTTTTTTCGTTTTCTCAGAACCCGTGTGCGGAATCTAGTGAAGGTTGTCACAGGACAATACAGATTTGAAATCGAGAAGAAAGAGACGATCTTCCCGCCTTTTGTCTTTGCTATCGCGGTAGTTAGATAGGTTAGTTGGCTACTTAACCGAAAACATGATCAACTACAATTAGCACCGAAGTCTGATTTTGAAACCAACTCAGGAATGCAGAAGTTGAACCACCTAAAAGTAAAAAAAGTAAGAAAAAAAGGAGAATTACAGCCACCACGAGCTGTTTATAAAATGTCGCAGCCGTTGAGTCATTAATCGTCTGCCTGTCGGACCTGGACATTCACAGAGGAAGCGAAGGACGGTCTAACTATCAGAAATACTTCTGCAGTGAAGGTTAAAGAGCAAGCCCATTCTCTCTCCGTGAGTTCTAATCGTCCAATAATCCGTGTACACTCAGAAGTTTCAATGTCCTGCCAATGTTATAACGAGGCCACAGTGTCTTCAGGATAGCACAGAAGGAGATGAAACTCTATCTGTTCTGTGCTGTGGAGCTTCTTGACTTAGACTTGTGATTTCAAATAACCCCATAAAAAGAAATCTAGCGGTGTTAACTCACACGATCTAGGAGGCCAATTCTGATCACCGAAACGGGAGAGTAGACGATCTGAAAATGCACCGTCTTGTTGAAACCACGTAATGGCCACATCAAAATCATCATGTTGCGATATTGAGCACCAGTAACAGTAACTGATTGACCAGTCTCATTTTCAAAAATGTATGCAAAATCCACATCAAACGTTGTGGATGCTTTTGTTTTTCGACATTCACTTGTGAGTTCTCAGAACCCCGAAGCGGAAATGTTGGCGATTAACAAAGCCATCAAGGTGAAAATGTGCTTCATCGCTTAGAATGATTTTACTCGAAAAATCAGCATCCATTTATTGATGTTCAAAAATCCATTCAAAGAACACTCTTAGCTGTGCAGGGTCATTAGGCTTCAGTTGTGTGTTAATTGAATTTTGTAAGCATGGAGATATAGATCTTTAGTAAGTATACGCTGTAGAGAGCTTCTTGAAATTTGCAATTCTTGTCCACGATGCCGTTTTTGAGGTACCTGGATTGTCACCGACACTCTCACGAACTGCTTCAATATTGACATTCGAACGGCTTGTTTTTGGACGACCAATGCGTTTGGCGTCTCTAACCCATCCGGTCTACCTGAATTTTTCAATTAATCTCTTCACAGTTAACAAAGTTTAAACACTATTCCGATCATATTTTGTATGAAATTTTCGAACTGCTTCCGTCAAATTGTAATTCTTTTTGAAATATTGTTCAATAATGAAGTAACTAACTAAACTGTCAGCTGTCAAAATGTTTTTTAGGGTTGCCACCATTTTACTGCACAAATGGCGACAAATTCGAATCGTGCGTTAATTTTGGAACACCCTTTACATATGCATGTGTTCTAACTTAAGAAAAGAATTAAACTTTCTGCTCTTAATAGATAGAAATAAAGGGTCCGCCATCTAACGTTTTTTTTTTCAACCAGTGCTTATTTCGTGAATGGTAACACTTAGCTCATGTCTGATTTGACAGATAATTAGTTTTATCCTTCCGTTGAACGAATATGATTGTGTATACGTTTCGCTAAGTGGGCCTGCGATCGACTTACAGAAGATGCCGATTTTGCCAAAAAAAATCATCTTTACAGATGAAGCTCATTTTGATCTTGTCGAAACCCGCACGCATACATTGAAAAGCCGATACACCCAAGACGAGTCACTGTTTGGTGCGGATTTTCATCCAGATGCATAATTGGACCATTTTTTCCGAAAATGAGCAAGGAGTGGCCATTACAGTCAATGGCGCTTGTTATCGGGCCATGTTAAACGAATTTTTGTTCACAGAAATTGAAGAGGAGGATATTAGCAACATTTGGTTTCAACAGGACGGTGCTACGTGCCACACAGCCGAAGCTACACTCGATGTTTTGCGCTCTGTTTTTGAAGATCGCATTATCAGCCGCAGAGCTGATGTCGTTTGGCTAACTCGGAGCTGCAATTTGACACCGTTGGACTATTATTTGTGGGGTGCCGTCAAAGATAAGTGTTACGCCAACAAGCCAGAGACAATTGACGTTTTAAAGGACAATATTCGTGAAGCCATTGGTGAAATACAGCTGCACACAATCGATAATGTGCTTCAAAATTGGAGCGATCGTGTAGGCTACTGCATGGCCAGCCGAGGTAGCCATTTGAATGAAATTATTTTCCATTATTAACCGGTAGGATTGTACTTTCAAATAAAAAAATAAATTTGAGAAAATATTCAGTAGTTTTTGTTTATAGAATTTAAAAAAAAAATTATTTGGGGGACCCTTTATGAGTCAAATGCCAATTAATTTTTCAAATTAAAATCGATACTTTACACGATTGTAACGAATAGTCCATATGATACTTTTACTCATTACAATGACACTGATATACGGGGCAAATGATACGAGCACTGTAGCTCATTGACAAGACCACAACGTCATTAACAAATACAACATCATGATCATGATCATCTGTCTCGAAATCATCAGCAAATTAACGAAATTTAATTTACTTTTTGAAAAAAAGAAAAATATAAATTCTCTGTATTAAGAAATGACGAAATTAAAGCCAGAAATAAAACAACAACAAAACAAAATAAATATAAAACTTGGCAACAAAATTTCTATTGAGAGGTAATGATTTATTTCAGATTTCAATGTTTCGTATTGATTTTTTGTTGTTTTTTTTTTGTCTAACGTCTAAACGGAAATAGAATTTTCATTTGAAATAGTGGTCAATGGGATTGACTGACTGACTAACTGACTGATTGGCTGTCTATTTGACAGTTTATTTGTTTAAATGACGGTAAAATCAATGGGTCAATGCGAGTGATGGTTTTTGTTTTACCCATTGAGACAAATTTCAATTCATTTCAAATAGAAATTCACTTGATCGCTTGAAAAATTCGATACAAAATTCGTTTGCTAATGAGGTTTTCCTTTTTTATTTTATTTTTTTGCAATTTTCAACTTGCGTCAAAATGCCTTAGGGTACGCTACAATCAGGCATTAAGACATGAAATTTAATTATAGAAATTTAGTAGATTTGTAGTAATTTGTACAGTATTTAACATAATGAGTTTATATTTTAATTTATGACTCTATCTGGTATAAAGGCTCAATTTGACGTGACGTAACATAACGCCATAGTAGCAACGCAACCCACCAACTTTACGGACATTAATGTGTTCGATTAGGGGTGACATACCCTAACCGATCAATGTGATTTTAGCTGTCTCGACTTTGGTTACGGGTATGGCGTTATGTTAAGTCACGTCTAATTGAGCCTTAAGACACTATGTATCTTATACAAGATAAAATGCTTTGTATCCATCACCACTCACATATATGTTCAAAAGATTTACGATTCTGTCGAAAAAATAAAACTGAAATCCATGTGGGATCAACATTACTATCGATTTACCAATAATTCTCTGAAAATGCAAAAAAAAACTACAGTAAGAGTGGCTTCGACATACTTTACCGTTAGGATAGAATAGAAGGGAGTGGCAGCCTCGCTAAAGAAGGCATACTTCAGCACGCATAACGGCCCTTTGTGATACCACATAACGCATTGTCCTTGTTTTATTCACCAAAGTCCTGGTTATCAAACAAAGGTACCTCACAGAAGCACTTTCCTAGATTAGATCGGTAACCAACCCGACAGTTTAATGAATCTGGTTATTGACCTGATGTCAAGGATCGATAGCTCAGATAAGCCATCGAGAAAGAGAGAGCCCCAGTGTCGGAAGTCTACGCCATGCAAGAGACGAACAGTAGCAGATAAAGCGATAAAGAGGATCAAAAGTCAATTGCAGGTAAGCGCAGCCTCTGTGCGTGCCTGTCCATGACGCAATGACCGGTGAGGATAGACACAACGGAGGAGATGTTCCGTTAGTTCAGTTTGAACAGTTGATTGGTGCGCTTCATATCCAACCCAGGCCAGGTGAGTCTGGCAATAAAGGACACATTCCGCTCTAGCGAGTTCGTCAGCTGCACAGTTACCCAATATGTTCCTGTGACCAGAAACCCAGCTGAGGTCTACACAAAACTGTCGTGATAAGGCCAAAAGGGAACCACGACAGTTCATAACCAACTTAAAGCTAAAGATCACACCCGAGAGAGATCAGTTTGCCGCCTGGCTATCAGAACAGATATGTATGTCGCCGCTAGGAGCGCTATTACCCGGGATCCAATCTGCAGCATGAAAAAGGGCCATCACTTCGACCTGAAACACACTGCAGTAGCCCGGGAAGCGAAGGGAAACGCCAAGGTTGAGCCTCTCGGAAAAGCCTACCTTGTATATCTTTCACATACAAAAAGAAAAACCAACGCAGAAATTCAATAAATGTACGTAAAATTGAGGTCGAAAACGCTGTGGAAGTCAATATGACAAGCAGAAGCCAAACTCGGACAGTAACTTTTATGGGTTAATAACTGCAACTCTGTAGTTTCAATGCGGCCAACTTCGCTGATATAATTTACATATTTGGGGGAAAACCCTTTAGTTCAGTTTTCGAAAATTATACAGACAACGGGGACAAACTAAAACTTGAAGTAAAAAAGCTTATTATTGAGCATACAAGAAAAGGAAAAAGTGTTAGCGAAATTTCAAAAATTGTTAGCAGATATCATTCAACTGTGCACGACATAATAAAACGTTTGAAAGTCAATAAAACGGTGCAAGATTGGCCACAACATGCCCACAACAAAATATTTCCTGAGGCAGAAGAACGTTTTTTTTTTGTCAGAAAAATAAAAGCTAAACCCTTGCTAAGGGCTCCTAAACTTGCTGCTACTGCTGAAAGTGGCCTTGGTAAGAAAGCCATTTTAAAAGGAAACTTGCCAAAAAGTGTGGATAAGCTTGCTCTGGATAACGGTTGATACTTTTACCAAGATAACGATCTTGGCTGCTATATAATGTGCCACACGTCATGGAAACACCAGCCCAGAACCCCGACATAAATCCTATTGAAAATTTGTTGGATTATCTCAATAAAAAAGTTCAGCATCAGTCGGTATCATTAGAAGAATGGGAAAAAATACCAGCTGATTACTGCCACAAATGGGTCGAATTTATTCCCAAGAGACTCCAAATGCTTTTTGGCTAATGAGGATAGATAACGCTGCTTTAACTGTTGCCGTTCTGCACATATACAAAATTCAATATTTAGTATGAATCGTAGGTACCACGCCCACTTATCTGATCCCGCCTAGTTACTAAATGATAATGCATATTGTCCCAGACGTTATCTGAACCTCATTTAGAAACTTCTACTACTGCCGTTCTTAAGATACACAAAATTCGATATTTACTTTATATGAGAGGTAGGTACCACACCCACTTGTCCAGATTCGCCCACTTTTAGCGCTATGATTTGTTTTGACTATAAAGTCGTTTAGACCAAATTCGGAAGGTTTTGCTTTAAAATATTTAATTTGTATTTGAGCTACTACGCTCACTTGCCCAACTCCCCCAACTTTTAGCCTGATGATTTGTATTGACTATAAATCTCTTTCGGCCAAATTAAGACAATCTTACTGTTACCATCTTGAAGATATAGACAAAAAAATATAACCTTTGTATGTTGGAGTTTTTGAGATTTATATGGCCTTTAGTTTCTTCCAGACATACAGAGAGATACTGTAAAAATCTCAAACAATTAAATCAACATACAAACACACATTCATTTTTATAAATAAGACGAAAAATAGAAATAATTTTTAATAAGCCTTCATACCCATTCGACCGTAGTGTAGGGTATCTGTGATAAGGCCACATCATATTTACTTGCACAGCCAACTAAACAACTCATCTCTTAATGTGTTTTTGTGTTTCAATTTCTGGGCCATTTCATGGCAAATCGACTAAAAATCAAGTCAATAAGCTTCCAAAATAAATATAAAAAAAAATATTTGTGTTTCAATTATTCAATCACTTAAAATTCCAAAAACTAAAATTTATTTATTAGATATTTTCTATGCCATCATATTGACAAAATAAAAATATTTTTGTTTTTTTTTTTTTTTTCTCAAATAAATTCAAAATTCATGTCATCAATGTGTTAATTGTTGCAACGAAATATTGTTCATCAGCAAACTTTTTTTCATATAGAAAACAAATAATAGGTTATAAATGTTGCAAGTCTATGTACACACACGTACATACATACAAATATACTCATGTACTAAAACTTGATGTGGAATTTTCAAATATAATTATGTGGCACTACCAGAGCAGCCAGTAAGGGGTGCTAGTGCAACATGCTGGCATAAACCAATGAATAAACGAACACACTTTTGACTATTTTTCTTGTTTGTTTCTCTGTTGACTGACAAATCGATCTCTTTTTATAATTTCATTACAAACAAAGAGACTGCCTTTAAGCTTTATATGTACTTATGTATGTATAAGACAGTAGGGGTGTTATATGTTGCCACATTATTATTATTTTTTTTTTTTTTTTTTTGTGAAAGAAAACATATTGTTATGTCAGTTCAACAAAATTGATGTTACTGGGTTATGGATCCGAGAACAATAAACAAATATTGTTTTTGTTCTTCATTAATGTAAAAAAGAAAAAAGTCAAATGCACTTGCATTTTGTTTTTGAACGACATATTTACACACACATACGCATTATTCCCTACTTGCCACACACACACACACACACACACACACACACACACACACACATAATTTGCAACATAAGTTAAATAAACTAAAAAAGGGTTGTTGCATTCAATTTTTTCAATTAAATCTTTTATAAAATGTTATTACAATTGGGTTGCAGAAAACAAATGCATCGAAAGTGGGCGTGGCAGTTCATTTGTATAACTTATACTAGAGAAAAATTATAAATGATTTAAATTATAAATGACATAACATCTTAAGAAGTTTATTTTTAAATAAAGCCTGAAGTAGGCGTGGCCATTTGTTTCGGAACCATAGTTATGCTACCACCATGAACAAATTAGGCAGGGTACAGAGACCCTTTTGCCTCGGTATAACTGGGGCAAAGAGAACAAGTCCAACAGCGGTCTTGGAGGCTTTGATTGATTTAACACCGCTTCACATCCATGTGGCATGTTCGGCGGCAAAATTTTTCGTCAAAGGGTCCAGCAATGCATCGGGAAGTCTTTCCATTCCACGCAGGGTGGTTAGAGAACTACCCTTCGTCATCTGTGTTTTGGTATGAGATTCAATGTTGAATTCCTAGACGGGGATTGTTATTCTAATGGGGCTTTAGTTCGGAGTGAGTTTGACCTAAGCTGGTATACCGATGGCTCAAAAAGGAATAACTGTGTCGGTGCTGGCGTTTATTAACCCAACCGAGACTTGCTGATGCCATGGCCATTGCTATATATTCGCAGATCAACCTGGACAGTTGGCTTAGTGATAACACCATTAATATATTCTCTGACAGTCAAGCTTACTTAAGGGCACTTGGCTTGCATCGTATGACATCTAGACTGGTCAAATATTGTTACAATACATTGCAAAAGCTTTCGCTTGGAAATAAGGTCCAGCTGTTTTAAGTATCTAAGCACTGTGGAAAAGATGGTAATGCAATAGCGGATGCATTGGCCAGAAAAGGTTCCATGCCACTCTATATCAGTTCGAAACCTTGCTGTGTAGCACCACTTACTACCATCCTCAATCTTACCTACGATTGAGAAATTGCCAGATACTTGGAATACTGAAATGCTCAAAGGGGTCTTCGCCACTTTAGGAAGCCGATTAGTCCGCAATTTTAGCGTCGTTCTGAAGCTCTCAAGTATAGCAGACCAGTATTGAAACTACTAACGGAATTTCTTACGCCGTTATAGACTGAGAGCACATCTGAAGAGGATGGCGGTCACAGATGTGGATGTTTGTAGACTGTGTGCTCATAAGCATCAGAGGCAGGTTTTTTGATGGATTTAGGTGGAAATGTTTAGGTAGACCTAGGATCTCACTGGATAATATTTCCACTAATATGGCTTCAGATCTACTGGTGTCCATTAGGAGGTGAGCAGATCTGCTTAACAAACTATAGGCCGGAAGGGGCACAATAGGTCCTATGGGTTGCAGTGTCTTGTAATAGTGCTACAAATAACCTTTTTTTCACTGACTAGGAAAAACTAGCATTGCATCAAATATTGTGAATTTAGTGACTGAGCGATAATTGTGTTTATTTTAGGCCAAGAAATCAATCACAATCGTTTCTGAATAAGCATGTTTTAAGGTGCGTTTATTGGATAGTCCAACACGCATTGCGCGCATACTAAAAAAGACTATGAATTGTTAGCCCACCAAGCATATGCTTCAGATTAACCCACTATTTAAAATGGCTGGGCGGTTCGGATGTAACGATATTGAAGTCATTGAAATAAATGCCTAATTTAAGAAGACTCTTCATTATTTGGAGGCATTTGTAGAATGACCGAGAATATATAGTAATTTTGTAAACAATGCCACAGCAACAACCTAGTAATAAGGAGCACCTTATTCCCACACAGAACTTGTCACAAAACTACATGGGTTTCGCCGAAAAAAATGAAAACAGAGAACCAAATAGATTACGTTGTAATAAGTAGGACCTGGCGTATAAACCTCTCGTACATGCGCGATACAGATTACTCTTCAGACCATCATCTCGTTATCGGTAAAATGCGTCATAAAATTGCAGCTTTACGCAAATCAAGTCTGCCTAGTGACCTCAGTAATGCTACAGCAAAACACCAACAATGTCTTTAATTACGCTGCCGAAAATCATACGTCTAATGATGCATGGAAATTGATTCAGAAGGGTAAAAACATCAAAGCAAAATAGACAGGCGGAGAGACGTGGAATAACAGTAGGACAAGAATATGCTTTGACATATAAGTGAAACGAAGTGTAAGAAATAATAAATGAAAATGCCTAAAAAGTCTACGAAAAGCACAGGTGCAAAGAGACCTATGTATCAAATCAAAAAGCAACTTCATAAATATTAAACCTCTTGAGAGCAGCGATAATGTTCTGTGCATCTCTAAAAGTGAACAATGAGCCAGTTGCTTAACGTGAGTGCCTGTCCTAGGGCTTTACCTCACAATGTCAATGCACTAGTGAATACAATGCGTCACCCATGCCCCCACCTATGATTAAAATCATCGCTAAGTATCAATTCGAACCCATGTTGTTTGGACATGACCTTTACGTTGGTGAGGTGTTAAGAGTGTAACATCACACCGAGCATACTGCTATGTGCTAACGAGCTTGAAAATGGCAAAAACGGCAACTCCGTGAGCCCCAGTATTCGAAGTGGAGGAGGTACCACTTCTAACGTTCCGTCTTCTCATCTTAAATACAGCAAGTGCATACAGCAAGGCCATATTCATAGAACCTCCCGACATCGTTGAAATCTTGAATGCCATCAACGACGTAAAGAACAACAAAGCCCTTGAAGCTGACGATATTTTACCAGAGATGCTCAAGGCTGATGCTATAACAACAAAGCAACTATTTGGTAGACGGACTTCAGGTATATCTAAAAAAGGTGACCTTACTAACTGTAGGAACTAGAGGGGGCATTACCAAACTAAAGCTTAGTCAATGAGTTAACAGTATACATTTTGAGTAGGAGAATTTCGGAAGCTGTAATATTTGATCGAAATAGGCTGGCTTTAGCAAGCATATTATTAACTTACGGATAATCATCCAGCAGTACGTCGATATTTATTGAATTCGAAAAGGCATTTTACAGCCTAAGTCATCATGAATATTATAACTCTCATCCTATCTAAGTACAGAGACGTCAAATGTCGTGTACGTCATGATAGGATGCATATTATCCCCGCTCCTATTTAATATAATTCTTAATGTTATTATGCATAATGCTACAACAACCAACAGGGGCATACGATGCGGACTTAACCAACACTTAGAGAGTTTGGAATAAGATAAAGATAATAGCACACAGCTGTCAACGGAACAATCAAACTACACTCGTATATGTATTATTAATTCCCGTAACATTCGATGAAGGAACATGGAGACCTCTCCCAGTCAATGAGCTGCACCCGCTTCTATTTTTAGACTCATTGAAAGGGACCGACAGTTTAACGCCGGTTCCGAACGACAAATGCATTAGAGAAGTTTTCAATAATACTAATAATAGGGAGATCGGACTATTATTATTTGACTGGTTTTAACCGGCCTTAATCGGTTTTTTTGTTTCTGTCGAATACGGTTTTTTCAAAATCTTAATTTTTCGAATACTGAATAAACCGGTTAATTTAACACGAATAACCGGTTAATTTAAATAAGTCAAATTTTTATACGTTTGGATATTTGTTTATTGAATCGTTTAACTATTTGTATAAATTTAATTATTTTTGTATATGACAACCTTGAACGTCTCACAAAGAACGTGAAAACCAAAGTAGATCGAAAAAGATATGCACTCTTGAGCAAAAATAACAGTTTCTCATCTTCTGTAAATAAATATTGGTTTTTATATATGCAGAATGATCAACTAGACTCATTGAAAGCCCACAAACCTACAAACGCCGGTTCCGACCGGCAGTTATGTTAGTTAGTGAAGTTTTTCACAGCGCTATTGAAAATTCGCTGTTAAAAATTGTCAGATGGTGTGGTCTGGGATCGAACCAACGACTTCTTGGTTGGAAGGTGGGTTCCTACCTAACATACCATAGTGACATACACACGTGGTGCATAAATTTACATACAGTGCTGCTCGAAATCTAAGCAAATTTTCTTGTCGAGTCAATTAAGGACTCGTATATTACCAATAAATTTATTCAAAGTTAAACATTTAATTCTTGTTATTTTAGGCACCTAAATTATAACTATAATAACAAACCTTTAATTTCATTCTCTACCAAGTAATACAACAAAAACGAAATTAGCTCCTTGAGTAGCTGTTCGAAACTTAAGCATTTTTCAGTGCTTTTTGTAATAAACTTTGTTTTTTATGGCCACCGCACATCGTTTTGGCATAGTTTTTATGAGATTTGTTAGAATTATTGTTAGTATTGATTGCCACTTTTATTCTAAGCTCTCCATCAGCTTCTGCTTATTTTTAAAACGACGTTGTCCAGCTCTGCCCTTCAAGGATTAGGCAGAATTTTATTTAAATAAAAGAACCGGCTAACCGGTTATTTGAATTACTATTAACCGAAAACTGGTTTTTTGACGTGCTACTTTTCGAATTATTCGAAAACCGGTTTTTGAAAAAAATTGAATAATCGATCTCCCTAATACTCATAAGCTGTTGCAAAACTTAATCTTTTTTCAAATGGTCTGATCCGGTATTAAACCGAGGACCTTCTGGTTGGTAGGCGGGTATCTTACCTACCACACTACAGCGCACACTCGTATATATCGCCACCAAAAATCCAATCGGCCGTAAGCAAAAAAAAAAAAAAATTAAAATACATTTATTGATTAATTATGATGTATTTCGGCTGATTACGTCGAAATTCATCAAAAAGTAGATTTAGAATTTTTTGTTGTTTACTGCCTTTTGGATTTTAGGTGACGATATTTACACATGTATGTCACTTTTGTTTACAAAATTTTCGGAAAAACGATGTTATTTTTTTTAGTCCATATAGTAATGTACCTCTTATAACAACGAATATTGTATAGCGGGTATGTAAACAAGCAAAATTTCGCATTTGGGGCACAGAAAACCCGCACGCATACATTGAAAAGCCGATACAGCCAAGACGAGTCACTGTTTGGTGCGGATTTTGGTCCAGAGGCATAATTGGGCCATTTTTCTTCGAAAATGAGCAAGGAGTGGCCGTTACAATCAATGGCGATCGTTATCGGGCCATGTTGAACGAATTTTTGTTCACAAAAATTGGAGAGGAGGATATTAGCAACATTTGGTTTCAACAGGACGGCGCTACGTGCTACGTGCTACACAGCCGAAGCTACACTCGATGTTTTGCGCCCTGTTTTTGAAGATCGCATTATCAGCCGCAGAGCTGATGTCGTTTGGCCACCTCGGAGCTGCGATTTGAAACCGTTGGACTATTATTTGTGGGGTGCCGTCAAAGATAAGTGTTACGCCAACAAGCCAGAGACAATTGACGTTTTAAAGGACAATATTCGTGAAGCCATTGGTGAAATACAGCTGCACACAATCGATAATGTGCTTAAAAATTGGACCGATCGCGTAGGCTACTGCATGGCCAGCCGAGGCAGCCATTTGAATGAAATAAATTTCCATTATTAACCGGAAGGATTGTACTTTCAAATAAAAAAAGAAATTTGAGAAAATATTCAGTAGTTTTTTTTCATAGCATTTTCAAAAAAAAAAAAAAAAATTATTTGGCGAACCCTTTATTATTTAACAGGAACTAAAATTTTTTAATATTGTTTACTTTTATTATATGTATGTTTTTATTATATGCATTAATTTGATTAATATTAAAAACAAATTTTGTTATTTATTTCTAAATTACAAACTCATACAGTCTTGAATTTTTCGTAGCAAAGAATCGTTGCCAAATGGCTGTGAACTGTTTTCGTTCATTAAATTTTTACGAAATACAATGTTTCATATTCAATTAAATAGACAATAAATTTTCATTCATAAAAATTCGTATTCATTTTATTTAAAATTCATTCAAATATTTTTATTTAAAATTCTGATACAAAACACTTTGGAATCTTTTAATAACTTTTTATTAAATAAAAACACATTTTCTTTTTCGAAATAACAATAATTTAATTAGATTTTAATTTTTAAACTTTCGTTTTCAATTTCATTTATTTTCTGTACATTTTTCTTTTTCTTTCATTTTTAATTGTTTTATGTTTGTTATGCGTACGCAAAAAATAAAAAGAATTTTCATAAAAACAAAACCTTTTAAATTCAACCGTCACCGTCCGTCTACCAACTGAAAGTTGCACTCATTTTAGTAAAACGAAAACAGAACACAATAGAAACGGCAACAGTCGCATTAATTTTCTTAAATTTTCACTCTCCTTCTCTACTCTCTTATTAGAAATCATCATGATCTCATGATGATCATTAATTAAATAATTATTATAAACAAACAATGAATGCTGAGATCAAAAGCATCATGGTTAAGCAAAGCACTAATACCGTTACAAAATCAAGAAGAAAACAAACAACAAATTAATTATTGTTTAGAGTTGAGAATTGTTGCTCTCTTGGTCTATTTTTTTAATTGCTTATAATTTTGGCACATTGCCCAGTATTTAATTAAAAGGAAACAAAATAAAATAGAAAGAAAAACTTCTTCTCTTTCATCTCTTTAAATTGTAAACTCTTCTCATTAGCATTTTAACGGTTAAGTGGTGTAGTATAAGAAAAAAAATACATCAAAATATTTGCATGAGTATTTAAAACAAAATGGGAGGAGATCTTATTGCTCTCATTGTTTTGTTTTTCTTGTGTTTAGGGTTAACCCTTTAAGGGCTTTCAGTTATGGGTTGTTAAATAAGGAACATTTTAAGATTCTTTTATCACTGAGTACTTGCACCGAACACAATTGTTTCGTTTGAACCAAGTATTGGCCGAAAAACGTCTGCAATAAGCCATGAGACATGAAGCTGTAGAGTACGCTAGCCCGCACATTTTGCAATACCAATTAAAAATCATTTATAAAATAGAGGTTTGGAGAACTAGTCAAAGAAGCTTAACCACCTTGAGGTAAAATCTCAACGTGACCTTGACTGGGTGCCGAGTCACATTATACTGAGGAAAACGAAAAAGCGGACGAACTGGCTACGCATGGTTCCACCATGAACTCCATTTTCCAACCAATAACTTGGTCAAGAGGAAAATTTCTACTGAATATCCTCGAATCTCAGATCGAAGATGGATCTGTCAGCTGAAATGCAGGAGCAGTAGATCGCATTGCCCAACATATGTACATTTTAGGGAGAACCTTACCTTTCTTTAATATGAAAAGTAAGGATGCTGGCAGGCTGACAGCGGATAACTGGCTTTTGAGATATTTTTCTGGGGAGCAAGCGTTCAGGATGACCATTTCTTTCATAGTTGTAATCAGCTAAAGGGTGGTCGAACCAAAACGCAAGATGTTAATTGTAATTGCAAAAGTAAAACATACAGTTTTCAGAGAATTATCTTAATATTTTTTATTATGAGAGAATGATCTATGACACATATGTGTGAAACAAAACATCGGCCAAATGCTTGCCACGGCTTCGGTGTCATACCTGTATCCGTCGGTCCATATTTTCAATGACTCAGAGACATAACTGAGGTTCAATGTCGTTAATGTGCCGAACTATCTCATCCTTTAGCTCATGAATTGTTCTTGGCTTATTGACTTACTTTTTTTTTTAATATCCCTAAAGAAAGAAGTCCAACGGTGTCAAATCACATGATCGTGGCGGACAATTAACATCGCCACGACATGAGATAACACAGTCATTCAATTTCTCGCGCAAAAGAGTCATTATTTCGTATAGCAACCACATATCGTCAAGGTCCATATCCCCAACAAGAAATTCGTTATCATCTCGCGATAGCGAAAACCACTTGATCGACCACATTTTCGAAGAAGTACGGCCACAAAACGACGCCAGCCCATAAACCGCACAAAACAGTCGCTCTTGTGAATGTTGCGACTTTTCAATAATCATTCATGGATTCCCATTTGCCCAAATGCGACAATTCTGATTGTTAACGATCCACTGAGGTGAAAGTGTGCTCCGTCGCGAAAGATAATGTGCTTTGTAGAGCTACCATTCACTTCTGTCTGTTCAACTAACCATTCCGCGTATTGACGACGCTTGAAATGGTCAGTAGGCTTCAGCTCTTGGGTCAGTTGAACCCTGTAAGCGTGTAAAATCACGAACATCAGTAATGTTCGTGAGATGTTCAGTTGTTGGGCACGACGACGAGTCAAGGTTAACGGCTCCTCTGACACACTATCGCGGACAACAGTAATGATTTCCGTAGAACGAACTGGGCGAACATACAAAGGTTTTTCCACATTTCCTACAGACCAGGTTTGTTGAAATTTACGAACAATTCTCCCGATTGTGGACACATTTGGTCGATTATGCTGACCAAAAAATCACGAAATGCATTTTCATTTCTACGCCCATTTTCATATAAAACTTCAACATTGAGCAGCGCGTTAAGCTCAATTGTGTACCTCTCCATGGTTGAATTTGAGGAGCTGTCTAGTGTGGACATAAATGAAGTAATGAAGTTTCTCAATCGTATGGAATGGATATAGTCGTGAAGTAAATAAACGTTTAACTAATTCGTAGCGAGAATGTGGCAACAAAACCACAAACCAACCACCAGTGGTTGGAAATTTATGCCCTACCCACCTTATAGTTAAGACGTTGTTCCATTCTTCTATTTGTTCAGGTCGATGTAGAATGTTCTCACTGGAGTACGTTTTCCTTTAGAACAGCAAGGTATGCGGAATTGGATTGATTCGTTATTAGTGATGGATAGTGGTTTGACACCGCTCTTGATTATTTTCTTTTTGTGATATCTCACGTCTATATGTTACGCTAACAAACTAACAACTTAGGCTGAATATAACTCATGTCATTAGTGAAAAAAACAGAAGTTTTTAGAAAAGTGGTGGAAAATTGGACTCCACAATGACACCACTCAGTCACTTGTTGCAAAACTCACTTGCCTTTCCCACGTTCGCATACTAACTTTAAAACTTGGTATGCAAAGTTGACTTCATTCGTTTTTGGTCTCAAAAAACGATGGTTAATACTTTCAACAAATTTTACTACCTTGATCAAGTTTCCGGAATAACCCCCGTATGGTGGTCCCATCGTTCCGATTTTTTTTTTTTTGTTAAATTGGTACATCTGTTATTGATATTCCTGCTAAGTCTTAGCGTCACATTGACATTTATGTCCATTTGTTGGCGGTTTACTATTTGAGTTATAATCTCAATAGGTTACATTTTCTGGATGAGAATGAGTGCCGGCTCTGTCTGTAGGAGAATAAAATCATGAGGCACATTTTGTGCAACTGTTTTGCGCAGATCAGGTTTTTGACCTGCCCCTTTCTATATGGGAATAATTGAGTAAAATAGTATCAGTGGACAACTGGACAACTGGAGCTTAGAGGTTATTCAAACGTTTTAGGTTTAAAGAAATCAATCGGAATATTGTGTTGTAGAGAAAAACAAAACCGAAGGTTTAAAAACTGAAATTATTCGAACAGGGAGAGAGAATAATAATTCCGCGTATACGTTGTCATTTTTGGGTATCCATAACAGCGACAGGCAAAACAGTGCTACGAGCAAATTTTCTCATTGGCTCTCACACGTACGTACTCACACGTATAGGCAAAAAAATAGTGATGCTATAAACACATTCAAGGCTACCGACCATCAGCCACACGACTACGAAAGACGCTGGCTGCAAAAGTAGCCAACTTTTTCAGTGGGGCCACGTACATTTTTTGCGATTTTTTTATTGTAAAGGGTCTGCCAAATAATTTTTTTTTTTTTAAATGCTATAAAAAAAAACTACTGTATATTTTCCCAAATTTCTTTTTTTTATTTGAAACAACAATCCTTCCGGTTAATAATGGAAAATAATTTCATTCAAACGGCTGCCTCGGCTGGCCATGCAGTAGCCTACACGATCGGTCAAATTTTTAAGCACATTATCGATTGTGTGCAGCTGTATTTCACCAATGGCTTCACGAATATTGTCCTTTAAAGCGTCAATTGTCTCTGGCTTGTTGGCGTAACACTTATCTTTGACGACACCCCACAAATAATAGTCCAACGGTGTCAAATCGCAGCTCCGAGGTGGCCAAACGACATCAGCTCTGCGGCTGATAATGCGATCTTCAAAAACAGGCGCAAAACATCGAGTGTAGCTTCGGCTGTGTAGCACGTAGCACGTAGCGCCGTCTTGTTGAAACCAAATGTTGCTAATATCCTCCTCATCAATTTTTGTGAACAAAAATTCGTTCAACATGGCCCGATAACGATCGCCATTGACTGTAACGGCCACTCCTTGCTCATTTTCGAAGAAAAATGGCCCAATTATGCCTCTGGACAAAATCCGCACCAAACAGTGACTCGTCTTGGGTGTATCGGCTTTTCAATGTATGCGTGCGGGTTTACAGTGCCCCAAATGCGACAATTTTGCTTGTTTACATACCCGCCAAGATCAAAATGAGCTTCATCTGAACACTTCGCACACATTCTGCAACATTACCATGATTTTCAAAGTAATGTCGCAATATATACCAGCGTTGTTCAAGCGTATACACAACCATATTCGTTCAGCGGAAGGATAAAACTAATTACCTGTCAAATCAGACATGAGCTAAGTGTTACCATTTACGAAATAAGCACTACTTGAAAAAAAAAACGTTAGATGGCGGACCCTTTATTAACAGCACTAAACTGTTTTTTGTCGCCAAGAAAAATAGAAATTAGCCTAAGTTGGCTACGGGCTACAATGGTAGTTGTTAATTATTGTCATATGCACACATGTATTCTATTTTTGACAGCTTGTAGTCGATGGTCGGTAGCCTTGAATGTGTTTATAGCATGAAAACTAAAGGGAAAAATAAGTGAAGAACACAGAGAGAGAAAATATTTTTAATTGATGAAGTTATTAAAAATTTTATTTAACGTGTGGATTTTTTTTTTTAAATTGTTTTCCTAATTATTTTTTGCTCTTTTCTATTCTTTATTATTTTTTTAATTGCTTTTTGATGTTTCTCTTATTGTTTTTGTTATTTTTTCTTCGGTGTTTTGTTGTCGTTTTCGGTTATTGCTTTTGTCGTTGTTGTTTTTTTTTTTTTTCTTTTAATTTCTTTTAAAATATGTAAACTCAAGTGTGCAGAGCTATTTGTGTAAGAAAAAATTAATCACACAATTGTAAGATGCAGTGGTATAAGTTTGCCGGACGCTGATCTATACAGACTCCATATTCTTGAGTATAATTAATTGTTTATTTTTATTTTAAGTGACTGCTAAAGAAGTGTCAAGAAACAAATATTAATACTAACGATCTTGAGAGCCGTTTAGACTACAATTCACAGCATAGAAGGAAGGGGATTTAAAAATGTTTTAAAAAAACGAAAAATTAAAGATACTTAATGAATAAACATTTAAAGATTTAAATGCAAAGGTTTTATAAGATTAAATAGGTGTTAAGGATTTACAGATATTAAATAATGTCTCAAGTAATTAAAAAAAATGTAAACAAAATAAATAAAATTTTAAATTGATATTAAATAAAACAATAATTTTCAAAGGAAAAAAATCATAATAAATTTTGTGTTTATTTTCTTTTATTTTACTTCTTAAAAAAGAGATTGTCAAGAATATTTAACAACTGACACCAGCATATCACTTTTACAGGGCATTTGAGGAAGAAGTCATGAGAACCACCCACCATATCATTAACAGCCACAGAGAGACAAATAAAAATAAAATAAAAAATTTCAAATATTAATCAAACTGACACACAACGAGTCACTGGAAACACAAAAACAAATAAGAAAGTTATTATCGATTATGTACGACTATATTATACCCTACATTATAAAATATTGTAACGACAATAAGGTTGCGCACCACAGCGTTTATTACATCGCTAAAATAAATAAACAAAATCTGCAAGAACAACTATACGTTCTGTTTACAAATAACCAAATCTACAACAACAACCAATAGCAGAGACAAAGTAAATAAAAATAACACGGCAACAACAATAATTAAGCAACAAAGAAAACAAGTAACAGAAAATAAACAAGCAACAACAAATGCTAAGATCTGAAAGAGATAGATGTTCACATACGCATGGCTACAAAAGAACTAAAAAGAAATCAATAGAAAGAAATGGAATCTACCTGAAATATCGAGAGGTTCAAGAGCTTTCGATGTGTTGTTAAAGTTAACTCAGCGAAAGTGTTATTGGTGTGAAGAGAGTTTATAAGGAGTAAACTCGTAAAGCTAGTAGTGAAGTAAAAACCAGTTTAGTTGGAGCTAAGTGTGGGTAACTTCTGGTTGAAAAGGTTGTGATCGAACCTAAGTTATAACTACGATCGAGTTGGAAGATCTTTAGGAAGAAAGATCTGTCGAGTAATTGTTGTTGTTTACAAAGTTGTAAACAGACAGAGTAATTAAGAATAAAAATTGTTATTGCCTGTAAAAAGATTACATAATTACATTACATTGCTCATAACTGTGTTGAATAAAGGATTTTTAATTAAAACCAAACACAAAATTTATTTTATTTTAACTACAATTTACGAACTCATATAAACACGTTTTTAATAAGGTCAAAACGTAACAATATATTATATTAGTACAACAACAATTTTACCCCTTAATTAATCTTAATAACTTTTGTTTTTATAAGGCCAGTTATTCAGGCATTGTGACACCCCTACTCATGCAGTGCTTTGCGCTGATACTAGGGAGAAGTTTACGAGCGGGAGAAATGAGGTTGTAGTGTGTACATGCATACATTTGATTTGCATTTATTTATATCGCAAGCGACTATTACAACCTCGCGGAATCAAACTGTGCGAATTGTCACTGGACAATTAACCACAATTAAATGAGCTTTACATGTAATGGAAGTATTTCGTTAAAATATGCGATTATTGAGAAAAAAAATTGTCTAATTACGACAGAACAGATTAAGAACCCTTCTATCATTAGCAAAGATCTTCACTTTTTCCTGTAAGCGGTCGAGAAACTTCAAAATGAACTTATGAGCACCGGCCTAAACGTGACTAGTGGTCATTTATATGTGTGACTCTTGCACAGGAGGGCATACATGCTCTTCAAGGGAAATTATCGAAATTGATGGATGAGTAGGCGTTAAGCAGTGTGGAACGCAGGTGGTCTTATATAAGGAGGGCAATTTAAAAGTTTAAATTCAAAAATGCAATAAAACAAAAACGGTTTAAAATTTTGCCAAATTTTTTTTTTTTTTTTTTTTTTTTTTTTTTTTTTTTTTTTTTGTGAAGTACAATTGTTCCGGTTAGATATGATATATTATTTCATTCATATGGCTGCCGCGGTTGGCCTCACAGTACCCCATTCGATTGGACCAAGTGTTTCGAGAATGTTTCACGAATGTTGACCTTCAAATGCTCAATTGTTTCTGGTTTGTCGGCATAACATTTGTCATTAACGATGCCCTACAGAAAATAATGCAGAGGTGACCAACTGACATCACAATTTCGGCTAATTAAATGGCCAACAAACGTTTGACGCAATAAATCGAGCATGAGATGTGTTTAAAATTGCACCATCCTGTTGAAACCAAACATTGTTCACATCAATACCATGAGGAGCGGGCACAAAAAATCGGTTATTATGATATGATAGGTGTCTCCATTGACCGTAATGGTTGAGCCGTCCTCATTTACAAAGAAATATGGACCAATGATGCCTACGCTTCACAAGCCGCACGAAACAGTCGCTCATAATGGATGCATTGGCTTCTGTAAGACCACGTTTGAGTTTTCTGAGCCCCAGATAAAAATGAGCTTTATCCGAAAAGATTTTTTTTTTTTGAATTTCTGACCAATTGTCTTTGTTCTGGAAATAAATTTCCAATAAATCCCAACGTTGCTCAAGCGTAAATCGAATCATTTCGTTCAGTGGAGATAATATACTGGAATTTTGTAACAGAATAGAATGACATAAATATTGTCAGATTCGAAATAATCGCTGGTCCAAATTTAAACCGATAGATGGCCCACCCGATATATAGGAGAGAGTACAACTTGCTCTCGATGCTCCCGATAAACCTTTTGTTTAAGATTCTCTTACATATCACTGAGAGAAAAACAAAATTGACTCCTTTTTCATGTCACATAAGTATAATAAACCGATGGATGGTCCACCCGATATTACCACTTGCAAGTTATCCAGGATGCTCTGGCCTTCTCTGACAGTGAAAAGGTTCCCTTACGGGTATAATAACTAGGCACTGTATGATTGGACTTAAGTCTGAGTGTATATCTTACCTGTTTATGGTTGTTACTGTCCCGTTCTACGGGAGCTTATACTAAGGCACCTTGGTGCATGTCTCTACCTTGATTTGGATTATGTCCAGAATATATCACTGACGAATCTTATCAATTTTGACAGGGGTACGGCTATCACGAGGACCAAGTGATTTGAACATTTAGGTTTAGGGAGGGCTTGACGCGATCTTTTTCGTCTCTGACTTTTTAGCCATTGATTAGTTTAAGGCTTTTTTTGAAACATATGGCCCCATAGCGTTCTCGCTAGCCTAGCCTAACATAACCTAGCTCGATTAAATTTCTTTAAATACTTATTAAGAATATCAGATAGTGTGGTATGCTTTTTGGACCGAGACACCTAAGTGCTATTTTCAACACAAGAAATATGTGAATGTTCAAATGGACATCACAACGATTCCCATGTCGAGAACATCAAGAGCATTTGCCTTCTTTTTAACAATAACAATAGTCACATTTTAACACTAACAATAGTCACAAATGACAGTTTCATGCACATTACAATCAACATTGACACAGATCGCTTTCTAGTCCCAATCTGTAAGAGACTAAAATCAAAAGAATAAATTTGTTTCACCTATCGAAGAGCACCATAGCAAGCTACAAATTGCTCCATTGCTCTCCTGCGCTTTGGACAAGCATAAAAAAAGCTACACTATCTTCTCTTAAATACCTTGACTGCTTCTACAGCAACCATTACTTGAAAATTCTATGTGCTCGATAATTGGACACTAGGTGAGGTGTTACAAATATCTGCACAACCACAATGTACCATTATAACCTATGGTAGTGAAAAGTATAAAAACAAGCATTTTAGCAATTAATAAAGCAGCAGCAGCAGCAGAAGAAACACAAACCAATTTGTGAGGGGACAATGATCTGCAGTGTCAAGTATTTTGTGTGATAAATTGAGAAAAACTTAATCAAATGCACAAAACAGCAATGCTTTTAACCTCATAAGTAAATATAAACGAAAACGAATTTATTTCAACAGCGCCATCTCTGATAAAACCACAAAATATCAATTCAAAATAAAAGCAAATAAAAGCTTTTTCAAAGCTAAACTGCAAACAAAAAGCTTTTCTGTTCATATACAGAAGACGATGTTTAACTCTCTCTCTCTACAAATTCAATTTTCAAACACAAAATTGTGTTTTGTTTACTTTTTTTTGTGCAGAAATGTAAACAAACTTTTAAAGCGGGTGATACATTGGCAAACATCGCAAATAGCAAATCGCGTTCAAGGAAAACTAAGTTATAGATGTATGCGATTGGCTATTTGCGATGTTTGCAAATAAATGTTTGCCAATGTATCACCCCCTTTTAGACGGGTTATTTGCTATGTTTGCAACAAATGTTTGCCAATGTATCACCCCTTTAACAGTTTCTTAAAACAAAACAAAAATCATTAAAACACCTATGCATTAGCAAAGTACTTTTGTTTCTTGCATATACACGCACAAACACACCCAAGCTTTCAATCGTAAACAGAGAGTAACAACCAAAGAAGAAAAGAGACAAACATTTGATAACACAACCAACAAACAAGCAAAAACTGCATTATGCCGGTATTTGAAAAGTAGGAAAAAAGGACAAAACAAAAACAAATCATTTCAAATCGTATGCATAGATTTGCAGCCATGGAAAACAAAAACAGCAACAACAACAAAAATGATAGCAGATTAAAAAACAGAAATGGTGTATAAGCAAAATGCATTCAGTAGATAAATATTTGTGTATGTATGCGTTACAGGAATGTACGCAAGCATTTTATGAATTAAAAATTAAATGCATTTGCTAATGAAAATACGTGAGTAAGTACATATGTATGTATGTGTATGTATAGAAAAATGTACATATGGTAGGCAAGTATTGTTTAGTTGTATTATAAACTGGAATTGATTGATTTTCGTTCAAACTCACACTCATACATATACACTTAATATACAATTATACAGCAAATAAAACCGGCGATAGACGGGCAAGCATGCTTGACCAACATTGTGTTTGTGTCACACAACGTATGAAGAATGTGACCATTTTTTACTTTTCACGCATTCACACAAAATGTTTGTCAAACATGTTTGCTTGTTTAGCAGTGGTCTAAAAGGTTTTTTTTTAATTTTAATTCATATTAAAAACAAATATATTTTTAAAGAAAAAAATACAAACAAACAATAATAAGTCTTTTGTTTACAGTTAGTAAATGCAATAACAATGCAAATACTTATACATACTTAATACTCATACATAACAGACATTAATTTACACACAAGCAGTCTCATGTGTAAATGACAACGAAAAATCAATAGAAATCTAAACAAGTACTCACCCAATGAATATTGAAATTATATAGTATTCATATCCATTGATGGTAAATATTTGTTTAAAAATTTACTTTTCAAACATTTTTACATGAAACAAGGAATTTTTATAGTTGAAACAATGAAATTATATAAGAAAATATATAAACTTGTAACATTAGCCATCATGCAATTTTTTATATTTAACATCTTAAACAATTTTGGAATAAAAAAGGAATTTGAACGGGTTTTAACCAATATTTATAACGTTACTTAAACAATTAGTCAAACGCAACAAAACCTGAAAAACTAAACACTTTAATACCCTCTTTTTTAAGTCTTCATGGTGACCAGCAAAATTTTGGTGTTAACTGTTTAAAAAATAATAGAAAGAATGGTATAAATTCTGCATAACTATTCGGTTACTTAAGTAACCATAAAAGACAGCATATTTTTGGTGTTATCTATTTGAAAACTAACAAAAATAGGGTGTAAATTTTGTGTACACATTTTTAGTGCTAATTATTAAAAACTTATCAAAAATGGTGTAAATTTTACATAAATATTTGGTGACTTACGTAACCATTAAAAATATCATATTTTCGGTGTTAATTGTTAAAACAAAATAATAAAAAACGAAGTAAATTCTACATAATTATTCGGTTACTTAAGTAATCATAAAAGACAGCATATTTTCAGGATTACTTATTAAAAAATGAAAAAAACAAGACATTTTTAGTGTTGTTAGAAGCAAAAAATGTTAATTCTATCGGGTCCGCCAACGAATATGGTTGTGTATACGCTTGAACAACGCTGGAAAATATTGCGACATTACTTTGAAAATCATGGTAATGTTGCAGAATGTGTGCGATGTGTTCATTTTGATCTTGGCGGGTATGTAACAAACAAAATTGTCGCATTTGGGGCACAGAAAACCCGGCACGCATACATTGAAAAGCCGATACACCCAAGACGAGACACTGTTTGGTGCCGATTTTGGGTCATTTTTCTTCGAAAATGAGCAAGGAGTGGCCGCTACAGTCCATGGCGTTGGTTATCGGGCCATGTTGAACAAATATTTGTTCACAAAAATTGAAGAGGAGGATATTAGCAACATTTGGTTTCAACAGGACGGCGCTACGTGCCACACAGCCGAAGCTACACTCGATGTTTTGTGCCTTGTTTTTGAAGATTGCATTATCAGCCGCAGAGCTGATGTCGTTTGGCCATCTCGGAGCTGCGATTTATTTGTGGGGTGCCGTCGAAGATAAGTGTTCCGCCAACAAGCCAGAGACAAATGACGCTTTAAAGGACAATATTCGTGAAGCCATTGGTGAAATACAGCTGCACACAATCGATAATGTGCTTAAAAATTGGACCGATCGTGTAGGCTACTACATGGCCAGACGAGGCAGCCATTTGAATGAAATTATTTTCCATTATTAACCGGAAGGATTGTACTTTCAAATAAAAAAAAGAAATTTGGGAAAATATTCAGTAGTTTTTTTTATAGCATTTAAAAATAAAAAATTATTTGGCGGACCCTTTTCATTATTATTCGGTTACTTAAGTAGCTACATAATTTGTACAGTACAATCTGTTTTACAAATAAATTAAAATTGATGAAATTTGGTAATTTAAAAAGTTTACCGGTTACATCTTTTTAGTTATTCAAATATATTTATTTATGTTTTGGTTACTCAAATAATAAATGGATATAAGGAAATATTTAATATTTATCATTCTTATGTAAATAATTTTATTTTAAAATATAAATAACTGTTAACAATTTTCCAGAACAATTAAAAAGAAATATGTATATAAAACGGCAACCGGTTATTTTAGAAAATTTTCAGCGAGTACTACATAATTATTTAAAATTTATAATTTAAAATGCTTTTTCTATATGCAAGCGGTGAATTTTTAATATTTTTAAAAGCTTATACAAAAATTTTATTTTAAAAATAACCGTTTACTGATTAACTTTCTATCCCAGTTTGGGCCATATGAGTCAGAAAGAGAAATTAAATAAAATAACAAAATGTATTATGTATTTGTAATCGGTTACTTTTAAAACTTAGGTAACCGGGTGCCTTTAGCGTCTTCATTTAAAATGTATTTTTAATTGAAATTGATAATAACAATAATAATAATTAGAAATTTTTTATAAACTGTGTTGTACACCTTAAGGTGTTAATAAAAATTATATAATATATCTGTTGCCAGCGTTTTAAATAGATAGGTATGTAATTAGTGCGAAAACATTTGTTTTCTACGTAACTTTCATACAGGTATCCAGGTAATTTGCAGTGCATTAGAAGTTCTGTGTTACTGCCGCGCGCATAAGGTTTAAGAATTACTTGAAATATTTCTACAAAACAAAATTTCTTGATTGTCAGTTTACAAAGGGTTAACTAAGAACATTTCTGTATTACAGTACAGAAGCATAAATAGCACTTAAATAAACACAAGGAAATTCAAAATAATGTATTTGTATTGTATTTCTTTTATTTACATATGTACATACAAAAACAACAATACAAAAAAAAATAAACACTAAAATATGGCAGCAATATACAGTAATATCTTCTCTCCTTATTATCTTATAAAATACGACAGCTTACAAACACCCAGAGCGGGACAGAGAAAAAGAGAAAGAGTGCGTTTATGATAAAGGAAATAAATGTCTTTGAAAAAAAAAAACATTATATATGATGTTTGTTTGTGTACGACTATGAGTTATTTCTCTCAGTGTCTCTTTCTGTCTTTGAAATTGTGTGTTTGTTTTTATTGTTTTTATTTTTTTATAGCCAAGGCGTCTTGTATCCTGCTCTCTATCATTTTAGTTCAAGGATCGAATATTGATTTCTTATTCGGTATGATGATGGCATTCATGGGAGGGGGGGAAAAGTTTTAAGGAGGAATTTTTAAATATCAAATGAATTGTAAAAATTGTATTTTGAAATAAAATTTAATGGTTGTTTTTCTGCTTAGGTTTGCTTCAAAAGAATTGTTTTTTTTTTTTTTTTTTTTTTCTGTGACACCAAGAGAAGCAAAAACAGCGTAAGTGGTGGTGTTTTGGTAAGAAAAAAGAAAGATTGGGGTTGTAGAGTAAAGAAAAAAAAATGAAATAAAGTGATGCCATATAAAAATGAAATGGGAACACATTAATGGACGATTAGTTCAAGAAACCCGAAAAATAAGTTTAAGTTTAAATAAGTTGCTGTTTCTTTTACCATCGGGATTGGTTCCATAATTTTTCCATACACATAGAAAGTTCTTAATATATTGCAGAGTATCCTTGGAGTTGATAGAGTCATTAGACAATAACCCTTAGAAGAGTTTTTGGTCATGGTTATGTAGAAGATAACTGTATAGCATATAAGCTGGCGCACGCAAATACCATTTAAGAATTATTTCGGATCAATCAAGAGACATCAGAATTATACGACTACATCTCCTGATGCAAGAGGTAAAAGAACCTACAATTTTCAAAACCCGAAGAATTTGGTTCATTTTGGTTGACCAAAGAATAGGGGCGGCTTGGTGTAGTGGTTAAAGCGTACACATAACAACACAAACGACCCGGGTTCGAGTCCCCAGCGGAAGACATGACGAAAAAAATTTAATTATGGTTTCGAATATGTTTAATAAAGAGGCTTCAACTTCCCTCCATACAACTCCATCTAAAAAATGAATAAAAGTGCCCCTAACCTTCCCGCATACCTCTGGCGATGATGACAAACATCAGACGAATGATCAGGAAAACACGCCACCTACTGGGAAAAAATTACAATGCTAAAGCAAAGATCATCATCAATGAGCAAGGATCTTCACCACTATGCAAAAATCATATGGAGGAAGCTACAGCGGATTAATCATCTACTTAGCTTGAAAGATCAAATTGATTAAAGAAACTGAAATAAAGCCATGGCTGCTTTTTGGAAAGCCAATATGCTCCCTAGAGGAGTGACGGAGAAAAAATAGAATAGGGCAAGTGCCAAGACTGGTTGGGATACATGTGTCGAAAATTTAGGGGGCTATAACTGGTCATTTGGCTTTAAGTAAACTACGCAGAATCAGCAATGATGAGCAGGAGGCGTTTGAAGACTTATGCGAAGAAGACAAGATCCATGCCCTCGACAGATTAGAAAGATGAACATTTGCAAAATGGTGATATATAGTGTGGCCACATATTGGGTATATAACATAATAGTGTTGATTTGGACAACATATGGCATAACTATCACATATGGTTTGTGTCAATAATAACAAACATGGTATTTTGGAGGCTAAACATCTGTTACTATAATTCAGTATTCGATAGACGCCAAAGTGTAAACACACATTTTTTCCAATCGCTATAATAATGTTGAATTTTGTGCGTAAAAAAAATATTTTGCGGGGAAGTCTGATAACCTCCTTTCATTTGAAGAAAACGGCTGCTGAAAGTTATCGATTGTTGGTAGAAGCTTACGGTCAACATGCACCAACTCAAAAAAATGGTGAACGCGATCAAAAGTAGTGATTTCGACACAGAAGACAAGGAGAAGCCTGGATAGCTGAAAAAGTTTGAAGATGAGGAATTTGAAGCATTACTCGACGAAAATTGTTGTCAAACATAAGAAGAACTTGCATTATCATTGGTAGTCACACAACAAGCCATTTCTCTACGTTTAAGAGCATTGGGATTCATTCAAAAGCTAGGAAATTGGGTCGCATATGAATTGAAACCGAGAGACGTAAAACGACGATTTTGCATATCGGAAATCATACTTGAACGCTACAAAAAGAAATTATTTTTGCATCGTATTGTTGTTGGTGATGAAAAATGGATATGTAAAGCCTGCCCAACCAGCCAAATCAACGCCGAAGCCGAATATCCATGATGCCATGGTAATGCTCTGTATTTGGTGGAATCAGAAGGATGTTGTGTATTATGAGCTGCTGAAATCGGGTCAGACAGATCACAGGGGCTTGTACCGAACACAATTGATTCGTTTGAAGACAGTAAGCAACGAAAAACGAATAGAATATTCGAGCAGACACGACGCTATAATCTCCCATCATGACAACGCTCGACCACATGTTGAAAACCTCGACCACCGGTAAAGAAAATTATTTGTAAAACAGTGGATGGGATGTTTTAGCTCACCCGCCTTATAGCCCAGACCTTGCCTCTTTGAACTACCATTTGTTTCGATCGATGCAGAATGCCTCTACTGGAATACGCTTACCTCAAAACCGGATCAGTTCTTTTGGCGCTGATCTATACGATGCCAGAAAGATGAGAAAAAGTAGAGGCTAACGATAGACAATAGTTTGAACTTTGAAGGTATCAATTCACTTTGTTATTGTAATAAATTGTACACCCAACACTAAATATTGAATTTTGTTTATATGGAGAACGACAACTACTAAAGCTTCGTTATCTATTCAAATCAGCCAAAAAGCGAAAATTGCAGAAATCACACCGGATATACAAAAATTAAAGTGTGCTTGTTCGAAGACTATATGCAGCTAAAATGCAGAACCTGCAGTGTCTTTCGGGAACAAATGATCGAATTTTGACTGGAAGGGGAACAAATTGAGAAAAGAAAGCTTTTAAGATAATAATTAAGATGGCGGTAGCGAAGTTGGTTTTTAACCAGTTTTTTTGTATTTCTGTACTTATTTTAACATTTTTTATTTTGAAATTCTTTCGCTTTTTTCTCACTAGTACCACGTACTCGTATTTAAGGCGAATTTTCATTGTCTTTATGTTAAAAAGTTCAAAACAAACAAACACAAGGAAAAAGGTGTCATAAAATTCAATATCTGGTGACCACAAAATTCCTACTGAACAACACCAATAAACCCAGCCAACAGCATAAGAGGCCTTAAAAGTCGAATTAAAACTTTATATCTACTCAACAAAAATATTTGCAACAACAAAAAACCTTCATTCAGGAGAAGAAATAGCAACAACAACAAGAACAAGTTCAGATAAAAACAAATAAAAATCGTGACTGTAACTGCATGGCAGTGAGTGTGTAAAAAAAATAAATTAAATTCAATATGGGTCAAAACATCATCAACATTAAACGTCATTATCTCTTAGACACACAAATAATGATTAAAGAAATAAACTGCAATACAATGAAGTTGAAGCCAACGACTTTGCTTGCCTATATGAAGTATAGAAACGAAACTATGAATGGCAAGAACAACGACGTTTCATTGTTGCAAAATATTTAAAGAAATGGCTTCAGAAAATCCCATTGGAATAAAATATTGTAGAAATATTTGGGAAAGAATCCCTGTCACAATAAATTGTTTGCAAATTTCAAAATTAGAAGGAAGACACGAATAATTAAATAGAAAAATGTATGGACATAAAACTTGGTTATTTCGAAAATTCGAACTTAGGTTCAAAATTTTCGTGAATCTTCAAAGTCATGCAACATAACGTTTTTTTATTATTTTTTTTTTTATTAATGAAATTAATTTTCGAACTCAGATTCGAATTCTCAAAATATAGCCTAATCTGCGAAATATTTACGATTTTATTTAAAACTTTGTATGCACAAAAAATATTTTTTAATAGTTATCTTTTTTATTTATTTCGAATTTTCGAAGTTAAATTTGATAATTCAAAATTAAGATACAAAATTCAAAATTTACTTTGAAAATTTATTACTTTCCAAAATATTGAAGAACACATAAGCAAAATAAAATTTTCTTCCAATATCAATAATGTCGAAATTTAAATACATGACCATATGTGTCAGATTCGCGATATTTTTTTTTTTTTTTTTTTTTTTTTTTGACAAAAAATTGAGCTTTGTATTTGAAAGAGGGTATGAAATTCCAAATTTCAGATACAAAAAAATTCAAATTTATATACAAAATTACAAACTAGCGAAGTATATTTTTCTATAAGCTCTTCTTCAATAAAAACGATTTCGAAAACTTAAAATAGCGATATCAACAAAATATTTGCGATTTTATAGCAGTTATGGCATATATGAGTGTGATAAACACTAAAGTAAGTATTTTTTACTAATTTCGAAAATTCTAATTTAAGTTCGAAATTTCGAAAAAGATTAAAATGTATATATTGTTATTTTTTAAACTTTTTTAAAACATTTGACATCTTCTTAGGTAATTGGTATCGCTGTTAACAACACAAATAAGTATGGCATTGACATCCGTGACACAAACCAACAGAATAAATTTCATAATAAAGTTTGTAGTTGTAAATGCACTACGTTGGTGTGTCTTTTTTAGGCATTTTTATTTTGGTAACAATATTATAAAATAATAGCTTAGGACAGTAAAATTTTACAATTTCCATAAATAATTATTGATATCGAAATCGAACATTAAAAAAAAAACTAATAAAATACGAAGAAGATCATAGAATATTAACAGTAATTTCGAAAATTGTTCTTTGTTCTCACGAGATTTCGGATTACTTCGTTCTCTGTTTGTATTACTTAATTGGATTCTACCATTCGCACGGCGCCTTTTAACAGATAGCATATGAAGTCAATGCAGAGAGCGGTCATTGTTTTGTTTGTTGTCTTTATTTCATTTATTTTATTTTTTGTTGATTATTTGTACATGACAGCATACTTTAGCGAGGTCAGTTCAATAAATTTGCAATGTTAAATCGATAATTGAAACATTTTTTATTAAGAGCTAATAAGTACGCCAAACTCTTTTGATCTAAGTTTTATAAAAATTAGATATGACACTGAAATAAAATTACTTACAATTGGAGTGATTCTCTCTCTTAAGATTTTGTATGGAAATTTATGTAATTAATTTCATACAATACGGGGGTTGTTTTATGAATGTGGAAGCTAATGACGAAAAACTTTGTCGTGCGAAAATAGCATAGCATTATTAGTTCGAAAGTAAAAAATTATTGTTCGAAACTTGTATTTGTTCTATTTCATATTTTTTAAAAAGTTTATGAAAGTTTGGAAGCATAGCATTAAATTATATTAATTTTAGTAAATTTCGAAAATTCGAAATTAAGTTCGAAATTTCGAACATTAAGAAATTGTAACGAATATCATAAATAGACATAGAATCTATTTTGAAATTCAAAAATGAAGTATGAAATATCACACAAAAAGGTTAAAAATATATGTACATACTCGTATACATTTTACTAATTGTTAGGATAGTTTCCCCTTAATACATTTAAGAAATGTTTTCTTAAAGTACAATACTAGTGATAGACTGATGAATTACATTTATTAAAAATAAAAGAGTTATTGCTATGCTTAGGCTTATTACACATTTCTTATCATTTGATTAATTTAATAAAAAAAACAAAAACAACAAAATTAATTGAAAAATTCTCAACAAACCTATTATTTGCAACGGCAGAGGGACAATGACAGTCAAAGTAAAGAAAATACTCGTAAATCATAATTTTTGAAATATTTCCGAGAGGTGCCAGACATTAAAAGATTTTTATAGAGACGAAAATCAAAATCTTATCTCTTATTAACGCAATTTCTCTGAATACAAGTACAGCAGAAAGAAAATGAAAAATATTCGCACAAAGAAAATGACAGTGTCAGAAAGACAGTGCGATACTTTATTGTAATTTTTTTTAATGAAAACCTTCTAACAAATAAATTTAATTGTACTCTGCGGTATTGTGTTGTGTGAATGCAGTATTAGAACCTTAACGTAGCAGTATTAGAAACCTAATCAACGAGCGTAGTTCTTAAAGTTTGTGACGTTTTCTTAAACAGGCCTCAAAGAATTGGCAGGCTTAATATATATATATACACCTTACATTGAGGACACATTTCTATTAAGCCCAGAGTTTGCAGACGGTTGCTGAAGGGGTCTTGACTAAGTCTATATTTGTCATATTGACTGTAAGGGGTTTTATTTCGCCAGTATTTATTTGTAAGCCTGCAAATTCTGAGAAGTTATGCTCTCAAAGACAGACATCATTTTCGTAATACAGGCATTAAAACCGTTCCGTTGCAATCCCCATGATAATCCTCTGGCCATTGTTAATGGCTCTTTATAAGGATTCGGGACTCTGTCCTCCATACTTATTAATCTTAGAAATAATTTAGATTAAGATTCAAACAAAAACAAAAGCGTGCTTTAACCTCTAACCCTGATACCGTACCCTCGTGTACATAACAATGTTGCAAGTTTGCAAGCTCCTTTTATAAAAATATTCTACACACAAACACACAATGTTTGTTGAATTTTAACACCCGCTTCACGAATTTAACCTGCAGCACAACACAATGCTAACAATAACAACAAATAAGAGTTCACTCCTATTTTTCACCATATCGTACAACAGCAAAAAAACTAATTTTTCCTGGATGGTTGAGCAAAATAGATTTTCCAGAAATGCGGCAACCGAGAGACTAACGAATAAAATTCATTTTCAATGGCATAGTTGCAACATTATTATGTATGTTACACTTTTATATATGTATATATGTTTATGTATGTTGATATGTATATACATAACTATATATAAAAATGAATGTGTGTTTGTATTTATGTTTGTTTGTTTTTGCCTTATAGACAGCTGGACGGCTGAACCGATTTTCTTGAAATTTTTACAGTATCTCTTTTAAGTCTGGAAACTCATATAAATTTTAAAAATTGTAACTGGGCGGTCAATATTTATTTATCTACTTCTTCAAATTGGCAACAGAAAGAGCCTCTAAATTTGGCCCAAATAGTTTCGTAGTCGCACACACACCACCAATTCGTTCACTTTAAATCCGCCTTCGACAGCACAGATAGGAATTGCCTCTACACCACCATGTCGGGATTTAATATCCCGGCTAAACTTATACGGCTAAGCAGTATGAAGTAGAACGCCCCTAAAAGCTTCGTCAGAAATGGGAAGGACCTGTCCAAGTCTAAAGTACTAAATGAGGTTCGAGACAAGGCGATTCCATGTCATGTGACTTTTTCAACCTTTTACTGGAGAAAATTATTCGTGCCGTCGGGGCAAAATTTCTACAAGCGCATCATGCTGCTGGCACACGTCGACAACATCGATTTTGTCGGCCTTAATACCCGCGCTATATCTTCTGCGTATACCAGTCTAGAGAGAGAAGTGTGTGGGTGGGAAAGAAAGTGGGTTTCGTGGTGAATGAAGACAAGACTAAATACCTTTTGTCAACTAGTAAAGAGTCCACGCAACTCGGAGAGTGAAAGTACCAGTATTAACACCGTCAGCGACGACAGGCTGCAGATCAAACGGAGAATCACTCATGCCAACAGATTGTACTTGGGGCTCTGTAAACAATTAAGGAGCAGAGCACTCTCTCGACGAACCAAACTCACGCTCTACAAAACGCTTATCACCCCTGTCCTGATATATGGCGCAGAGGCATGGACACTGTCGAACAACGACAAAAATATTTTAGGGGCGTCCGAGAGGCGAATACTTTGTAAGATCTTCGGTTTTCTACGAGTACGAGATGAGTACCGCATAATTTAGAACAACGAGCTATACAGGGACGTGGATATAGTGCAGCGCATTGAAATACAGCGGCTGCGCAGGACTGGCCACGTCTCTCGTATGGATGAAGATACTCCGGTAAGGCTGTTCTTTGATATGGTACCACAAGGCGTAGAGCGGGGGGGGAGGGGGGAAAGTACGCCCAAATCTTCGTTGGAGAGACCAAGTGTTGCAGAACCTGACAGCCTTGGTAATCTCAAACTGGCGCTAGTTAGCGCAGGATAGATCCAACTGGCGTGCTTTTTTGACTTGGCCAAAACCGACAGACGGGTGTAGTGCAACACAAGTAAGATTAATAGTCAGTACAAATCATCAGTCAAAAAGAGCGCGGAAATGGACAACTAGGCGTCGTACTTCTCATAATAAGTAAATATTTATTTTAGTATATCTTGAGAAGGGTTAAAGCTAAAGTTTCAGAATTTGTTCTAATTAAAGTCATAGTCAATACAAATTATCAGTCAAAAACTGGGCGGAATCCGAAAAGTGGGTGTGGTATCTCCAATAGAAATTAAATATTAATTTAAGCTTCGATATTTGGTCCAATTAGTTTCATAGTACATACGTACAAATCATCAGTTAAAAAGTGGGCGGAATTGGATAAGTGGGCATGGTATCATGGTATCTAAATATTTATTTTTATATACATATCTTCAAACGGTAAATGCAGAAGTTTCTGAATTTGATCTAAATAACTTTGCAGGCAATACAAATTATCAATTAAAAAATGGACGGAATTAGATAAGTGGGCGTGGCGTTACACATACATGGTAGATATAAATTTTTGAGCATTTGTAGAACGGTAATAGAAAGAGAACTAAGTTTGCTTCAAAAAACTCCGTGGACAATACATATCACCAGTCAATAACTAGACGAGATTGGGTAAATGGGCGTGCCATCTCCCATTCATACTGTATATTGAATTTTTTATAAGTGGAGAACGGTAACAGTTAAAGTTTCGTTAGCAATTCACATCAATCAAAAACCCGAAGAGCTTAATTAGCGGGTATTGCACAAAGCACACCGGGTAGAAGTTATCTACATATACATCTTAAATAAATATCGGGTGATTTGTTAACAAATTCGTTTTTGGCAACACTTTGTTTGGCAGCTTAGCTGTATTCGTCAAACATGTTCAGTTTGGTCTATATCTTAACCATGAATAGACAAAAAAACAACGCTTGCAAATTATTGAATTTTATTATCATGCTCGGTTAAGAAAGTGCGGGGTGCACCTCTTCCATTTTTTGGTCAATTTGGGCGACTTTCTGAGGCGGCTGTTCGGAATCTTGTGACTAATTTTCGCACCAAATTTACACTATACGTAGAATGCGGATAGAGAAAATATCGCAGCTGTATCCGTCAGTGTTGTTGATGACCGTGTTTTTTTGATTTGGCCAACTTTTGGTGAATGTGCGCTGGCGAAGTTGGATGATGATCCACTTTTTTATCGGAAAATTGCGTTTAGCGATGATTCTCATTTCTGATTGAATGGTTACGTGTAAAAGTAAATGTACCATAATTGGTGTGAAGAGCAGCCAGAAGCTTTGCGAGAACTGCTAATGCATTCCAAAAAATGCACTATTTGATGTGGATTATGCTCCGGTACCTTTTCAAAGACGACGAAGACAGCTATGTTACTGTGAATGGCGAGAGCTACCGTGCGATGATTACATTTTTCTTTTTTTTGCCACAAATGGAAGACTTGGTCCTGGCTAAAATTGTGAGGTGAATTCGTTGAACAGTTTATTACTCAAATTAAGATCTCATACATTCCTATAAATTTTTTTTATTTTTTTAATCAAATCGGAAAGCTCTTATAAAATCACCCGGTATAAAAATGAATATGTTTGAAGACTTATATACATCAAAAAAGCAGAACCCATTATCTAAAAATTTATATAACATCTCTCTATAGACTATTTTAAATGTTTGGACTTGGACCGTTTGGGCCCAAAATAGGAAAAACGGTAACAAATGATAACTAAGATAATAGAAGAAAATAACGATGACAGAGGTAACGAAGTACACCGGGTTTTAGCTAATGCAACTATATTTGTAAGTGCATTATATCATATGGGTTGATTCAACATCAGTACTAAATATTATTGTTGTTGCTGTAATTGTATTAATACGAGATAACAAACCAACTACTGCATGCTATACATACTGGTAAACAAATATTGTGTTGCATTGACGTATTCTTACCACATGTAGTATTCTTGTGTTGCACAAGTCCACATACATTTGAAAAGCTTAAAATCTGTATAATTTTTAATGAAATTTTATCAGCAAAAAATAAATATTTGCATTTAACTCGAATAACCGTTGAATTACTGACATGGGGGGATATACTTCGAATTCGAATTGCAGTTCAAGTCATTCGATAACCAAACAAATGGCTGGGCAACTTTCAGTTTGCTCTCACTTTGCTGTTTCCACGTAACCTCTTGAACTTTTTTTTATTTTAAGCCAAAATGATTACCAAAAGCGTCGACTGAGCACCTGAACACCTCTGGATAAACACTGATGGCCAGCTACTTAGTGCCAACAAGTGTTTGCTTACTCACATGACTATTTATAGAAATCTTAGGCAAAAGTTTTCGAAAGTGTTTCGTGAGTAAAGAGCTTGGTTTGATGGATGTTTGACTTACTTTTTATCATCCGAATCAAACAATTAACTTGTATTCATGTCAGTATACAAACACTTGTCCCCAAGACAAGACAACCCTATAACCCAATCCTGGTATTTGTAAATGAAAGATTATGAAAACTGGATCATCTTACGGCAAATATTTGGAGAGTATTCTCATCCGGTGATCGCTTAAAAGTTCTAATGTAGAATGGACTAAGCACTGATTGCTATCATTTTCCTTGAGATCAGTTTCCTTATCAGAACCGAAAGTTTAAATTTACTAAATTTCAATGACTAAGAATTAAGCTTGAAAAACGCTCTGAAGTTCGGCAAGTATTTTCAATTCAACAATTTTTTGATGATTACATATCTGCGATGTTTACACAATCGCATGGGACGAAACCCATTCCTTTCATTGCACTTTCCTTAAGCTAAAGTACTTCTACAACATAATACTTATTCAAAACTTACCTTCATTTTCGCTCTTCCGCCTGCGTGGCATACTGTTGTAATACTGCCTTTGCATTTCCGATTTTTCGGTAGATTCATTTTCTTGTTTCTCATCTTCGGTATGTACCGGCGAAGAGGGACCCGACGAAGCACTGGCAGCAGGAGAGGCAGCTGAATTGCTGCTACCACTTAGCAGGCCATTGCCACTGGCTGTTGAAGTACTTGTGCCCAGACTATCGATTGAAGCACGTTTGGCAGCATATGCGTATGGCGGCGGCTGTTTTGTGGGAGATACGGGCGTATGACGTTCATCCGACGACTCAACTAAATCGATAGATTTTTTACGCGGCTTTTCGGGTGGTATAGGCGGCGGTGCTGTTATACCGTTTTGTTCATCTATGGAACGTTGTTGAGCAGCAGCAGCGGCTGCTGATTTGGCTGGTGGTGGAGGTGGTGGCGGTTCGGATACTTTTGTAGGTGAACGAACACGTTCGGGATTTAGTTTAATAGGACTTAGATTTTTCGGTTTCACCGCTGGTATAGGTGGCAGTGGTGGTGATTTAATAGGACTACCGATTTTATTCGAACTCCGTGGTTTTATCTCGGGCGGTTGTACGGAATGTCTTACAGGCGGACTGGGTGGTTTGTCCTGTTCATGAGCCGCCAGGCTGGCTAAAATCGGTGAACGCGTCTCCATTTGATTGGAGATTTTGTGATTACTTAAGGGCGATGTTGTTGTATTTATTACGGTTTCCTTTTTCTGTATCACCGAACCGGGTATTAACACAGTGCCGGGAACAGTACGTATAATATCGCAACGATTTAGGTCACTGTGCGAACGTGTTGTCTTAGTTTTGGTAAAGTGGGAAGTCCACTTTTTCTGTTTCTCAATTAATTCGCGTGAATTAAATTTTCTTTCGGGTTTCTCGGGCTTATCGGCCGACGACAACAAGGCGCTCACACTACCCACACCAGTCGTAGCCGAAATACTTTCTTCAGTTTTGAGACGTGAAATATTATGCTGAAACTTGGGACTGGGCTCCATAATGAATTTCGAATTGGCCAAAGCCGGACCACCATTCAGTTGATTGCAATTATTATTGGCCATTGAAGCGGCCACCTGACAGCCGGACGGAAAGGGTGAACGTCGTTTGGGTGGTGATACAGAACGATCTGAGGAACGTGACGATGAACGATCCGAATGATTTTGTAAATCGCAGAGATTATCTTCGCGTGAACCGGAACGTTTAACACTTAAATTCGAAGTGCTTTCGACGCCAAGTTTTTCGAAAAGAGCACGAGCGTTATTAAAACGTGCCGAATGTGATTCAGTGCGTACTACAGTAACAGGTGTGCCCGTTGTAGCATTAGCGGCCGCGGCGGCGGCAGCAGCTGCTGCGGCTGCTGCAGCAGCAGCACTTAACTGTTCAACTGGTTGGATTTCAATAGGTTTACGCTGGAAAAGATTCGCTATTTGCGAAACTTTACCAACAGGCTGTTGCAATGGTTTCTCCATTTTGTTTATATTGACGATTATAACGGTTGGTAAGGTCCTGCGTAAATACTGCTACACTAGATGTCTGCAAAGAGAAACAAAAAAAAGACAACAGAAATATGTTAGAAAAGTTGATCGAAATAGGAAATTCTTAGAGAAGGCGAATCAGAGCAAATCATAAAGGGGTTTACCATTTTGAAATCTATTTTAGTAAACCTTGACGTTTAAAGAATTAAAATCCAAATAATTTTAGTTTCACTTGAATTGGAATTAAACACAAACAATAACAATTTAAGCCGATTAATTAGAAGGAGGCAATCAAAACATTTTAATTCTTTTATTCTTATTTATCAGTTATTTTGTTACACGTTGCAAAATATTGTGATTTCGATTTGATTTGTTGTCGCACGAATTTTACACTTTTCGTCAGCGAAAACGTTCTTAAGTGGAGCAATACTGCGAAGCGAATAAGACAAAAGAACATTAAAAAATCAAAAACGACACATTTTTGTTTTTTCTTTTATGACAACCCAACCCCCTCCCAATACAATCGCGTAATTTTTGTTACTTTTTTTTAGACTGACTCAAATACTTTTATTGTTGTTGTTGTTGTTGTTAGTATTGACAAGAAATTAACGTGAGTGATTGATATCAGGTATAGGGCAGTGTAGACATCGTAGGTACCTTAAGAGAAAAAAATTTTAGAATCTCTGCTGTCGTGACAAGATCAATAGCGAACTCTAAACATGTTTTTTTTGCCGTAGATTTGACTTCAAAAGGGAATATCGAGCAGCTGATGGTAAAAGGAGGACGCTGAACAAGTTTTCTTTGTCTGTCCTAGATGTGATTTCGAAGGGAATGTGTCCAACGACCATTGGAAAGTGATATTAGAATGAACAATTATCATCCAGCTCTTGATAAATTTACCTGAAAGTTGGAAGCTTAATCTTTAGGTGGCTATGGTTCTATCGGTGAGTATTGGACGAAACTGGAGATATCTCAATTCGTTCTGACACATAGTTTTGAAGCAAAGTAAGAAAGTACGCTGAATTTCGGCGGAATAGGCCCTGTATTGATCAAATCAACACACCTCGCATTATCGTTAAACAGATCAATGAGTGGCAATCACCTCCTTTCATTGCCTTTATTGATTATAAAATTCCTTTCGATATGGCGGCGCGTGGGGTGTGTCCCCTAAATATATCCCTCTTAAAAGGGCACATTGTGAGGACAATATTCTGAAAAGCTTCAGCTCAACATCTGGTTGTATCAGGCACAGTTGTCTTTTCTCGATGATGTTTTGTCACAGGCGTTGGATGGCCATAATCACGACATTTAATGGAAGTTCAGGGAAAATCTCGCAGATCTCGACTATGCCGACTACATCTGTTTGATATCATCTCGTTATACGGATATGCAGACCAAAATCGACAAACTAAATCGTGTAGCTTAGGGAGTATATCTGACGATCAACCGTACGACGACAAAAACTATGTTTGCTCCAGCGATCAGGCTGAATAAATAGCCAGTTCTGTATCGGGAACGAAAGCACAGATTGTGCGAAACGTTTCTGCTATTTGGGCAGTCTTATTATATCCGAAGAGGGATCTGCTGAAGTTGTGGACAACCCTATTAACAAAGCATAAGGGACCTTTGATCAATTGAGAAAAGTGTGGAAATCAACAGTTATATACACGACAACAAAATTGCGAATATATAGATCAAATATGAAGTTTATCTTACTGTATGGCTGTAAAAGCTGGTCGATGAATGGAAGATTAGCAAATAAACTGCAAGTACTTATATACCGCTGTCTGAAGCATATATTGTGAACATGGTGGCCAAGAGGTGGCGCGGTGTGCTGGTGAGAGCGCAGGTATAACAACACATGCGAGCCAGGTTCGAGCCCCAACAGAGGACATGACGAAAAAATTCTTCTTAAAAAAAAAATAAAAAAGCCCACCCGATATTTCCAGCTTACCCCTGGCGATGATGACAAACATTAGACGAACGATCAGGAAAAAACGCCACCTACTGGGGGAAAAATTACAATGCTAAAGTAATGATTACCACCACCACTTAGCAAGGATCCTAACTACTATACAATCATGCGGTGGCAAGCTACAGTAGATTAATCATCTACTTATCTGAAAAAAATAAACTTGATTAATGAAAATGAAACAAAGCAATGGATCCTTTGTGGAAAGGCAATATGTTCCCTAGTGGAGTGACGGAGAAAAAAACAATGAAGTTGTCATTTTTGTCCATCTAAATTTTATTTAGTACTGACCTTCAAACAATAGGTGTATAAATTTGTCAGTAATCTGACTATTTATTCGTGAGTTATAGCATTTTGTGTGAAGCAATTTTGTTAATGAAAAAAAAAAAATTAATTTCGAGTTTTGATAAAGCATTGCTTTTCGATGGAAAAAATACAGTGGAAACAAACCAATGGCTTTATAAACATTATCCAAACTCCGCTCAATCGAGACAAATGGTATAGAAGTGGTTCGCTGAATTTAAACGTGGTTGTACCAGCACAAATGATGCAGAGCGCAGTGGACGCCCAAATGAGGCTGTTATTCCAGAAAAGATAAAAAAATCATAAATTCGATATGAATGATCCAAAATTGAAGATGCACGAGCTAGTTGACATTGTAAAGATATCAGATGGTAGTGTTTTTACCATTTTACACGAACATTTGAGTATGCGAAAGTAGGTGCCGCGTGAGCAGACAAATCGTGCCACAAATCGATGAAAACGACGGCAAACTTGAATGAATTGCGACTTTTTACTGTTTATAGATCTCAAGAGAGTGCTTGGTGGAAAGAAATGTAAGACCACTAATGGAGTTATTGCTGAAGCTGAGGCTTATTTTGATAAGAAAGGGAAATCGCACTTTAAAAGTGGTATCGAAAAGTTCGAAAATCGCTATACTCACTGTATCGCTCTCGGAGGTAACTATGTTGAATAATAAATCGAGTTTCGTCAAAAAAAAAATACTTATCTCACGGACTTATTGAATAAGCTGTTATACATGATCTATTAGCTTTTAAACCTGCCTGTTTAATAGCAACCTGTATTTTTTCTTTTTTTATAAAATCAGCACGTTGAGTGACTGACACTGATCTCTCCGTTTTGGCCGCATCAGTCCCCACTGAATGGCGCACATTTTTGTTCAGGCCGAGACTGTCGCCGCCATTATATATCTTCAGTTATAAACCAAGAAGAATAGACAAATGGTACTATGGCTGATTTTCCTTCGAATCACTCCAATCTTCTACACTCTCTCCTCTTCCCCTGATGAAGAACAAAAAAACACATATTCTATGCCGTCATTTAACAAAAGTAACTTCAGTATTATCACTTTTAGACTGTTCGATTGACATTTTGAAGGTTAAAGAAATATTTGCGTTTGTCCTGATCCAAGCACCATAGAAGACTGAATGAAATCAATGTAAAACACATTTTAAAATGTATTACGCGAGACATTTCTCAAATATTCGCATTACTTCTTAGCTCACTTCTAAGCAGCGTGCGTGAACTGACAGCGATTTTCTTATCAAATCCTGTGGCACTGAACGTATAAATAAAAATTGCTTCAATTAATTGTTCGAAGAATCAAAATTAAACACATAAAGTACTTGTTGATCAAACGTTATTGTCAAAAAAGTACTAGAACAGGTAAAAGTTTACATTCTTGTGAAAACAGAAAATGTCTCTTCAAAATCATACAAGTCTTCCAACAAACTAAACATATTCCCGCTTTCTTTTAAAAATGATGATAAAAAAGTACGAAAACTATAGCTGTTGTCGTTTCGTACCATTATGAAGGTGGTAAAATAGTTGTTTTTCTTACATTTCATGACAATTATTACTGTTTCGACTATAATAATAACGTTGTTGTTTTTGTTATTTTATTATTTGCTATTGTTATCGTTTAACATGAAAATTGATTTTTAATAAAATAAAATTATAGTTTTTTTGTTGTTTTTTTGTTAAGAAAACGAAACAAATAATCAGCAAAATAGTGCAAAGTAGTAGAAGAAAAATCACCACGTAAAGCGTTAATTATTATGAATTTGTTTTAATTTTTCGTTTATTTCTTTTAAGCAAAACAAAAACAAGATAAACAAATACGAAAAAGAAAATCAAAACAGAAAAATGCCAAATAAAATAAGACCACAAAAGAAAGTGAAAATGGTAAAATAAAGTACAAATACGATAAAATCGGAAGAGCTTAAAATGTTAATGAAAACTACGAGGGCAGTCTGACAATTCTATAAGTTCTTGCATATCCAAAGCAAGGCAGCTGCCATTAACAGCTTTTAATAGCTAGACTACTGATGGCCTTTAAGCAAACTGATACTCTTGTAGTCACTAGATTAAATATCAATAGAAACACACTGAGGTAGCAGCCGAACCAATAATAAGATACCACCTTGATCAAAAACTTCCCGGCATATATTTAGAAAATTACAAATACAAATTTATTCATCTAAAACTATATTGTCCTCTTCAAAGTAATCTTCATCGACTGCAACACACTTATACCAGCGCTTGTTTCAATCCTCGAAGCATTTTTCTATTCAGTTTTCGGTATGTCCATCAGTGCTTCCTTCGATTTTTCCATTATTGCCTCTCGGCTGATGGAACGAGATCCCCGTTATCGAACTCGATTGAATAAAAAGGAATCACAGGGAGCCAAATCAGGTCGATTCGGTGGCTTTTGGATGGTATTTGTTGCATTTTTCGTCAAATAATTTCGAATAATGATGGCACTGTGTGATGGTGCGTTATCATGGTGCAAAATCCACGAGTTTTCTGACAACAATTCTGGTTTCTTAGGGCAAATTGCTACATGCGAACGCCAAAATAATACGCTTTGTTTACTGTCTGGCCTTCTGGCAAAAATTCATGATGCACTACACCGTTGTAAGCCACGAAAACCATGATCATTACCTTTTGACTGTGAACGACATGGTTTTTTGGTCTCGGCTCATTTGGCGAATTTCATTTACTTGCTTGATGTCTGGATTGCGTGTTATCATGGTGCAAAAGCCACGAGTTTTATGCCCACAGTTATGGCCTATTTCGGTGAATTGCTACTCGTACATGCAAACGTCTCATAACGCCCAAATAATCTTTGTTTACTGTCTGCCTTTCCTTGCCTTCTTTTTTGACTGAAAACGACGTGTTTTTTTGTTTCGGCTCATTAGGTGAACGCCATAAACTTGCATGATGTTTGGATTGCAGGTCATACTCATAGACACACTTCTCGTCCCCTGAAATGATCCTTTTGATGAATGTGGAATCAGATTCAGCCTCACATATCATGTCTTTTACGACCTCAACACGGTCTCTTTTCTGTATGAAATTGAGGTCTTTTGGCACCACCTTTGCTGCTACACGACAAAAACCCAAGTCATTAACCAAAATGTTTTGAACGGAACCATAGGCAATGTTCAAGTCCTCCGCTAACTCTCTGATGGTTAATTTGTGCTTATTGACCGCTTTATGTGTGTGAAGATAAATTCGAATTTGAAAAGCCAAGACTCCAACCTTACTTTGTTAACATGCTCGAATTTTGCATTAACAGAGTACTGCTAATAGATTAACAGTGACTATATACAAAATGTGAAATATATTCAGAGGATAAGTGAACATTTCGGGAAAATATGAACATGCTCCCATATACCACTATTTAAATGTTGGGTCTACAAGAGAGTCCATACAGTGGTATGTCTGGAAAAATCAGCGGATTTGAGAAAATGGAATTTTAATAAATTGCCTGACGTTAAGTTTTAGCGGGAAACCAACTGAACAAAAACACAAAAAAATTATAATCTGAAATGGGGTTAATTCCGGGAACTTTTTGATCAAGGTGGTATGTTATTTGTATCAACGAAAGAGGGCTATCTTTAAAACGAACGACTATTCTGGGAGCCATGTTATATAATAAAACACTTCTTTATGTCGGAAACTAACTAACTTTTATCGAAAAAGTCACGGTTAAAAATTTTGTTTGTATTTCTTTTAAGTCTTCCGGTACTTACATACACTATGTCCGTACATATTTACAATGTGGTAGCACTTTAAACCCGTAAGTTAATTGAATCACTAAAACTGATAATCCATAGGCACGTTTTTAAAGTGTGTTAATTTTAAAATATTTCATTATTTAATATAATTTTTTTTCTAATTCACATTTTTTTACGACACCATTATTAAATCATCAATTAGTTTATGACAAGCAATTAATTCTATAGAAAATGATAAGAATTAAAAAAGAAAACTAAAAAATCTCACTTAAAATACAAGGGGTCGGGGAACTTTTTTTTTAATTAAAACAAAACAGATTCACACGTTTATTAAACATTTGATGCGATTTAATTAAATTAATTTTTTTTAACTTAAGATTTCTACATAGTTTTCTTTATATTTTTTGTTTTATATATATTTTTTAAAATAATTTTTTATATAATTATTGTTCAGTTTTAATTTTAGTTGTTTTTTTATTATCTATTTTTTAATGAAAACAATTATGCAGTTGTGTTTTTAACCGAAATTTTTAAATGCAACTAAAAACTTCGTTTTAATTTTACAAAATTTAAAACAAAAAATAAACTACTAAAGTGAGATTTATTAAAAAAAATTTTTTTTTATATCTTATCTTATCGTTGCAATTAAGAAATAAAAACGTAATGAATAATACAAATTTTGACTCAAGTAACAGAATTGTAAAGAGAATTCACCATTTTGGTTTTTAGTCGTGTTTTCGTTCTTTTTGACTTTTAGATAAGCATGATAATTACTTAAGATAAGTCAAATAATAATAAAAAAAAAAAGATATATGGGAGGAAAATTAAAATTATTTCACAAAAAAAAAAAAAAAAAAAAAAATGTTTTGCTAAAAACAAATGTGAAGATTTATCTTCAACAAAAAAATTTTAAAAAAAATTTCGATATTTTTAGTAGAAATTTATTTAAAAAAATTTTTAAATTAAATTAAACGTAGTAGTAGCAAAAGGATACAAAAAATCGTATCTTACTTAGAGGTTAATAAACTCATTGCACTACGAAAATTGGAGTACACAGTTAAAAAATTGTTGACATTTGCAGTCATCTGAAATGCTCTATCCTACTCTTTTGTTAGAAGTATTGAACTTCGACGTCTGAACCATAATATGTGATTTGACGTTTAACGTGAGTACCTCTCAAAGCACAGGTGGATACAATACCAACGTCCCCATATATAATATACGTCATATGTGAGTATCAATATCGAAGTCATGTATTTGTCATGTATTTGGACATGACTTTCAAACTGATTGAGTATCGCAGACTATCCTAACTTCTACCGATATATGGGTCATGTCATATGGTTAACAGTGTAACACCATACCGAGCCAGCTAAGCTCTTCCCGTGATTTGCGTTTAAAACACAGCCACCACATAGTTTCTACAAGCGAGCATAGTTTGGTAGGGACCTGAGTCGCATGGCCTGCCGACACCCGTGGCACCAGAATGAAGCTTCCGGTCAGACTTCGTAGCACAACACTACTACCAGTTAATTCCTAAATGACTCCAGACTGGTGGGCAATATGAAATAAAAGCAGCAAATAGGAACAGATATTAACAAACAGCAAGAGCAAAACAGTCCAAAGCCGGAGACGAGCAATAGCCCGCAAGAAGCCACAAAGTTAACCGACAACAGCACACGAGTAGGGCACTATGTGAAAACCGAGCTGGAAAATTGGCAAGACACGACAATTCAGTGAGCCCTAGTATTGGAAGTTGAAGTGGTACGTTCCATGTTCTCCTCTTAAATACTTTAAGGGCAAAAGCACGTAATGCATGACACGATTCAAGCGTGAAGCCAATGTCGTCATTCATATACGTATAAGGTTATGTCGTTGATAATATTAATTAAAATAATCAGTCAAGGTGTTGAACCTCTGTTACATAAAAAGCAGGCCGGTTGCAGATCGAGTCGTTACTGCGCAGATCAGATTCCATTTAGAACAACTCGCAGTTATATCTTCTCTTTGTATATTTCAAACTAGCTTTCCACACAGTTTCTCATAGCGCCATTTTGTATGCTAAGGCTGTCAAGGGAATAAAAGAGAAAAAAGAGACCTAATCAGAGAGCTATATACACAGATTCTGACTCCGTAGTTCGCTTCAATGGCCATATGAGTCAATCAACTGTGGTGTACGCAAGGCGGTATTCTATAACCTATACTTTTCTTTATTCAAACTAATTTCGACACCCCGCGTAGTATTCAATATATTAATGATGAGAAAAGATTAAATTTATTAAGCCAATATGCTCCCTAGGGAAGTGTTGGAGAAAAAAAATATGAGCCAATAGAGGCAGTAATACACCTTTCGGTCAAAAGACCCTAAACAAACTTCACTATACGCGCTCTGAGAGCCCCAACAATCGCCAATGAATAGATAATGTTGAAAACCCTCCCCACGTCGATAAATGCCGCTAGTAAGTAAAGTTTGCTTTCCAAAGCCTTCACAACACAGCTATCGGAGAACTTAGCGCAGTTTTATTGGACCGACCCCTCGTGTACGCATGTTGAGCATTATTGGAAAGCGTAGTTGTTCAGAATCCTTTCTAAGGTCTTCAAAGGACTGATGTCAGGCCTGACATTCTTCGCGTTAGAAATAGAGGGTTTTCCGGCTTTAGGGGTAAGAACAACCCTCAGCAATCTCCACCTGAGAGTACTGAAGATAGGTGTAATAAATTCTCTGCAGCCAAGGAATAAGCATATCAGATGTCTCCTGAAAGTCACCAGGTATGTTGATTTATCATCAGTACCAGGTGATTTACGAGGGCGGATTGATATTGAAGCTACCTAAGTAGGAAAAAAAAAACATTTTTTTTTTTTTTAAACCATTTTCTCAACATAGTCTCCTTTTAGCTCAATATACTTAGTAAGACGATTTTCCAACTTTTTTGTACCATCTGAATAATACGATTTTTGGCACTCCTCAAAATACGCATTAGTTTCGGTAATCACTTCTTTGTTTCAGATAAATCTTTTTCCTGCCATTTTTTCAAGTTTTTTTTCAGTTTGGAAAGAAGAAAAAATCGCTAGGGGCTAAATGTGGACTATAATGTGGATGATCAATCAATTCGAAGTGGATTTGTCGCAGTTTTAGCATCGTATCTAATGCTGTGTGAACCGGTGCGTTGTCTTGAAGAGCACCTTTTTCTTGTTTAAATGTGGTGGTTTTTCCTTGATTGCATCAACCAATTGATTCCATAATGCACGATAATACTTTCCTGTGATTGTGGATCGCTTTTCAAGATAATCGATGAGCAATATTCCGTGTGCATCCCAAAATACAGTGGCCATAACCTTGCCAGCCGATTTCGCGGTGTTCGCCTTCTTCGGAGCACTTCCACCAGCCTCCATCCATTGCTTCGATTGATTTTTGGTTTCAGGTGTGTAGTGGTGGACCCACAGGATTATGCTTTATCATGTCCAAACACCGCTGTGAAGTGATCTGTCGATTTCGTTTTTGCTTAACACTGAGCAAACGCGGCACCCATCTTGCCGATAGCTTTTTTATATGCAAATGTTCATGCAAAATGTTGAACACACGTTCATATAATATGTTTACCATTTCAGCAATCTCACGTGTTTTGACCCGGCGATCATTCATAACGATATCGAGGCATTTTCTTGATATTTTCTTCAGTTTCTTTTGGCCTTCCTGTTGATGGTATTGTTGCAGTGCTTGTTCGGCCCCGTTTAAATTCAGCAATAAAATATTTTACCATATAATCAGACGGAGCAGATTCGCCATAACGTTTATGAAGCTTTTCTTTTGTCTCTTTCGGAGTTTTGACTTTTAAATAATAGTGTTTAATCACTACACGAAATTCACTTTTTTCCATTTTCCAAGAAACACAAAAGTTGCTTACTTCAAACGACTACAACAAATAAACTAATCGATGAATTTGGCTGAAATTTTAACAGCTGACGTTTGACAGATCGTAATTTCTAAGAAAGAAAAAGTTTTTGTGTTTGTGCTGCCATCTAGCGCTAGGTAGCTACAATGTCAATCCGCCCTCGTATATCTTTTAAAGGAGTCTATGGTCAATTGGATGTTGCCATCGTTCAATTTAAGAGTAAGTTGCTAACTTTTGCGTTCACAACTACACGGTATACTACATGAACTTCCTAATAATAATCTTACAAATTGAATAAAGGCATACTGTTACCCACAATAAACTGCAATTCTACAGCACTTTTCAACTGCCAACTTTGATTTCCTATATTTATACATTTGAGATATGTTTATACATCTTAAGATATGTTATTCTAATTTTAAGTTTATATTTAATATGCATGTTTTTATTTCTAAGTTTTTAATTAAATTTCATAAATATATTTGCCCTTATACTCTGCAACATATGTATGTATGCTCTCAGCATAAAAATTTTTGTAGAAAAACAACGACTTACAGCTATTGACACTGTAACCTATTTTCATTTTTCTTCTACTCTATTCTCTAGTAATAACAGACGTCATAATATTACACAAAAATGAAAAAATAAAAATAAAACAAATAAAGATAAAAAATAAATTAAAACAAATATTTGCACATTCGTTTAGATTTACCTTTGATGGCAAATGTTTAATTTTAACAAAAAAAAAAAAAAATCCATTAAATATAATGGAAATGACATTGTCAGAAACAAAAAAAGTAACAAACTACTTACAAACTATGCTTCAAAAAAAAAAAAAAATTAAATCTTAAACAAATATGTGCATTCATTGAATAAGTAAGTAAAACTGAAAAAATCCAAAAATTTTAATTAAAGAAAATATATTTGAAAAACAATTTTAACGAAAACTGTAAGAAACTAAAATGAACTTTTAACATAATAAAATATCACATTCTTTCCTTCTCCGTCACTCCTCTAGGAAGCATATTGGCTTTCCACAAAGCATCCATTGCTTTGTTTCAGTTTCATAAATGAAATTGATTTTTCAAGCTACGAGTAAGTAGATGGTTAATCCACTGTAACTACTCTCCATTGGATTGTGCAGTGGTGAAGATCCTTACTAGTTGGTGGTGGTTATCTTTACTGTAGCATTGCAATTTTTTCGCACCAGGTGGCGTTTTTTGTGATCTTTCGTTTGTTTGTCATCATCGCCAGATGAAGTTGTCTGGAGGAAAGTTGTAAAGCGTTTTTATTAAACATTCGAAACCACTATCTTGCTAGAAGGTTGCCTATTGAACACCAATCCCTAAAAATAGTGAGGAAAGTAACCCTGAAAACTACCGCCCAATAGCAGTTTGTTTAGCACTTTCCAAAACTATGGAGAGTATGATTAATTACCACCTTCTAAAGTATTTAGAGCAGCGTTCGGCAAACTAATATTAATGAATATTACAATTGCGGTAGTAATTGAGAATCTCTCACTCAGGCCACTTTGCAGTGTGTTTTTCCACTTGTTTTCTCTTTACTTCTCTTTGTTTTTTGTTCACTTATGTTTTGCCTATGCGTGAGACTACGTACGTGTAAAAATAGAAGAGTTGAACAGTTCTTTGCTGAAATCTGATTTAGAGGCAAAAAAATTTGCTAAGCAATCGGTAGTATGTTTCCGTAGGAGTCGCTCTACTGGTGATCTGCTGCCATTACTCTCTAAAACGTGGAATAGGTCCATTCAAGGATTGAGTGGAAGTAAGGTTATGGCCCTGGATATTGCCAAAGCGTTTGACACAGGCCCTTATATCCAAACTTATTGCATTTTGGTGTCGGTAGTCACTTCTCTCGATTTGTATCGATGAAAATCGGAAATCGCATTTTAATGCTATAAACACATTCAAGGCCACCGACCGTCGACCACACGACTACAAAAGACGTTGGCTACAAAAATAGACAAGTAACCAGCTACTTAATTATTTTAACGACTAGACACATTAAACATAACCTAAACAAAGCAAACATTTTTCTTTTTCAGTGGTGCCACATAAATTTTTCGCGTTTTTAATGTACATATTTTATGTAATGCGTTTTTATGCATCTTATTGTATTGACAGCACTAAACTGTTTGTTGTCTAATGCCTAAGTTGGCTAATGGCTGCAACGGTAGTCATGTAGTCGGTAGCCGTGTTGCCACTAAAATAATTATTCTCATATGCACACATGTATTCCATTTTTGACAGTTTGTAGACGTTGGTCAGTAGCCTTGAATGTATTCATAGCATAGGATCTCAGACGACGAGTTCAGGATAAATTCACTCAATTTTCTCCAACTATATTCATAACATTTCTTAATGATTTTCTTCTTTTCACTTCTAATCCTATCTAATCTTTTGCAGATGACAGCTACATTTGTCATTTATATTCTTTTGATCGTAGGCCAAAACTTTCAGAGATTGGGGTGAAAAAGCGGAATATGAACGATACACTCACAAGCGACCTTGCGAAAGTCTCCGAGTGGGGCCGTGAGAACAGGGTCAACTTTAATGCGCACAGGACCCAATGCTGTTTTTTGACTCACAGACGTGGGTAATGTAGATATTGAATAGTCAGATGCTCTTGATGTTCTGGGCATGATAATTCGTTGTGATGTTCGTTCGAACGACCACATATTTCGAGTGTCGAAAGAAGCATTCAAGTGTCGCGGTTTCTTAAGACGTAAGGCTGGGTGCTTCAAAGTCTATTTTAGAGCTTCTCGACCGCGCACAAAAGAGCGCTTATTACTAACGGAAAGATAACCAATTTTATCGATTCGGTAGAGCATCGTGGCAATGTGTCGTGCGTCTTATTGTTCTCTCGATAGTATAATGGATTATGCTCTAACGAAATAAGGGAATTAAACTCTAGACATATTCTTTCGCAATACCCGTATCTTGTAGTTGATTATCCAGCGAATAGCACAACGCATTATAGAAATTCGTTCCGTAGTCACACAGTTTGTTTGTGGAACAATCTTCCCAATAAAGTCTCCCCTGCCACTTACAATATGGGTAAATTTAAATCGTACGTCCATAAACACTACTCCCAATCTATTTTTCTAGAACCAGCACAATGCACTGCATGAGTAGGGGACATCCCCTGAGTACTGGTCTATATTCAAAAATAATAAAGTGTAATACATAAACCATCAGACTTTCTATTAGACTTTAATTTTTCTTTAATACCGCATACACATAACGGCTTGAATTCCCCTCCCTTGGATTTCTTATTCCTTAAAACCAATTAAATGAGAAAACCCTCTTTAGAAGAAACTGTATTAGATTTTAAAAATATTTTCTTTTCTATGTATTTTTAGAATTTTTATTCGCTTTTAAACTAAAAAGTCTATTTATAGTCACATAAGTAGACTGTCAAGTGCGTAAAGTGTATACCCTACACCAGCTGCCTAGGGCGTATAAGTGACTCAAATAATTGACATCGAAATACAAATACAGAGCACCAAAGCACTTAAAGTGTTAACAGTGATTCTAAACAGAGCACAAAAAAAAATGTTTTAAATTGTACAAGAAACTCATCCTGAATGTGTTAGGACGCCAAAAAAATATGTATGTAAACATCCAAGAAAGTCGACTAATAATAATAACTTCTCATTTATATGTAAATATTACATTACGATGTAGAGTATCATATACATAGTTGAGCTTTAACGATTAAAACTGTTTTATTTATTTTTTTATCTTTTTCTTTGAAAAGTAAGACAAAAATATAAACAAATGCGGCAAAAAATCTAAACTAAAACAGAAATAGCCACTTTACCCAGTTTTTCATTTATTTTATTATTTTAGACAATTCGTTGTCATTTTATAATGGGTCCGCCATCTAACGTTTTTTTTTTTCATTTAGTGCTTATTTCGTGAGTGGTAACACTTAGCTCATGTCTGATTTGACAGATAATTAGTTTTATCCTTCCGCTGAACGAATATGGTTGTGTATACGCTTGAACAACGCTGGGAAATATTGCAACATTACTTTGATTGATCGACTTACAGAAGATGCCGAAAAAAAAATCATATTTTCAGATGAAGCTCATTTTGATCTTGGCGGGTATGTAAACAAACAAAATTGTCGCATTTGGGGCACAGAAAACCTGCACGCATACATTGAAAAGCCGATACACCCGAGACGCGTCACTGCTTGGTACGAATTTTGGTCCAGAGGCATAATTGGGGCATTTTTCTTCGAAATTGAGTAATGAGTGGCCGTTACAGTCAATGGCGATCGTTATCGGGCTAGGTTGAACGAATTTTTGTTCACAAAAATTGAAAAGGAGGATATTAGCAACATTTGGTTTCAACAGGACGGCGCTACGTGCCACACAGCCGAAGATACACTCGATGTTTTGATCGCTGTTTTCGAAGATCGCATTATCAGCCGCAGAGCTGATATCGTTTGGCCACCTCGGAGCTGCGATTTGACACCGTTAGACTATTATTTGTGGGGTGCCGTCAAAGATAAGTGTTACGCCAACAAGCCAGAGACAATTGACGCTTTAAAGGACAATATTCGTGAAGCCATTGGTGAAATACAGCTGCACACAATCGATAATGTGTTAAAAAATTGGACCGATCGTGTAGGCTACTGCATGGCCAGCCGAGGCAGCCATTTGAATGAAATTATTTTCCATTATTAACCGGAAGGATTGTACTTTCAAATAAAAGAAGAAATTTGAGAAAATATTCAGTAGTTTTTTTTATAGCATTTTCAAAAAAAAAAAAATTATTTGGCGGACCCTTTATTTAGCATTAGAAAGCAACAACAATGGCAACAACAACATACAACTGTTACGATAATAACGAAAAAAAAATTATATAAAAAAATTTCATTTGAAAATGTTCCATTTAAAGGAACAAAATAAATATAATTTACGGAAATGTATGGGACTAAAACGAATTTTAAACATATTTTCAATCCTTATGATGTCACATAATATTATTAATGATTAACTCTTTATGCTTAACTCTGCCAAGGACGAGTATACTAGTATTTGTTTGATTCTGAAAAAGAAGTGAAGTATGTATGTAATCTAACATCTTTACTATTTTTGCTAATAAATCTATAAAAACATAAAAGATTTCTACCCTTTAATTATTGGAATATTTTTTCAAAATAAAAGAGTAATTCCGTTCAAGTTATTTAAGCTTTTGCAATATATAGCTTTATCATTAAGCCCCGATATCTCCATATCAAGTATTGATTATAGAGGTTAAGAAAACAATTCTGAATTCTTGTTGTGCGTTGACTTTTTTCGTGTATTTGAAGGGGGGTGGGGTCCATTGAGGGTGCTCTTTGTGACATCTGTGATATTCAGGGTGTCTTCGACAATACAGGCTTTGCCAACATTTTTATGTCGTTGGAACGAAAAGGGGTGAAAAAAGTCAATTATAGCTTGGATCAGTTCCATGCTTAGGGGCAGGATCATCAGTTCGTCTCTTGATGTGGAGGAATTCACTGTGATGGCGTCAAAAGAGTGCCCTCAGGGTGGAGTACTTTCACCATTGTTATGGAAGGTATTATTTGATGGTTTGCTCATCATGTTGGCTCATAGGGTTGTGAGCAGGGTTGGCAAAAACCCGGATTTTTTTAATCCCAACCCTATGGGTTTTATTGGGTTTTTTGATGAGTTTTTTGAGTTTTTTTATAAATGCTTCCATACTTGGTTCAAGTCGACAATATTTCTTATTTGTTTATGGAATCACGTTCTTTCAATATTTATAGCGCAATTTTACACTCTCGGTGGTATCAAGGCGTCATTGTGCACCATGAATTGCTAAAACTGGGTTATCGAAGCAGACTGCAATTACTTCGTTTGAATCGTGCGTTATGGGAAAAGCAGCCGGAATATAAAGACAGACATGATTAAGTTATTCTTTTGCATCATAACACCCGACCTTATGTCGCAAAATTTTCAAAACAATTATTAGAAACGATCAAAGGCCGCATCCGCTGTATTCTCCGAACATTGCTCCGTCAGCTGTTACAAGGGATACAATATACTCACACCTCTTTACACCGGCTTTCTTTATGTAGCACTTCGCTACAACGACCTGTTTGTATTATGGAACATTATTAATGCAGCTAAGCTGCATTAAGGGCACTTGACACAAATAGTATAACCTCTAGACTGTCAAATATTGCTACGATACGTTGCAAAGGCTTAGGATTCAGGCACAATTTTTCATCTCCAGTTACGTTTTGATATTGTTATATTTTAACCTTTATAAGCCTTTGAGTTCTTTTCAATTGTGTTAAATGGAATAAACGAAGCGAATTTTGGTGCTTTTATACAGTCTTTATTTCCAAATTAACTTTATACACAATGTCCGACTTATTTAACTTCCAGTTGCCGTTAATTAAAATGCAGAGATTTAGTATACATATATCTGACTCATAGTTGTATTGGTAACACTGTTTAAATATAAACAACCGTTAAACAACTATTACATTCCTGTAGCCTTGACACCAACCAATAGAATAATTATCGGAATAATTAACACATTGTATGGGTACTTTTCGCAGTGGAATTGTGCTGGGAGCGGGGTTTTGTACAAAGAATAGCTAATAATGTGTTTGCCAGGCTATTACCTCTAAAAGCGATACAAAGAAACCATGCCTCTACACTAACCCGTACTAGTACGTGACACACGCTCAAGTATCAATCGTCAGAAAACATACTAGTACGTGTCCTGCACACAATGTGTTAAGTTTATAGCTTTAAATGTTGGTGTATATTATTGGGTGTATTCATTTTCGTAACATTTTTAGGTCAAAAACCCGTTCGCTCTTTTCACAAAATTTTGAACCACATTTTGCAACAAAGTTTTGTTTATCTCGTCATCTTTGTCAGTGTCAGTTGTTTGTGGTTTGTTCTCGTAAGCCCTGTCTTTCAAATGGCCCCAGAAAAAATAAGCCAGCGGCGTTAAGTCACAAGAATGAGGCGGCCAATTGACATTGCCAAATCGAGAAAATACGCGACCGGGAAATTTCTCATGCAATAACTGAATTGTTTGGCTAGCTGTGTGGCTTGTGGTGCCGTTCTGCTGAAACCAAAGGTCACTGATATCAACATTAGCCAATTGTGACCACAAAAAATTGGTTATCATGGTTTGGTAGCGCAGAGAATTCACAGTGACGGCATTTCCTTGCCCATTTTCGAAAAAAATACGGACCGATGGTGCTGCCTAAACACAAACCGCACCATACGGTCACTTTCTTTGGATGTAATGGTTTTTCAATAACTGTTTGTGGATTTTGTGAGCCCCATATGCAACAATTTTGTTTGTTTACATAACCGTCTAATTGAAAATGGGCCTCATCACTAAAGCTTTTCAAACAGAAAATTTGCGCAAGTAAAATTCTTTGATCAAGAGTATAGCGTTCCATAGTTAAAGTTTCCCAATTTTTGTAAATAAGTGTCAAAGATTGACAGCTTAATTCTTGACATTTCATCATTTGATAGCCAATTTACTTCCTAATCTCAAATTTAGCCACTCTTTACATATGGAATTGAATTTTTGAATTTTCAAGTTACTTTCGCCGAGAACAAGTAACTATGAATTTAAAAATAATTTTTATTTTTAGTTTTTATTTTTTTTAATTAATGGCTAACTATACATAACTACTGTAAGGTAATATTCCTAAAATAATAAAAACAAAAACAAAATTAGAAGAAAATCCTCTTTAAAATTCTCAGTTTGTTTTTCTTCTCTGGCTCATATTTGTTAAATGAAAAACGAGAACAACATCATCAGCAGCATCATAAACACAAATACGATGAAATGTAGGTTTCTGTTGCAAATTGATGTCATTGTACAGAATATTTGTCTGTTTTTTGTTGTTGATACTACTTTGTTGCTGCTAGTATTGTTGCTAGTCTTGTTGGCATCATAATTACTAATACAGTGGTAGACATTCGTTTGGCCGCACCATACTTTTTATCGTTTTTATGTAAATGAATGAAGTTTTTTGGAAAACTTTTTCTGTATTGATTTATTTTAACAATTCCTTAAAAATAAAAAATAACTTCAAATATATATCAATTAAGTAACAAAACATTGGGAGAAAAGAAAAATATATCGAGACATTCGTTTGGACGCAATTTGTAACTGCCATGTAAAAAAAAATAATTATTAAAAAAATGTTGTTGTTTTAATATTTAGTGTGACCACCTTGATTGTGGATAACTGAAAATACTCTGTTTGGCATAGATTCAACTAGATTTTGTATCGTTTTTATGTCGATTTTCGACCAGCATTCTTTGATTTTTTTGTTTCAGTTCATTAACCGATGAAAATTGTTGTCCTCTTTCATAAACCTTTGACGCCAGAATTCCCCATAAATTTTTAAAGGGTTGCAATCCGGACTGCATGCCAGCCATGGGAATAAATTTATGTTTTTAGACGTAAACCAATCTCTACATAGCCTGGAAATATGTATAGCAGCGTTGTCCTGCGTTGAAATATGTATTCTTCATCGGGGTTTTCATCCAATTTCGGTATAAGGACATCTTCAAGGAGTTCTAAATATAGTTACGAATTCATTTTTGTAGTAACAAAACATATGGGAAGCTTGAAATCATAGGAAAATGCACCCCATACCATAACACTTCCGCCACCGAAATTTCTATTAGACCTGACAATAGCAGCTATAGCAATCCGGTCCATCCAAATTAAATTTTTTTTCATCAGAAAAGATCACTCTTTTCCACTCATTTTTCCATGTCATGAGTGTTTTTGCAAACGTAAGCCTTTTCTCTTTATGAAGCTTCGTTAATCGGCGTTTAGATTTAATTTTTTTCCATCTAATTGATAAAGTTTTATTTGAAACGCGAGCAATAGTTCGCCTGGACACTAGAAAGTTATGTTTTTCCTTTATTTCACGGCACGTTAGTCGATTTTTTGAGGCTTCAAATCGACTTAGACCCTTTTGACGGCTGTTTAATTTGGAAGATCTCCTCGTTAGAGCTTTAATACCATACTTGGTGCCAAGTTTTAAAAAGTTTCTAACAACTTTTTGGGACGGTTCAACAATTTTAGCTTGCGTTCAAACGTATGGCTCACAAAAAACTATATGATTTTTACAAAAATGCATTCTTCGTTTTTTTTTTTTTTTTTTTTGAACCTTTAGGTCAGTTATTGCTTTTGATTTGTTAAGCCTATTCTTTAGTCTACAGAAAACAACCAAATAAGTGATATTTATTTAATATATATTACATGAAAAAAAGAAGAAAAAATAAAAAAATTGATGCGGTCAATTGAATGTCCACCACTGTATATCGTCAAAAAAGTACGAGTATATATGTTATATATATTATATGTACAGTGGCGAGCAGAATTGGATGAAACTCAAAAAATATAATAAAAACAACTCGATTTTTTTTATAAATTAATTAAGAAGGGACTAAGATAAAACAACCAAATGGAAATTGACTAATATTGAAACTTGGTGTAAAGTTTAAGGTTATTTGATAAAAAAAAGGCCAGTGTATCCAGTTTTGCTAGTTTAAGTTCATCCAAGCTGGCAGCACAAATAAATTAGGAAAAAGACAGTTCCTGTTACTTGATATACTTTAAGGAACCAGCAACCAAAGATTTTTGCCTTCACGTTAAAATGAAAAAAGAAATATCTGATTTATTAAAAATCCGTATGGTACAAATGAATGTGTGTGAAGATAAATTTAAATTTAACTAGCAAAGACGCAAACCAGGTTTTTTAGCTCAGCCATTTTTTACGTTAACAGAGCACTGTTAACGCTTTAACAGTAACAATAAATTAAAGTAAAAGAATTTATTGCCAAAATATATATGCCTGGAATATGGAGGAATAACACATCCTTGTTGGAATGGTGCTCCAGACCTTCTTTCGTAGATCAGCTTTAGAGCGAAAACTGTAAAAATTGTGGAATAGCAGAAAATGTATTTAAGAAAATGAATTTTTTAAAATTAATTTTCCCTGTGGTTCATTGGTTATCTCCATTCCATGGGAAACTCAGAGATGGCCGGAATATCACACTATATGGAGAGAGTGGCCCAAGGGGTCCCTAATGAAACTGTGCTAGTGGTATTCCTGAAATAATTTTGGAACTGGAGAAATTTAAATTTGAAAAATTTGTATTTTAACGCGTTTTGACTGGAGAGGATGAGTGGTTATTGTGGGAAAACTAGAGATGGCCGGAATATCACACTATATGGGGAGAGTGGCCCAAGGGATCCCTAATGAAACTGTGCTAGTGGTATTCCTGAAATAATTTTGGAACTGGAGAAATTTAAATTTGAAAAATTTGTATTTTAACGCGTTTTGACTGGAGAGGATGAGTGGTTATTGTGGGAAAACTAGAGATGGCCGGAATATCACACTATATGGGGAGAGTGGCCCAAGGGGTCCCTAATGAAACTGTGCTAGTGGTATTCCTGAAATAATTTTGGAACTGGAGAAATTTAAATTTGAAAAATTTGTATTTTAACGCGTTTTGACTGGAGAGGATGAGTGGTTATTGTGGGAAAACTAGAGATGGCCGGAATATCACACTATATGGAGAGAGTGGCCCAAGGGGTCCCTAATGAAACTGTGCTAGTGGTATTCCTGAAATAATTTTGGAACTGGAGAAATTTAAATTTGAAAAATTTGTATTTTAACGCGTTTTGACTGGAGAGGATGAGTGGTTATTGTGGGAAAACTAGAGATGGCCGGAATATCACACTATATGGGGAGAGTGGCCCAAGGGGTCCCTAATGAAACTGTGCTAGTGGTATTCCTGAAATAATTTTGGAACTGGAGAAATTTAAATTTGAAAAATTTGTATTTTAACGCGTTTTGACTGGAGAGGATGAGTGGTTATTGTGGGAAAACTAGAGATGGCCGGAATATCACACTATATGGGGAGAGTGGCCCAAGGGGTCCCTAATGAAACTGTGCTAGTGGTATTCCTGAAATAATTTTGGAACTGGAGAAATTTAAATTTGAAAAATTTGTATTTTAACGCGTTTTGACTGGAGAGGATGAGTGGTTATTGTGGGAAAACTAGAGATGGCCGGAATATCACACTATATGGAGAGAGTGGCCCAAGGGATCCCTAATGAAACTGTGCTAGTGGTATTCCTGAAATAATTTTGGAACTGGAGAAATTTAAATTTGAAAAATTTGTATTTTAACGCGTTTTGACTGGAGAGGATGAGTGGTTATTGTGGGAAAACTAGAGATGGCCGGAATATCACACTATATGGGGAGAGTGGCCCAAGGGGTCCCTAATGAAACTGTGCTAGTGGTATTCCTGAAATAATTTTGGAACTGGAGAAATTTAAATTTGAAAAATTTGTATTTTAACGCGTTTTGACTGGAGAGGATGAGTGGTTATTGTGGGAAAACTAGAGATGGCCGGAATATCACACTATATGGGGAGAGTGGTCCAAGGGGTCCCTTATGAAACTGTGCTAGTGGTATTCCTGAAATAATTTTGGGACTGGAGAAATTTAAATTTGAAAAATTGCATTTTGACTGGAGAGGATGAGTGGTATTGTGGGAAAACTAGAGATGGCCGGAATATCACACTATATGGAGAGAGTGGCCCAAGGGGTCCCTAATGAAACTGTGCTAGTGGTATTCCTGAAATAATTTTGGGACTGGAGAAATTTAAATTTGAAAAATTGCATTTTGACTGGAGAGGATGAGTGGTTATTGTGGGAAAACTAGAGATGGCCGGAATATCACACTATATGGAGAGAGTGGCCCAAGGGGTCCCTAATGAAACTGTGCTATTGGTATTCCTGAAATAATTTTGGAACTGGAGAAATTTAAATTTGAAAAATTTGTATTTTAACGCGTTTTGACTGGAGAGGATGAGTGGTTATTGTGGGAAAACTAGAGATGGCCGGAATATCACACTATATGGGGAGAGTGGCCCAAGGGGTGCCTAATGAAACTGTGCTAGTGGTATTCCTGAAATAATTTTGGAACTGGAGAAATTTAAATTTGAAAAATTTGTTTTTTAGTTTTCCCACAATAACCACTCATCCTCTCCAGTCAAAACGCGTTAAAATACAAATTTTTCAAATTTAAATTTCTCCAGTTCCAAAATTATTTCAGGAATACCACTAGCACAGTTTCATTAGGGACCCCTTGGGCCACTCTCTCCATATAGTGTGATATTCCGGCCATCTCTAGTTTTCCCACAATAACCACTCATCCTCTCCAGTCAAAACGCGTTAAAATACAAATTTTTCAAATTTAAATTTCTCCAGTTCCAAAATTATTTCAGGAATACCACTAGCACAGTTTCATTAGGGACCCCTTGGGTCACTCTCCCCATATAGTGTGATATTCCGGCCATCTCTAGTTTTCCCACAATAACCACTCATCCTCTCCAGTCAAAACGCGTTAAAATACAAATTTTTCAAAGTTAAATTTCTCCAGTTCCAAAATTATTTCAGGAATACCACTAGCACAGTTTCATTAGGGACCCCTTGGGCCACTCTCTCCATATAGTGTGATATTCCGGCCATCTCTGAGTTTCCCATGGAATGGAGATAACCAATGAACCACAGGGAAAATTAATTTTAAAAAATTCATTTTCTTAAATACATTTTCTGCTATTCCACAATTTTTACAGTTTTCGCTCTAAAGCTGATCTACGAAAGAAGGTCTGGAGCACCATTCCAACAAGGATGTGTTATTCCTCCATATTCCAGGCATATATATTTTGGCAATAAATTCTTTTACTTTAATTTATTGTTACTGTTAAAGCGTTAACAGTGCTCTGTTAACGTAAAAAATGGCTGAGCTAAAAAACCTGGTTTGCGTCTTTGCTAGTTAAATTTAAATTTATCTTCACACACATTACAAATGAAAAATAAGAAATTTTCGGTTTGCCAAATTGCCAAACAGTGCTACAAATACGAAAAAGAAGAAATAGAGGCACGTCAGATAAAAAAAGCAAATCGATTGCGCTTGCTGTTGTCTGTCAAACAGTGGAAAACATTCAAGCAGGCTACAGCGGTCATAAATAATCCAGAAAGTGAATGGACAGCAAAAACTGCTCGCAACAAAACGTAGTTGCTGTTCAAAAAATAAAACCTAAAAAATTAATAAATAAAAATTTCATGGCTCGTCTTAAATTTTACAATTAACTGATTGAACCAAAATTAACCGCTTTCAGTCCGATGCCAAACAATATTATTGACTTCGCTGCTATGAATGTTTAAAAGAGCACCGAGTGAAATAAACACTAAAACAAGTGGGGATGGTGTGGGATCGGATGTGTTGACGATATCCAGGTCCATAAGTAAAATTAGTTGGTATTACAAAACTAAAAGATTTTCTATGCCTATTGTAACGCAATATTTTAGACTTTGTATACAAAATCGCCTACCCAAAGAAGGTAGTGTTATTTCAACAAGATGGGACTAAGAAATATATAGCAAAAATCGTAAAGAATTTGCTCTCGACGCCGAATATTCAAACAATGCAATGGCCAGCGCAAAGTCAGGGTCTGAACCCGATAGAAAATGTATGAGCTTTGTTGTTAAAACGTGTTGCTCAATGGTATAAAGCTCCTACAAATCTTAATCCACTTTGATCGAAAATACGAACGCAGTGGGCTACTACTACGCACTGGTTCTTTGGTCGAAAATATGTCAATACGTGTTAAAAGCAAAGATTTCTGGACAAACAGTTGAAAATTTTAATTTGTTAGAACGTGTAAAAATGGATATTTTGACTTGGTTCATAAATTGTCATAAAGGTGTAGATTAACTTCTGATATTCGTAAATTTCATTTTGATTTACTTTGTTATTGTTTTTTGTTTTTATTTTTTCGCTTTTAATTCGAACTACATTGGTATGTAGCCAGTTTTGCTCGCCACTGTAAACATTTTCATAACAATTTAATTTAACGTTTATGAAGCTTAACATGTTTGACATTAAAATACAGCGGACAGGTTTAACTTTGTTGAATAGTCCGATCAATTAGTTAAAATTTGTTATTTTGTATCGATGACTGGTTTCTTTTTACTTAAATATTGATAATTCTGTGACTTTTTGTCTTTCAAGCATCACAACTTTTGATGTAACACTACTCGAGGACGAGTATACTCATCATGGCAACTTCTAACACACTGCTAATGACATGTATATTCGTCCTACTTTCAATATAAGGGGTGTTTTTTATAGAGGTATAGAACTTTACGTTGCAATAAAACAACGAGGCATTATTCGATTGACATGAATTTTATTTATCCGAAAGATAATCTCGTGGCATTATATTTTAAATACAATTTCTGGCATATGACCGCCACGGCTGGCGCGGATGTAGTTCAATCTGGACGTCCAATTTACGATGACTTTTTCCAACATTTGTGGCCGTATATCGGCAATAACACGGCGAATGCTGTCTTCCAAATGGTCAAGCGTTTGTGGCTTCACCGCATAGACCAATGACTTTACATAGCCCCACAGAAAGTAGTCTAGCGGTGTTAAATCACAAAATCTTGGAGGCCAATTCACAGGTACAAAACGTGAAATTAGGCGGTCACCAAACGTGTCTTTCAATAAATCTATTGCGACACGAGCTGTGTGACATGCTACGCCGTCTTGTGGAAACCACATCTCCTGGACATCATGCTTATTCAATTCAGGAATGAAAGAGTAAGTAATTATGGTATAGAGCCATCACCATTGACTGTAAAGTTCTAGCCACCATCGTTTTTGAAAAAGTACGGGCCAATGATTCCACTAGTCCATAAAGCGCACCAAACAGTCAGTTTTTCTGGATGTAACAGTGTTTCCACATACACTTAAGGATTACCTTCACTCCAAACGCGGCAGTTTTGTTTGTTGACGTAGCCATTCAACCAGAAGTGCGCTTCTCCGCTAAACAAAATTCGCTCATGAAAATCGGGAACAACGGTAATCTCGTTTTGGGCCCATTCGACGAATCTATGTTGGACGTCAGTCTATTCATGGTGAATTGCCAAACCAAACTGATAATAAATCACTTCACAGCTGTTAAATCGGTCGCCATCTTGAAAAGTAATGCCAACACAAAATTCTATACCTCTATAAAAAACACGCTATATTACAATATAATATAATTTTAATAAAACTCTTTTAAACTTCTTTTTGGTATGACTCAAGACTCAAAAATTTATAAAATTCTCTTCGCCACCCATAGTGCACGTAATATTTAGCTCTGGTGCAAGTTTAACAACTTTAAACTGTTGTTGCATTTCCTAATTTGTTATTTTAATCTCCACATACGCTACTGTTTCATTAATGAAATTCTTTTAAACAAATTCTTGTTTTAAATAATTGCTAATTAATTTTTTAAAATGTATTATTAAATGTTATTATTTTTTTTTTAATTAAATTTCAATAACAATGAGCCGCTAAATCTTGTAGATGCCAGGCGTTAAGACACATATTGTGGGAAAAATTCCTCAAAAAAATGCAATAAGTTTTTCTTCAATTAAAACCGGTCTCGAAGAGAGATTAGTAATGATTTTAAAATGAAATATTTATTCAAAATATATTGCAACTCAACCACTGCATTAGAAAAAACCAAAAAAAAAAAAAACCGGTCGAGCCCACTAGAAATACTTGACGTACAAAAATTCATAATTTGTGACCAAGAAACCCATATTAACTTGTCAGTTTTAAGATATTGTGGCTTGCTTTTGTGTAAAAATTATGATTTTTTAAAAGCGTCGAAAACAACATGTTAAGGTGACATATAAATTGTAATTTTTTTTTTATTTTAATTAAATAAAATTAGTTTTAATTGACACAAATAACAGATTTATTGGCACAACGTTACTTGTTTAGGAGGAATTTAAAGGTTTGTAATACGAGTACAACTGTTTACTATTGCCAACCAAACCTAAATCAGAATAAAAGCAATACTTTGCAGTTGGCAAATCCGATTTTGACAGCGTGAGGTTGGCTGCGAAGAACTGTTATTGATAGAATTTTTGTTAAATTAATAATAATATGACTTTTGTTATATTTTAAAATTAATGCCGTTTTAGCTATTTTCATAACAAGCCTAGCGATTTACTCACTATTTCATTTCTATTTCGTTATGTTTTGTGGAAAAGTTAACATTACATTTCATGACACAACTTTAAAGCTCTTATTTCGATATGCCACTAATTAATGTTGATTTCATTGCGACCATTTTGTAGGAGATAGGGACATTAAGTCGGTGGTTTAAAGTGAGTACCTGCCCTAGGGCGTTACCTCACGGTGCCAAAGCACGAGTGAATACAATGCGTCCATCAACGCTCCCACCTATGATTAAAATTACCAGTGAGTACCAATTCAAAGCCATGTTATTTGGACATGACCTCACACCTTGGTGAGGATACCATTTTGTTGTAGGCGGATGGGCAGTCAGAAAGTGGTACAGGCGAAGGTGTGACTGGCCCTAGTAGGGAATATTCGCAACCTATGGAAAACTCGCCAGCGTATTCCAGGCGAATGTTTATGCAATTGTAAGATGTGCTGAAATTAATTTAAAAATAAAATATAGAAGACAAGACATAGCCATACTATCTGATAGTCAGACCGCCACTCCGATACATAACATAATCATATCAATTAGCTGGGTAAACTGAACCAGATGGGCAGGAACAATAGGGTCAGCTTATGCTGGGTTATATAGGAATTCCGGTTAATGAAAGGGCCGATGAACTGAGCAGTAAGGAAGCTTCTACTTCACTGTTGAAGCCAGAACCCTTTTGTTGATTAGGAAGTGTGGTCTGAAAGGGCATACTTAACGAAAATGAGGATAATGAGAAGCGAGTACTCTTTTCTGGCCGTATAGGTCTGGACAATCTAAGCTTTTGTTGGGTAACTATAACAGGAGGAGATTTGAACTCTGTATAGAAATAACCAGGGACAACCTAAGAATACTGAGCGGGCTTTTGACAGGCTTAATGGACATCTAATTAAAATGGGAATAGTCTCAAGCCCGATGTGCAGATTCTGTGATCAGGAAATCGAATCATTAAAGCACATACTGGATACATGAGAATAATTGATCACTCTAGGAGGAAGTATACAGGCGCCTATCAGATATAAGATAGCAAGTTATCGCGGTTGATATCAACGGACATCCTGAATTTCGTGAGATCGATGAGATTTTCGGGGAGATATAATAGGGAAACCCTATATGGATAAAGGGTTACACAATAGATCGTAAGCTCGCAGTACTCTTATACCTCAATGATCATAATAATAAGATTGGTCTTTGACTCATGTTTGATCGCTTATTGCAACCATTTTTCGTATTTCAAAGAAATTACCTGCTTACGATACAGCTCTGGACATTCGGCTGCTTTATAAGAAAAATAAAGTCGAATATTGTTGCTTGATCTACTCCCATTAATACCGCAAGTTTATATTGATCAAGCAAAGACTACATTTCAAAGCCTCAAACCTAAATTTGACTAATATATTAAAGATCTTCTAGGCGTGATTTAAATTTTGAACTCTCAGATGAAGTGAAATATTTAGTTATCATTCTATATAGCACTCTCACTCTCACTTGTCAAGGTGATCAGGCTACATTATGCCTGTCAATGCAACAATGGTAAAAGGTGGGGCTTAAAACCCAATTTATTTACTTCTTCGTTAATGATGAGATCAATACCGACTTAGGCTTAAAACCCAATTTTATTTACTTCTTCGTTAATGATAAGACCAATACCGACTAAGGCTGCGAGCTCTGCTAGATAGGGTCTATCATTTTTTTTTTCTCCGTCACTCCTCTAGGAAGCATATTGGCTTTTTTTGCTTCAGTTTCTTTAATCAAGCTAAATAGATGATTAATGCACTGTAGTTTCCTCCATGTGATTTTGCGTAGTGGTCAAGATCTTTGCTAGTTGATGGTGATCCTTACTTTAGCATTGTAATTTTGTTTTCCCAGTAGCGGGCGTGTTTTCCTGATCATTCGTCTGCTGGTTGTCCTCATCGCAAGAGTTATGCGAGAAGGTCAGTGGAGCTTCTTTTTAATTTTTTAGATGGATTTGTGTTTAAATCACGGCTGTTATGAGGTCCTGACCCACACTTGCCATTGGGGCCATCCTATACATACCTACATCACACATTTCAGTGATGGAAGAGGCAAGCAAAAATGCTTTTAAGCTGCCTAGTGTTTCCGGCTTGAAGACTGACGACTTGGTGGGACACACGAGGATGATAAGCCTATTTGATAGCGATTCCATCGTTAGAATAAATAATTATATGTCATCCGCTTTAATGCTGGGCAGGAGATTTTAGGTCGTTGTACACGAAACGAAACTATGATTGGACAAATCGTAATATCGAGGATCAGGTTTAGTTCACCGATGGATCAAAGCAGACTGGAGATGAGACTGAAGACGTTTTGGTTAGTTTAAGTTTCTAAAAAGCGCTGCATATGGTCAAATATCCTTCGATTTTCTGGGCAGAGAATTACGGCATTTTCACTTGCGTTAGGAAACGTATGAAGAGAAAAACAAGGGGTTTGTGTTATCAAAGAGTCAGGCGGCCTCGGGAGTCCTGTCATCCTGTGAGATTAGGTCAAAAGTTATTATGGACATCTCTTACTGAACTTGGAGTTCACAGCAGGTACCTGATCGTAAGGGCCACCCTGGTACAGAAAAGGCTGACTGTTTAGTGAACAGGGGAGCCGATCGGCTTTTATTGATCCTAAGCCATCATTCGGAGTCCCTGTGGTATACGCAAGAGGGAGGATTGACTCTTAGGCTGAGGAAGAAGAGGCGATGAGATTTATTTCGAGTACTTAAGCCTAGAGTACTAAGGGGTCTATTTACCGGGCATCATGATCTAAGATACCGTCATTGTGTTTTGGACAAAGCTGAGGGTAATTGGTGTAGGTTTTACACGACTTATGCGAAGACATCTGAGCATCTAATTGAGCTCATAAATGAGGTTTCTAAAGGATGCTGCGCTGACACTAAAGGATATATTTTTTTAGCCTCAATCTAATGTAGTAAATTTATGGGCTTGCATCGGATCGCGATAAGTTTTCGCCCTAACCAATATCACACCTCCGAAGACTCTCCAAATGGTTCTTTTAGAAAACGTGGTTGCGTAGACATGAAGCCAATGTCAGGAAGAATTTTTTATTGCAAGATCCGTATGTTATCAAATTATATGGTCCCTTGTTTTCGTCATGCAGAATCATATAGGTACCAGTTTTTTGAGAATGGCTGAAAGCAGATGGAATACTGAGATTACATGTAAATTATCAAGTGTTCCCTGAGCTAGTATGCTTATGTTCCGAAGAGGCGTGAAAAAACCAATGAAGTTCTGCACTGATGGAATAATAGCTTTATATCAAAAATGACAAATGGTTATCGATCAAAGCGGCACATACTTGGTTTAATAAAGCTCGTCTCAAATATAAGAAACAGGAGCTCCATTTTTGGTAAAATATGTAAACGAACTTTTTCGAATATTTAATATAAGAAACATACGGATTAAAGAGGAAAAACTGGAGAATTAAGATGAAATCAGGCTGAAAAAGCCATTGTGAAGAATCAACGAAGAAAGCGAGTGCGTAGAACTTTTCAAATTATGACCCATACCTGATATCTGGTTAAAGTAATTTTATACAATTCCATAGTGGATATAAAAACTAAAGAGCATGTCCGAGATTTTTTTCTTATTAATATTAGTCCTGACTATTTAATGAAAGCTATGCTCAAATCAGAGAAAAGTTAAGTTGCAGTGAATGCATACATAAGCGGCATAAAGCAGATGCTTTGTGAAACAGATTTTATATATCGATTTGGAGAACAGGAACGTATAAAAGAAGAGCTCGGAGATATTTAGGCAAATCAGTTTACATGAACTTCTTTTCAAAACTCTACACAAACCTAAAACTAAGTAAATTCGCAAGGAAAATGGTAACCTAATGCAATAGGCAAGCAATCCTTTTTAAGGGACTTGGTGAAATTGAGCATAAAGTTAAAGTTAAGTTTTAAGAGAAAACCAATAGTCAGTGAAGACTGTCGGGAATTCAGTAAAAATCGTCATAAATTAACAATATCCACCATACAACAGTGTCATAAATATCCCCTGGCAACCTTATTGGCACCAAACTAAACAAATCTGTATTTGCAATTATTTTGTTTTCATTCATTTATTCTAAGAATGCCTTACTGAATTTACACCGTACGTGGATGTATTTAATACCAATTGTTTACATTTATTGCAAATACACTTACCTTTTTAATCGAATTTGTCTTTTTGTTTTTGTTCGCCTTAATCTGCTTGTTTGTGATATGTAAACAACAAGCAAAAAAAAATTATTTTAAGATTAAATACTTTTAATTCCAGGAATGTAAGAGAGTATATTGATTATTATTTATTAATTTCCTTGTTTTAATGTGTTGTAATGAGAAAATTTGGGAGTGGTTTTACTCTTCGTTCTCTTAGGATTTCCAAGGAAATGTTATTGTAGTTTTCTTTGTTAATATTAAACCAAATTGTTATTGTTGTATTTTCGTCAAAGAAATAACATAACAAGAAGTAAGAGCGAGCGGAAGAGAGAGAGAGAGGAGTAAATATAACAGTCACACATTAACAAATGTTTACATTTTGTTGTTCTTGATTTGTATAAATTTAATGTCGTTGTGTTGTTTTTTTTTTTGTTTACTTTTATTTTACATAAAACTCTGTTGTTCTTATTATTCTTCTAATTGTTGTTGTTTGAGTAGTTGGAGCTGCTAGCGGCTGCTGTTGTTTACTATTTACTAGTGTGGTTGTCGCCCTAGTGGTTTGTTGTTCCTATTCTTGTTCTGATGTTGTTGTGTTTTTTATTTCGCTTTAAAGCGTTTTTTTTTTTGTCTGTTCTCTGTTTTGTTTAGCTTTTGTTGATTTGTTTTGCTTTTTGCCACTGCTGTGTTAAAAAGGGGAGTTTTGGGGTTAACACAACAACAGCAACAAGACAACAATAATAATATGTATGTATATAACAAGCAAACCATACACCATTTATTGCTTGAAGTAGTTGTTATTGTTTCTTGTTATTGTTGGCTGCACTGTTTTTCTTTTTTGTCTTTAATATTTAAAACATATGTTATTGTCGTTGCTGGTTTTTTCCTTTTATTTATGATTTTTTTCTTTTGTTGTCTTATGCAGCTGTGCACTCAAGCAATTTTTTCTTGTTGCTGATTTGTTCCTTTTTTAATATCTTGGTTCAGTTTTTTTCCTTTATTTTTTTGGCATTAAAATTGCACTGTAAATATCAGACAGCAATACATAACAACAGCAACAACAAACAAATGAAAATTGTTATAATAATAACAACAACAATAAAATAATAATAATAAATGTTAACAGATGAATATGCAAATTGTAATTATTTTCTTTCGTTCCGTTTATCGTTTTTTGTTGTTGCTTATTTTTCGTTTATTTTTCCAATTTTAGAGCAGGGGTTTCGATTTCGCTGCAGTAACAATAACAACAACAACAGTGCATATACTGCATGTGTATCGTCATTCTTATTACAAGCGTTCAAATCTGTAATGAAAATAAAAGAAAAAATAATTATTTGATTGCATTTTTTTAATTTTTAAATTTACTGATAAACGAACGAAAACCTCTTAGAAAATGATTGAATTTTATGGTGGGGAACGATATTATTTGAAAATGTTTTCCGTTTTCATAACAATAATACATAACGGCGGCAGATGCATTAATTTTAAAAAACTGATTTAATAAAATTCATAAAATTGTAAAATTCAATTTGGTTGCAAGAAATACATTGTTAGGATCAATTTGGAAGGAATATTTGCCATTTGATAAAAGAAAATCTACAATCAACATAGGCGGGGGGGTGTATATTGTATTTTTCCTGATCATAGTCACTCCCTTATGTGAAAGTCGGGCGAGGGCGCCGTTCAAAACTCCATTGATTCATTAGACCATCGTGAAAAAGTCAAAAAAGCCCGACACGAAAAAGTTCGATGAAAAGTTCTCCCTAAACCGAAAAATATAATCTATGTGAAATTCGCATAAACCAAACAGTACTTCTGACGATGTTGACTTAAGGTAGAAGTACATAACACGCATTAAATCGTCGACTACTGTCGTAGGTTTAAAAATTTACGCGCTTTAAAAATCGCAAATTACACAACACGCTCTGAAAACACATTTTTCGGCAGCTGTTTTTTTATTTATTTTCCTGTTAGTACATTGAAATTGTCAGCTCATAGCTTTATAAGTTCAAAGTTAACCAACTTTCTGACGCCAACGAGTAATAATGTTTTTTATGTAACTTGTTCTATGCAAAAACACTAGTTTAACCTTTTTTACAGAAGTCTAGAGCTCACAGGCACACTAACGCTTGGTACTTCTACCTTAACACATTATGAGCGGGAGCGGGTAACTGTACCCGTTTCGCAGATTGCCACTTATAATAGTGACATTATACAAAATACTATTTTTTCCCTCGTTTCACTTAAGTGGTGATTATAGACGAGTACTAAAATATCATCTTCGCTTTAAGTGGTAATCTGCGAAAAGGGATACTAGTACCCGCTCCCGCTCATAATGTGTTAAGTTTGACAGTAACACATTCCTGAAACAGTCTTTATCTTGAATATGACATGTTTAGTCTGAAATTTCATAGAGTGTGGCAGTCACAAAAAGGTGCTGTACCAATTCCTCTTCCTCCACATCATGACAGCTCCTAGAGTAGCCATGACATTTCCATTCCACAGAAAGAGAAGGCCAGAACATTCTAGATATTCTACAAGTGTTGATATTGGTCACCTGCGTTTCATAATATTCAGTGCCCATCTATCTATCAATGGCCACAGCGCATCCAGGGACGTGCATCCCCTGCACGAAAGCCAGTGAATACCACCTCCATAGTAGCGCAAACATTAGTAATTTAATTCCCTCGGATGCCCGCATGACGCGGAGCCCATATCAGTTCGACATGATTCCTTTCAAGCCAGATCAGTGAGCGAACGAAGCTGAGGAGACATATAGATTTAATCACGTACGAGTAGAGAGCACTGATTATGGCCAGACTGTCTATATTAATAGGTCTTTAGGCCTCGAGATTTAAATGCTGGATACTCTCAGCGGCCACGTCTATAGCGTAAACCTCCGCCTAAAAATAATGCAATCACCGGTAAGTCTGAGAGAGTCCCATAATTAGGACATTCCATGCGTTCCGACATGCGTTCTATCATACACTGCCCAGTTATTGTGCCCGTCAGAAAGTTAATCGATTCCTTGCCAAACATAAAGCAATCATGCTGTTCAGCGCCTATCTACCTATCAAATTCGACAGCGCAACCAAAGGGGTCTGTGTACACGATTAGTAGTGCACTCATCAGCAGTATCATTCCCGCAGAAACCATATCAATTCGACATGATGCCGTTGCAGCTGAGCCATGCAGCTGAGAAAATATTTCGATCTTACAATGTTGATTCTCACAAGACTTATTTCGCGAATAAGTCTCGCGGTCCTGTCTATAGTTTAAGCCTCCGCCTGAAAACAGTACAATCATCGGATAGTCTGAGAGAGATCATGAGGTTCATTAGCCCATTTCTGTCTTCAAGCCATCGTTATAGATCGGGATTGAGTATTCCCGAACGACAGATACTGCAGCATTATCAGGTTCTCGAGTTATCGTGAGAGACACCATGTTATATATCTTCTTTTTGAACAGACTTCGCTCAGTATTTCATCCAGTACATTCTTCCTTTACTCCAGCGATAGTATGGAATGTTTGACTGATGCTTCCGTTGTGAAGAATTTCCTCTGCGAATCATATGATCATATGTTGCTGTGATATCTTCCCAAGCATGGTACTTGTCTGATAACTGTTCGCGTATTGCCATGGCCAGTGCGCTGCTGGTCGTGTTATTCTGTAGTTGCTGTATTCATAGACGTTTTCGCCTAGTGTCTTTAATGGTTCTTCCTCGACATTTCAGTTTGAGCTTGATTTCACCTGTGATAAGCTCGTGGTACATGCCGATGTCAGCGCTTCTTTTTTACTGACTTCCGCAAAAGATGATGGTTACATAAAGGGTCCGCCATATAACGTTTTTTTTTTCAACTAGTGCTTATTTCGTGAATGGTAACACTTAGCTCATGTCTGATTTGACAGATAATTAGTTTTATCCTTCCGCTGAACGAATATGGTTGTGTATACGCTTCTTTCGCTTCGCTAAATGGGCCTGCGATCGACTTACAGAAGATGCCGATTTTGCCAAAAAAAATAATCTTTTCAGATGAAGCTCATTTTGATCTTGGTGGGTATGTAAACAAGCAAAATTGTCGCATTTGGGGCATAGAAAACCCGCACGCATACATTGAAAAGCCGATACACCCAAGACGAGTCAGTGTTTGGCGCGGATTTTGGTCCAGAGGCATAATTGGGCCATTTTTCTTCGAAAATGAGCAAGGTGTGGCTGTTACAGTCAATGGCGATCGTTATCGGGCCATGTTGAACGAATTTTTATTCACAACAATTGAAGAGGAGGATATTAGCAACATTTGGTCAACAGGACTGCGCTACGTGCCACACAGCCGAAGCTACACTCGATGTTTTGCGCCCTGTTTTTGAAGATCGCATTATCAGCCGCAGCGCTGATGTCGTTTGGCCACCCCGGAGCTGCGATTTGACACCGTTGGACTATTATTTGTGGGGTGCCGTCAAAGATAAGTGTTACGCCAACAAGCCAGAGACAATTGACGCTTTAAAGGACAATATTCGTGAAGCCATTGGTGAAATACAGCTGCACACTATCGATAATGTGCTTAAAACTTGGACCGATCGTGTAGGCTACTGCATGGCCAGCCGAGGCAGCCATTTGAATGAAATTATTTTCCATTATTAACCGGAAGGATTGAGAATTTGAGAAAATATTCAGTAGTTTTTTTATAGCATTTCCAGAAAAAAAAATTATTTGGCGGACCCTTAACATATGTAGGTTACCTTTAAACTCTTCAATACACACAAATACCTGTACCCTACGTTGTTAATAGGCCTCTTAAGCTTTGTAGGTGCCTGATGGAACAACACTTCCAAATACATGTGTATGTATGATATTATGAGTACATTGATCTTAAAGAAATAAATTAAAAAATTGAAATAATTTGTAACAAAATGTCTGTCTGCTCAGTTGACTGTCTGACTATCATTTTCATTTGTCTTTGCCTTTATTCTCATGCACATGAGAATTGAAAAAATTCATTCATTTTCTCTTCATGCTTGAATAGTACGTGATTGGTATTGATAATTTTTTCTTTTCTTTTTTTTTGCTTTTTGTTTGTATTTCTTCTTGAATTTATTTTTATTTTAAATAAAAATTTTATTTTCAATTTCTGTTGTATTTTTCGAATAAATTTGCCTATACAAACCGACCAACCAACCAACAATTATTGTTGCGGCGGTTTAATTAATTGATTCTCTAGTTGGCTTCCAGCTCTAATTCGCTTGCTTACCATTACCAGGTAAAGCATGATGCTCTGGTATTTCATTTCGTTTTTATTTTTCATTTTTTATTGTTGCTTATTTTCCAGTTGCCAAAGTATTTAATTTTGTCTTTTCTGTGCTCATTTCTGGGTTGGGTTTTAATACTTTGGTACTCGTAGCTGTCCATATTTTCGTGTTTTCTACCCCCTTACCACCTAGCTACTAACTTGGGGATTTCTACGTATTTAGCTCCTATGGGTGTATGAGCCAAGTTTCGATTATTTCCATGGGTTGACTTTTTTTCTGTTTTTTTTTTTTAGTGTTAATTTGATACAAATTTATTTTATTACTTTATTGCCAATTTATAGCCAACAAATTATTGCTGTTGTGGTTGTTATTATTGATGGTTGACCAATATATGCAGAATAATATTTATATTTTGAAATATAATATTAGGCAATAAATATGTAACAAATAAAATAAAGAGTCTCTCAATAAGCGTTTCCTATCTTTAAATTAAAAATAAAAAAACGTAGCATGTGAGCGATATTATCAAAAATGTTTATGTGTCGATGTCCTTAGGTTTGAAATTTTATTTCTTTTGTCACTCCACTAGGGAGCATATTGACTTTCCCCAAAGCATTCATTACTTAGTACCAGTTTCAGTTTATTTTCAAGTAAAGTAGATGACTAATCTTCTGTAGCTCGCCTCCATATGGCTGTGTGTGGTGGTGACGATCCTTGCTAAGTGGTGGTGATCCTTACTTAGCGTAGTAATTTTTCGCCAGAGGTAAACTGAAAGTTCATGGGGCTTCTTCAGATGGATTTGTCTGGAACGAGGTTAAACACTTGAAATCGCAATTAAATTTTTACCTTCATTTCCCCTGCTTGGATTCGAACCTGGTCCGTTTGTGTTATATGTCTGTGCTCTAACCACTACAACACGTATGGTATATAACATCGCACAAATTTCCTCGTCGGACATGTCCATTTTTTCATGACACTGGCGTAAAATTAAGCTGAATTTAAACGATGCTATCGGTTATGTTGGCTTTAAAGACCTTTGTGGATTGTGAAAAATATCCAACATGATATGAGCTCTGTGGTACAAAACTACATGTCGTTTTTATTTATATCATCCAATTCTGGCCAGAAGAAGTTAATAATCATCATTCTATAGCACTCACGTTTGACGGTGATGGTATGGCCAGCGTCATTCTCAAAGAAATTTAAAAGTTAATGAAGCCATACAAAAAACACCGGCAAACAACAACATTTTCGGATCTTATGCGGCTCAGTGTCTGTCTATAAAGCTCGACAGCGCACCCAGAGGGGCATGAGAGTAGCACACCCTAGTAGCACACTGCTCATCAATTGCATTACTTCGGATGTCCGCATGACTCGGAACCCATATCATATCGACGTGATTCCTTTCCAGCCGGACCATTGAGCGAACGCTGCTGAAAGGACATTTAGACTTAATCACGTACGAGTAGAGAGCACTGATTGCGGGGAGACTGTAGGTACTAATAGGTCTTGAGGCTTCTAGATTCAGCGGCCCCGCCTATAGCCTAAGTCTCCATCATCGGGTAGCCTTAGAGAGACCCTGAGGTCCAGATCATCAGAGTAGAAACCTGACCCTATACCCGTTTTCGTCTTCGAGTCATTGGTATAGACCGCGACTGTCTTATCTCGGAAGACAGATTCGGTACCCCACTAATCCATAAAAGGTATCCTTCTGCCGTAAGTTCTACCCATTTTGCAAACGTGTATTAATCATTACCATACATCAGAGACAATAGACGCAGCGTAGCTTACATCGATTCATTTGAAAAGTGTTAAAGAACTATTAGCGTGTATTATTCAGATCTTGCGAACAGCCTTTATACATTATAAGACAATGTTTGGCAAAATTTTGGGTTTCCCTATATTTTGCATATCGACTCGCACTGGAGGAATGACATTTTCACGACATTTTCGTAGCTTTTAGCAAAATAAAAGGATCAGGGAATTAATTTTGGTAACACACTTGGGTCTACAAAGCTAGGAACTTAGGTTTTTACTCAATAACTGATGTGTTCGTGATAGCTGTGGTTGGAGTAAACACCCACGTCTTCTGGAATTTAGTTTATATTTCATTTTATATTTTTTAAAAGTGTATTTAAGGCTTTAAAAACCAATAAAAAACAACAACAAAATTATTACAGCAATTAATGTCATACAACAAAAACGAAATTAACTCTATTTTTTACGCGTCAAAATAAAGTGTACAAGAGAAAAAGTATGCCACCAAAAAGAATGAAATAGAAATACGTGGGAAGTTATACTATTTTCATTAATGGTGCTGTTGAGCAAAACAGGAATCATATTTTAAAATTTTCGCAACAGCTCCAAAATCTTGAGTTACGGGTAAAAACCGGTTTTTTGTACCTTCATGTACTTATAAGCTAATAACTTAACTAGATATTAGCCGATTTTAAAATCTTAAAAGATTTTGAAAGAATAAAAAGAGATCTGTTAAATGGTGTATACTTTACTTAAATAGACTTAAGGATTTTGTGCATATTTCTCAAGCAAACACATTAATTGTTCAATTCATTCAAAAATTTTCAAGTTTAGAGACGTTTTTACACGCTATTTTATGTAGGAATCGTACTATTTTTGGATTTATCAAAGTAGTATGTTTATATATAAATAAAATGATACTTTATTTTTTAAATTCGGATGGAAATTGATGGTGCTATAACCTACTGGATGGGTAATTTAAAAGTTTAAATTTCAAAATGCAATAAAACAAAAACGGTTTGAAATTTTGCCAAATTTTTTTTTTTTTGTTGTTGTGAAGTACAATTGTTCCGGTTAGAAATCAGATATTATTTCAATCATATGGCTGTCGCGATGGCAGTACACAGTAGTAGCACATTCCATCGGGTCAATTTTCGATAACGGCATCACGAATTATGGCCTTCAAATGCTCAATTGTCTCTGGTTTGTCGGCATAACACTTGTCTTTAACGGAACCCCGTAAAAAAAGCCCTACGGTGTCAAACTGCAACTTCTTGGCGGCTAACTGACATCACCATTTTGGCTAATTGATGAAGCCTCCACTCTACAAGCTGCACCAAACAGTCACTCGTAATGGCTGCATTGGCTTCCGTAATACCACGTTTGGGTTTTCCGAGCCCCAAATACGGTAATTTTGCTTATTAACGTACCCATCAGGATAAAAATCAGCTTCATCCGAAAAGATACTTTTTTATCTGTGTTTTGGATATAAACGTCCAATAAATCGCAACGTTGCTCAAGCGTAAATCGATTCATTTCGTTCAGTGGAGATAATATACTGAATTTTATGACAGAATACTGTAACATAAGTATTGTCAGATACGAAATAACAGCTGGTTCAGCTGGTTTATGGGAAATATCCCATGCGTTGGTACACAATTTGTATTGTACCTTGAGTTGAACCGTTGTACTTACGTTTAGTTTAGAATAAAGTATCACATAGTAGTTCAGCTAGACAGACTAGAAGTTTAGAGTTCAATTTTTTTAATAACATTCTTCTTCTTTAGTAAGGTAATGACTATTATTTTAAATAATCATGTATGTTAATTTTTTATTAATTAAGGAAATTGTTCGTTATTAAAAATCCATAATTATTGTGAATAAAAAAATTATTTGATTTTTAAGTTTATTTTATAAGTAACGGTTTCTTTAAAACCATAAATCAAAACAATAACACAAATTGAGTAAACAGGGAGGCGACACAAACAACAAAGGAGCAACAACATCAACAAAAAGAGAACTAAGCAGTAACTTGCTTACGCCATAAATAATAACATATTTATTACTTAGTATGTGTGTGAGAGAGAAAGAGGGAGATCTAAATGTCTATGGGTATGTAAAAAGCAAATAATTGTTTACACTACACTTAGGCCTTAAAAAACAATTTAATGTAATACTTATTACACAATAATCTAAGTTTTGTGAAAAATTTTTAAATCTAGAACTACTGACCCGCTAAATAAGACTCAGTTTTTTGCATCTCCTATTTTCTACTTACAAAACCTTACCTTTCTAACAGAGACTCAAGTGTAAACCAAAAACATTTTTTTAAGTTAATAAACGTATCAACTCATACATATATGTAAACATACTTTAGTGTGTCCTTGTATGGATGTCCACTGTTGTACAAGGCCATTTCTAGTTTTAGTTTTCTCCAAATATAGAAACAAAATGAGAAAATAAAATATAACCATAAAAAGATTAAATATGTTCAGTTATTTGGTGCTGTTTTTCCCCCACTCCCCCATGAAAAAGTAAGTTACGAGGGCGGATTGACAATGAAGCTACCTAGCGCTAGATGGCAGCACAAACACAAAAACATTTCTTTCTTAGAAATTACTATCTGTCAAACCGCAGCTGTTAAAATTTTAGCCAAATTCATCGATTAGTTTATTTGTTGTAGTCGTTTGAAGTAAGCAACTTTTGTGTTTCTTGGAAAATGGAAAAAAGTGAATTTCGAGTAGTGATTAAACACAATTATTTGAAGGCAAAACGGCGAAAGAAACAAAAGAAAAGCTTGATAAACATTACGGCAGATCTGCTCCGTCAGATTATATGGTAAAATATTGGATTGCTGAATTTAAAGGGGGCCGAACAAGCACTGCAACAATACCATCAACAGGAAGGCCAAAAGAGATGGTGGCTGAAGAAAATATCAAGAAAATCGTCGATATCTGAAATGCCCGATTGCTGAAATGGTAAACATATCATAGGAACGTGTGTTCAACATTTTGCATGAACATTTGCATATGAAAAAGCTATCGGCAAGCTGGGTGCCGCGTTTGCTCAGTGTTGAACAAAAACGAGTTCGACAGATCACTTCACAGCGGTGTTTGGACATGATAAAGCATAATCCTGCTGATTTTTGGCGCAAATTAACAACTGCTGATGAAACGTGGGTCCACCACTACACACCAGAAACCAAAAATCAATCGAAGCAATGGGTGGAAGCTGCTGGAAGTGCTGCGAAGAAAGCGAAGACAGCGAAATCGGCTGGCAAGGTTATGGCCACTGTATTTTGGGAAGCGCACGGAATGTTGCTCATCGATTATTTTGAAGAGGGACCCACAATCACAGAAGAGTCTTATCGTGCATTATTGGATCAATTGGTTGATGCAATCAAGGAAAAACGACCACATTTAAACAAGAAAAAAGTGCTCTTTCTTCAAGACAACGCACCGGTTCACACAGCATTAGATACGATGCTAAAACTACGAGAAATCCACTTCGAATTGGTTGATCATCCACCTTATAGTCCAGATTTAGCCCCTAGTGATTTTTTCTTGTTTCCAGACTTGAAAAAATGGCTCGCAGGAAAAAGATTCATCTCAAACGAAGAGGTGATTACCGAAACTAATGTGTATTTTGAGGAGTTCCCAAAATCGTATTATTCAGATGGTATGACAATGTTAGAAAATCGTCTTGCTAAGTGTGTTGAGCTAAAAGGAGACTATGTTGAGAAATGAATGGTTTTTGAAAAAAAAAAAATATTTTTTCCTACTTAGGAGCTTCAATATCAATCCGCCCTCGTATGCTGACTCTTACTTCTAAAACTTTAGTGTGTGTGAGAGTGACTTCATATTGATCTTGTCATAACAAACCAACAATTTGTTTTATTGATCTTTGTTTTTATTGTAGGTGCGTATGTACATATATACATACATATGTGTTTATTTTCTTCTGTTTTTCTCTTATTTATTATTTGTTTTTAATGAAGTTAAAATAAATGCTTGTATATCGTATGTATTTTTGAATATTTTGTTGTCATTCAATAATAATTTGTGATGCCGGATTAACAAAAATAAAAGTTTCTTCTTTTGTGGTTTTTAATATTTTTTGTTTGTTTTGTTTCTTGTATTTTGATTTATTTAATGAAATTTTAATTTCTTTGAATACTTCTTTATATTGCTTTAACTCGACATTGACCGTTTTGTGTAATAAGAAACATGGAGTTAAAAAATAAAAAACAAAAATAAGATAGTCATCGCAATCGTTAAAATTGTGCATGAGTTGATGATTCAAAAAAAATTATACATAATGAAACATGTCGGAGAAGATATTCGCAAATAGGCAGGTTTAAAACGAATTAAAGAATCCCTAAAAAAGCACTTTAAGTGCATCGATCTTCTGCGCTACTTCTCCAATAAGTCATACCGAATTACAAAATAGTCTCAACGACCTGAACCATCCTTCGGCATATTTTTGGAGCAAACATCAAATCACACCCAAGTATTGCACTCTAATTAGCCTAACCAATGTTTGAATATAGTAAATACAACTCAGATTTCTTTGCAGTTATTTTTTAAGACAATGGGTCCCTATATTATGCGAAATTCCCTTTTTACGATAACTCCCAGGATCGCCTCATCTGTTTGTATTCACGACCCACGATTAGGCGTTACATAAGAAAACTGATAAAATTAACATCGTGCGTCCAGATCTTACCTCGAAAATGCTTCTTATTTTTATTATCATATCGACCAGTGACTATTGCAAAACACTGCGACCCATGGATCTGTTGTGCCCCTTCCGGTCTATAGTTTGAGACCCTATGTCTACCTTAACATTTCCATCTAAACCTATCAAGAATCCCAAATCCACAAAATAAGTGTTCCGCTGTCTCTGTCTACCGCCATCCTCTTCCTATGCGCTCTTAGACTATAGTGGCCGAAAGGAAACTCCATAAGGAGTTTCAAGTCTGGCCTGCCATACTTAAGAACCTCAGAGTGACGCTCGAATTGTGGACTGATCGCCGCCCTAGAGTGGCGAAGTCTCCCTTGAGCATTCCAGTGTTCCAAACATCTGGCGATTTTCCAATCCTTCACTAGATTGAGGATGGTAGTAAAGTTACGGACCGATATAGGGTGTCGTGGAACCCTTTCTGGCCAATGCATCCGCTATTTCATTAGCATCTTACAGAGTCCAGGTACCCAAAATGACTGGACCTTATTTCCAAGCGAAAGCTTTTGCAACGTATCGCAGCTATATTTGACCACTCTAGATTTCAATCGATTCCAGCCAAGTGCCTTTAAGGCACCCTTTAGGACTGTCAGACAAGATATTAATGGTCTTAGCGTTGATCCCACTGTGTATGTGATTCTCCGCAATAATATAATATAGCAATGGCCATGATCTCACCCTGGAAGACACCCAGTGGGATCGCCAAGTTTCGATTGGGTTCATCAGCACCAGCACCGCAATAATAATAATTCATTTTGAAGCCATCGATACACTAGTTTAGATCAAACTCAGTTCAAACTAAGGCCCCATGAGACCAACAATACCGGTCTGCGAATTCAACCCTGAATCTCCTGCCAAAGCACAGATCTAAGGACATCACATTCAGGACAGATAATGGTTCTCCGACCACCCTGTGTAGAATAGACAGGCTTCCCGACACATTTCAGGACCATTTGGAGAAAAATTTTGTTGCCGACCATGTCACCACCTCATCTGTGAAGCGGTGTTAAACCAATCAACGCCTCTGCTGGACATGTTTTCATTGCCACCAGTTATACCGAGGCAGGCAAGTCTCTGTAGCCTGCCTAATTTATTCATGGTGATAGCTTCCTCAGCTTTTCTCAGTCAAGCTATTGGGCAATTAACATCGCCACCACATGAGATAACACGGTCATTGAATTTTTCGCGCAAAAGAGCCATTATTTCGTTGGCCTGTTGAAGCCATCGTTCACATCAATACCATGAAGAGCGGGAACAAAAAATCGGTTATTATGGTGCAATAGGTGTCTCTATTGACCGTAATGGTTGCGCCGTCTTCATTTTCAAAGAAATATGGGCCAATGATGCCTCCGCTCCACAAGCCGCACCAAACAGTCACTTGTAATGAGTGCATTGGATTCTGTAAGACCACGTTTGGGTTTTCTGAGCCCCAAATACGGCAATTTTTTTAATTAACATACACACCAAAATGATAATAAAAATGAGCCTCATCCGAAAAGATAAATATCAATGACGATAACTTTCCAATAAATCCCAACGTTGCTCAAGCGTAAATCGATTAATTTCGTTCAGTGGAGTTAATATATTGAATTTTGTAACAGAATAGAATGACATAAGTATTGCCAGATTTGAAATAATCGCTGGTCCAAATTTAAACCAATAGATGGCCCATCCGATATATAGGAGAGAGTACAACTTGCTCTCCATAAACCTTTTGCTTAAGATTCTCTTACATATTACTGAGAGAAAACAAAATTGACTCCTTTTTCATGTCGTAAATTTAATTAAAAACTAGTTTCCTACTCTACTATTTTTATTTTTATTTTTAATTTTTATTTCTTTCATTAATCAATACCACTTACTTGCAGATAATTTGTTAATGGAAAACTAATTTGTTTTCCCGATAACTTAATTAGGCACAAATTCACTAAGAAAGAGTGGATGCTGATACATATAATAAATAAAATTTGTTTTACAATGTAAACTTATTTTTCCTTTGAAAAAAAAAAAAATGACAAAAGACATCGCAGTGCATTAATAAATAATAAATTCAAGGCTGACACGATTATTATTATGAGAGACAAACTACAAACATGACAGCACCAGTAACAATCAATCTAAACCAGATCAGTTGCAATGAACGACTAGACCCAGACCAGACCACACATGGTGAAAACGCCAACAAGCAAAAAGACGGTAACCGATGCAAGAGAAAAAAGGGAGGAAAAAGAAAAAATTAAAAGAAATACTCGTACAATGTTGAAAGAAAGTCTTTTATGCCAAATAGTACTTCCACATACATATTTAGTAGTGACAGGTATGCTGGGTTAATCATAAATAAATTATTCATCTAAACACTATAATTATATTTTAAATCTTGTTTTAATTAAATTATGATTTATTTTTTATCATCACACTTGAATCAACATCAACTTGAAAACGGGGAAAAAAATTCATCTTTTAATTTTGACATGTTTTCACGTGATTATTTTCTCTCCATGTTATGAATAAGATGTTGTTCAGATCCCATGAAGTTGTCATGTTACACTTGAAAGTAACTTTTTTTTATTAAAAAAAATTTTAACATTTAAGCAATTATTTAACAACATACTTGAAAATTATATAAGTTTAACTTGACTTTCGTGGCTGCTGCTGTGGTTTGTTAAATCTGAAATTTATTGCCACGAAATCAGTAAGCAATTCGGTCAGGAAAACGTTTTTTGAGAAATTCGAAAACAATGTGTGAAAACTATTAAAAAAGAAAAGAGAATCTTAACCCTCTGAGACTGAAGTGGTAGTCCAGCAGACACCAATAATTAAAAAAACTGATTGTGCGGGTATGCCATGTAAGTAAAAGCAGTTTAATATAAATTGTTGTTCTGAAGTCAAAAAACAACTACGTCAGTAGAATGGTGATAATTAAATCACTTCAGGCACAGAGGGTTAATTTAAATTAATAATTGGGAAATAGGAGATAGGAGAGTTATAGCATGTTTACACGCGACTTTAAATTACTTTTTTTTTCTGTTTGAATTACTTATACGAAATATAATGTTCATATGACTCCTTTGTAATTCGTTTGAATGGTTCTTCACAAATTTCTTCCTATTTTTTTATTGTTTTTTTGCAGGGTTGGCAAAAACACGGGTTTAAAAAAAAACCATCCCATCGGTTATATTGGATTTTATAACTGCTTTCTAATTTCGTTCAATTAGAGAATATTTTTTATTTGTTAGTAGAATTACATTATTTTATTATTTATAGTGCAATTTTGCAGTCCTGGTTGAATGAAGGTGGCGTTGTGCACTATGGGCTGCTAAAGCAGATTGCATTTACTTCGTTTGAATCATGCATTATGAGAAAAACATCCGGAATACAAAGGCAGACATGATTAAGTTATTTTTCATGACAACGTTTGACCTCACGTCGCAAAAGTAGTCAAATGATTTTCAGAAAGTATTAAATGCCGCACTCGCCGTTTTCTCCGAACATTGATCCCTCTGACTATTGGCTGTTTAGACGGATACAAAACCTTTTTGCATGTCACCAAATCACTTCTTTACAAGAACTATAAAATTGGATTGCCGCAAAAGACGAAAAGATTTTCTAAAACGAGAATCGGAAATTGGCTCAGAGGTGGGATAAAGATGTAAGCAGTGATAAGTTTTTATTTTGATAAATTTGTTAATTCATTTCGAGCTAAAAAATGGTCCGAATTATTTTTGTATTCCCTGCACGTAAATTATAAAGGGTCCGCCAAATAATTTTTTTTTTTTTTTTTTTTGAGAACAGGGCACAAAACATCGAGTGTAGCTTCGGCTGTGTCGCACGTAGCGCCGTCCTGTTGAAGTCAAAAGTTGCTAATATCCTCCTCTTTAATTTTTGTGAACCAAAATTCGTTCAACAATTATGCCTCTGGACCAAAATCCGCACTAAACAGTGACTCGTCTTGGGTGTGTCGGCTTTTCAATGCATGCGTGTGGGTTTTCTGTGCCCCAAATGCGACAATTTTGCTTGTTTACATATCCGCCAAGATCAAAATGAGCTTCATCTGAAAAGATGATTTTTTTTTTTTGGCTAAATCGGCATCTTTTGTAAGTCGATCGCAGGCCCACTTAGCGAAGCGAAAAAAGCGTATACACAACCATATTCATTCAGCGGAAGGATAAAACTAATTATCTGTCAAATCAGACATAAGCTAAGTGTTACCATATCATCCCAATTCAAAAAAAGGTGACATGTTTGATTGCGAGAATTATCGGAGAATTACATTACTTAATGTATGCTATCAAATTCTTTCCGGAATACTCGGCTGAGTACCAGTGTGGATTCAGGCCTGGTAGGTCTGTAATTGATCAAGTATTTGTGCTAAAGCAGAAGACCACAGTGGTCCATTGTGGAAAGAATCTTTCAACGGATAAGAAGAAGAATGAAGAGAAGAATTAGAAAGCAAATAGAGAGGAAGGACAGAGAAGGAAATAGGAGATGAAGAGAATCAGAAGTGGCATACAAAAAAAGAGAAGGATTCCCAAAGAGGACCAGGCATCACCTAAGGAGCCAGCTGAGACCTGATAGAAAGCCCTCCAGGTCGCATATCGTAGCCAACGAAATGTCACCAAGGCCATCGAAAGAGCACCGGCCAAACAACTTGAGCCTGCGCCCATAAAGAGCCGGGCAGTGACAGAGATTCCCTCCTCAGATTGAGGACACATTCCGTTATAGAGCGGCCTAGTCGCGGCCACAACAGCCTGGAGACCTTACAGTCTCCTCTGCTCCTCCACGACTCTTCCACTCTACGACGGGCCCAGCTATCAATTAAGCCCCCAAAGAAACCAAGCGGTGGTTTCACCGACGCATCGGCCTGTTCTATACCACAAGCCGCGGCCGCTCTTGCCAGTTCATCTGCAATTTCGAACCCAGCACAATTTAACGCTGCACACATCCAGGAGCGGCGCGAGGGTACTCCTGCACAATGTAACCAGCCTTGAGCTGACATGGCGACCAGTCAGCGCCTGACTGTCCAGATAAAAGACCACAATATCCCCCACAGCAGCCAAGTCGCGAAAACGCTCAGCTGCGTAGATCTCGGTCTGAAAAACACTGCACTCATCCCGGAGTCTAAAGAACAATTTAATGTCACTGTTCGCCGTGTAGACTCCCGCGCCAGTGCCTTCCTCGGTCTTAGATCCATCTGTAAAGATGGCGTGGCTTTCGAAAAGTCCATCAACCCCACGCCAATACTCTCTATCCGCAGTCCATATGCCGAAGTCGCATTTTCTGACGTTATAGTCCGTTGAACCAGCACAGGTCACCAAAAGTGCACCCCAGTCAATTCCCCACAAAATGGCAGAGTACCCACTTCAAAAATCCTCAAGAAACTCCTAGAGCACTTCCCTTCACCACAAGCTCAAGAGAGGTCAGGCCCAGGATACTGTCCAGCACTGCCTAAGAAGTACTCCTAAAGGCACCTTATTTAAAAGCCTCCTCCGACTGCCATTTTCCAAAAACTGTCCACCAACCAAACAGCCATAGGTGAGAACAGTTATGACTATGGAGCCATAGATCCACTTCACCATTGCCGGGTGAAGACCCCATCCTATCAATGGCACTTCTAACCGTATAGTAGGACATCCATGCTAAAAATAGAGAGAAATGGAGAAGAGGGTTTTAGAGCTGAATGACAAACAACGAACATGAATTTTTATAGGGTACACATGATAGCATTTTTCTTTTAAATTAGTCACCCCTTTAATAAAGGGTGTTTTTTATAGAGGTATAGAACATATAACTTTAAGTTGCAATAAAACAACGAGGCATTATTCAATTGATATGAATTTTATTTATCCGAAAGATAATCTTGTGGCATTACATTTTAAATATGATTTCTGGCATATGAACGCCACGGCTGGTGCGGATGTAGTCTAATCTGGACGTCCAATTTTCGATGACATTTTTCCAATATTTGTGGCCATATATCGGCAATAACACGGCGAATGCTGTCTTCCCAATGGTCAAGCGTTTGTGGCTTTACCGCACAGTTCAATGACTTTACATAGCCCTACAGAAAGTAGTCTAGCGGTGTTAAATCACAAGATCTTGGAGGCCAATTCACAGGTCCAAAACGTGAAATTAGGCGGTCGCCAAAAGTGTCTTTCAATAAATCTATTGTGGCACGAGGTGTTTGACATGTTGTGCCGTCTTGTTGAAACCACATCTCCTGGACATCATGGTTATTCAATTCAGGAATGAAAGAGTAAGTAATCATGACTCTATACCGATCACCATTGACTGTAACGTTCTGGCGATCATCGTTTTTGAAAAAGTACGGACCAATGATTCCACCAGCCCATAAAGCGCACCAAACAGGCAATTTTTCTGGATGTAACGGTTTTTCCACATACACTTGAGAATTACCTTCACTCCAAATGCGGCAATTTTGATTGTTGACGAAGCCATTCAACCAGAAGTGCGCTTCATCGCTAAACAAAATTCGCTTATGAAAATCGGGAACAAATCGAAATAAAATTGCACTATTTGCAAGCGTTGTTCAGGCGTGAGTTTATTCATCATGAATTGACAGCTGTTAAATTGGTCGCTATCTTGAAAAGTAATGCCAACTTAAAGTTCTATACCTCTATAAAAAACACGCTTTATTAGCCTTTAACAAATATTGTTTTATTTAATTTTCTTCTATATTATTTTAAGTTATAATTCAATTAGTGGTTATTTATCATATTTAATTTAAAAATTTATGGAAATTATATTAAAATAATCAAAACCAAAAAAAAAAAAACAAACAAACAAACAACCAAACAGACAAAACATATGTTAACAAATCATTAGTGCATGTAAATTATACGCACGTTTTAACACAATAGAAATGAATTATTATTTCTTTTATTACTTTTTAAATTCAACAAAATAATAATAATAAATGGTCAGTAGTCAGTCATTCAGTCAGCCAGTCTAAACACAGCAACCAACCAACAACAATAGTTAAACAATGGAAAGATAAATAAAGTAGAAGAGTAAGTGAGTAAAGTGGAGTGAAGTGAAGTAAGTGAGATGGGGTGGTTAAAACTAAAAATTCGCAATCATTTTTCATTTCAACTCTTTCGTTGATTGTGTTACAATATACTTGTTAACAATATTCACTAATTATTTTTATTTACTTTTCTTTTTATTGTTATTGTTGCTGTTACGTTTTTCTAACAGCTTATTAAAAAACGTTTTAGATTTTTTAAAACAATTATTAAAACAACTTATGAAAAAATATGAGAATGAAAACCAAACGTTTGGTTTGTGTTGAGTTGAGAAAAGTTATGGAAGCGTAAATAAACAAATAAAAAAAAATAAAAACACTTTTGGTTTTGATGAAAAATTATACCATTGGCGTGAAAAAAAAGGAGCCAAACTGATGGAGTTTCCATAGGGGTAGAGAGCAAGACAGACAGTAAAATTTAATTTAGCGTTAAAACGTTTACCATTAGTTGAGATTAGAATACAAAATTGTATATATTTATGAATTGCATAATGTAATATTAGGGGTATTCACTTCGAGATATACAACACTTGCAAGTTTTTTTAACATGATCTAATTATTACACGGTGTGACAAAAAACGAAGTTAAAATACCAGGAAAATGATACTACTTTTCTGACAGGTGCTGTCGAATAAATTAAGGATCTGTTTTTTGGTATGTTCAAAACGTCTCCAAAATATTGAGATTTTTAAGCTAATATCTCAGCTGAATATTAACCTGTTTTAAGTTTCTTTTCGGATGTGCAAAGAAAGGAAAAAAACCTCTTAAATGATATAAAGGGTCCGCCATCTAACGTTTTTTTTCAACTAGTGCTTATTTCGTGAATGGTAACAAAGCAAAGAGTGGCCGTTACAGTCAATAGCGATCGTTATCGGGCCATATTGAACGAATTTTTGTTCACAAAAAATGAAGAGGAGGATATTAGCAACATTTGGTTTCAACAGGACGGCGCTACGTGCCACACAGCCGAAGCTACACTCGATGTTTTGCGCCCTATTTTTGAAGATCGCATTATCAGCCGCAGAGCTGATGTCGTTTGGCCACCTCGGAGCTGCGATTTGACACCGTTGGACTATATTTGTGGGGTAAGTGTCACGCCAACAAGCCAGAGACAATTGACGCTTTAAAGGACAGTATTCGTGAAGCCATTGGTGAAATACAGCTGCACACAATCGATAATGTGCTTAAAAATTGGACCAATCGTGTAGGCTACTGTATGGCCAGCCGAGGCAACCATTTGAATGAAATTATTTTGCATTATTAACCGGAAGGATTGTACTTTCAAATAAAAAAAGAAATTTGAGAAAATATTCAGTAGTTTTTTTATAGCATTTTCAAAAAAATAAAATAATAATAATTATTTGGCGGACCCTTTATTTATCGTTTAAGTAGCCTTGAAGAATCCGAGTGTATTTCTAAAGCAAAATCATTTTTCACCCAATTGTTTCTTCAATTTTCAAGTTCAGATGCATTTTTGCGTATTATTTTATATAGAAAACGTTATTTTGTATAGCGCAAATCATGTCTTTTAAGACCTTAATACGGTCAAAGTTGTAAAAAATCGCCAACATATATAGAGATAAGTGTACACTTGGATACGTAGCTCTTGCAAATGTCAAGCTATGACGCTAAGATTTGGCGAGAATGTCAACAACAGATGTACCACCTTAACAAAAAAAAAAAAAAACTCAAATCGGAACGATGGGACCGCCACACCATTGTTTTGGCTTACCTCGGACTTAGTTTGGATTGTCTCAGAGTATTCATTCTGCACGTTTGTTATATTCATGCTACCGACGGTTGAATTGGATTAAATTAAAGAAGTTATCTATTATCGTATTATAGAAGTGTTTACTCAGAGAACAAAATAGTCATTGCACTACCCCTTTTTCAGTCCTCAAAATAGACACATTCCACATTTCACTAACTGCCTACCTCATCTTGCCTTCTTCTTTCTCATCTCGACAGCTTCTAAAAAAGTCACTCGCTAATGGTATAGGAGTCATATGGGAGAACATATTGGATCCTCTAAGGTGGTATCCGCAACAATCGATACTCAGATATATAGTAGAATAATCTTCTATATAGGGCATGTTTGTAACATTTGTACATTTACGAACAGGCCCTTAATTTAACTCGCTCCCTTCCAATTACCTTTAAAATGATGCACCATATACTCTTTTTTTCTTATGTAGGACCATCTCCTTGCCTATGGTTAAAAAGCTCTCCTCAGCTGCACCACTAGCAGTGTTGATTGCAATGTAACTCCACATCGATGCTGCCCTCGATAAGCATTGCAACGTCAGACTCCTGGAAAAGGTCAGGAGGTCTGTTGCAATCCAGATCACAGGTGCGTTGCGTACCACCCTATAAAGGCTCGTTTTGTCATGCTTGGTTAGCTAACTTTCGGGATACTTGTCAAGCAACAGGCTAAACTTGTAACGGTGAGACTTATGCCCTGTCATGGTGGCGTATTATTCCCTTGGGACACTTCTCTATTCTATCTGAGATACCCCGAGTTCTGGGTGATATTGACTATGTCCCATCAGGATACTGGATGGAAGACTTCATTCCGTGATCCCTAGCAAAGATGTTGGGCATCTGGCTTGTTCATTTCCGGCGATGCGGTGGAGGTCTATACTGACGACTCTAAACGTCGGAACAGGGTGGGCAGAAAATTTTTTCGGAGAGGTTCAACCTCAGAGTGTCTCTCCGACTTCCGAGCTACTACAGTGTGTTTCAGGCCGAAGTGATGGCCTTATACCATGCTGTGGAATTCATTTGAAGGGGCAGTGTTCACACGGTTGATATATGCAGCCTCTCTGACGGCCAAGCGATTATTAGATCTTTTTCGGGTATAACTTTCAGCTCCAAACTGATTAGGAACTTTCGTGTTTGCCTTCGGATACTCTCACGGCAGTTTGCTGTCCATCTTATTTGGCTCCTTGGTCACAGGAACATTCCGAGTAATTGTGTAGCTAATTAGCTTGCTAAGGCTGGCACACTCCTTTCTACTCTCACGCGTAGGTGTACCGCTCTCCTTCGTTAAGCTGTCTATTAGACTTTGATAGATCCTGTGCAGGGGGGGAATCAAACTTCATTGCAAGACTCACCTGGCCTAGATGGGATGGTAAGCGCGCACTTTGTCTACCTTCACGCGCAAAGACTACGCTTACCGGCGAATGATTTCTATTGAAGTTGTAGATCGACTGAGGAAGAGGAGAGTGTGACCCACTTCATTTGCTAGTATCCGTTTCTAGCGCCCGCTTTCTCGATAGCTTATCGGAACTATCAGATATCGATATCAGATAAATAGCCAGATTCATTAAACTGTCTTGATTTGTGGGAATGTGTTTCTTTGTGAGACCGCTAAATCTAGCCAATAGCAACTGGAACCATCTGCTCCATCCAGGTTAAATTTTTTCTCATCAGAAAATGTATGGAATATCTCATAACCTTTTGAAAAAAAGGGTTTACCTGATGCCAATTAGTTGCCATGTTGTTTTTCGCAAACTCCTTACGCTTAATCTTATGCTGCTTAGTTAGACAGGAAATTTTTTTTTCATTTTGTTCGAATAAGGTTTGGCTGGGCGTTGATAGCTCTTAGAATTGTGCTTTTTGCAGTTTGTTACTTTAATTCCTCTTTTATTGTTACCGCACTTTTCATGGAATTCGAGGCCTTTCCTGAAATTAGCCGAATTTCACGGACAGTCAGGACCTTTGGACGACCCGTGCCTTTTAATTTCCCATAATTTGTCCTTGTTCATAAGGTGACAAAGGTTTCCCGCGGCCCTTACCGCGCAGCTATTACTTAAATTATAAATTATTGCAAATAAAAAATAACAATTGTGATACCTTCTGATTAGATTAATTGCTTATTAATCACTGACCTTATCATTTTGACGCACTGCAATTTTGCACTTATTTACATAAATTTAAATAAACATAATATAACGGTACATCTCTAAGAGCAAAACCGGCTTATTATTCACTTATTTGAACGTAGAATTTTTTTAAATAAGGTGATCATACATTACATTTTATAGTTTGGATAAATTGAGCAAATATTAAGGTGACCTTATCATTTTGAATCACACCTTAGCGAGACACCGGTAGGTATAGTCTTTCACTGCTATACTTTCCTCCTCTGGGTTTATCTATTAATCTCGCCTAAAAGTCCAATCAGAGGATTGTTCATATCCTTTAGCGCTTTCAACACCTTCAAAATCGATTCAGTAATATTGAAAGGTTTACTCAGAGTAATTTTTCCACGTAGCATCCTCTTGACTTCGCATTAAATAGTTAAACATTCCGACCTAGTATTTAGACTACACGGGTAACAATGACATCAAGTTGTGAAGAAGAGCACGTAAAACGCAGCTCCTTAATAACGACTGCCTTCATTATTTGGTGGTGGTAGAAAAAGAGCTAAATAACACTGGTCTACAAAAAGCAAAAAATTTGTTCGCCTTTAAACAAAACTATATGAAATATAATAATTTTGATGCGCTGAATTCAAATCCGTTTTCAGTTTTTTTCCATCAGACTCAAATCTTTTTTGGTAGTTATATCAATATATTTCATAACTTGAAAACGACTTGGCCGATTTTGATGCAAGTACAACCAAACGTTTAAAAACAAAATTTCCTATAAATCATCTAATCATCTTTTTTCTGTATTTTCAACAGTTTCGGAGTTATTCACAACTTTGTCGCCCAAAATTAGAGTAATTTTTTTTTTTTTTTTTTTCAATAAGTCATAAAAAATTTATAAGGGTGTGAAGATAGCTTCGTAAGTTAAATTCTTTTTTTAACATTTTAGTAATTTTAACAGTCACTGTTATTTAACATGAAAAAGTGTGAAGTTAGCTTCGTAAGTTATATTCTTTTTTCAATAACAGTAGAAATAAAAGAATTTAACTTTGCAAAAAAGAATTTAACTTTACGAAGCCACATTTTTTTAGGTGTTATATTTTAATTTGAAAGATAATTAAAAAACATTAAAATCTAAAAAAAGTAATGCGTATGAAGAAATTCTAAAATATTTACTAAAGAAAATGTAAAATATTTATTGTTATTGTACAAATTGGAGTTTTATAAAAGCATACAGTAATATAAAATAAATTTAAAAAAATCAGGTAAAAGATAAAATTCTGGGGGAATCGGACCTATTTGGGTGGAAAGGTATTCCATCAAGGAATTCACGAGTTTTTACCCCATGACCTAAAAGTCCTTGTGGACCGAGATATACCCCGTTGAAAGAGGCCATATTTGGCCATAGACACATTAACTATTCGAAAAATCGGGTAAAAGATAAAATTCTGGGGGAATCGGACCTATTTGGGTGGAAAGGTATTCCATCAAGGAATTCAAGAGTTTTTATCCCATGACCCAAAAGTCCTTGTGGACCGAGATATAGCCCGTTGAAAAAGGCCATATTTCGCCATAGACACATTAACTATTCCAAAAATCGGGTAAAAGATAAAATTCTGGGGGAATCGGACCTATTTGGGTGGAAAGGTATTCCATCAAGGAATTCACGAGTTTTTACCCCATGACCCAAAAGTCCTTGTGGACCGAGATATACCCCGTTGAAAAAGGCCATATTTGGCCATAGACACATTAACTATTCGAAAAATCGGGTAAAAGATAAAATTCTGGGGGAATCGGACCTATTTGGGTGGAAAGGTATTCCATCAAGGAATTCAAGAGTTTTTACCCCATGACCCAAAAGTCCTTGTGGACCGAGATATAGCCCGTTGAAAAAGGCCATATTTCGCCATAGACACATTAACTATTCGAAAAATCGGGTAAAAGATAAAATTCTGGGGGAATCGGACCTATTTGGGTGGAAAGGTATTCCATCAAGGAATTCACGAGTTTTTACCCCATGACCCAAAAGTCCTTGTGGACCGAGATATACCCCGTTGAAAAACGCCATATTTGGCCATAGATACATTAACTATTCGAAAAATCGGGTAAAAGATAAAATTCTGGGGGAATCGGACCTATTTGGGTGGAAAGGTATTCCATCAAGGAATTCAAGAGTTTTTACCCCATGACCCAAAAGTCCTTGTGGACCGAGATATAGCCCGTTGAAAAAGGCCATATTTCGCCATAGACACATAAGATATTAGAAAAATCGGGTAAAAGATAAAATTCTGGGGGAATCGGACCTATTTGGGTGGAAAGGTATTCCATCGAGGAATTCAAGAGTTTTTACCGCATGACCCAAAAGTCCTTGTGGACCGAGATATACCCCGTTGAAAAAGGCCATATTTGGCCACAGACACATTAACTATTCGAAAAATCGGGTAAAAGGTAAAATTCTGGGGGAATCGGACCTATTTGGGTGGAAAGGTATTCCATCAAGGAATTCAAGAGTTTTTACCCCATGACCCAAAAGTCCTTGTGGACCGAGATATAGCCCGTTGAAAAAGGCCATATTTGGCCATAGACACATAAGATATTAGAAAAATCGGGTAAAAGATAAAATTCTGGGGGAATCGGACCTATTTGGGTGGAAAGGTATTCCATCAAGGAATTCAAGAGTTTTTACCCCATGACCCAAAACTCCTTGTGGACCGAGATATAGCCCGTTGAAAAAGGCCATATTTGGCCATAGACACATTAACTATTCGAAAAATCGGGTAAAAGATAAAATTCTGGGGGAACCGGACCTATTTGGGTGGAAAGGTATTCCATCAAGGAATTCACGAGTTTTTACCCCATGACCCAAAAGTCCTTGTGGACCGAGATATAGCCCGTTGAAAAAGGCCATATTTGGCCATAGACACATTAACTATTCGAAAAATCGTGTAAAAGGTAAAATTCTGGGGGAATCGGACCTATTTGGGTGCAAAGGTATTCCATCAAGGAATTCAAGAGTTTTTACCCCATGACCCAAAAGACCTTGTGGACCGAGATATACCCCGTTGAAAAAGGCCACATTTGGCCATAGACACATAAGATATTAGAAAAATCGGGTAAAAGATAAAATTCTGGGGGAATCGGACTTATTTGGGTGGAAAGGTATTCCATCGAGGAATTCAAGAGTTTTTACCCCATGACCCAAAAGTCCTTGTGGACCGAGATATACCCCCGTTGAAAAAGGCCATATTTGGCCATAGACATATAAGATATTAGAAAAATCCGGTAAAAGATAAAATTCTGGGGGAATCGGACCTATTTGAGTGGAAAGGTATTCCATCAAGGAATTCAAGAGTTTTTACCCCATGACCCAGAAGTCCTTGTGGACAGAGGTATACCCCGTTGAAAAAGGCCGATTTTTCTAATATCTTATGTGTCTATGGCCAAATATGGCCTTTTTCAACGGGGTATAACTCGGTCCACAAGGACTTTTGGGTCATGGGGTAAAAACTCTTCAATTCCTTGATGGAATACCTTTCCACCCAAATAGGTCCGATTCCCCCAGAATTTTATCTTTTACCCGATTTTTCTAATATCTTATGTGTCTATGGCCCAATATGGCCTTTTTCAACGGGCTATATCTTGGTCCACAAGGACTTTTGGGTCATGAGGTAAAAACTCTTGAATTCCTTGATGGAATACCTTTCTACCCAAATAGGTCCGATTCCCCCAGAATTTTATCTTTTACCCGATTTTTCTAATGTCTTATGTGTCTATGGCCAAATATGGCCTTTTTCAACTGGGTATATCTCGGTCCACAAGGACTTCTGGGTCATGGGGTAAAATCTCGTGAATTCCTTGATGGAATATCTTTCCACCCAAATAGGTTTGATTCCCCCAGAATTTTATCTTTTACCCGATTTTGCTAATATCTTATGTGTCTATGGCCAAATATGGCCTTTTTCAACGGGGTATATCTCGGTCCACAAGGACTTTTGGGTCATGGGGTAAAAACTCTTGAATTCCTTGATGGAATACCTTTCCACCCAAATAGGTCCGATTCCCCCAGAATTTTATCTTTTACCCGATTTTTTGAATAGTTAATGTGTCTATGGCCACATATGGCCTTTTTCAACGGGCTATATCTCGGTCCACAAGGACTTTTGGGTCATGGGGTAAAAACTCGTGAATTCCTTGATGAAATACCTTTCCACCCAAATAGGTCCGATTCCCCCAGAATTTTATCTTTTACCCGATTTTTCGAATAGTTAATGTGTCTATGGCCAAATATGGCCTTCTTCAACGGGCTATATCTCGGTCCACAAGGAGTTTTGGGTCATGGGGTAAAAACTCGTGAATTCCTTTATGGAATACCTTTCCACCCAAATAGGTCCGATTCCCCCAGAATTTTATCTTTTACCCGATTTTTCGAATAGTTAATGTGTCTATGGCCAAATATGGCCTTTTTCAACGGGCTATATCTTGGTCCACAAGGACTTTTGGGTCATGGGGGTAAAAACTCTTGAATTCCTTTATGGAATACCTTTCCACCCAAATAGGTCCGATTCCCCCAGAATTTTATCTTATACCCGATTTTACGAATAGTTAATGTGTCTATGGCCAAATATGGCCTTTTTCAACGGGCTATATCTTGGTCCACAAGGACTTTTGGGTCATGGGGTAAAAACTCTTGAATTCCTTGATGGAATACCTTTCCACCCAAATAGGTCCGATTCCCCCAGAATTTTATCTTTTACCCGATTTTTCTAATATCTTATGTGTCTATGGCCAAATATGGCCTTTTTCAACGGGCTATATCTCGGTCCACAAGGACTTTTGGGTCATGGGGTAAAAACTCTTGAATTCCTTGATGGAATACCTTTCCACCCAAATAGGTCCGATTCCCCCAGAATTTTATCTTTTACCCGATTTTTCGAATAGTTAATGTGTCTATGGCCAAATATGGCCTTTTTCAACGGGGTATATCTCGGTCCACAAGGACTTTTGGGTCATAGGGTAAAAACTCTTGAATTCCTTGATGGAATACCTTTCCACCCAAATAGGTCCGATTCCCCCAGAATTTTATCTTTTACCCGATTTTTGGAATAGTTAATGTGTCTATGGCGAAATATGGCCTTTTTCAACGGGCTATATCTCGGTCCACAAGGACTTTTGGGTCATGGGGTAAAAACTCTTGAATTCCTTGATGGAATACCTTTCCACCCAAATAGGTCCGATTCCCCCAGAATTTTATCTTTTACCCGATTTTTCGAATAGTTAATGTGTCTATGTCCAAATATGGCCTCTTTCAACGGGGTATATCTCGGTCCACAAGGACTTTTGGGTCATGGGGTAAAAACTCGTGAATTCCTTGATGGAATACCTTTCCACCCAAATAGGTCCGATTCCCCCAGAATTTTACCTTTTACACGATTTTTCGAATAGTTAATGTGTCTATGGCCAAATATGGCCTTTTTCAACGGGCTATATCTCGGTCCACAAGGACTTTTGGGTCATGGGGTAAAAACTCGTGAATTCCTTGATGGAATACCTTTCCACCCAAATAGGTCCGATTCCCCCAGAATTTTATCTTTTACCCGATTTTTCGAATAGTTAATGTGTCTATGGCCAAATATGGTCTTTTTCAACGGGCTATATCTCGGTCCACAAGGACTTTTGGATCATGGGGTAAAAACTCGTGAATTCCTTGATGGAATACCTTTCCACCCAAATAGGTCCGATTCCCCCAGAATTTTATCTTTTACCCGATTTTTCGAATAGTTAATGTGTCTATGGCCAAATATGGCCTTTTTCAACGGGCTATATCTTGGTCCACAAGGACTTTTGGGTCATGGGGTAAAAACTCTTGAATTCCTTGATGGAATACCTTTCCACCCAAATAGGTCCGATTCCCCCAGAATTTTATCTTTTACCCGATTTTTCTAATATCTTATGTGTCTATGGCCAAATATGGCCTTTTTCAACGGGATATATCTCGGTCCACAAGGACTTTTGGGTCATGGGGTAAAAACTCGTGAATTCCTTGATGGAATACCTTTCCACCCAAATAGGTCCGATTCCCCCAGAATTTTATCTTCTACCCGATTTTTCAAATAGTTAATGTGTCTATGGCCAAATATGGCCTTTTTCAACGGGCTATATCTCGGTCCACAAGGACTTTTGGGTCATGGGGTAAAAACTCGTGAATTCCTTGATGGAATACCTTTCCACCCAAATAGGTCCGATTCCCCCAGAATTTTATCTTTTACCCGATTTTTCGAATAGTTAATGTGTCTATGGCCAAATATGGCCTTTTTCAACGGGCTATATCTTGGTCCGCAAGGACTTATGGGTCATGGGGTAAAAACTCTTGAATTCCTTGATGGAATACCTTTCCACCCAAATAGGTCCAATTCCCCCAGAATTTTATCTTTTACCCGATTTTTCTAATATCTTATGTGTCTATGGCCAAATATGGCCTTTTTCAACGGGCTATATCTCGATCCACAAGGACTTTTGGGTCATGGGGTAAAAACTCTTGAATTCCTTGATGGAATACCTTTCCACCCAAATAGGTCCGATTCCCCCAGAATTTTATCTTTTACCCGATTTTTCTAATATCTTATGTGTCTATGGCCAAATATGGCCTTTTTCAACGGGCTATATCTCGGTCCACAAGGACTTTTGGGTCATGGGGTAAAAACTCTTGAATTCCTTGATGGAATAGCTTTCCACCCAAATAGGTCCGATTCCCCCAGAATTTTATCTTTTACCCGATTTTTCGAATAGTTAATGTGTCTATGGCCAAATATGGCCTTTTTCAACGGGCTATATCTTGGTCCACAAGGACTTTTGGGTCATGGGGTAAAAACCCTTGAATTCCTTGATGGAATACCTTTCCACCCAAATAGGTCCGATTCCCCCAGAATTTTATCTTTTACCCGATTTTTCTAATATCTTATGTGTCTATGGCCAAATATGGCCTTTTTCAACGGGCTATATCTCGGTCCACAAGGACTTTTGGGTCATGGGGTAAAAACTCGTGAATTCCTTGATGGAATACCTTTCCACCCAAATAGGTCCGATTCCCCCAGAATTTTACCTTTTACACGATTTTTCGAATAGTTAATGTGTCTATGGCCAAATATGGCCTTTTTCAACGGGCTATATCTCGGTCCACAAGGACTTTTGGGTCATGGGGTAAAAACTCGTGAATTCCTTGATGGAATACCTTTCCACCCAAATAGGTCCGATTCCCCCAGAATTTTATCTTTTACCCGATTTTTCGAATAGTTAATGTGTCTATGGCCAAATATGGTCTTTTTCAACGGGCTATATCTCGGTCCACAAGGACTTTTGGATCATGGGGTAAAAACTTGTGAATTCCTTGATGGAATACTTTTCCACCCAAATAGGTCCGATTCCCCCAGAATTTTATCTTTTACCCGATTTTTCGAATAGTTAATGTGTCTATGGCGAAATATGGCCTTTTTCAACGGGCTATATCTCGGTCCACAAGGACTTTTGGGTCATGGGGTAAAAACTCTTGAATTCCTTGATGGAATACCTTTCCACCCAAATAGGTCCGATTCCCCCAGAATTTTATCTTTTACCCGATTTTTCGAATAGTTAATGTGTCTATGGCCAAATATGGCGTTTTTCAACGGGGTATATCTCGGTCCACAAGGACTTTTGGGTCATGGGGTAAAAACTCGTGAATTCCTTGATGGAATACCTTTCCACCCAAATAGGTCCGATTCCCCCAGAATTTTATCTTTTACCCGATTTTTCGAATAGTTAATGTGTCTATGGCGAAATATGACCTTTTTCAACGGGCTATATCTCGGTCCACAAGGACTTTTGGGTCATGGGGTAAAAACTCGTGAATTCCTTGATGGAATACCTTTCCACCCAAATAGGTCCGATTCCCCCAGAATTTTATCTTTTACCTGATTTTTTTAAATTTATTTTATATTACTGTATGCTTTTATAAAACTCCAATTTGTACAATAACAATAAATATTTTACATTTTCTTTAGTAAATATTTTAGAATTTCTTCATACGCATTACTTTTTTTAGATTTTAATGTTTTTTAATTATCTTTCAAATTAAAATATAACACCTAAAAAAATGTGGCTTCGTAAAGTTAAATTCTTTTTTGCAAAGTTAAATTCTTTTATTTCTACTGTTATTGAAAAAAGAATATAACTTACGAAGCTAACTTCACACTTTTTCATGTTAAATAACAGTGACTGTTAAAATTACTAAAATGTTAAAAAAAGAATTTAACTTACGAAGCTATCTTCACACCCTTAAAATTTATCAGGATGAAAATTGAAGATGTTAAGCATTTGAATTAAAGCTTAAAGTGTTGAGAATAAAATAAGCTTTAAATCATGAAAATCGGTTAGCTATTGCTGATTTTATTCCAAATTAAATGCAGGCAAAATAATGTTTTCTTGCAAAATTAGAGGAATTTTTTTCTTTTATTTCCAAAAAGTTATACAAAAACTACTAAAATACAATTTTTACACTTAGGCATTTAAATTAAAGACAGGGAGGTACCAAACTTTGATAAAAAAAATTTAATACATTATTAGGCGACACAAACATAATGATAATAATGATGAAATATATTGACATAACTACCATATTTTGAGCGAAAAATATGCCAAGCGCATAAAAAAAAGAACTTGAGCCCGATGAAAAAAAAAAACTGAAAACGGATTTGAGTTCAGCGCATCAAAATCATGATATTTTATATAGTTTTTTTTTAAAGACGTTTTTTGCTGTAGACCAGTGTAATTTGCAAGTCGGTTATTGTTCTCCCTTCGTTAGATTGATCGTTAGAAATAAACATTATAGCATAGATTCATAAAAACCAGATTTTTTTGGTAGTATTTAACAAAAGTTTGCGACTGCTTCAACTAAGAAATCGATAATGAGGCTGTTTAAATTGTCTCTCAACTCTCTACTATGAAACTTATACGAAGAAACTTTTTCGTGTTAAGGTTTAATTAAATGTGTTTGTAGAATATTATCTTATAACTTTTAATTTAAACTCTTAAATGCCAATTATGATTATCTTGCACCAGAAGGTATACGATATATGTGTTAAATTGTTAAAATTCTAAATGCTATTAAAAAGATATTGTTTAAAAATTATTATTTTTAATTAAATTAAATTTTCTCTTCTCTTTATTCTGTGGCTTAAACAAAATATTACAAAAACTTTAATAAAATAAAAACAAAAGAATTAACAATGAAAATACATGCAATTAAACTATAGTTTAATGTTTTAATGAAGAAAATATACAATAAAAATTTTATAATTTAAGTTTTTTTTTCTTTTTTTCTTCTGGATCTGCGATAATTAACTCCCATATACATACTACGTGTATAAAGCAATTTTTTTTTATGTCATGTGAATATTTTATGGGTACACACAGGTACATATGTTAAAGAGAATAATTAAACTATTGTCTTAATACACTGAAAAAAAAATATGTATGGGAAATAAATTTTACTTCGGGAGATTTAAAAATTCTATGTTAAATCATTAATTAATCATTAAGTCTACTATATGAATGAATATTCTTCTAGAAATGTTATAAGCTGATAAGTATTCAGTATGGAATGGTTCACAGCTTGCGTAATCGGAATAGCAATATTTGTAGCCTCAGGCTAATGTAAGTAATATCACGTCGACCAATTTAAATTTCTTAAATACTAACTTGTTTAGTTGGACCACGGAATTCATAACATCGCATTTAAAATTATTAATAAAAGAAAAGCTCTTAAGAGTAAGGAGTTCAATAAGTATTAGACCGCTTTCGTAATAATTAGCATTAAACAACAGCAATGATAAGATAAAACAAATCTTGTAAGGAAGCCTCTTTCTAAGTTATAAGCATAGTACGTAAAATCCCGGCTCGTGAGCAGAATTTTCTATGATGCGCTTGATTTATAACTCGTGCTCGTGAGTTTTATTTTTAATTCCTAAGCACGAATCATATTTTTTGCTCGACTTGTGCTATCAGAGAAAATGCAGTGTGAGTAACGTCTCTCCTCTCTGTATCATCACCGCAGCATGTTAAATAGCCATTACTTCGACGCTGCAGTAGTCCGGAAGTCGGAGAGACACCCTTAGATTGAGCTTTTCCGAAAAAATTTTCTGCGCACTCTGTCCTCACTTTTAGAGCTGTCAGTATAAATCTCCACTTCATCGCCGGGAATGACCGAGCCAGAAGCCTAGTCATCTCTGCTGGGGTTCACGGAATGAAATCCCACATCCAGCACCGGTCCGGATAGGACATAATCAATGTTATCTAAAACTCAGGCTTTCTCGCACAAAATCGAAGAGTATCTCGCTGCAAGTGTACCTGCTGTCTGACAAGTATCCCCTAAGGAAGCCAAATAAGCATCATTCTAACCAGGAGCCTAATGTTGCAAGGTTTATTGAGGGCAGTCCACCAACAGACAGTTTCGTATAGAAAAGAAGGGGGTTCAATAACCGTCGATTAAATGCTGCGAATGACGCTAGGTCTGAGATCCCATTTAGCCCCTACTACTCTCCTACAGCAGTAGGTCGCACAAGCCGCTTTACGAGCTCTCTCAGCCAAGTTGGTCTTCCAACTTAGTTTGGAATCAAGAATATGACCCAGGTATTTGAAGGTCGCACTTAGAATAAGCCCGATCCCATCCGCACTGGGCAGTGTAAAGCAAGGTACCTTATACCTCCTGCTGAAGAGCATTATATCTGTCTTACAAGGGTTTACACTGAGTACGAACTCCCTACTCTACTCGCCGGATTTAAATCCCATTAAACATTTATGGGGTATTCTTAAACGTTTAAACATTCGTTTAAAACCACCACAGCGGTTTGGGAGCGCTGTCATGAAGTCTGGACATGTATAACACGAGAAGAATGTTGAAAACTGGTAAAGGAGATTATATGAAGTATTAGAGATCAAATTTGGTATCCCGCACCAAATGTGTGTAAATGAGTTACAATTAGTTTTACAAGACTTCTGAAGTATTATTCAATTTATGTTTTACCCTTTTAAGCCTAGTACTCTGTTCAAATTTGTAGAAAATGTTGAGCAACATTCCTTTTTTCGTACGAAAAAATTGACACGCAACCAATGTAGTCATTTAGCAATTTTTCAAAATTTGTCGTTTTTATGCCCTAAGATATGCTACATGGTTTTACCTTTGTAAACAAAAACCATATGTTTTCTCCAACAACATGACAAATAATATTCAGTAGGGGCATAAATATTTTTTCACATAGAAAAATAATGAATATTTTTAGAACAATACTTTTATTTATTTATTGATATAAGTTCTTTAAAAAACTAACAAGCTTTTAAATTGTTTTGAGAGCAGTTTTGATTTTTTTAAGATGACCTTACACCAGTGCGGTACAATTGTTTCATCAATAAAAAAAAAAAATTTTCTGTAGTTAAAAATCACTAGAACAACGATACGATTCACATTTTTTGACCACTCCATGGGGTTAGCTTTTATTAGCCATATAATAAAAGACTGTATGTATTCTATTTTGAGCAGTATTTATGTCCCTACTGCTGCCTAAAATTTCGTACGAAATGAGTGAGTCTCATGTTATTTTTTTTTTGAAAAAATTTGCTAGAAATTTTGTTGCAGTTGGAAAATAATGTTGTCATATAAATACATTTCACATGTTTATCGTAAAAAGAACAGAGTACTGCTTTCTCAATATTATTTCACAATTATTTCGTACGAAATATTTGTGTATGTAATTCGCCAGCATTTCGTACGAAATTTTGAACACAATACCAGGCTTTAGTTAAAAAATATATCCAATCAATGTTGTTTTCGAAAACACAAAAAGTTTTCAAATATTATTTACATATTAAATACTTCGTTATAAATCGTAAAATAATGGCCTTCATTTACACATTTTGTCTCACACTGGTATGGGTTGTATCACAAGTTGGTTTATCTGAGGAATATATTAAACATGGGTTTGGGTCCAAATATGCTGTCTTGTGGTACACTGACCTTAATAGTCTAAGATTCGAATACATAATCGCTACATCAAACCTTCGCGGTATTCTTTATCGCTGCTTTTACTGAACTTAATACACAAAACGTTATAAAATTATCATATTGTTTAAGTGCTAAATACACTCCAACATATCCAGCAATGCATTTCCCTCATTTTAATTAAAAATTATAATTCAAAATCAACCTTAAATAAAACACAAATACCGCCGTTTATTTCTTTGCGTGTATTTAAATTTTAAGTTTAGGTTGATCATAAATACTCGCTATAAATACGTATTGTAATTGCATTTACATAAACATTTAAGTACATACAAACGAAATACATATAAAAAAAATTAAATTAAATATTAAATCAACAAAATCAGAAAAAATAAATACAAAGAAACTCAATGTCATTTTAAAAATGCAACCTTTTTTTCTTATTGTTGCATTGTTTTAGTTGGGTTTTCTTGTATTTTTTTTTTCAGTTAATTTATTACTGAGAAGGTTGTCAGTTATACAATCTGTGTGCAACCGGAGCCAAAAGTGCTGTTTAAACTCCTCTGTAACTTAAGTTGAGTTGTTGCAAAACATTTTGTTAACAGCTCTATAGAGAGTTTAACCCTGTACGAATACAATGAAATAAATCAAAAACATATTTAAATTTTTTAATTTATATGGTAGTCGTTACAACGAAAAGATAAAAAAAATACAAATTGTTTAACAAAAAGAGGCAAAATGATTTTCGCCGTACACATGGTAAAGTGAACCAACAAAATAAGTATTTCAATAGGCATCTCCAGCCAGATGAGAGCGAGCGATGAGTCACACAACATATTCGATTCGGGAAAAACTGTCCAAAGTTTCTCCCTTCAAAAAAAAAAAGGTATTTGTTTGTGGAATCCAATCTCTTGCCACCTTGCTATTTCCTCAAGTTTGGAAACAAAAAATAATTAATCGAGGCTAAGTTCGAAGAATAGAGTGGATGTAACCTAATTTATGGATTTTTTTTATGGGAACTGTACATGTGGGCACCCTTGAATTGTCTGGTAAAAAAAAAGAATTTTTTTCGTAGCCAAATGCGGTCGTTTTTTTTTTTTTATTCTCATCAAATTAACCAAATTTTCCTTTTCCGTCACTCCTCTTGGAAACAGCATATGGCTTTTCACAAAGTATCCATTGTCTTGTTTCAGTTTCATTAATCAGTTGATTTTCAAGTTAAGTAGATGCTAATTGTGAGTCACACCTTAACGTTAAGTTTTTTGCTCAACTTAACTTAACATTTCTTCGTTTCAGTGTTTGACAAATTCAACCATGGAGGGATACACAATTGAGCAGCGTGTTAAGATTGCTGAAGCCTTTTACGAAAATGGGCATTCAAATCAAAATACACTTCGTGATTTTTTTCGGCAGCATAATCGACCAAATGTGTCCACAAACGTAAGAATTGTGTGCAAATTTCAGCAAAACTGGGTCTGTAGGAAATGTAGAAGCGTCTGTGCATGCTCGCTAAGTTCGTTCTACGGAAAGCATTGTTGTTGTTGGCGATAAAGTGACAGGAGAGCCGTCAACCTCGACTCGTCCATTGCTTTGTTTCAGTCTCTTTAATCAATTAGATCTTTCAAGCTAAGTAGATGATTAATCCACTGTAGCTTCTTCCATATGATTTTGGGTAGTGGTGAAAATCCTTGCTAATTGGTGGGGATCTTTACTTTAGCATTGTAATTTTTGTTTTGGCATATGAGAGATATTCTCTTAACAATTACACATTTACAGGCCAAAGTGCTCTTATGGTATTACAAACGAAAATGTCGAATACCTCCTATTCCGTTTAAGGTTTAATTTATTTTATTTGTTGGCCGTATTTCTATGCAGCAATTGCGTGTTAATTATAATTATTTTACTTATTTCTGTTTCGGGTTTTTTTATTTCTTTAATAATATTTCATTTTATTTTATTTGTTGTTTTTTATGCAATTTTGTGCTGTAATTCAACTCTGCAAAGGTGCAAATGTAGGTTAAGATTAATGCATAATCATTCTATCTCTTTCTTGCCCATACAGATGCATACAGTAATACGAGTTAATGCATAAAATGAATATGAAATTTGCTTCTTTTTTTTAATTACCACACAGGCTAAGTGGAATTCATTAAAGAATTTTAGGTTTTTAATGAACTACATACATAGATCGACCGACAGCAAGTGGTGAATGAGAAATAATATTTCAACACTTCCTTTTGGGAAATTAAAATTAAATAATAAATAATGATCTAAAAATAGGTTTAAGATAATTAGAAAATAGAAATAAAAATTGGGATTTAAAATAATGAATTAAAAGAATTAAATTTAACTGAATATTCTAACGAATGGTACCTACTGTTTGTGCTACATAAGAATGTATTATGGCTTTTAAACAGGAAAATATAGGAACAAAGAATTTTATCAAAAATGACTCAGCAGTTGTTACTGTTAAATTTGATAACTGGTGGATGCAACATTCTATTCTAAGGTGATTGTGATTGTGAGTGAAGATTCCACACAGACTACGGCCTTCAGCTTTACACCTCGTTAAAAAAACATGATCATGTTCTCCGCCCTCCTTATGAAATCGAGTAAATTCACTTCGTCTCATCCAGAAGACGTAATCTATTAAGGTGATATCTCAGGTGATGGTGTCCTGATAGAAAAACTCGCTAACCTACCAATGTCCGGCCTTTGTAATCTATATGCCTCTATTTAAAGTTAGCTGTGTGCTATATCACCACTACACTGAAGGGCTTGAATAATAATCATGTGCACTATAGTTCAAGTCACATTACAAATATACAAATAAGTCGAAATCGAAACCGAAATTTATTTAAAAGGGGTAATACTTCAAGTAGACACATACACTGCCTTCACTTTTAACTATCAGACAGCGTACAACTTCATAACAACTTGGAAAGTTTTGCACGCTGTGGATTACTCACCACCTCACCGAATGGCAAACGAAACCCTAAAGTGTTAATACAAGTAGTTCAGAAAAACTGTGCATCAAGTACTAAGGGCGTTGGTTTGGATAGACTACTAGTCAAAGGAAGTTACTCTACATCTACAGACAAAATGCAACTCGCGTATCTGTTATAGTACAGGTTTTAAAAGTATTGGTAGAAGCATCATTCTTAACACCTGGTTTTAAAAGCGCTGTGTTATTCATCCCCTTGTGCGTATTTAGACATGGTGGTATCGTTGAATCTTAGGACAATAAGCAAAGTTCCTTAATGTTAAATAAAAACCGAAAAATAAAAGAAGAGTACTCTCGGTCCCTGTGTAGGTGCGTATTGATTTTTGGTCATTTATTACCCAAACAGAAGAAAGAGTTCATTTACTTCTAAAAACAAACGGATATTAAAACCACCGAAGCGTTATGTTGAGATTGCTAGATAAAAACTGCCAGAGAAATATAACCTCAACGCCTAACCGTGAGAAAAACCACAATTACAAAGACTTCTACATACGAGTATGTATCTTTTATAGAGATACGGAAAACAAAGATATCGTATAATAGACGAAAGAACAACACTCTGATGAGACTTATAAGGAAAATCATATCCCGCGTTTTGGCGGCCAGCACTGGGTACTGGCCGATGGGACAACATGCCAGGTATCTCGGAATAGACGGCAACAATTAATTTAGAAGCAGTAGCAAGGAGGTGAAAAATCGTTAGCTAATCTGCTGTATGAATGCCCGGGTCTGTGCAGGAGCAGGCTTCAAACATGCTCATCACCTTGACGGACATGGTACTAATTACCAAATAATTGTGAAGTTTTGATCGTCACTGGCTGTGGTGCGGGTTTTTCCCTTCTGACTTCATTATTCCTTATTTTGTGGATACGAGTTTGTGATATTAAAACGGCACTATAGTGTTAGATAACAATTGAAGTTAAGAAAGATTTGCTAGAAGCCTTTTAAGAAAGGCGAGCTACTTAAAGGTCATAATCCATAAAATAGTCTGAACAGATGTCATTCATTATTATAAACAGGTACTGAAGTACAGCGACCCTTCGATCTATCGTACAGCCCGTAATCTGTGTAGTGTTTTTCTATATTCCTATTTCACAGAAAGGTTCTGGCCCTACAAAGGGTCTGGAGATCTATTCTTAGCAAATTCGTCTGCTCACTCATTTCCCTGAATTCCCGCATGGCTAGGGATCCAGCCGAGGATAACCCTATTGCTCCTACTTAGCTAATTTAACTTACTCAGACAGTCTCTAACTAATTTCGGGTCAACCTGATATTAGCTAAGTGTTCTGTTGACGGCCTGACTGTCAGATAGAACGGCTATGTCCTGTCTTCTGTATTTCCTACCCAAGCTAAACTGAGCACACGTTTCGATAGCGTTAGCATTCGCCTGAAAAATGCCTGCGAGTTTTGCCAAAGGTTTGAGTATTCCATCCTAGGCGCAAACATTACCGCTTAGAGTCAGGTTCCGAGATTATAATTTTTGATAGGCTGGACATATAAAAGCCCATTTGATTTTTCAGAAAGCCACGCCCACTTAATTTCCACCATTTAATTCAGATGAAAGAAGTTGAGTTGTAAGCACGACGGTAGTCCCACGTTATTATTAATTCCCATAACATTCCATGAAGGAACATGAGGACTTCTCTCAGTCAATGAGCTGCACCCGATTCTATTTTTAAACTCATTGAAAGGGACCTACAGTTTAACGCCGGCTCCGAACGGCAAATGTATTTAGAGAAGTTTTCAATAGTAGTAATACTAATCCATAACCAGTTAATAGCTAATGTTACGAGGTGATACCGCTGTCGAAAATCTTTTTCTTTTTTAAGATGGTCTGGCCTGGTATTGAACCGACGACCCTCTGCTTGGTAGGCGGGTGTCTTACCTACCATGCCACAGCGGCACTACTCCCACGTATAGAGACAAATTTAAAATAATGGACAATTTTGACACGCCAATAGCTTTCATTTAGCTACTAAAAAGTAGGAAAACATTTAATTCTATTTTTTAATCAGAATGTCTCTATTTATATCCCCTTTGCTGTTTTACTGCGACCATATTTGCTCGTCTTTTAAAAAAATCCACAATTTATTTACGACAAGCAACTACAAAATTCTCTAAATATGAGCATTAAGGATGTGTTTTTACTATTTAAAGCTTTTCCACAGTTTTTTTTTTTTTCTTTATTTCTTTTTCAGTACGTTGTGCTAAAAAGGCCAGTAAATTATAAAAAAAAAATATTTCAATAATACTAACTTTACCAACTGACTTAGAAGTTGGAAAAGAGCGGGAGAGAGAGGGAGAGAAAAACTGGGTATGTATTGAAACAAACTCGTACAAATATTTGCCATAATTGTACAACCAACGAGAACATTTTCTGAAAAAAGCACAAAAAACATATAAGCAAACACCACATAAATACCGGCGGCAAAATGCCAGAAATAGTTGTTGCACTATCACCACACCCCTTCATCACCGCTAGTCCTGCTTATATGTTCGTTTACGTATGCCAAACTATTACTGCTAATACGGCCCAGCACTACTGCCACTTTTGTTAAGTTAACAAGAAAAACTTGCAACATTTGTTACTGGTTGTTAGTCAGTTTGTACATTCGACTGTTTGTCTGTCATTTGTCGGTTATATTATCTGTCGGTTGTTGTGTTGTGTCTTAAATAGGAGCGGCTTTAATAAGAATTATGATGTATTTCTATGGCAAAATAACATCAGGCATTTGGCAAAAGCTGGAAAACAAAATCAACTAACAAACCCATACACATATATATGTATGTATGTAGAGAGTAGGGTCAGGCGGATGCAGTTTTAACGGCTAGATATTTACACTCGTAATAATACCAATGAGGGTCGTCTTAATGGCTTAAGCCTTTAACCATAAAGGGAATAATATATTTCAAATGTAAAATTAAGAACATTTTTTAATAATAGAGCTTAAGGGAACTAGTGTAGTTAAGAACATATCGTTTATAATTATAAAACGGTCTACTAAGACTGTTAATAAATTATCCACAAATCGGTATAATAACATTCTACACCATTTTAAAGCATATTCTGTTTCTAGTAACGCAAGCAGCTTCAGCTTAAAATCACTCTAATAAAGCATTTAAAATCGGTAAGCGCTTTCAAAAGCTAACTCAGATTGTAATTTGATATACTACTGACATAGACGTTACTTTAATCAGCAACAAACTTACACAGATGATGTCTAAAGACGTCATTTACGTCAACAGGTGAAGATTGTAATTTTGGCATTGCTCCATGATTTCAAAAACTCTCTTCATCTTTAAACAATATATCTAACCTTTTCCAAATAGACCGAAAATAACACTGGGCTCAAAAATTCCGGGTCTGACAAAGAAAACAAAGATGTCATTTAGGAACCACTCGCCGAGGACCCTATGGTAAGGGTTCATAACAGCCGCAATTCCATAGAGGAAGTGCTCTACCGCCACTTATTTTTCCACGCAAAAAGTGGTCACTGTACTGTGAACCCATTCTGCGGGCATGGTTTCGGCCGATGGTGGCACTGCCGTCAGGCGGGATATATCCTTAATGTCATGATAAGTGAGCGATCCAGTTCGCCTTATGATCCTGCAAGACTGTAGTAGTCGTTCGGGTTAACTTAGACCAAAAAAATCTGCGGATCCAACACCACATCCCTAGCAACAGGCTTAATCTAGGGAATATATTGGATGGAGTAGCAGTTCTTGCTTTTATATGTGAATTTTTGCAATATTAACATCACAATCATGCATCTTGATTGAGATTGATCCATCTCTATGGGGAAAGTTCACCCAAAGAAACACACTGTTTAATTTTTATTTGCCACGTTGGTTGTCTGTGGTATGGTAGTGGTGAATACGCTTAAACATTTCTAACTGCAGGCGATGTATAATCGGTTGTAAACAATCGCAAAAAGGGTCATAGGGCCTCAGTAAATTTCTTGCAAAATTCTCTATTGTGTACCAAAGTCTTTACTTCACTCCAACTCTTTTCGATGCTATTTATTTCGGCATCAATCTGTCTTCTTCATGTGTGAGCAGAACGGCCCCTTCTGTTTCCTTGAGTGTTCCAGTATATTGGCAATTCTAATGATAACGTGAGGTCGTTTTCTAAAGGTATGTCCGATCCAGCGCTATTTACGCCTCCTTATTTGTTGACCTGCCTTTTGCCTAAGCATATGGTTGGAAATGGTTCTTGGCCAGAATAGAACAACGGTTCACGACTATTTGCATCTTTCACATATCACGCAGTGCACCGTTTCAAGTTTCGCAATCGTACAGAAGGATGAGCTGTAGATGGATCTGAGGCGGCCAAACGTGCGCAGATTTATTTTCAATATTCAAATATTTATTCAAAATGTGATAAACTTCACACATATTTGTTCCACAATAATCATACATTGTTCCATGTTTCCATTTCATTCCATTGTTCCATATTGACTGTCTCTGATGTGACGACATTTTTATCATGTCCTGGGCATTAGGTGTCACTTGTGATGATGTACGATCGCAACAGAACTCAGTAAACTACTATTTACTATCTTTGAAATTCATTCGACAGAGATGCTGTAATAACTAACAGTCATCTGGAGCAGTGTCATCCAGCATTGTGTGCTGGAAGGGTCAAAGGTCATTTCGAAACTGTGACATTTTGACTACAAAAATCATTACATACTTTGATGATTTTCTTAAGAAATTCATAGCTAGATAGGTGCTATACTGATCTGGTTATTTCAAGTTTTCAAAATGCATTGCCACCAATGCTGCAAATGGTACAACAGAGGCAGTGTAAACTCGGGTATTAATTATAGTAGAGATCTCGGAACCATTATATGAATATTTGGTACTATTGGTCTATTTTTTTTAATTCCTGTTTTTTTTTTCATTTACTTCATTTAAAATAAAGGAAATGTAAAATAGTGGGAGTACAACAAAATGAAAAAACGCAATTTACCAGCTTAGAAGTTCAAAAAAGAAACCCTAATAGTGTCAAGTTCATTGGCATAGTCTATCATCTATCTTACAATTCATGCTGCCTTTTCTTTTCTGTTCATATTTCATTTGTTTTTCGTTTTTTTAATTTAGCATTTGTTTCTTTAACTATCATTCCCTTTAGGTTGCACAACAATTACTTTTATGAGATCCATTAAGTTGTTCAGTAATACCCCACCTCAATGATGGTATAGATACCGATGATGTTACTGCTACTGCCACTGCTACTGCTGCTGTAGTCACCAGCAATATTGTTGATGATGATGATGATGAGGCAGGCAGGCTTATAATGAATTTTATGTTGAATGTTTGTCTATAAAGATCGATTGATATGATACACATTTAACATGGCTTCTGGAAATCATAAAATAACTTACAAACTTACATTAACGTTGAAAACAAAGTTAAGAGAAACCATAACATATTTTATGGTCTTAAATAGTTGATGGATTTAGAAATACAAAATATTCCTTTCGGAATTCTAAGTTTTTATCGTAAATCATAAGATATGTTCTTTCGAAGCCCTCCAATTCGAAAAAGGGCAGACAAGGATTTACTGTTATTTTTACCATTCTAGGAGAAATTTATACTTTACATTAGGGGTATTCACTTAAATGAAGTGAATCTTATTTTTAAGTTCAACCCAAAATTGTTGACCAATTTTATTATTTTTTAAATTTGTAAACTCTTATGCTTTTTTATTTTTAAAATCAATTTGTTCCAATATTGTTACACCGATTAAAAATTGGTCAAATAAAGGGTCCGCCATCTAACGTTATTTTTTTCAACTAGTGCTTATTTCGTGAATGGTAACAACTAGCTCCTGTCTGATTTGACAGATAATTAGTGTTATCCTTCCGTTGAACGAATATGGTTGTGTATACGCTTGAACAACGCTGGGAAATATTGCGACATTACTTTGAAAATCATTATAATGTTGCAGAATGAAAAAAAGAAAAAAATCATCTTTTCTGATGAAGCTCATTTTGATCTTGGCGGGATGTAAACAAACAGAAAACCCGCACGCATACATTAAAAAGGCGATACACCCAAGACGAGTCACCGTTTGGTGCGGATTTTGGTCCAGAGGCATAATTGGGCCATTTTATTTCGAAGATGAGCAAGGAGTGGCCATTACAGTCAATGGCGATCGTTATCGGGCCATGTTGAACGAATTTTTGTTCACAAAAATTGAAGAGGAGGATATTAGCAACATTTGGTTTGAACAGGACGGTGCTACGTGCCACACAGCCGAAGCTACACTCGATATTTTGCGCCCTGTTTTCGAAGATCGCATTATCAGCCGCAGGGCTGATGTCGTTTGGCCACCTCGGAGCTGCGATTTATTTATGGGGTGCCGTCAAAGATAAGTGTTACTCCAACAAGCCAGAGACAATTGCCGCTTTAAAGGACAATATTCGTGAAGCCATTGGTGAAATACAGCTGCACACAATCGACAATGTGCTTAAAAATTGGACCGATTATGTAGGCTACTGCATAGCCAGCCAAGGCAGCCATTTGAATGAAATTATTTTCCATTATTAACCGGAAGGATTGTACTTTCAAATAAAAAACAAAATTTGAGAAAATATTCAGTAGTTTTTTTATAGAATTTTCAAAAAATAAATTTATTTGGCGGACCCTTTATATTGTACCTTGATTAACTGATCTTACGTTTCCTCTTTAGTCAATACTGCATATTTCTTCTCTACTGTGTAACAAAACTCGTAGGAGTCCACTTTGTTTAACGAAAACAAAAGTGCAACATTAGAGCTAAAGTGAAATCGTCGCTATTGATAACGAGGCGAAATTCATTATCGAATAATGTAATATATGGGCTGAAAAGTCCAGGGCCTAACACATAGATGGCTTTAGTTTAATTACATTCACCTCTTTTTCAGTTAGTGCTAAGCTTCAAAAGACGGCTGTTAGTTTCTGAGTTATTGTGCTAAGAGTGACTTTACTTGTTATTTTCAGCACAATGGATCGAAGACAATTTCGTGTTTTTATTCTACACTGTTTCTTGATGGCAAAAAATACCGTTCAAGTGAAACAATGACGTGAAAAGTGTTATAGGGATTCCGCTCCATCAGAAACAACAATCAAATGCTGGTTCGCTGACTTCAAACGTGATCATAGAGACACCGATGATGCAGAACGCAGTGAACGTCCAAATGAGGCGGTAACACCAGAATACATAAAAAAAATCACAAAATCAATTTGAATGAACGAAAAATGAAGTTGCGTGAGCTATCTGACATTGTAAAGATATCAAAAGAACGTGTTGGCTTTATATTGCATGAGCATTTGACTATGAGAATGTCAAAGTGGTTTGACTGTTTGCTCACTGTTGACCAAAAACAAGAACGTATTGATGATCTGAAACAATGACAAAACTACATGAATTCAACTTCTAATTGCTCCCACATCCACCGTATTAGCCAGAATTGGCTTCCAGCGACTACTAGCTGTTCGCTAACCTCAAAAAAATGCTGGCCGGTAAGAAATTACGCACGAATGAAGAGGTTATCGCTGAAACTGAGGTCTGTTTTGAGGCAAAAGATAAATTGTTCTACAAAAGTTGTATTGAAATGTTACAGCGGCGATGGAATGATTGTATTGCTCTTCATGGAGATAACGTTGATGAATAAAGCTAATTTCGAACAAAAAAAAGTCTTTTTTTTCTTTGCATTTTTGTTGCGACTTTTGACGGGAGGTGCCACGCCAACTCTGCCGGGGAAGGTAATTTTTAGTCTTAATGTGCAACGTGATAATAAGACTAGCATGTGGAAAGGTTGAAGATTCTATATTTTATACTTTATAGTTCCCAAGATATGAGCCGTTTATTTTGAAAGTGGTGCACGTCCATTTTTATCTTTTTTCAAGTTAACTACGGCGAATTATATAATTTATGCTGAAATGTCAAAAAAAATTATAATAATAAATCAGCACTGAAATATATTTAAATATATTTAGGTTACTTACCAAAAAAACGACTCATATATACCGTAATAACTACGGTTTTCCTAGGAATAGACTACGAACCAGAAACTCTCTTTTACTCCTTATTAGCACCTCAAAAAAGTGCAACTTTACAACATATATTTTATGCAACTTTTGTGTGAATGTTTGTTAACAAAAAATTTCACTTTAAGCAAAAAAAAAAAAAAAAAAATTCGGTCCATTTTGGAAGAAAAGTCGTTAACTCAGAGTTTTCACCTGATTTTAACGTAAACGAGATCTAATTTTGAAAAAAGCACACAATTGCACTTTCATTAGCTGGCAAAAAAAAAACAATTGATTTTGTCGTTTACCCGTGAGTGACTCATAACCAAAATAAATACAATTCTCAAGATCTAATTTTGCCTGTTTTCCCCCGATTTTGACCTCCTTCATTTGCACAATTAGGTTCCTCGGCTTCTGCTTGAAATTGTCAGTGCAGTTGTGCTAATAGTTCTTTAAGATTCCACTGAATATATACTATCGAAAACTATCGATAATATTTAAAACTATAGATGGCGACACGATGGTCAAAATCTATCGATAGTCTCGATTGTACTATCGCGTAAGCGGCGACTGACGCCTAGATTTTTTTCTTCAAATTATCAAAGGTTACTCATATGGTGTGAGTAACTCGGCTCAAACCTAGGTCAGACTATCTTCAGCCATTGCCAACCAATACCATAACCCTATACTAAGTCGTACATCATCTTATCAGGGGTTCAGAGGAAATTATAGATGTAAGGGCTATAATCAAAAGATAAATTTTTTTACAGGGTCCCAAAAAAATAAGTATTTCATGGACTCAAGGATTGATAAGAATTTTTGTTATTTTTCTGCTGGAAGAAGTCGTTGTTGAACTATAGGGTATTTTTTAGAGGTTCATAAATTTGAGTTGACAACACTGCTTTATTTGACAACCGATTTAATAGCTGATAGTTGCCTTTTGTTTAGTTTGGTTTGACATTTCATTATGGATAAACTTATGCCAAGGCAAAGCTTGCAAATTTTAGAAATTTTCTATCAAAGTGATTATTCTGTTCGTCAAACCCCATTTGATTATTTTCTTTGGGGTTATGTAATGTCATTTGTCTACTTCGGTAAACCAGAGGCAATGGAAATCAACATTTACCGATTTATTGGCGAAATACGGCCGCATATGCTGTGAAAAATTTACGCACTTTGCAACCGCCAGCCGTAGCGGCAACATGTCTGAAATCATATTTAAGCATTAATGTCACAAAAGTTTCTATTCAAAAAAGTTTTATTATGATTTACACTTGTGTGACTGTAAGAAAACACCGAGTATTAAATGTATTTTTAGCATTACCAACATCTGCACAAATCCGATGTACTGTCTCTTACAAGGCAATGTAGGGTGAATTTTAAAGAGACCATTACTTTATGGATGACTAGGGTGTCATATCTTTCTTTTAGCATATTTCACATATTCACTCAGTCATGAGAGAATAAAAAACAAAAAAGAAAAACAGAAACAAAGAAACAAAATAAATACTTGTAATACAATTAAAATTACAATAAAAACAAAAACAATAAAGTCTACAATGTAAGAGTAGACGTATCTTTTACGACCGATTCTTTAAATCTAAAACGGTCGTCATCATAATCATCATTATCATCATCACTAATATCATAGGAATCAATTCTTTTAAAATCTTTTTTTATTTAAAAAACAAAACAAAACACACAAGAGTCCTTATGAAAGTCTGGTCGTATATATGGGTGTGAAATGCTAAAAAGCATCAGCCATCAGCTATCAATGGTTACCCAACTAAATGCTGTCATAATGCCTGTCACAACAACATCTCTCTTACTCACTCCATAAACATGTGTGTCACCCATCATATACCTATTGCATCGACATAATGAGCTGGATAACCCTCATCAAATCAGCATCATCATCATCATCATTTTTTCAACTCATTTCATCGATTTGAAGTTTTTTTTTCTTTTTTAGAATAAAATTTTTTTAAAGTTTTAAGAATTTTTTAGAGACAAAAGCCATTTATGTAAAATCTATTACCCTTAGTGTCCTGAAATTCTAGTTTAAAGATAATTGGGTCGATTAGCTATGCACGACTAAATAATGTTTTCGTTGCCAAAAGACTTTAAGGCAGGGAAATTGCAATCAAGATAAATATTATCACTTCAATTAATATTCAGTTTATGGAATTGACATCCTTTTCAAATTTAACAAAAAATAATATTTAAAAAAATAAAATACGAGGGCAGTTGGATTAATCCGTAACTTTTGTTTCAGCACAGTAACAAAGTGTTGCTACTCCCTATCAACTATTTGGTATATAAGTTACTCGTAATGGTTGCGATTTGGATAACATATGGCATAACTAGCACATGTGGTTTGTGTCAATAATAACAAATATGGTATTTTGGAGAGTAAAGATCTGTCTTTATAATCCAGATTCTATAGACGCCGAAGTGTAGACACATTTTTTCAATCGCTATATTAATGTCGAATTTCATGCCTAAAAAATACGTTTTGCGGGTAAGTCTGATAACCTTCATTCATTTGAAGAAAACGCTGCTGAAAGTTATCGATTGTTGGTAAAAGCTTACGGTCAGTCAACATCTACCAATTCAAAAAACTTGTGAACGATGGTTTGCGCAATCAAAAGTGGTGATTTCGACACAAAAGACAAGGAGAGGCCTGGTCAGCCGACGAAGATTATTTTTAAACGCAAGAAGAACTTGCATTATCATTGGGAGTCACACAACAATCCGTTTCCCTATGTTTAAAAGCATTGGGATTCATTCAAAAGCAAGAAAAATGGGTCCCATATGAATTGAAGTCGAGAGATGTTGAAAGGCGATTTTGCATGTCGGAAATGATGCTTGAAAGCTACAAACAGAAGTCATTTTACATCGTATTGTTACTGGTGATGAAAAATGGGTACAGTACAATAACCCCAAGCACACAGACGTGGTGGTGTGTTGTCATTTGTATCTATGGGCAATGTAGATATTGAGGAAGCAGATGCTCTTGATGTTCCGGGCATGAGAATTCATTGTGACGTTCGTTGGAACGAGCACGTATTTCGACTGCCGAAAGAAGCATTCAAGTGTCTCGGCTTCTTAAGACGGTGTAAGAATTATTTCACTCCATCTGATCTCCTTAATATTTACAAGACCTATATCCGACCCATATTGGAATACACCTCTCATGTATGGGCCGGTGCTTTAAAGTCTAGTTCGGAGAGTCTTGACCGCATACAGGAGAGGGCGAAGGTAATTATTAATGACGGTAGGGTAGCCAATTCTATCGATTCATTAGAGCATCGTCACATGGTGGCGTGTGTTTCATTGTTCTATCGGTACTATAACGGAATGTGTTCTGAAGAAATTAAGGAACTAATTCCTAGTAATCATATTTTTACATAGTACTCGTATTTCTCGTAGAGCTCATCCCTTTGTAGTTGATTGTCCAGTAAATCGCACAATGCATTATAGGGAGAATTCGTTCTTTGGTCGCACTATTCGTTTGTGGAACAATCTTCCTGCGAATGATTTTCCTGCCACTTACGACATGAGCAAATTTAAATCGAACGTCCACCGACACTACCTTATCTATCACTTATCTATCCTCCTTCCCACAACCTATTTTCCTAGTACCAGCACAATGCACTGCATGAGTAGGGGTAATCCCCCGAGTGCTGGTCTTATTGAAAAAAAATAAGTCATATGTAAAGCCCGGCCAACCAGCCAAATCAACGTCGAAGCAGAATATCTATAACGCCAAGGTAATGTTCTGTATTTGGTGGGATCTGAGGGTATTTTGTATTATGAGCTGTTGAAATCGGGTCAAACGATCACAGGGGACCTGTACGGAGTACAATTTATTCGTATGAAGAGAGCAGTCAACGAAAAACGGCCGGAATATTCGACCAAACACGAGGCCATAATCTTCCATCATGCTAACGCTCGGCCACATGTTGCAAGACCGGTCAAAAACTATTTGGAAAACAGTGGTTGGGTTGTTTTGGCTCATCCGTCTTATACCCAAACCTTGCCCTTTCTGAATACCGTTTGTTTCGATCGATGCAGAACGCCCTTACTGGAGAATACACTTCATTTCAGAACAGGGTATCAGAAATTGGCTTGATTCATTCTTTACCTCAAAACCGAAGCAGTTCTTTTGGCGCGGAATTCATATGCTACCGGAAAGATTGGAAAAAGTCGTGGCTAACGATGGCCAATACCTTGAATAATGTATCAATTCATTTTGTTATTATAATAAATGCATTTTTCACGCAAAAAATTGTTCATTATTAACTAGTATACCCAATACTTTGTTATTAAGCTATCACATACATTATTCTCGCAGCGTCCTAACTGGAACAAGTCCAAATTCCCTCAATCAATAAGCTACACCCGAATTTATTTTTAGACTCATTGAAATTTAACTACAATTTAACGCCGGCTCCTAACGGCGGAATCATTAGCTAGGGAAAATTTTCATAGCGTAAAACTCATAACCAGTCGCTAGCTAATGGTATAGGGAGATGCATTTACCCACCTCATCTAGCCAAGCATTATATACGGTGGACTATTTGTAGCAGCATATGGTGCATCAGTGTAGTACGAGAGTCAAGTCTGTGAATGGCCGCCGTAGGGCTCAGGCCTGTCAGAGAAAGGTCTTATGTCGGACAGGACGGATACTTTATATGGACGCTTTGCAGGTATTGTTAGGTGTAGCACCCTTGACTTGGAGGTAATAAAACGTGCTAATACGTTCAAGGTCAAGAAGGAACTACGCTTCTGGATAGAAATTGGATTCTTGCCTTAGACCTGGCCAATGGGGGTGATAGGTTAGGGTGACGTATGGTGTCATGTTTGACGTTAAATTCGTGAATTTTTGAGCAGCCAAAACATCGAATAGATGTCTCATCCTCCATACACTCCCGATTAGGCACCGAATGACTTTTTCTTGTTCCCGAATATCAAAAGTAAATAACGTGGTCAACGATTTACGAGCGCCAAAGAAGCAGTTGTTGAAGCATTGAAAAACCATGTTTTGGAGGTGTCTCAAGAGGAATAGAAAAACTGTTTTGAGAAAACGTTCGAACGAATGCAAAAGTGTATTGATCGTCAAGGGGAATACTTTGAAAACAAAAAAGCCATTTTAATTTGAAAGTATTTGTTATTATTTGGTAGTCCTGATATATAAATAGTACCTCCCGTATGGTTGTATGATTTTCAGTCGTTTGTTGTTTTATTGGCCACCAGTGCTACGAAGTCTGACCGGAGGTTTAATTCTAGTAACACGTAAGTCGGCGATGACCCATTGTGGGGGCAACGTGGTGGCTCTGGTTTATAATCAAATCGCGGGGAGAGCGTTAGTTCGGTGTGGTGTTACATTCTTAACCATTTTTATAGATCGGTAGGAGTTTAGATAGTCTCCGACCAAGGTGAAAGTCATGTCCAAATAACATGCCTTCGGATATGGTACTCACATCTGGTTTTTATCATGTGTGAAGGCGTTGGTGGATGCATTGTATTCAGTGGTGCTTTGAACACTTTGGGGTACGCCACCGTGGCGATACTCACGTTAGACTTCTGTCTTCAAAACAAGCATGAATACAAACGTGTGTAAAATATGCCAAAAGTCCTTGAAGTGGGCTAAAAGCCGCTACTATTTGAAAAAATGGCAGGGTAATAAAAGATTTCGGTCAACTAAAAAGGCCTATTTTTAAAACCTTTAGGTCTTTGAGGAAAACAGAAAGGTGGAAAGAGGAAATAGTGTTTATCAATTTTAAAACTGAATAGTTTATATTGTAAATGACAAGAAAAACTATAGTGGAAAGATTATTCCGCAAACAAACTGTACGGCTAAGAACAATAAACAGCGCACTTATTCTCTAAGAAATGGGTGTAGTACGTAAAAATATGCGATTATTAAGAACCAATTACTTTATATCGTCAGTACACCTTCCGACGTTGACACATTGCGCCAATGCTCAAGCAATCTTTCCTTCCCATCATTAAAGAGCACCTTCGCCCTTTTATGTCTATATTCGAAAAATTTTCAATTAGATTTTTAAGTTATGTTAACATTAAAAGTCAAATGGCCAAACATCTGTATGCTATCGCACTTATTTTTTATTTTTTTTTTGCGTTTGCCGTTCTTATCTATGTAATTATTTAAAAATTTCAATTATTTTAACACAACAAAATCAATTCCATTGATTCTTTAAAAACAAATAATTAAATAAAAATATACATAAAATTATCAGCCAATTATTCATTTATTCGACCTTTCTTTTCTAGACGACCTACAGCAATACTTTTCGTATTTAATAGGCATTTAAAAAACCGCTACAACCGATGTGTACGTAGCAGTCTGCTGATATTTACAGCTGACAATATGAAACAAAAACAACTTTTCATGTCTTAATAAAATATGGATGGCATTTAATGTACGAATTGTAAAGCATTTTCAAAAATATTTACAAAAAACTATATTTAATGACTAAATAAAAATGTAATCATGATAAAAAAAAAAAGTTTAAAATAAGGCATCAAAGAGTCACGATTCTCGGTCATTAAACCGCTTATAAAAACAACAACAGAAACAAAAGAAACAGAAAAAACTGCAATATCATGTCAAGTGATGAGCTTTAAAATCAGTATGAGTGTGCATGAGTGAATGTCAAGCGATGGATTTATTCATGGCGTCACCACGGAAAAAACAAATTAAACTGCGACCAAAAAAATAAAAAATTAACACTTTAACTCTATAAAAAAAAACAATTAAAAACACATACAGTAAAAGGCAAAAATATAGCAGGCATCTATTGAAAAGGTCAAGTAGTTAATGAGTAATTTATATGAGAGAATGTTAAATACGACTTTGACTTGCGTGATAAAGTCTCGGAAGTAAAACAACTAAAACTGGATAGTGTTGTCTTCGCAACTACACACACACATGCTTGTCTTGCAATAACCGAAGCGATTAGATGTGGACGGCAGTCTAGGCTCTTGATATGTGTCTTAAAAGTTTATAAATCTAAACTATTGACTAGAGAGATCGATTATTCGACTTTTTTTAGAAACCGGTATTCGAATTCGAAAAGTAGCACTTTTAAAAAAATTGGGTTTCGGTTTATAATAATTCACATAGCCGGTTAACCGGTTCTTTTATTTAAATAAAATTGTTCCTAATTCTTGAAGCGCAGAGCTGGACCACGTCGTTTTAAAATTAAGCAGAAGCTGATGAAAAGCTCAAAATTAAAGTGACAATCAATACTAACAATAATTCTAACAAATCTCATAAAAACTATGGTTAATTCGGTATTCGAAAAATGAAGATTTTGAAGAAACCGTATTCGACAAAACCAAAAAAACCGGTTAAAGCCGGTCGAATAATAACCGACCGATCTCACTACTATTGACTCCAGTCGATAGCAAAAGTCGTAAAGTCCGGCACACAGATATTCTTGTATTCGTCAGTACAGGTAAGATTAAAATGCGGCCTCTGATGTCAGTGTGCCTAGAGAGTCTATGATGATTTATTATAAAGTATGAAAGAGGAATGGTGGAGAAAATGGTCAAGCACAACAAAGGGCTTAAGATGGGATTCTACCCGGTATTACCAGATATATGGGTATTTACCCGGGTAGAGCCATGACGCTAAGATTTAGCGCTAATATCAACAACAGATGTACCAACTTAAGAAAAAAAAAACACTGAAACCGTAACGATTTACCGCCACAAGGCGGCTATTCCGAGAACTTTTCGATCAAGGTGATATTAAGTGCAAGATAAATAAGTTGAAGAAGTTGAAGTTGAAGTTGTAAAGTGAGGAAATAAAAATTGCAAAACAACAACAACGTGGTGTTTATTTTATTTTGACACAATTAAAAAGAACTGAAACATTTTAAAAAGGTTAAAACGTAACAATATTAAGCGGTTCGGTATATAAATATATATTATGAACAACCAATCTGTAGGCTTCTATAATAGTCACATCAGACTGGGATGCAGTAGACTGATTGTTTACTCATTCAAAATTCCATGGTTAACAAAACCTAATGATCTTGCATTGGGAATAGGATTAATGGGTCCTATGCATCTCATTGGATTAATGGGAATATAGGGCGTATCACAATAGGTCCAAATAAATGAATGAATTCGTCTTTAGTGAGTGGCTTCTTTAGACCAATTAAAACAATTTCAGATAAACTTATAAGACGCCTTTCGCATATTCAAAGCACTTTGCAAAAACCTTGACAAACTCTTTTACATCTTCTTTTAAGTTTTGTTTCACTTCTGCACGTTCAATTTTTGCTTTGACAAATTTTGTTCTTTTATCGGGTCGTTCAGTTTTTTATACAACAAACTTCACTGTGCGAAATTAAAAAATAAAAGCAAATGTCAAATAAAACATGTAACCAAATACAACTATGCATAAATACGAACGAAGAACAAAGCAACTTTGCGAGTACATCAAAGTGTGTACTCAACCCCTCTCGTTTTTCTCTTCTCCCTTCCAAACTCAAGACTTTGCAAAGTACTTTAAATGCAAAAGGCGTCGAATGAATTATAATGGTCTGCAGTGCTATTTCATTGCTCTTAACTGCTATTAAAAAAATATTAGTAACTTTGCCTACGATTTGTTTGTGTCGTCATCACATAAACGCACCATAAAATAACTGAAGAATGAAGAAAGACGCTATGAAAGTACCATGAAAAACAAAAATAATTTGTTTCAAGTGACAAGACAAGTAAAAATAATAATAAATAATGGAAAGTGTCTTAAAGAAATATTGTATAAATAAAAAAGGTGAATTTCATTTATTATAAATGCTAAATAATCTCAGCGTATTTATTTTAATTTTTTTTCCTATTCGTTCACATTAATATTTGCCTTGCAAAAAAAAAAATGGAGAAATTTATGTTTTGATTTTTTTTTCAAGTTTTACATAAATCATATGAATTTACTAATTTCTTTACATTGTATCATAAGGTTCAACAAAGAAATTGTATTAAAAAAAAATATTTGTAAAGAATTTCAATGAAGAGAAATTTGATTCAAACTATTCTTGAATGCAAAATATTAAAAACTAGCATTACCCATCCGGCTTTGTTGGAGAATCTATATATGTATGTACAGCAGCGGCTAGCTATTTTGGGACAACAATTATGTGTATACTGCTGTCTCAGAGTGATTATTTATTGATTTAAAGGCTCAATAAGAGACAACGACTTCTTACTATGTATGAGAAATGCCACGCCCACTTATCCAATTTCGCCCACTTTTAAACTATTGATTAGAACTAACTGCTAAGCCATTTAGATTAAATTCAAAAACTTTCTCTTTTACCGTTCTCCTGCTATAAAAAATCAGTATTTACTTATTTGTATGAGAGGTACTGTTCCCATTTTTGCTATTCCGTGCGAAGTGATTTATACCAAATTCAGAGACTTCCACTTTAACCGTTCTCAAGATATAAAAAAATTAATATTTACTTTGTATTGGAAGTACCATGCCCACTTGTCCAAACCCGTATATATTTGCTGCAGAACTTAAAATATATGCACTTTATCGACGCGACAAATCTTATGCAAATACCTTCAACAGAAGCAGAGATAAAGGGATGGCATCCTACAGCGCCACCTGTTGAACACTTTTCGACTTTTCTTTTTTCCTAAATCTTCGCGTAGCAATTACGAACAAAATTGCATAAGAAAATTTCCAATTTGGTCCAGTTGAAGATTTAAAGTAATTGAATATGGCTTAAGAGCAGTCGAAAAAAGTTTAAATAGGCACTACCTCCAATATATTATTAATTTGGATATCATTTGATACTTGGAACTTGATTTCTGAAACGTTTGAATTCTTTTAAATTGTGTTAAATAAAGTAAACAAGGCGAATTTGTTTTTATACAGTCTTTATTTCCAACTTAACTTAATACACAATGTCCAACTTATTTAAGTTCCACTTAATACACAAATTTCTTCATTACTCAACTGAATGAATGGCTAAGGAGAATGCTGCGGCTTTTGTAGTTAGTTAACATTAGTTTCGAATGTTCTGGTACATTCCACAACCTACTATTCAGTTTCCGTTAAGGTTTGATTTACATATCCAACTTGATGGCAGTGTTAAAATATGTATATACAGCCTGGACACCAACCCATAGATAACTTTGTTTGTTGTTGGTGTGTCTTTTTAGGTGTTTTCATTTCATCCTCAGCTTGTGAAAAATGTAAAGAAAGCTGTAAGAAAAGGCAGAACGGCCAGCAACAGCAGCAGATAAGGCAGCTACCCTGGATAATATGGGAAAACTATATTAGATGATTGACTGTCTCACAAATCGAAAGTAATAAACTGCAATGAAATTAGCAGCGGCATAAACGCTACTGGGAATAACGAAACAAATAAGAAATCTGGATGAGATAAAGCAGTGATTGTTAGATTGGAAAATAAGAAGACGTCAGAATTACTGGTGGAAATTCTACGGATCGATATCCAAACCACGGCTGAACTTATATGTATGGGAAGTATGGGAAGAACCTCTTCTGTCTTCAGTTGGAAAGAAAGGTTAAAAAGTAAAAAAGGCCTTCAAGTAGCGGTTTTAACCCAGTGGTCATATGAGTTCGTAGTTTATTTCCAACAAAAAATGACAAATAAAATATGACAAAATAAAAATGTATGAACTCTCTCTGCTTACATATTTTTCCCATCACTGAGCCTATTTTCGAATCCCGTTTCAGAAAAACTTCTCGCCTTTCAGGCACCCCAACTTTAAAACCGATTTTATATTTCTTGAAAAGAAGTGATTCCTTAACATGCCAAAATATATGGTATCCATCAAAACAGCCTATAGACAGAGGGTCCAATGTTCGGAGAATACGGAGGCTGTGGCTTTCGATCGTCACCGACATGAAGCCGAGCGTTGTCATACAAGAAAATAACTTAATCATGTCTGTCTTTGTTTTCTCATAAAACACGGTTCAAATAAAGTAATTGCAGTCTGCTTTAGCAAAATTGCATTATAAATACTAAAACAACGTAATTTTACTAACAAATGAAGGATATTGTCTAATTGATCGATATTAGGAAAGGTTATAAGAGAAATTCGGGTTCTGCCAGCCCTGGTGCTAACGTGTAGTACTCTTATGTACTTCTACATTAATTCATCTGCCGTTCGATGCCGTCTTTAAACTGTAGCTCATTGATTGAGAGAAGTCCGCCTTGTTCCACTTGGGATGTCGCGGGAATCTTGAATGTACATGTATATGTTGAATGAAGCTATCAAGAATAGCGACCACAATTGATCAAAAAAAAAAACCTCTTTAATGACCTGATAAAAATTAGCTACATATGAATCATATAGACCGAAACTTGCACCAACTGACTACTATTTTTTTCGACATCTGCAAATTACTATTGATTCACCGATTAAGCAACTGCCAAAAAATTTTCAATAAGGTAAGATTTAGTTTAAAAATGTATGTACCAAAAGTCGCATACATTTCTTTAAATTTACAATAATGTATATATTTTTGTATGAAGTATTCTTGAGCACTCTGTAAAGTAAAATAAAATAAAAAATATGCTGGAAAGTCTAATAAAAATGTAACAACCATGTCTGACAATGTCTGTCTTATTTTCTATACAGATTTCGCAACTTCACTGACTGACACTGGCAGGCAATAACGACAAAAGTCGTGCGAAAAATTCTAATATTTACAGGCAGACATACTCGTACATATACGCCAGCAGTAAAGACAAGCTGGATTATAACAAAAAATCGGAGAAATAATAAAATCTAAAAAAAAATAATGGGAGAGTGTAGGGTTTATCTTAAAAGAAAACAGATACTTAAAGTAAAAAGAAAGGAAAACGTAGCGAAACAAAGTTTTCTTTTTTTCTGTTCTTTTGTAAAAAAATCCCAACGAAAGACTATTTTGTTAAATTTGTATGCGAGAAAAATGGCTTTACGCTTAAGCGTTTAAGGTAAATAAACTATAAAAAAGTGGAGAAAAGAAAAAAATGCTTTTGAAAAAAGGGCCAAGCCAAGAACAACCCACCACCAGCTATAAACGTGACCAAAAAGAAGTTTTTTTTTCTGTTCAAAGGAAAACATAAACCAGATATAGGTAAGGAGTTTGAAGAAATATTAAGACGAATATTAGCATTAAAAATAAATGGTTTTAAGATTGTGTAAGTGTCTAACTTACTTACTCTCTCTCTCTCTCTCTCTCTCTCAGTTTCTCTATCTGTCTGTCTGTTTGTCTGTCCTTACATCTCGTGGTGGCCTATACAAAAAAGGCCAAAAATATTTAATTTTTAAGCAAATTGTGATTCTCTGCTGACAGCTTGAGTAGAATGGCAAGAAAACCAAGCTAAGCTGCAATAGAGGTGTACGTTGGTATGAGTGGTGGACTGAATGGTTAGAGTACGAATATTACAAGATTAGGAATTGAATACAATTCTAGTTGAAAGACGTTTTCTACATACAACAAAGTATAGACAGACTTTATATAAGAAAAGCAAAAACAAAAAGATTATGTTTAAAGAATATTAATAACAACAACAACAACAATAATAACAAGAACAAAAGAAACAAAGATTCAGTTTACTGAATTTATAATGTAATAAATATGTATGTGAAATGAATGAATGAAATATACCGACTCCAAATTCATAAGTGTTATAGTAGAAGTTTCTATTGCTTATGGTATATGGGCCTTCTACACATGCATACATACATATGTGTATGAGAATGTTAAACAAATTGTGAGTGTTTGATGTCGTTTTTTACCACAAACTTCCGTTACGTTACACCTGCGATACGAAAGTGTTGAATAAGAAGAATATCTAAGAAATTATAGTTGGAATAGTTCGAACATAACGTAAACCCTACAGCACATTATGTTTTTTTTTAAACATTAGTTTCGTAAATGTCAATTAAAAGTGATTGTGGGTTTATTAAATCGGATGCAATTACTTAAAATTGCAAACTTTAAACATCTTATTGGTTATGTCGCGTACTCCAGAATTTACCAAGTTACGCGGACAGATCTATTTTTCTTTTTCTGCATGTTGTTGTTTTTAAAACGCACGATGATAACTTATATATACATATTAGGGAGATCGATTATTCGACTTTTTTTAGAAACCGATTTTCGAATAATTCGAAAAGTAGCACTTTTTAAAAAACCGGTTTTAGGTTAATAATAATTGAAATAACCGATTAACCGGTTCTTTTATTTAAATAAAATTGTTCCTAATTCTTGAAGCGCCGAGCTGGACCACGTCGTTTTAAAAATAAGTAGAATCCGATGGAAAGCTTAAAATTATAGTGACAATCAATACTAACAATAATTCTAACAAATCTCATAAAAGCTATGCCAAAACGGTGTGCAGAGGTCATAAAAAACAAAGTTTATTACACAAAGTACTGAAAAATGCTTAAGTTTCGAACAGCTACCTGAGGAGCTAATTTCGTTTTTGTTGTATTACTTGGTAGAGAATGAAATTAAAGGTTTGTTGTTATAGTAATAATTAAGGTGCCCAAGATAACAAAAACTAAATGCTTTTCTTTTAATAAATCTATTAGTAATATACGTGTCCTTAATTGCCTCGACAAGAAAATTTTCTTAGATTTCGAGCAGTACTGTATGTAAATTTATGCACCACGTGTGTGTGTCGCTATGGTATGTTAGGTAAGAACCCACTTTCCTACTAAGAAGTCGTCAGTTCAATCTCAGGCCACACCATCTGACTATTTTCAACAGCGATATCACTTTACCACATTACTAGCGACTGGTTATGTCTATTTACGTTGTGAAAAACTTCACTAACTAATATATCTGCCGTTCGGAACCGGCGTTTTTGGGTTTGTGACCTTTCAATGAGTCTAGTTGATCATTCTCCACATATAAAAATTAATATTTATATTCAGAAGATGAGAAAAGGTTATTTTTGCTTAGGAGTGCATATCTTTTTCGATCTAAATTAATCGGTTATTCGTGTTATATTAACAGGTTTATACGGTATTCGAAAAATTAAGATTTTGAAAAAACCATATTCGATCAAACCAAAAAAACCGTCCTGCGTTGCAATTGATTGTCAACCGTTTTTATTTTGTAAGCCCTTAGACAAAAGGTGAAGTCAATACCAAGGTTTTCATGAATATGCGGTTTTTGTAGGTCCATTGGTTTACGAGTTATTGACGTTAACATGAACCTCTTTGTATTGAATAAATTTTATTTGAAAACAAAAATGTGTTACAGCATTTAAACCTTGTGTGAGTTAGCATACGTAGAAAGCTTTCTTATTCAACTGGGCAGTGTCATGCCCATATAAAATGTTTAAATGTCTATATATTTAAAATGGTATTAGTAAGAGTCCCAAATAACTTTGTGATGAATACAAATCATCGGTCAAAAATTTGGCCGAATTGGATAAGTGGGAGTAGCACCTTCCACACAAAGTAAATATTGATTTTTGTGTATCCATGGTACGGTAATAGTGGAAGGTTCTGAATTTGATCTAAATAACTCAGCGATTAATAAACATCTTCAATCGAAATATGGACGAAATTGAATAAGTGGTAGTGGTATCTGATTTTTGTATATCTAGAGAACGATTAGATTAGAAGCTTCTGAATTTGGTCTAAATGACTTCTTAAGTAGTACAAATCATCAGTTAAAAAGTGGGCGGAATCGGATACTTACTCGGGCATGGTAGCTCCCATACAAATTAAATGATGATTGTTGTATATCTTGAGAATGGTTAGAGTTAATGTTTCTAAACTTGGTTTAAATAATTTGGCAGTCAATACAAACCATCATTAGAAAAAAAAATTGAATTTTTCAAGTGTATAGAACGGTAACAGTTAAAGCTCTAAGCAACGCGGGAGGGATTACTTTAGTTGTATATAAAACAAAAAGTTTCAGAGAATTGTCTTAATTGTTTTTATTATAATAGAAGGATCTATGACAATTATGTGTGAAACAAATGCCCGCCACAGCTTCCGCGACATACCTCTGTCCGTCGGTCCATATTTTTAATGACTCTGAGACATAATTGAGGTTCAATGTCGTCAATGTGCCAAATTATATCATCATTTAGCTTTTGAATTGTTCTTGGCTTATTGACGTATACTTTTTCTTTTAAATGTCCCAAACGCCCAACGGTGTCAAATCACATGATCGTGCGGGCCATTTTTTCGTTTGCTGTGTTGTAAGTGGCACCATCCTGTTGGAGCTATATATCGTCCATATCCATTGCCTCATATTTGGCCACAAGAAGTCCGTTATCATCTCGCGATAGCGAACATTATTCACGGTAACTGCTTAGTCAACCTTATTTTAGAATAAGCACGACACGATGACACCGCCAGCCCACAAATCGCTCTAAACAGTCACTTTTTGTGGATGCATTTACTTTTCAACAATCACTCGTGAATTCTCATTTGCCCAACTGCGAATTCACTGAGGTAAAACTGCCTCGTCGCTAAAGCTGATTTTCTTTGTAAAGCCATCATTCACTTCTTTCCGTTCAACTAACCATCTAACCAGCTTATTGACGACATTTGAAACGGTCAGTAGCCTTCAGCTCTTAAGTCAATTGAACCATGTAAGCGTGTAAATTCAAATCTTTATTCAATACTCGCATCAGCGATGTTCTGTGCTCTTTCACGAAATAAACTATAGGGGTCCCCTTTGACTCGATGTCAGGTGGTAATAGATTCCATAACTAAAGCCGAGTTGCTACTGGGCGACACCAGGGCCATGATAGCGGGCTGACTATCAGAGAAAAATTCCGATTCTTTCCCCAGACCCCCGATCTCTCAGCATGCCGCAAGCTTGCATAATCGAAAAAACCTGCGTCTGAAAAATGCTAGAGAAATCGAAGAAAATACCAGTCTTCACATCGGATGCCATTTTGAATCCACCCGTTAAAAGAGTTATACCAGAACTCGTAGAATTCCTACCTCTTCTCCATAGGTTTCGCCCAGAGAAGAAAGCCTTGACGTAACCGGGGGATATTCAGTTATCTGGAAGCTTGCCTCCAGCCCAGCAGAGGACATGAAAAAAATGTGATTGCGGTTTCAAGTGTTTAATAAAAAAAAAAACTTCAACCCCCCCCCAGACATTTTCACCTAAAAGAAGCTCCCTGACCAGCCAGCTTACCTCTGGCGATAGTGACAAACATCAGATAAATCAGGAGAAAACGCTACCTAATTGGAAAAATGTAACAAAGCTATGTAAGGATCAGCATCACCACTTAGCAAGGATCTTCACCACTTTACAATCATATGGAGGCAAGCTACAGTAGATTAATCATCTACTTAGCTTGAAAAATCAACTTTAAGCCAATATCCTTAGAGTACTGAGGGGAAAAATAATAATTTTGAGAACTATTTCTGACGTAATAACTTCTTCAGATCATATATACTATGTAGTTGCCCAACCTTTCTTAACAACGCCATAGTGTCTTTGGTAGGTGGTTTATGCAGAACATCGCAGAAAACTGGATATGTGGTTACAAATGTTGTGTTATTGTTAAAAACGGTGTTTTGAGACGCTACTTGACGCTTTTGTTGAGTGGCTACGTGAACCAACCAATCTCTTTAAGTCAGCCTATAAGCATTTAGATCTGTTTGTACTGGGACAACCACAATTCATACAATGGCCCAACCTAGATAACACCATGTAGAACTGATAGCGGCTTTAGGTCATGTTAAATATGAGTTGTGGCGCAAAACGTGCTTATACAATAGAAGAATGAGTGTTGGAGAAGATAGAACGCAGTTAATCTAATATCAACCATTGTAAAATATCCAGTAAGCTTTGACAAAAAAAGATAACCAAATTTGCTTGGTATTAATTTAATTAGGCCTAAAGCATCTTTGTACAGATCTTTTTTTATGATCTCGACTGTCTCAAAGCTTTGTCACAGTTGAATCTGATTAGTTTTGTACAGTAAAGTGGTGTACAAGAACTAGCGCCTTTTTTTCGAGCCTAAATCAAGGTTTGCATAAATATGTTGCCGATGTAACACAATGGATCAAAAGTCCCCAACACCCAACCTAACCTAACCACAATAAAACTCAGTAAAATATTTATTAACTTTTAAAATAAAAAGTGCGGAGTTCTTCTAAGATTTACCCAGCTTTTCTTTAGTTTAAGTGATGGTTGTTACATATAAAAACTTACTACACTTGAAACTTACTACACTTGAAATAAAAATTTCACTGAATTGTCGAACTGGCATACAGATCCATATTTTAGTAACATTTCTTGCTAAATAATTAGCAGGGCTAAAAAAGCAATGGGGTCTTACATATAAACGACCTATAAAAATTTTTCTATGAAGTTCGTCATAATGAGTTATTTGCATGTAGAGTATGTATGTAAGTTTGCATTAATTAAAAAAAAATTAACAAAATAAAACAAAATGCCTAATATTCGAAAAAAAAAATTATATTAGAAAGTCCCCTTAAAAATTATTCTCTACTGTAGGGTAAAGAAAACAAACGAAAATAGTATTATAAAATTTTAAAATTCAGGACACGTCACCCACGCCACCAGGTCGTTAACTTATCGTGTGTGAGTGTCTTCTTCAACAAATTCTATGCTGCATACTCGCACTCGACTTGTAAATTTCGGCGCACACACTTCAGAAGTGTTTGTATATGACGTATGGCAACATTGTTGCTGTCAATTTATGGCTAAAGTGTCATGCCAAGCTGCAAGTGTCATTAAAAAAAAACACAAAACGTAAAAACATATTCAAAAATAATACGCTTATTGGAAGGTCATACAAATGACATTTTTTTTTTTTATGTAAAATAATTGAAAAAAAAAAAATAAAAACGACAAAAATAATTATGCGGTAAATGAAAGTTGTTTTCGCATCTAATTTAATGTCGGTTTAAAGTCAACTTTTTTCTCTCTTTTTTTTATTTTTCGGTAGAAACCAATTAGTGGTTTTTTTTAAATCATAAAAAATTTGTTTTACAATTTATAAACTTACATATGAATGTATACCATATACGAGTATGCACAATGTGTATATAATTATTTGATGAGTGGAATGGTGTGGCGTTTACAACAAAATAAGACAATTCGATGTTAAAAACATACCTGCAACAAGAAAAAAATATAATAAATAATTATTAAAAATTAGTCTTAAGTATATTTTTGAATATAAACGATTGATTATGAAAATACATCAAAATCAATCAAAAAGTTGATTTTGAAATTTTTGTCGCTTACGGACTTTTGGATTTTAGGTAACGATATAAGAGAAGTCATTGATATTAAATCAGATTTTTTTGTTTTTTTTTTTTAATTTACATTTTTTGTTTAATTAATTTTTTTGTATACATTTTTTAATTTTTCTAGATGACCTCTTCATTTAGCCTAAGTTTCTTACCACCTAGCTACCCACTGCACAGTAGTATGGCTTCATACATTTTTGTGTAAAAAATGTAAGGAATGGTGTTATATCATTGATAGTTGGCTCTGAGTATTCTATTGATTAAGGTAAGAAAAAAATTTAATTTCATTAAAATCGGCCACGCCCATCGCTCATCGCCCATATAACCCAAATCGATTTTTGCACATAAAATTTTTCCTATACCAGCAAGTCTTCAAACTTGGTACATACGTCTTTCAGAATAAAAAAAGAATAAAAAGATGCATGCCAAGTTTCATTAAAATCGGACACGCCCATTGCCTACGGCCCACACAACCCAAACCTACTTTTTGCCACACAATTTTTCTTAGTCAAGTCTTTAAATTTGTGTACATACTCTCTACAGAATAAACAAAAGATGCATACCACATCATCATTATCAAAATCGGGCTACGTTTAATACATTTGTTGGCAAAGAATAAAAGTAGCGCTTCTATTATAGGGGAATTTTATATATTTGTTTAGTTTTATGTAGTTAGTTACAACGGGTAGCCAGAATCTGTTTCAGCTCACTTGGGTTAAATATTGACGTCACTGTGATGCTCATAGAAGATAGCGTCCAAGCGGAAACGATCCATTCAGACGCATGCATAAAGGAAGTAAGCTCGCTGACATTTACATCAGCTAGGTCCGATATGGACTGCCAAATAAATCAGTTCTAATATCTGAAAGATTCGGACACTGACGTAGAAAATGCTCGACAGTCTCCTCCTCTTTCTCATCTTGACAACTCCTACAGTAATCATTGAAAGATAGACCCAGTCGCCTCGCATGCGCACCAGCTACCATTGTCCAGTGCTAACAGCCACCAGAATTCGCAGCCTATATCGCGACAGCCTTAAGATAAACTTCGAACGAGCCCGATCGTATAGGGGCCAGGTTTTTCTTAATACAGAGCACACGGATTCATTCTCCCGCCGTATTTGTACCTTGCCCAGCATGTATCGCAGAAGCAAAAGTCTGCAAGAAGAAAGTGGCATCCCAACTTAATGGTCAATCTCCTCTTTTCCAAGGAGGATGCTTTTCCTCGCCAGTTAGTCCGTCACACAATTTTACCGGATGTCAGTGGCCCCTTACCCAGATAATCTTAGAATCGAATAACTCTCCATCTTTTTTAGAGATCCCCGGCATTCGAGTAGATAGCGCTCTGATGGCAGTCTGACTACTGTCTGTACAGATCCGGATATTAACATCAAATACTCTGTAGTACATCAACCAGTTCGTTGCCCTCTTTATCGCCGAAACGTCCGCCTGTAAGACACTGCAGTAGTTCGGAAGTTTAAAGGATACTTTCACCCCGTATGCAGAAATAAAAACACCGCCTCGAGCTCCTTCCAAGGATTTCGACCCGTCCGTGTATAACTCAACAGAACCGACTCTGGTAAGATGCACACAGGGAAGTTTAGTTTAGTTTTATGTAGGACAGATAAATTTTAAAACTGGTTACACTCGATCATTCCCTGGTGCGGCTTTTTAGGTCCTCTAATAGAAATTTCCGAATATTCATATATACCACAAGTATAAACAAAATTAGTCAAAATTAAGCAAAAAAAAACTGGTAAGTGATACTATTTTCCTGATAGCCGCTATAGAGTACAAAAAGAATCTGTTTTAGAATATTTTCGAAACACCCTCAAAATTTGAGTTACGGGTAGAAACCGGATTTTCGTACATTCATGCAATAACTTAGCTAAATATTAACCGATTTAAAGTTTATGTGCGGATTTGGAAAGAATGGCAGCAGACCTACGAAACCTTAGAGAATCTGTGTGCATTTTTCAAGCAAACACATTATCCATCCAATTTTTCAAATTTAGATGGTTGTTTGCGCATTAATTTATATAGAAACCGTAATATTTAATTTTGAATTAATTAAGGAATTATATTAAGTTATGACTAGGAAAAGACTTAGTAATCATTTATCCCTCGAGCGGCCAAGACATAGCCATAGCACTCCCTGCCACTTATTGACCCTACCACTCTACTACAAACCTATAGGGGGTCTTGCAGACACTTCGCCAGAACTGCACACTTCTCGCGTCCTTTCTCTTCACAGTGCCCAAAAACCCAAAACAGCCTGATACAATATCTGTCCAGGAAGCACGTGAGGACTTTCCTGCAAAATGCAACCATCCTAAAGTCCGATAAATACTTTAATAGCAATCTGACAGTCCACATAAATGACCACCATCCCACAAGCGGCGATATGATCACGAATCAGCTCCGCCGCCCTATGAAGAGCAAAGACTTCAGCCTACAGTCATCAGGAAGTCTATAAGATAGCTTTAATATCGTTGTAACACGTTTATACAAAATTTGATATAACCGCTCAGTTGAGACATCTACAGCAGCATTTCATAGATTTTACTCACAATTTCTGGCATGACAACCTCTTTTTTAGCGGCCTAATAAACTAATATGACTGCAGCAGAGCACAATAAGCCTCGTTTTACGATGTGTGAAACAAAATATCGGTCAAATGCTCGTCACGTCTTCGGTGACATACCTCTATCCGTCGGTTCATATTTTCAATGACTTTGAGACATAATTGAGGTTCAATGTCGTTAATGTGTCGAATTATTTCATTCTTTAGCTCTTCAATTGTTCTTGGCTTATTGACGTATAGTTTTTCCTTTAAATGTTCCCAAAGAAAGAACTCCAACGGTGGCAAATCACATGATCGTGGCGGCCAATTTTCATCGCCAAGACATGAGACAACACGGCCATTAAATTTCTCGCGCAAAAGAGCCATTTTATCGTTGGCTCATTTGCACCTTGGTGGGTACGTTAATAAGCAAAATTGCCGTAATTTGGAGTCAGAAAACCTAAACGTGGTCTTACAGAAGCCAATGCACCCATTACGAGTGACTGTTTGGTGCGGCTTGTGGAGCGGGGCATCATTGGCCCATATTTCTTTAAAAATGAAGACGGCGTAATCATTACAGTCAATGGAAACACCTACCGCACCATGATAGCCGATTTCAACAGGATGGTGCAACTTGCCACACATCTCATGCCACAATCGAGTTATTGCGTCAAACGCCGAAATGGTGATCTCAGTTGGCTGCCAAGAAGCTGCGATTTGATACCATTGCATTATTGTCTGTGGCGCGCCGTTAAAGACAAGTGTTATGCCGATAAACCAGAAAAAATTGAGTATTTGAAGGCCATTATTCGTGATGCCATTGCCGAGATACAACCCCATACACTCGAAAAAGTTATGGAAAATTGATCCGACCGAATGGGGTACTGTGAGGCCAGCCGCGGCAACCATATAAATGAAATAATATTTCATTCCTAGCCGGAACAATTGGACTTCACAACAAAAAAATTAATTTGACAAAATTTCAAATCGTTTTTCTTTTATTGCATTTTTCAATTTAAACCTTTAAATGGCCCACCCGATATACCATATATTATTTTCTACTTAGTGGTTATGCCTTAAATTGCAAAAGGAAAAATAAATCCAACTCATAAGTCCTTATCTTATGTTTCAATATAAACAACAATAAGAAAAACAATAATATTTAATTAAATTCTGGTATTTATCCAGTCAAATGTTCATTCATTCACTCATTACACGTCAAAATATGTGGTTTTTTATCTCTTTGTTTTCGTTTTTTTTTTTTCAGAAGCAAAACCATATTAAATTACCGGCATTGATTCATAAAAAGAAAAGAAAAGAAAAAAAGTCCACGCCAAACTACTGGTCTTAACAATATTATTCAAAATTACAGGATATTAAACAGTGTCTGAATATATTAACACTTCAAGGACTTCCTCTACCACAGATACGAGCAAGTGAGTAATGTTGCACATTTTTGTTACCATAACTGCACATAAAATGTGGGCGCATTTTCATAATTTTTTTTTTCTTTCTTCTCTTTATTCTTTTCTTCTTTTTTACTACTACTGATTATAATTTTGTGCTATTCAAACGATTTGACAGTTAGGACAGGATGTTAAACTGGAAGGGAAACAAATGATAATGACTTTTTAAAAACGAGTTAAAGGATAAGACGTTAAGAAAAAGTGAGTGGGAAGGAAAAAACTTTTAAGGATGACATTTTACAAAAAATCTAAATTGTTGTAAAATTATAAAATAATTTAAAAAGCGTTATTGCTAGAGACAAGCCAGATAGAACAGAAAAAGAAAATCGATAAATAAATAAAAACCTTAACACGTGCGAGTTTCATAAGAGCTAAATAGGCGTTTTTGAATTAAAACTGATAAAAGGACTAAATTTTATATTTCAAAATACTTGCAATGTTGACGTTGGTAAATGGTACAAGTTTTTCTAAGATAAAGGATCATAACTAGTAGTGGAGCTTGCATTCACAGTTATAATATGGAAATTAAATTGCCACATTTGATGTCTTCGTAGAGTAGTGGTTAGTATTAAAGCGGTTTGTGGATTCGATTCTCATCACATTCTAGTCTGTTACACTATACCGAATACATGCTCTAAGCCACTCCGCTCGTAAAAATTAGAATGTAATGTAATATTGTATTATAATGTTAATAACAAATGAATAAATAATTTCCGCCTTAGAAAAGCTCATTAAAGCCATTTTTTTGTCCGAGCTGAGCACTAAGTGGTATTCTTTGGCTAAGTTTGTTTTCATAAACAATCCGACAACTCTCTAGAGCCGTTATAAGGTTAATTAACTTCCCAGGAATGCCTTAACATTCTAATGCGGCCCACATTACTGCGTGCGCGAGTATATCGAACGCCTTTTCAAAATTTATGATCATTAAATACAAAGGGGATCGCCATTCCATCGATTTCTCTACGATTATTCTTAGGGTGTTAACATGGTCTATGCATGATTTATGTGATCGGAAACCTGCTTGTTCTGCTCTCAATTCTGGTGAAAGTATTTTCGATATTCTGTTCGCGATAATGCTGGCGATAATCTTACTAATAGTGCCTTGCAATACCTCTGCAATTGCTGCTATCAGTTAAATCCCCTTTCTTTGATAATTTGACGATTATTCCCTCTTTAAGTTCGTCCAGCAATTCTTCATTTACCCAGATACGCAAAACAATTTGATTTTTTTTTTATAAAATTCTTAATAAATGCAAATATTTCCAGTGCCATTTTACTGGCATTTTAAGAAGCATAAACCGGGATTAATACTTGTAGTTTTTGAGGGTGACACCAGCAGCTTCGATCGGTAAATAGTTTATACCCGGATACTTTTTTTTTCAAAATTTTCAATATTGTCAAAAAGATTGCAAATTGTGCAGAGTCAACTATGGGCCGATTTTACTGGCATTTAGAGAAAACATAAATATGAGTAAACCCATACAGGTCTTTAGGTTTTCACTAGTAGATTCAAGTGGTTTATAACTGATACCCGAATTCAGCTTTTGGTAGTTCCTACAGACCCTTTTAATGACATTTAGAGAAAACAAGAAAAGGTATAAACTCATATAGGGCTTTAAAGAATCAGTAGTAGATTCGATTGGAAAATAGCTTATACCTGGATACAGCGTATTGTCGAACATTTTCGGATCTTTTTTTGTATTCATCAACCGTTATGTTTTATTAACTATTTCCAATACGTTTTTTTATATTTTACATTTTTTTCGTATTTAACGTCACACACATTTTTTTTCTAATTTGTCTATAACTAGGTCTTCCCAAATTCGACCGGTGGCTTAGAATGTTTTAACCACTATTAGTAGCTTTTATTTTATTTAAAAATATATATTAAGGTATACGGATATTATAGTTAGGATTTAATTATAATAACATTCTTTTACTTGTTTTTTATTGCATAATTCGTTATACATTTCTAAGCAAAAAGCACTTTTACTAACTTGGTTACTACTCGTATTAAATAGCAGCAGATAAAACAAATAAGGCCCATAAATTTCAACAGTAATACTCGTATTAGTTATGTAAACTACTTTATTTTGTTATAATTTGCCAACTTGTAACATATATCACCACTATAAATTGTCGGATCAATAAAACTAAATTTTAGCAAAATCTCCTTTATAATATGAAAGCAAAGCAATTTAAATAAAAGAGGCTCTTTTGCCAAATTTACAAAATTCGACCCACATATTAAGCCAAAGAAATAAAAATACAAAAACAGAATAAATTTAAAATTCAATTAATAAATTTACATTTAACAACGTTAACAAACAAAGATAATCCGAAATATATAATCCAAAATGGAAAGTATAAAACAGAATGGATTGTGCGTTTAGAATTTTAAAGTCACAATGCGTAGGTAATATTAAAGCTTAATAACGATTTTATTTAAAAGCAAGCGTTTCAATTACATACCCTAGTGGCCATATATGCATACATACTTGCGAGGTCAATTTGGTGGAATTATAAGTTTATGGATGCGACTGTGTACACCACTATCTTACGGAAACAGCATTTTATTCTTTGGTAGATCCCACTGCATATAAAATTCTATCGAGCGTACTCAGTGCAAAATTAAAACCTAAAGACCTGGCAAATCATCCATCGACTAAATATTCACGTTGCGCCAAATGCTTAAAAAGACGCAAGAAAAACTGAACGATACTTACCATCTATTTGTCATCTATAGGGCTGCCTTTGACAGTACTATGTCCGAACAGGGAATTCAGTGTCCAGAGTATTCATGACAAAGCAAGGAGTAAGGCAGGGTGATATATTGAGCACATTCCTTTTTATAATGCTAATGGATGAAATTGCAACAATTCAACCGGTAACAATATCTTCATTAGCCTACGCAGACGATGTGGCTATTTTGGCCAACTCCAAGGGAAATCTACAACACAATGTGAATATTTTTGCGCAAAAAGATGAACTACAGAGGTTACCGCATTAATACGAACAAATCGCAAATTATGATAATAGGCCGGAATAAAAATGTACACCGAATAAAAGTTGGACAAACAGTACTAAAACGGACAGAAAAGTTTTGATATCTAGGTGTCACAATAAGCTACGACCGAAAGTGGGATAGGTGGGACAAAAGCCCGGGTTTTTTTAACCCAACCCACCGGGATTTATTGGGCTTTTTGATGGGTTTTTTGGGTTTTATTGGGTTGTATAACTGCTTCCAAATTTCATTCAATTCGACATTTTTTTTTGTTTGTTAGTACAATTACGTTCCACTCACAATTGTGCACTCCTGATGAGATCAAGGCGGCATTGTATACGATGAGCTGTTAAAATCTGTTGATTGGAGCAGATTGCATTACTTCATTTGAACCGTGCATTATAAGAAAAACATTATTCTTTTAAAACCCGGGTGGGTTTAATTGGGTTACCCAGTGGGTAGCCAACACTGCTGCTAACCTTTATTATTATTTAAACCGATATTTTTGCAGCAAACGAGAGATCTTACCATCGGCAACAATAGCAGTTTTTAACTCGACATATACACCAACCAACCCCCCCACGTATAGAAGTGAATCGATGTGTGTGAAGATAAATTCGAAATTGAAAAGCCAAGACACCCATCTTACTTTATTAACATACACAAATGTTTCGTTAAGAGAGTACTGTTAAGAGATTAACAGTAATTACATACGAAATGTAAAATATCTTCACAGGAAAAGTGAATATTTCAAGAAAATATGAAGTTGCTCCTATATAACATCATATACATATTGTTGTCCACGGTGTCTAGAAGAGGGCCCACATTGTGGTATGTCTGAACTAATTACCGGATTCCAGAAAATGGAATTTTAAAAAAGCTTCCTTTTTTAAAAAATCTGAAATTTTGTGAGAGGATGATTGCGCATTTCTCTAAAATATGGAAGTGCTCACATATACCACCGTATACATATTGTTGTCCAAGGGGTCTAGAAGAGAACCTATATAGTGGTATGTCTGAAATAATTACCGGTTTTTAGAAAATGAAATTTTAAAAGATCGCCTTTTCGAAAAATCTGAAAATTCTTGGGAAGATGAGTGGGCATTTCTCCAATATATGGAAGAGCTCACATATACCACCATATATATATTTTTGTCCAAGGGTTCTAGAAGAGAGCCCACATAGTGGTATGTCTGAAATAATTACCGGATTTGAGAAAATGTAATTTTAAAAGATCGCCTTTTCGAAAAATCTGAAAATTCTTGGGAAGATGAGTGGGCATTTCATATACCACCATATACATATTGTTGTCCAAGCGGTCTAGAAGGGAGCCTACATAGTGGTATGTCTGAAATAAATATCGGATTTGAGAGAATGGAATTCTAAAAAAGCTCCCTAGACTCTCTTCTTCTTCTTAGAAAACAGGAAAAATCGCCAGACTTAATTTAACGAACCCTAACCTCCGCTTTGCCAATACCCAACCTGGTGACAATTTTGTAAAAATATGATAAAATCTGTTTCGCAGTTGCTTGTAGTATTACTAGCGTTGATTCGTACAATTTTCGTTTTGGTGCTATATATTAGTAGTCTCGCTCTGTATGTCGCTTTTTGTATAGAATCGCTTTTACCCTACATACTGCAATGTTTGTCATTGATGTAGTAGAAGTCTTCCACTCTCTGCTAATCACAAAATTGTTTTATTTTTTGTTATTGCTAAAAAATTTAAATTTTTGTTTTTGCTAAAATCAAATTCACATATTTTTAAACACAAACTTATCACACAACCTACGTATGTACATTGAACCATTGTTTGTGTAAATGATTGATTATAATTATATTGATTTTTAAATCACTTTTGTTACACTAATTGCTCCATATTTCCTGTTTGACAGCTTCTCTTGGTACGATTGTATTTGCTTTGCTGCTGTTGCCAGGGTGCCAACAGAAATAACAGCAGCACAATCACCAGCACCACTACATACTACTAAACACAATCTCCATATATATCGAAGAAAACAACAACTATTTAAACAAATTTAAATGTCAAACTGACATAGAATATAAAAACAAACCAAACTTATCAACTCTTTTTTTTAAATTTAACTAAAAAATTAAATTTTGTTTTTGCTTCAAATTTAAAGAAAAGTTGTTTTCTCAGCTTATGAATATACAACTAAATTATTAATATTAGAGCCATGTTGGCAACTCTAACTATTACTAGACTATTTACTAGATATTTTAACTTCAACTTTTATAGTCCCAAAGGTCATAAATATTAACTTTTAAAAATTTAACTGCTGCTATTAGAATTTTGCAATAACTGCAGAAAAATTAAAAAAAATAGAAAAAATAATAAAAAGTTGTTTTGCTTAGCATTTATTTTAACTACAGCTACTGCTGACTGACTGCTGCATGACTATTATTAAGATTTATGTTTAAATTCCAATTGCAACAGAAAGAATCAAGCCAATGGCCACACTTTCAAGGTGATATTAAATTGTATTCTTATTTACATATAAAGGGTCCGCCATCTAACGTTTTTTTTTTTTCAACTAGTGCTTATTTCGTGAAAGGTAACACTTAGCTCAAGTCTGATTTGACAGATAATTAGTTTTATCCTTCCGCTGAACGAATATGGTTCTGTATACGCTTGAACAACGCTGGGAAATATTGCGACATTACTATGAAAATCATGGTAATGTTGCAGAACGATTTTGCCAAAAAAAATCATCTTTTCAGATGAAGCTCATTTTGATCTTGGCGGGTATGTAAACAAGCAAAATTGTTGCATTTGAGCCACAAAAAACCCGCACGCATACATTGAAAAGCCGATACACCCAAGACTAGTCACTGTTTGGTGCGGATTTTGGTCCAGAGGCATAATTGGGCCATTTTTCTTCGAAAATGAGCAAGGAGTAGCCGTTACAGTCAATAGCGATCGTTATCGGGCCATGTTGAACGAATTTTTGTTCACAAAAATTGAAAAGGAGGATATTAGCAACATTTGGTTTCAACAGGACGGCGCTACGTGCCACACAGCCGAAGCTATACTCGATGTTTTGCGCCCTGTTTTTGAAAATCGCATTATCAGCCGCAGAGCTGATGTCGTTTGGCCACCTCGGAGCTGCGATTTGATACCGTTGGACTATTATTTGTGGGGTGCCGTCAAAGATAAGTGTTACGCCAACAACCCAGAGACAATTAACGCTTTAAAGGACAATATTCGTGAAGCCATTGGTGAAATACAGCTGCACACAATCGATAACGTGCTTAAAAATTGGACCGATCGTGTAGGCTACTGCATGGCCAGCCGAGGCCGTTTGAATGAAATTATTTTCCATTATTAACCGGAAGGGTTGTATTTTTAAATAAAAAAAACAAATTTGAGAAAATATTCAGTAGTCTTTTATAGCATTTTCAGAAAATAAAAATTATTTGGCGGACCCTTTACATACATGCACTACGCCACAAAAGTCAATTGACGACAATAAAACCCAAAAAATAAAAATACAGAATAAGTAACAAGATTTTAAGCAAAGTTAACAATATCAAGTTCTCCAGTTTACTAAAGTCTGCAGATGACTGCATCAAACGTTGCTTAATAAGTTGTTCAATAAGAGGTGGAAACCTCCTTTAACCTCAGTTTTAGGTAAAGTTTTGGGCAACCTTCAATCATCATTCTTCCGTTCGAATTGACTTGAAGTGCTGAGCAGATGACAGATTTGCTTTTGCGTGTGGGCAAAACTGTAATTTGACGTCATATAGCAGCAACAGCCTTATGAGTGAAGAATGTTTGAGATTCATGTTATGCAAAAAGATATAGTCACTATCTATATCAGGGATGCGCACAAAGAGCGAAACACTTTAAATCATAAATACATTGAATTTAAAATGCTGTAAAAAATAGGTATAATAGGTAAAAAGTATAAACATGCATAAGATTATGTAGATTATTATTAATACTTCTCGGGGTACAAAGCAAAATTTTTGGTCTTCAAAATCTGTTTGAAATTAAAAAAATGTAAAAATATGAGCTACACCCCTTCTTCGTTCATGGCTAACAATCTACTGAAATTTGTAATTCAGATGTGCAGATTTATCTGTACCACCATCATCAAAAAGTTCCAGCAATAACCCCTGATTGGAGTTTTTTTGTTATTGATATTCCCAAAAAAAAACAAAAAAGAAGGCAATGCTCACCAAAATTATGGTCAGAAAACTCGCACCGAGAGAGAACGCACCGTAACACAAAAAAGAAAAAGTGAAGCTGGATACACAAAGAAGCTGGATGTTACGATGTCACATGAATTTAGAGTCAAAAATGTAATGGACCGAATTTTCATTTGAGATTCACTGCTAAAACAAAAAGAATTCGGACAATTTTTTAAACGTCTCAATACGATGGAAAATGTTTCACGTATAGCAATAATGTGCGGAAAAGATCAAAGACGAAGCACGGTAAAACTTTGCAGACGGTGGTAAAGCTAGGATTGATCCCACTAGTGGGATTGGAAAGGAACTGTTCATTAAGAGCTTCTACAATCTGGACAAAACATTGCATCTTATTTCTGCTGTCAAAAATTAACAAGATTGAAGCAAGCAATTCTATTAAAACTACACAGAATTGATCAACAGAAAAGGTGTTGCGTTTTATTATGACAACGCAGGACCACACACATCTTTAATGACCCATCTGAAACTGTGAGAGTTTGGTTGGGATCTTCAGATTACTATCTTTTTTGATATCTACAGAACTCTATTAATGATGTCTTGCAAAACGCAATTGCATCAGTTTATCGCTCAAAAAACCCAAACGTTGTACACTGATGGAATAAAGGCTTTACCCGAAAATTGATTAAAGGTTATAGATCAAAACATTCCATTTTTCACTTTTTCCAACACCCAATATTTCTTTGAAATAATAGTTTTCTATTTGTTTTCTTACTTTTTTCTTTCATTATTAACAAGCTCTTTACACAATATAACAATAAACAAAAAGTAGAAGAATTATCAAAACCAATAAGAAAGATGCCAGAGAATAATTCATATAAGTAATTCAAACAGCGAACAAAGTAATACAAAGTTTCGCGAAGATGAAAACGACATATATTTTTTATTTTACGATCAATTATTCGCCGTTTCTCCCTCCCGTTTATAAATTTACAAATTAAATTGGACATCAAAAGAAAATAAAAACTCACATAAAGAGTTCCCAATGACGTGATGACTATCGTTAACAACTTTAAAGACAAAGGCTTATAAAAAAGAGTGAATCAAAATAAAAACTATAATTATGTAAATAAAGAACAAAGAACTCAAAGCAGAATATAGAATAATACACATGTATGTACATACATACATCTACGTGGGGAGAGTGTTAAGTTTCGGTTACATATGAATCAAAAATAGTCGAAAGGAGAAATTAGTTGTTTTTATTTATCGAAATGTATTTGGGTTCCTTAAACACTCAAGAACGGCAAAAAGGGGCTTGGTTTTAAAAGTTGTTTTATTTGCAAATTGCTTTATTTAATCCCAAATTCTACTATAAATCTGCAAAACAGAAACGATTTGAAAAAAATTTACATCGAATTTTGTTTATGGTCCTTCGAACCGTATTTGGTTTTCTGAGCAAAAAACAAGAATGACACAAATAATGGTTAGTCCTGAAAACCTTATATGATGAAATTTGCATTGAAGCTGCAAAGCAGCAAAGATTACTAATTAATCTGATATTAAAATCTTGTTTCTTTTAAATTTATCATGCAACGATACATTAGTGAAACCATTGATGTAAAGTTCGGCAGTGGTGCTTCAAAAGACGTGTATAAAATCATGACAGGTAATGAATCATGAATATATGTTATAAGCCGGAAACAAAACAGCAATCGACCGTGTGTGTATTCCAAAACGAGCTAAATCCAACAAAAGTTAGTCGCGAAAAAAGCACAGCGCCTGTTTCTTCGGTCGAGGGGGTCATGTGGCCACTGTACGGCTTGAGCAATGTAGGACGGTCAATTTTGAGTGACACACAACCATTTGTTTGCCGGAAGTCTTCGGAGAAATTCGTAAAACCAACCGCCAAAGACGAATTATTCTCCATTTTGACAATGCGAGCTCTCACACATCTCGTCAAACAGGTGAATTTTTGAGTAGCCAAAAGAACGAATTGATGTCTCATCCTCAGTCCAGGTATCCAATGACTTATTGTTCCCGAATATCTAAGATAAACAGCATGCTCAACGATTTAGGAGCACCAAAGAAGCAGTTGTAGCGTCCAAAAACCATGTTTTGGAGGTGTCTCAAGAGGAATGGAAAAACTGCTTTAAAAAATGGTTTGAAAAAATGCAAAAGTGTATTGATCCTCAAGGGGAATATTTTGAAAAACGACAAAGCTATTCCAGTTGTTTTGGGTAGCTGTATACTATGGGATATATGGTAATAAGACAGCGTTTGCATTGGCTAGAAAAGATTTCATGACACCCTATATTGGTCCGAAACCTTACCGTGCAGCACCACTTACAACCATACTCAATCTAATCAAATTGCCTTGTTCTGAGGTTCTCAAGTATAGCAGGCCGAACTTAAAACTCCTAACGGAGTTTCTTACGGGATGCGGTAACAAATGTGGTTGCTTGTAGATTTTGCTCACAGGCATCAGAGACTGCGAAACACATATTGTGTGAATGTGGGTTTCTTGGTAGGTTTAAATGCCAATATTTAGGTAGACTTTGGGCCTCACTGGGTGACATATCCAACATTATGGTTTCAGATCTGCTAGTGTTCATTAGAAATTCATCAGATCTCCTAAACAAAGTATAGACCGAAAGGGGGACAACAAAATTAATGGATCGCAGTGTTCTGCAAAAGTGCCTGGTCGCCTATGATAATAATAATGACAAAAATTATAAATGTGTGGTTCTTGATAGGCTTAGATGCAAATGTTTAGGTAAAACTAAGGTGTCACTGCTGGTGTACATTAGGACATATGCTGGAGAAACTATGTACCGGAAGGAGCACAAAAAATCCCATGGGTCGCAGTGTTCTGGAATAATGCCTGGTCGATATGATGATAATGATGAAGCTAAAAGAGTTTGTTTTTGCAATAAAAAGTAGTTTTAGGATGTAGTCTTGAAATTTTTAGAAAAATTACAAAACGTCGTAGTTTTTGATACATAATATTAAGAATAACTTGAACTGTACCCTTATATTAAAACAAACTTTTATTTTACATGAAAAAACGTTAGGTTTACAACTTTGTTCACCTTCAAAAATACGTTTAGTCAAACAAGAATTCTTAGAATGATCTGAAGAGACTTCAAAAGTTTATTTCCAAATAAGTTTACCGAGTAAAGATAGGATTTATTTTTAATTTAATTTTATTTCTTTTTATGTAATTGTACTATTTTGTTGCTCTAAATATTGTTGGTAAACAAACTCCCTTTAAAGAGCTGAACCATAATCATATCGAAATAATGAATAAAATATAGGGGAATAGTTGAATGTGAAGATCATGAAGTGAAACATGTCTACAAATAAACACCAACAACAATAATCAGAAGATGAAGTAGAAAAAGAAAAAATTAAAATAAAACAAAAGATTTTTTTCTCATGAACTTTTAAGAATTCGCAAGAATATAATAAAAATCAAAAGTTTAATACGATGGTCATAATGATGATGATGTTAATAATGATGGTGGCGATGGCTATGTAGATGACAAGATGATGGCATGTATTATTAACACCATATGTATACAACTTTAAAATGCTAAAGGTGGGTGACCAGAGTGCGATGATAGTTTTACTAATTACTTTTTCTATTTATTTACATACATATATATATACTTGTACATACATACATACATATATATTTCAGCAGTTGTAAAACATTGACATTGACGTTGTCAAAATTTTCAGTGAGATTTTTAAATTTTAATATGCTAAGAATATTTGACTAAACGGCTAGGTTAAGTTAGATTAGATTATAGGATTGCATTTCTCGGTGGATCATGTGGTCCTTTGTGTTCATCCTGTAGAAAGAATAGGAAAACGACAAGTGGAAAAAGTAGAAAATTGCCGATGTGGCAAGTCCAATAACATGAGAAGGTCCGAAAGTGCAACGGGTCTGAGAACAAAGTAGGTGCTCCAAAGTCTCCATTTCCTCCTCATAATCGCACAGTCTACAAAAATCGGTGTTGCTATTGTCCCATTTAGAAGCCATTAAACGTATGCCGCAATAACACCCATAGGCAACCTCAATTCTGACAATTTCCTCATATTTAAGAAGACAGCCTAGCAATTCCTTTAGGTGTCAGAGTAACTCTTCCCCCAGATAATCTCCAAGTCTGAATGTCTTGCCATCTCGTTTAGAATTGTCCGGCATATGCATACCAACAACGATATCCAGTAGACACCGGAGAGCGTCCTAGTCACAGCCTGACTGTCCGTACAAATCCGTATACTCATTCATTCAGTTCCCTGCAGTACATTAACCACATCACTGTCCTCTTTATCGCCGAGATCTCCGCCTGTAAAACACTGCAGCGGTCCGGAAGTCTAAAGGAAATTTTCTTTCCATATTCGTTAGGTATTCGATCGGCACCAATTCCTTCTTATCCTCACACAGTCTTCAAAAATGTTTGCAGCTATTCCCCATTACATACGCCATTTACAAGCCATCCTCAGTTCTCACTTGCTCATGCAGAGAAGAGGTCCTTCGGCTAAATATGAATGGCCAGATGGACCTTGAAACCCATCTCTTAGTTTATTGTACCAGAGTTCATATCGAAAAACTCTTCGAGTTAGCCAATATAATTGCACATAGGCGGCAGTACGGAATGCAGAGTCCGTTGCTCCGCTGATTCCGAGCTGTGTGTGCCTATTTAGCAGCCATTTCGTTACACGCAATATCACAGCTACACGATACCCTGCAAAGCCTTATGACCCTATGTAATCTTCCCAAAGTCATTTAGGAGACTTAACGGCTATATCTTCAAGCATCAAGTTCACCAAGTTCTGCCAAAATAGTTGATGGCAGAACACAAAAGCTGGTCAAAACAAAAAAATCAGTTTCTGGCTAGAAAGCTGTATATGAACCTCGAAATTCAGAAAAAAGAGTAGAAAACGTAGAATATACGAAATGCTTACAGTGATCTGACGCGAAAAAGCGTCGTGTAATATCTCAGCTCTGTTAGACCTTTGGTGAATTTTCACCTCTGTTTAGTCTGGCACCTAAAGAAGTAAAGAGCTCTGACCAGAGAATTTACTTGAACCCAGTGTGCTGACGCTACCTATAGGTTACCCTAAATCGTAGAGAAAGGCTTTTTAAGACTTGATTTGTTACAATGCTAATTCACTCAACAAGAAAGGAGTACTACAAGCAGAAAGTATAACCCTTCATTGCAACTTGGGTGTGACTGTGGTAGAGATTTCGAAAGCGTTAGCAGATGCATTGTTTAGTGTCTCGTGGAAAAGCATAGTACCTTATGTTCGCCATGATTGGTTTGAAGAGTTTGTCGAATGTTGGTTTTATTAAAAGATATTTCTTTCGAAATATCAACAAAAGAAACACTATTCTCTTTAAGTTTAACTGACCTTTTTGTCCAGAATTTGAAAATTTCGATCCATCTTAGACGTGAAGGGTTTCTTCACGAAAACCCTTCATTATTTGGCCACCACTTCCAAAAGACTTGACATTAGTCGATCATTTTCACCAAGATTATTGCAAAACCCCGATTTAACTAAGCACTTTGTACGAGTGATTGCCAAAATCGAGTCATCAATATTGTTTGTCAAATTTCAATAATTTCCCCATTAAGTTCTTCGATTACCGTATGTTAGTGTAATGGTTAAAAATTTCTCCCACAAGTCTTACGATCGATCATTACCATAAAATAGTTTTTGTCTTTGCCAGCCAAATTCGAATTTATCTCTTCACATGCGTATTGAAAAAACTGAACTGGAAAGAATTTTTGATTGATGATTTGGCCTAAAACAACACCACAATCATGGCTACTGTCTGCTGCCTAATTCAACAGATAATGCTTTCCCTCTATGACCATTATCAATTGTGGAAATAAACACTACATGGCTTAAGGAACTGGAGTGTTTAACAAGAGTCATAATTGTGTTTTAAATAATTTAATTTTTGTTTAGTTATTTTTATCTGGTCACCCTGTTTATAAAATACGATATGCTTTTAATAAATTTTACTTATAATACACCACAGTAGGCTATAAACTAGATCATTATACGCTGGTTATTTGTAAGTTTTGACTGGAAACAACTTGAAAGCTGAACATGCTGACATGGTTGAACTCTTCGTTGAGAGAGTTTGGACATGTTTAAGCTAAGAAGCCAAACAAGAATTATTGACTATATGATTAGTTGAATGAATGATTGTTGTTCTGTGATGAAAAACAGTTTGATATGTTGATGTAAATCGATAAAAAAAAAACCAAAACTACAAATAAACAGTTCAATGAGCAACAGAAAGAATAAAGTTACAAAATTGTAATGAATAAAGTCTACTTAGAGTAGAGTTTGCTCTGACAATTTTATCAATTTTAAGTTGTTGTTGCTTAAAGTCGAGCAAACTTTTACAAGAAAAAAAAGTTTTCTAGGTATTCTAGGCATTTAAAACCTGAACAGTGGCATGCAGTAGAAAATTAAAGTTTTAGAATTTTTAAGCTCTTTTAAGAAAGGAGATCTTAGATGACAAATCCCTACTTACTACGTCAGTTACCGATGAAACCGTTGAACATGGGAAGAAAATAAGAGTCGTTAACTCATGAGAGGTTGCTAACATCTTTAGGTTCTCAGTTAGCACGTTTGATTTAATTTCTTATCCTCTTTCATACATCTTCAGAATTGTGGGATATCAGTTCACCTCCTTTTGCACTCACCACCAAGATAATACACTTTAAGACGCGGAACTCCAGGCATGATCCCTACTTTTTGTACTGGTGCAGGTACTAGAAAAATCGATTGTGCAAACGAGGTAAAAAGGAGTAGTGTTTCGATTTCAATTTACTTACGTCTTCAGTGACAGTAACTTTCGTGTTCTACAAACGAACAGTGCGACTAAAGAACGAAATTTCCCTATAGTGGAGGTACTAAGTCAGAATATGTGATAAATTTCTTTATTTGGTCAGAATACATAGTATGGATAGAATACGATACGACGTTCCTCCAATGAATCGATAGAAATGTGCGATCGTTCCAAGGGACTTCACATTGAATTCTCTTGTCTAGAACATCACGGTAACTCAACAGAATTGAAAGTAAGAAGAAGAAAGTCGTTGGGAAATATTCAAAATAAAGAATATGCGGTACTTCTGTATAAATCCTGAACTCGCCGGAAGAGATCCCATTTATTTTATTTTTTATTTATAGTGCGATCTCTAAAAAATCTGGAAATAAATCGAAAGAAGTAACTATTTACACCAAAAGCAATACGTTTAGATATTAGCGTCCAATTTCAAGCTCTGTCAAACGCCTTGGAAAGATCAATAGCCAAAACTTTACGGTACCACTATGGTAGCATCTAAAGACGACTGGTATGCGGCATCTGTCCTTCTGGGCGGTGCGATCTCAATTTATACAGATGGCTTGAAGACAGACAGGTTTTTACACAGGTTTAGGTTTTTACTCTAACTTGACTTTTCCCTCTATCCGACTGCCCGATGACTATATTGCCTTCCAATCGTAGTTTATAGCATGAATTAGGCCATTAGGTATATTCGATAATTAAATCTCGAATCTTCAGTTATTAATATCTACTGGCCAGTCGATCGATGCTCTCAGTTTTAAATGCAATCGCAATGTCTTCTCAGGCTACACGTGCCGTGTTGAAATGGGTTTCGAGTCATGGCAGTATTGGAGGGAATGATTTTGCTGACAACTGGGGTATCATCTCTGGGTGTGGCTTTTGTACAGAGGGATGTACATATTCCTCTGGGGACTCTGACGAGTTTGATAGATGATGAATGGAGGTTAGAAAGGATGGAAGACAAGTAGTCTAATATTACTAATTGCAGGTTCCTCTGACATTCTCCGTCAATGGAAAGGACCAAGACTCTCCTGACTTTTGGGAGGCAGTCGATTAGGCTTTTGACAGATATAATTACCAGATAAATGTCGGAACGTATGGGTTACCCATGTTTTGGCTACTGAAGGAGCTGTCAGGATGAGGTGGATGAGGTACTATCTTTGTGACTGGCACGCTGTGCGGCAGCCTAAGCTAGGCATTTTGGTGCACTTGGCCTCTTGCATGATATGGACCGTTTTTGGGATATATCACTGACGAATCTGGTCAATTTTGTCATGGCCACCGATGGGCTATCTTTAGAACCGCATGATTTGCACATTCTGGTTCAGGGAGAGCTTTGCTCTCACTATCTGACTCAACTGTCTGACTTTATGGCCTTCGTGAGTTTTAGCGGATATTACAATGGGCCATAGATAGAACCTCAGCACTCACTTACTGCGACCGGTCTGTTCATTCTACGCAGGGTGGTCGGAGAATCATCTTCGGTCCTCGATGTTATGCGTTTGGATCTGTGTTTTGGCAAGAGATTCAGGGTTGAGCACCTGTGCCGGATTTGTTGGCCTAATGGGGCTTTAGTTCGGAATGAGTATACCGATGACTACAAATTGAATGACCGTATCAGTGCTGACGTTCATGGATCCAACCGAAACTTAGCGATCCTACTAAAAAAATCGGTGAGTGCCTTCCACACTGAGATCATAGCCATTGCTATATATGCGGAGATCAATCTCTGCAGTGGGCTCAAGGTTAAGACCATTAATATATTCTCTGACAGCTAAGCTGTGCATTTGGATCGAATTGTATGACATCTAGGCTGGTCAAATATTGCTACGATATTTTGCAAAAGCCTTCGCTCGGAAATAAAGTTCAGTTGTTTTGATTACTTGAACACTGTAGGATAGATAGTAATGCAATAGCAGATGCATTGACCAGAAAAGATTTAATGAAAGCCTACATCGGTCCGGTACCTTGCTGTGCAGCGCCACTTCCTACCATCCTCAATCTAGTCAAGGATTGGGAAATTGCCAGATGCTTGGAGCACTGGAATGCTCAAGGTGGATTTCGCCACTCTGGGGCGTCGCTCTGATATTCTGAGGTATGACAGGCCGAACTTGAAACTCCTAACGGAGAGCGCATATAAAGAGAATGGCTATCACGGATGTGATTGTTTGTAGACTGTTGCGAATGTAGGGTTCTTGATAGCAGGACATAGAGCCACATCATTATGGTTTTAGACCTGATGGTGTTCATTAGGAAGGCAGCAGATCTGCTGCGCAAACTATAGACCGAACGGTGTACAATAAATCCCATGGGTCGCAGTGTCCTGCAAGAGCGCCTGGTCGGTATGATGATACTGCGGCCGATCCATTTAACATAACCTAACCTACTCTTTGCAAATTAATAAAAATTTAAATAGTTTTCATAAATATGCTTGGTTTTATTTTATTAAAAAGACAAACAAAATTCTGTTAAAAAACTCTGCTTAAAAATACTTTCTATTAATTGACCTAATAATGCATTGTATTCAAAACAAAAATAGGCCAATTGCATAAAAAGCATAGCCTGTATTTAAACTCATTTTTTCTGCATTTGTATAAAATTTTAATGTGAGTCAGTTCTACAGCCAATAAACTAAAATCATATGCATTTTCAATTACTCGTTTATATTTTTTGGTCTGTTTTTTCCCCTAATAATTTTGTTATGGCCCAAATGATGATGTTGGTATAAAATCAAAACAAAGTAAACGGCAAAAATAAACCTAAACCGGCCCAAATTTCATCGTATATCCAATGCTAACCTACCTCACACTTTTTGTTTTCTTTCTTCTTTTTTTTGTTTGTACTTGGAAACTTGAAATCGTGTGCTCGTGTAGACGAATTTGGGAATGAAACACGCTACACAAACAACAGTAACAGCAACAACAACTGCAACAAATATTGTTTATCTCTGCGAATATTTTTGAAACAAAACAGCGGCAATAGTTTATTCTACGACTACCACTACTATCACTGCTACCAGTCCACCAGTCATAACATTGTGTTCAGTTCAGGTTTCTTTAATTCATTTTTGTTGGTTTTTTTTTGTTTTTCTTTTTATTCATTATGATATCAAAGATCAATTTCAATGGTACATATTTTTCTTAGAAAAAAACTTAAAAAAAAATTACTCCCAGTTTCCAAATACCAAAAAACCAGTTTTTTTCTTGTGTTGTTTTGCTTCTGTAACCGAAATAAAAAGAAAAATTGCGAGTATTTGCGTACCTCCCCATTGGTAAAACGAGTTGGCTTTTCAAAAGCATAATATTAACTGTTTATTGTTCTTATTTAATATTTATTTTTTTTTTTCTTTAATTTCGTTATTTTATAGTGAATATTATGTGATTTTTTTTTTTTTGATAATTTTGATTCCAAAAAAAAACTTGATTTTTATCACTTAGCGATACAAGCTGTTCACAAGTTACTGAAATTTCGAATGCCCACTCACAAATGAAAGTTTTAAAATTCATTATAATTAACAAATTAAAATATATTTTAAAAATGAAAAATTAATTAAAATTGTTTTTATATCGCTTCTTATGGTCAAAAAGTATCAACGGTTTTATTTTTCTTTTATAGAAAATCAATTTTAATCAAATACAGAACTGCTGTGCTTTATCAAGTTAAAAACAATTATTTTTCAGCAGCTAGTTTATATTAGATACTTAGCCAGAAATATGGAAGAAGGTCATTGCTAACGATGGCCAAAACTTTACACGATTTGGCGACGAATTGCTGAACAGTGTTCAGCATGAGAATGAAAGCGTAAATGTTGGCTTTTGTTGCTCGATATAACACAGCAGCATCTAATGACAGAAAACTACTCGGATACTTTTCATCAGATCCAATATTTGCATAGCGACATATTGATTAAATAATTGATTGAAAATGGCCATATGCATCACGACCCAAAGGATCTTCTGTGTAGGCTTATACCATCTTAATCCTGGAATAACCCAAATGTTGCGGTCCCAACATTCCGATTTGATTCCGATTTGATTCCGATTTTTTTTTTTTTTTTTTGTTAAGTTAGTACATCTGTTGTTGATATTCCCACTAAATCTTAGCGTCATAGCTTGACATTTGCAAAAGCTACGTGGCCAAGAGTACATCTATCTCTGTGTGTGTTGGCGATTTTTTGTAATTTTAGAAATGGATTTAAATTTGCAATAACGAACTTGTATTAAATTTAGCGTAAAAAACGGATTTAATGGTGCGCAAATGTTGGAAATGTTGGAAAAGTGTTACGGCAACGATTCTCCAAAGAAAGCGGTCGTCTACCAGTAGCGCGATCGGTCCAAAAGTGCTCGTGAGTCAATCGAAGAAAATCCACGAACACATTGACAAAATAAAAGAAATGTTGGACAATAACCGCAAATTAATCATCAGAGAGATAGCGGAGGACTTGAACATTGCCTATGGATCCGTCCAAAACATTTTGGTTAATGACTTGAGTTTCCGTTGTGCAGCAGAAAAGTTGGTGCTAAAAGACCTCAATTTCATGCAAAAAAGAGACCATGTTGAAGTCGCAAAAGACATGATTTGCGAAGCTGAAACCGAACCCACATTCATCAAAAGGATCATTACTGGATACGAGACGTGGGTTTATGAGTACGATACGCAATCCAGACATCAGGCAAGTGAATGGTGTTAATCAAAAGCGCCGAGACCTAAAAATCACGTCGATTTTAGTCAAAAGAAGGCAAGGCTCATGGTTTTCATGGACTACAAATGGTGTCGTGCATCATGAATTTTTGCCAGAAGGCCAGACAATAAACAAAGATTATTATATGGGCGTTATCAAACATATGCATGAAGCAATTCGTCGAAAGTGAGCAGAATTGAGGGCAGAAAACTCGTGGATTTTGCATCATGATAACACACCGTCTCAGAGTGCCAACATTATTCGAGATTTTTTGACGAAAAATGCAACAAATACCATCCAACAGCCACCGAATTCACCTGATTTGGCTACCTGTGACTTCTTTCTGTTCCATCGAGCTAAAAAACCATTATGGGGACTGCGTTTCAGCAGCCTAAAGGAAATAATGGAAAAATTGCAGGAAGTACAGAGGGACATACGAAAAACCGCATATAAAAAGTTTTTCGAGGATTGGATCAAGCTCTGGCATAAGTGTGTTGCAGTCGATTGGGATTACTTTGAAGGGGACAATATAGATTTAGATGAATAAACTTGTATTTTCATTTTCTAAATAAATTCCGAGAACTTTTTGATCAAAGTATGATAAGCAGCGGTTAGGTGTCAATGACTATTTTTGTGGGATGCCATTTTTCTCTCGCAGACTACCGATTCTGCGACACTTGTCGAGCAGGGCATAGCAATTGTGGAGGGTGGAACCACTTGCTTTGTATCGATGTACATCTGGCACCTATACGATCATGCTCGAGCGAAGTCAATTAAAGGTAAACCGCGATATAGATTACTCAGTGTGGTAGCTATTTTAATTGGGCACTCGGTTGCTGGTGTGAATGCAAGATGACTTGGTCTATCTTTTAATGACTAGATAGTCAAGCGGCGCTCAGGTAGCTCAGATCATACCCAAGATCGCCCTAGACTGCAGAATGGCCTTAGGAAAATTGGCAAGGGTCACTGTAGAATTGAAGGGATAAAGATGGCTGATAAATAGACGCGGCATGTCTCGGAGTTAGCGGACCTGCGAACCGACTGTGTACTGCCACCGTTGTGTCAATATATTGGTGAACTCGAAAGGTTCTTCGCTAGGAATGCTGGTCAATTTTGGTACAATGAGCCCAGATGGAAGGTTACAAAGTTCATCTTGTCGGTCATTTCTAATAAAAGACCTCTACCCTTCTCTCCATAAGTCAGTTGGAACTGAGGCTAGCTATGGGCGTCATTACGGGTCAATGCAGCATACGTGCAATGACTTGAGGTACATCTTGTCGACTGAGGAAAGAGAAAAAAAATAGTAAGATAGAGAGAGAACAGTCGAGAAGATGCGAAGATCCAAGAGCTTGAATCGTATGCCAACCTAAAAATCGATTGTTTTTGCCAGAGATTCAAGGTTGATTATGTGTTACCCTGGTATTGCCGTAGTAGTAATTTGTTTATTTGCCGGCATGCCAATTCGACCATCTTTGGGTAACACAATCTTTCATGTTTAAAATTAACGGATATAAAATAGGGGATATGAGACACATCAGAGCTTTCCAAACTGTAGACAATTAGGTATATAAGGAGGCTGCTTTGCCTACGTCGATATAGCTATCGTTTTGCAGTCATAAAGTAAAGTCGTATGTAGGCGTAAATAAAATTGTTGTATAAACGAATATAAGGTGCTCATTTTATTTTACGCAATTTAAAAGAACTCAAACATTTTAAAAATGTTAAAACGTAACAATATAAACGAGTACATTGCTAAACAGTTTTTAAATAATAAGGGTAATCTAGAGTCTTTTCAGTATATTTGATAGTATCTATGCAGATATGAAAAAGTAGCTTAAGTCTACTTAAGCTTTTCTTACTTACCGACACAGATGTATAGGGTGGGCCATTTAAAGTTTAAATTTAAAAATGCAATAAAACAAAAACTGAAATTTTGTCAAATTTATTTTTGGTGTAATTACAATTGTTCCGGCTAGAAATTAAATATTATTTCATTCATATGGCTGCGCGGCAGGCCTCACACTACCCCATTTGATCGGATCAATTTTCAAGAACTTTTTCGCGTGTATGGGGTCGTATCTCGGCAACGAATGTTGGCCGTCAATTTCTCAATTGTCTCTGGTTTGTCGGCATAACATTTTTTTTTTTTTTTAACGGCGTCCCACAGATAATGGTCCAACGATGTAGCTTCTTGGCGGCCAACTGCCATCACCATTTCGGCTAATTAAACGGCCATCAAACGTTTGACGCAATAAATTAATGGTGGCATGAGATGTGTGGCAAGTTGCACATTCCTATTGAAACCAATCATCGTTCACATCAATACCACGAAGAGCTGGCACAAAAAAATCAGTTATCATGGTACAATAGGTGTCTCCATTGCCCGTAATGGCTGCGCCGTCCTCATTTTCAAAGAAATATAGGCCAATGATGCCTCCGCTCTACAAGCCGCACCAAACAGTCACTCGTAATGGTGCATTGGCTTCTGCAAGCTCCAAATACGGCAATTTTGCTTATTAACGTAACCGTGAAAATGAGCATTATACGAAAAGATGATTTTTGAAAAAAAAAAAAAATTTTTAAATTTTAAAAAAAAAATTTAATTTAAATTTTTTTTAAATTTTAAATTAAATTTAATTTTTTAAATATAAAAAAAAAAAATTATTTAAAAATTTTTTAAAAATTTATTTAAAAATTTTTTTTTTTTATTTAAAAAAAATTTTTTTTTTAAATTTTTTATTTAAAAAATTTTTTTTTTTTTTTTTTTTGCAATTTCAGACCAATTGACTTTTTTTGGAAATAAATTCCCATTAAATCCCAACGTTGCTCAAGCATAAATCGATTCATTTCGTTCAGTAGAGATAATAGAATGACATAAGTATTGCCAGATTCGAAATAACCGCTAGTTCAAATTTAAACCGATAGATGGCCCACCCGATATATGATAAAAGACAAGATACGAGGAAGAGAACATCGAATACGACTAGAAGAAAGGAGGAAGAGTGTATTCTGTTAGATTTCTTACGAGATTGTCTTTAAATATGATAAATCTGTTTCAGTAAGTAAGAATAGCTTAAGTCGAGTTAAGCTGCTCTTCCATAACGACTCAGATATACATGTATGTATTCATGCCGGATAAATAAAATCGCTTTTATGAAATGTTCTTCTTCTTCATAACATAGGATTTCTTTTTTTGCCCAAATCTACATACTCCTGTTTGTTGTCTAACAAAATTATTATATATTTTCTTTACTTTATTCTTTCTTTCTATTTTTATATTTGGAAAACGTATTATACAGCAGAATCCAATTTTATTGCCTTCAAATTATGTAAATTTTTGTAATGATAAAAGCAAAGATTGTACAAAATATTTGGCTTCCTGTTTGTTTGTCTGTCTGTCTGTTTGCTCAAATGCATTGCGCAAACTCATCATAAAACAGGATATTCTTTATAAAAGCGTATGTATTCTGTAATTACTTTTTTTTTCTTTTTTTTTTTTTGTTATCCAGATATTCCCATTGCAGAATACAAAAAGAAAGATATTTAAGAGAAAACAAAGAAAATAAAATAAAAGAAAAACAGAAAATAAATGGAAAGACAGGTCCTGTTTTTTCTGAATGAAAAAGGAAGGAAAAAAAATGCCGATAGTAAAACAGGGAGAATACTAGAACAGCATCGTAAGTATATGTATGTACGCATGAATGATATGTAAGTAAATATGAAAAAATTGTATCCTTTTAATTTTTTTAACACAAAAAAATAATAATTTAATAATAAATGATTATAATTTGTTCAATATTTTTAAGTAGAGTTAATGATTTCATGCTAATCTTCAGCTATGACATAGCTCTTATCTTCACATATGTATCTATGCTCCATAGGTGCCACGCCCACAAAAAGAATTATATTAGAAATAGTTCTATATTTGGAAATTGTTTTAAATTGTATCTTAAGTGCCACGCCTACAAATTTCATCTTTAATAAATCACTTGAACCAACACACATTTTTATAATTTCAAAAATGATATGATGGTTTTTGTCTGTTCATTCAAGTCATCTCATAAAAAACAGCTTCTTTCTTCACTTGTCTTCTCCAAGTATTGGCTGGACTTTCAATTATAGTACTTTCCGGTGGATTCCATTTATGGGAAACTTCGTTGGAACATCGCAATAAGGACATGCTTTAAGTGCTTATTTACAAAACTCATAGTCATACAAAAGCATAGTTTTTGCACATGTGTTAGTTATGTTAATTTTCGTACTGGAAGAGATGTGTAAAGTTTACCTTATATCAGATTCAGTATGGGTAAAGATTTTCGTTTTTAAGGCATTGATTCACCAAGTTTTCGTTTAAACTGTATATGTTTATTAGCAAATGCGACGACGTGGTATGGTAGGTAAGATACCCGAGGTTCTCAGTTCAATCCCAGACCAGACCATATGACAAATTTCAACGCTACGAGTATGAAAATAATTTTTAAATAATGCATCTGCCTTTTAATAGGTCTAAAAATATAAGTCTAAAAATGTATGCCTCTGCCGCTTGTCAAGAATTTAGTCCCGGAACACACGATAAAAGTTTTCTTGTAGAAAGTCTGAGTTTGTCGCCGAAAGGAGAGAAACGAATGTAATGACATACACTCTCTTTCTTTCTCTTTTGTTATGAAATTCGTCATGTCATACAACAACAATGTTGTTTGAAAATCTTAAATTCCATAAAAAAAAAATATTGTAGTGCAAGAAACCTTTCATCGTTTGTGCCGTGACTTACTCGTAGCTTGTCCGGCATGTTGTAATGTCTGTGAGCAGCTATTAAATAGATGTCGTTGCCATAGTCGAGATCTTTTAAACTTGTGTTAAGTCCTTAGTTTTCTTGCGGTGGATAAGACTCTTTGTAACACATAGTCCACACACTCTCTGTAAGCATCTTAGCAGGCCTCGGTACTGTTGAGGTGTACACAGACGGATCGAAGTCCTCAGGTAGTGTCTTTATGCCCGATTATGAAAAGATAATTTCCTTAAAACTTCTGGACCGCTGCAGTGTTTTACAGGTGGAGGTTTCGGAGATAAAAAAGACAGTGGACTTACTACAGGGTATACATTGTGAATATCCAGATCTATACGGACAGTCAGACGGCGAATAGGAGGCTCTCCGGTGTCTACTCGACATTCTTGTTATCATGTGAACGCCAGGCATCTTTAAACAAGATGGCAAGACTTTCAGACCTCGAGATTATCTGAATGAGGAGTTACTATGGCTTTCTAAAGAAAAGCGCATTCCGACACCGAGAATGCCACTTTGCTCTTGCAGATTACTGAATCTGCAACACTTGTCGAATAGAGCATAGACATGGAACCATGTGATCTGGCTACGTGTCAAAGACACAACTGAACAGCCGTGCATACAGGGTGACACATTCTGGTCTTCTAAGGCTGTCATCATGCATGAAACGAAAGCTTGCGTTTGTGTACAAAGTTTAATAATGTCGATGACTTTCTTAAAAGACAAACACCACTCAACGGATTGTTCTATATTGTAACGTAGACAGTTTACATGGCATTTACATGACCTGTAAGGATGGTCAGCACGGTCAAACGGTATCAGAAAGTAAAACACTTTAAATGAAAATTGATTAATGGCTTAGGCCGCAAGAAATCTCAGTACTTGCTAGTTTATGTATAAGTTTGCACGTGCAATGAGTCTAAGTATAGGCAGTTTACGAGTAAATGCGAATATTAAAAGATCCTATAGGTATTATATAGATATTTCTTATTATACATTCATACATATGTACATATGGTATATGTATATAAATTAATTAATTGATTACCTTTTTAAAATGTACTGGTCATTCAGTTGGTTGTCTACTGAACCGCTTCTATTTTCTCCACTTACTGTTATCCTGTTTCACAAATAAATAGTCGTTGTAAGATGGTCCTTTAACGATTCATTTACACTATTTTCACTATTTCGTGTATTTTTATTTTTATTTTACATTATTTTCTTTATTTTTAATTTTAGCAGAAATTTTAAGGCAAAAAATACAAGAAAAAATAAACAACCACTACGAAGTGGTACTGAATGGAATAATGCACACACACACACACACACACACACACAGGTAATAACGCATAAAAACAAAAACAAAATGGAAAATAAAAACAAACAAAAAAATGAAAAACAACAAAATAAGGATGAAATTTTATACCAGGAAAATGTATAAGAGCGTATTAGAGCGTGAGTTAAAGAAAGAAAGAGAGGGAGAGAGAGTAAAGGAAAAATTATAAAATAATTAAAATAAAATAAAACAGAATTTTGCAGACAAACGGGAAACATACAAAGGAACTTAAATTGACAACAACAACAATCGCTTACGAGAGAACAACAACAACCATAAAATAACAACCAAAAAAATCAAAACTTTGCAAAAGGAGTGGCGCATCGTCGCCTTTACATATCAATTTTTTTCGCTTTCACAAAACCCTTTTTGTTATATTTTGTTATTTCTTAATTAAATATTAAAAAAATTAGATTATTAATTACCGGCTTTTTAGTACTGTTTTGTTTATGTTTGTTGCTTTTTTTCACAAAACAAAAATCCAATTGGATTTTGTTTTTGGTTCTCCTTTTTTCACTACTTTTGTATGTATTTGCTTTAAACACTTTGTAACATACACAAAAACACTTTTTCGTTAAATTTTTAACTTTACGTTTTTTAATTTAATTTCCATAAATTTTTCATCTTCATTTTATTTTTACCGCAATAACTTTCTTTTTATTTAATTGGAATAAAAATTTTCAGGAAAAACAAACTTTTAACATACATATATTTTTTTTCATGCATATATACATTTATGTATAATTAATTTGTTACTATCCGCCACTAATACCAACTCTCCGTCATAATCGTCTATATTCGGCGTTTTAAAAAACAAAACTGAAGAGAATAACATTTGCAGAAATTAGTGTTGGCTTAGTATCTTGTTTTAGTGCTATGCTACTAATAAAAGCAACCCTGCTTACGAAATACTCAAAAACGAAGCTGTCAACATGTTTTTTACTCATTCAAATTAAGAAATTTCAAATATATTTAAATAATCTAATATTATATCTAAAAAAATTTTATATAAAAAATTAAAAATTAAATTAAATGCGTAAATAATAAAATGAGAACTTTTCTAATATGCTCAAATTTTTTCGAACATATCATGATAACTTCATAGAGTATTAAAATGTTAGTAAAAACTTGTTTCTTTATGGCATTAGGTCTAAGCATAACGATCTTCGAACACAGTTTTTGGCTTTGTATTTAAATTTGTTATCTTGAGGTTCGATTCGAAAATAATTTCGTGTTTATATGCTAGATAAGTAGTGTACATATATACATTCTTAGAGGAATTGAAAGCGGCCTACAGAGTAACGCCGACTCCGGGCGGTAGATGCATTAGTTAGAGAAATTTTTCATAACGTAAATACTCATAACCAGTCGCTAGCGATGTTATGAAGTTATGTCGCTACCGACAATTTTCAGTTGGGCTGGTCTGGAATTGAACCCAGAACCTCTTTGTTGCTAGGCGGCACACATTAATATTGTAATTGGGTATTTACGAGAGGAGAACAAAGACGGCATTTTTGTCCATACTCGATAGCAAGGTGACTTAAAATCATGCTGAGACTCATTAAGCATTGAGGGGCAATGCTTGCTAATGTCATTAATAGGAAATACATTAAGAAAAACTTTTGGGATTTACAAGTTGAGTTTAATGGCAACCGTTATGTAACAATAAAATTCATTAAAAGCTCAAAAATTAAAACTATACTTAAATACAATTTAAACTGCAATAAAAATTAACAAAATAAATATTTAATATGTCTAATGTCGAAAACTAGAATGATATACTATAATTGGCCGATCTCAATAATTATAAATCAAAAATTAGATACTGGCAATACTTCGTTTTAACTTAGTCTGTTGTTAATGTCGTGTGAATGCTACTGTCTGTGTTTATTCTCTCTTAGCTGGTCAGCGCTGTCAACTCAGTGCTTTTAGCACTGTTTTAGTGCTTTTTAAAATTTACAACGCGAAAAATTATCGCGTCAGTGCTTTTTTATTTTAATTTTAGTGCTTGTTTTTCTTTTTTGCTGGCACCAACTTATCTTTTTAAAAAAGTAACAACACAATATTTTTGAAGGTGCAAATTTATATATAACACTATACAAATTGTGTCTTGCATAGAAATGCAATCGTTTTAATGGCATTAATTGCAGCCTTGTAATAATATCTTGACGCCGAATTTTAACGAGTCATTTGCAAATAAAACCTACTCTATTGATTGCTATAAGTATAAGTTTTAAGACATTTTTCTTTTATATGCAATAGTATTAATGTATTTTTCAAACTTATTTACATATGTACATACATACATACATTAATAGGGACACTTATATCAAAATAGTTAGTTTTTATACCTAAATATTTATCAGAAAGATCTTATAAGTTATCTGACAAACAAATTTCGTACCGTTTCTAAGTTCTAGCTCATTATTCTCTTAAGCTTTTAGGGAAAATCGCAATGTGTTCCTATTATTTACCACACGACTATATATCTTTGGAACGGTAATAGTGGAAGGTTTGATTTTGGTCTAAATGACTTCGTAGTCAATAGGCATCATTAGTCAAAATATGAACGAAAGTGTATAAGTGAATAAGGCACCTTCCACACAAAATAAATAATTTTACATGGTTTGTAATATTTGAGGACGCTGTGTAAGAGAAAGACAATCTAAAATTGCTTATCTGTCTTAGAAAGAACCGAGTATGAAAAAAAGCTAAGATTTATCAAACTTTGAATAAATTGGAGTAATAATACCTAAATATTAAAAAACTAAAAACAAGAAATTTTAAAGTTTTTTTTTTAAATTACGCGCTTATTTCTCGGTTTTAGTGCTTTTTAAAGTTTTTAAGTTGACAACGCTGCTGCTGGTTATTTTGTGCTCAGCTGTATGCAGGCTTGAATCACTACTGCATTATTATTGCATTTTTGTAAACAGTTTGATTTTTATTTGAAGTTAAATACCATGTTTATAAAAATTATAATATTTTGTTGCATTCCGTTTCTGGCAAATGCACAAATTACAAACACAAAAGTCCATAATAAAACTTGTAATGAGTTATTGCATCAACTGGGAAATAGTCAAATGAAATTTTTGTTCTGCGTAACAGTACATTCGGTACCGGTAAGGATGTGTAATGGATGTAAACTCGAACATGATGATATGTTAGAAACCTATGATAAGCTAACACTCTCGTGTAATAATACGTACTTTGATAAGGATCGCATCAATTTAGTGCCCTCGACAGAAAACGTACTCACTGGCCTGTGGACGAAAGCTTACTGTGATGGTAAGTTGTAATTTACATGAGTTCTTAGATAAGGGATATGTAAATAGGACATTGGGAAATAATAGAGTAAAACTAGCTTGGTCTATAAATGGAATGCTAAAAATAGCAGGACAGTGACACAGCAGGTACCACAAACCCTTTATAGTTTTCACCTCTATTGCTTTAGCTTGTAACGGGAATTTCAAACTGTTTCGGCTTTTATCTGGGAGTGGCCAGTGAAGAGAAACGTATTAGAAATGTGAAAAAAACCGGTGTTTTCAAAACACTAACCGCTCGCGCACTGTACGTGCCTCTTACGTACAGTTCGAAAACAAGTCATTAAAGGTGTTAAATTTATATAGAATTCAGTTAAATTCTCTCCGTGGAAACAGAAAATAATGGCCCTTGAAATCAACATCACGAAAAGTCTATTCGTCAATTAAGATATGACATTATTTGAATGCAGCTTAAAAAAAGGCAGAAAAATTCAAACGTCAAAAAAACGAGCTTATTCAATAGTTCGAAAGTATTCAACTTTACTCAATAGTTCCGTGGATGATGTTTACGATAGGGCCAGTATTCGATTTTTTTTAGCAGAATTCTACACTGGTTCATAATTTTAAAACATTGTAAACTTAAATTGATGCAATGTGCCTGCTTCCATATGCGGTGATGCGCCGAAAGATCTAAACTGAACACTGAATTATAAATTGACATAAAAACAAAATAAATGCATAAAAAAATGGTGCAATAACAATTGTTATACATTTTATAGCTGTGTAACAGTGTGTCTGTTGCACCATTAATGTATATAAATTTGCGACATCCTGCTCTTCATTTGGAGTAAAATAGTATAGTTGTCATAATGTAGTGCAGCGATGCATTTACAAACATTTATCATACAGAAATCGTTTTAGAATATATTGTTCTATATATTAAGAGTTCTTTTAATAACAGCCGACCTCTTACGAATTCAGCTTTTAATTAATCTTCAATTAATCACGTATTTTCTATTTAGATTGCTTTAACAATAATAACAGTGCCATATTTGAAGAATTGAATGAAAATTTTTATGGTTGTCGGATACGTTATCCAGATGATCCGTGTGAAAACTGTAAAAACGCATATACGGAACTCAACAATTTCTATATAAGTTTAGACCTGCATAATAATGGTGAAGTCTGTTTTGATATTCAAGATTCAGTAAGTGTTACAAAATTTAAATATACTATTTAATATGCATTTTATTTTTGTATAATATACAATGTATGTACAATACGCTTATAGATGAATCGTACTCGGTATACATGGTCCAAAGAATTGCTATGTTGCGTTCGCCAATATAATATTTTATATTTTTCGATTGCTTTGGGTATAACTATATGCATTACGTTGATGTTTTACTGCAGTACATATTTGTTAACAAAACGTCAAGAACGCAATCATGGTACACTAAACGATGAAGGTATGTTCATGTAAATAAATTTTATTAACAACTAGCTAAAACTCGGCGTGCTTTGCTACCCCCATCTTAATTATCTTAAATGCTACCTTAGTTACTTTTTTTACCTTTTTTCCCCATTTTGTCATCTTCCGATCAAAATACAAGCATTTGTTCCTTCCAGAAAGACATTGTAGGTTTCGCTACTAAGCTGTATGCAGTTTTCAAGCAAACACACACTCATTTTAAAATAGTATACGTATATACCACCTTGATCAAAAAATTCTCGGAATTTATTCAGAAAATTAAAAATGCGAGTTTATGCATTCATCTACATCTATATTGTCCTCTTCAAAGTAATCGCTATTGACAGCGCTTGATCCAATCCTCGAAGCAATTTTGATATTCGGTTTTCGGTATGTCAATCAGTGCTTCCTGCGATTTTTCCATTATTTACTCTCGGCTGCTGAAACGCGTTTTCCGTAATGGTTTTTTAATTCAATTGAACTGAAAGAAGTCGCAGGTAGTCAAATCAGGTGAATTCGGCGGATGTTGGATGGTATTTGTTGTATTTTTCGTCAAAAAATTTCGAATAATGATGGCAACGTGCGACGGTGCGTTATCATGGTGCAAAATCAACGAGTTTTCTGCCCACAATTCGAATTGATTCACCCAAACATCTCATAACGCCCAAATAATACTCTTTGTTTACTGTCTGGCCTTCTGGTAAAAATTCAGTACAGTTGTAATCCATGAAAACTGTGAGCATTGCTACCTTTTTTGACTGAAAACGACGTGGTTTATTGGTCTCGTCTCATTTGGTGAACGACATTCACTTGCCTGATGTCTGGATTGCGTGTCGTACTCATGAAACCACATCTCGTCTCCAGTAATGATCCTTTTGATGAATGTGGGATCGGATTCAGCTTCGCAATTCATGCTTTTTCCGACCTCAACACGGTCAGAATTGTAAAATATCGGCAACACACATACAGATAGATGTACTCTTGGCTACGTAGCTTTTGCAAATGTCAAACTATGATGCTAAGATTTAGCGGGAATATCAACAACAGATGTACCAACTTAACAAAGAAAAAAAAAAAAAAAACTTAAAATCGGAACGATAGGACTGCCACACGGGGGTTATTCCGAGAACTTAATGATCAAGGTGGTAAATAGCTTTTATCCGCTTTTTGGCTAATATGGATAGATAACGAAGATTTAATAATAGTCATTCTCCACATATAACTGCCTAATAATGTGTATTGTTCACGACGTTGTTTGAAGCTTATTTAGAAACTTCTAATACCGCCGTTCTCAAGATATACAAAAATTAATATATTTGTATTGAAGGTACCACGCTCTCTTGTCTAGTTCCGCCCTCCTTTTGACTGATGATTTGTATTGACCACAGTCATTTAGATCAAATGCAGAATGTTTTGTTCTCAAGATATACAGGAATCAATATTTAGTTTGTATGGGAGGTACCACGCCCACTTGTAATTCCGACCAACTACTGAAACTTTAGCTTTAACAACTCTCAAGATATAATGAAATCAATATTTAGGCCTTTATCGTGGTTTGCGTATTTGCTGCCGTATTTCGACATTTTTGTCCTAGTTTAAAGAAAACAAGCAACATTTTTCTTAAATCTATTACAAAAATGTCGAAAAACGACCAACTCGCCAACCCGATAAGAGCGTTAATTTGTATGGGAGGTGCCACGCCCACTTGTATAATCTCGCCCAATATTTGACTGATGATTGCCCTTGTTTAGCATACAAACACACATTAATTTTTATATATAAAAAGATTAAATCGATTGCTCAATACATTTTTAATGCTTTTCATTAAGATAAGTTCCAATTTCTTACTAATACTTTTTTTGTTTGCTTGCAGATCCTTTATTCAATTCACCATCTTCCTCATCATCAGCCACTATAGCAACTCAACTAAATATTAGTAATAACCAAGCACAAATCAATCGTTTGCCTCCCAATATTGAAGGCAATAACGTACCGTCTGCAACAACTTCGCAGACATATGGAAAACAGAAAGTTTCTAAAACGTATGAAGGAGAAAATATGGAAAGTTCTGATGACGAGCCACTAATTATCTCCTCTGCTGTAGTTAAAGAGAAATTAAAATAAATTTCATATTTTGTATTTTTTGTTTCTGTTATTTGTAAGAAAACCACATTTTATTGCTTTTTAATTTTCCTGGAGTTACATAAAATGCATTTTAAATTCGTAAAATTATACAAATTTTATCTTGTTTTATTACGAAATCCACCACTTTTTCCTTATTAATCAATAGATATGAGAGATTCCTTTGCATTAGCCATGAAGTGGAAATCTGTAAAGATAGAGAAAAGGAAAACAAAAAGTCCCTAAACATAGTCAGTCTTAAATTCTTCGTAAAAAAAAACAGTTCGATTTCTTGGCCTTTAAAGCTATAGAAAAATAGTCTGTCTTAGAGCATCGTCCACAGTACTTTAGCAATACATACTATTGTTTTGATTGGTTTTCATTCGATGCAATTGGTAATAAAATGGCGAAATTGCTACATCTCTTCGAATTTAATTGACAGATTTGAAATGAATAAGCGCATATTTTGTTTTACAGATTGGCTAGTAACAAAGTGGCAAGATGAAACAAAAGTGTTTTTTTTTTACTCTTACTGCAGTAAACTTTACTAACAAATACTTTTCGATACCAAATATCGTCTCCCATTAACTACCAAAACCAACAAAACATAGAGGCAGAAACATTTTGATATCGAATTGAATGCTACTTCGGTGGGTGTTTCGCTATGATAACGACCTGAATATTTATCGCCAGACTTAGAGGTTTAATTAGACGTGACTAAGCACAACGCCATAACCGTATCCGTGGTCGAAACCATGTACCAAAATTTAATTTATGGCGTTATATTATGTCGCAATCTATCGTACCGATTTTGCTTTTAAGGTTGATTTTTTTTAAGCAGCTCGTAATATATTCTGTTCAGATTCGCTATTCTGATTAAGATTCCATAAAGAGATCTAAAAAGGAAGCAACCTGAATAGGGTGGACCTAGAATTACTCCGGAGTGCGTTGAGTGTTATTTTGACTCGTTCCACATGCAGGGGAGGTGTTCTGAGTCGTTCAGTCAATTCGGGTACAATAGGAATAGAGGTGTCTGCAAAATACTGATCAGAGTTGAGACAAGGTCAATCTGGTTTGTCTGGATAAATGTTGTTCCCGCTATGTTCCCGTCATTCATAAGCCTGTTGGTTTAGAGGCTTGCATTTGTAAAGATCATAAAGATCCCTTCTGACATCCCTAGGTGCAGGTTATCTACCCACTAGATAATGGTTGGGATGGCCCGGACGCTAGCAGCTATAAGTAGCTGTCGAACATGACCCTGACGATCTTGGGGTTGTTGGTGGTCGAAATTGTTATGCAATCGACTTACACAGCCACATGGCAGGGTGGCTGTGAATGTGGTAGTTAAAATTCCCAATATTCCTCGAGTGGAAGAAGGCAACAAGATAATTTAAATACGCATTCAACTTCACAGATATCATCAACGATATGGCCAAACGCCTTAATCGAACAGTCATCCTCATATGTGATGATCTCAGTGCCATATGGTAAGCGTGGAATATCAAAAAGACAGAGGTTGAAAGTTCCGGAGATATCACCTTTGCCTGGGAAACAACCTGATTCACTCTACAGGTTTTAAACTGAATTTTTACGTACGTCGGGCGTCCACACATAAAGTTATATTTTCCACGTCATCGAAAAGCGTGGCGTGGCTGACAGTATCGAAAGCCATGAATAAATAACAACTGGATCACAGAACTTAAAAAAGCGCAATTAAAAAAAGGGGTTTAAATAATGCTCTTGCTAATGAATGACGCAATAACCCTAGTGGAACTAAAGAAAAAAACAATATCGCACACTAAGTCATGAACCGTCACAACTCAAAATTTATCAATATCGCTTTTTTCGCATAAATCACTTCATGCATTGAAACTGTAATCGGTCATGAAAATTTCGTTTGCTATCTGTCTTCTCTAACTAATAAAATACTGTTACGTTACTTGTGTCGCTTGAACATAATCAACTAAAAGTTCAGTTAGACGTGACTCCTTTCAACGCTATATAGGCAACAGTGTGCTACATTAGTGTTGACGTACCATAACTACGTAATCAATTAATTTAATTTTACGATAATGTTTTAAAAACAGTTTTTTGCCTCTCCTGAAATTTTTTTGTTTGTTTTTATTTTCATTAAAATAATCTTTTGGCAGAGTATTTCTACTCTTCAGTGTACTGAAAATTAAATTTCATATTTTATTTCTAAAACTTAGGAATATGTTATATAAAAGTTGGTATATTTCTGTTATATTTTTCGTTTAGCTTCAAATTATATAGTTTTTGAAAGTGAAAATCTTAAAGTTCTATGCAAAATCAATTTTTCGTATATGTGACTGTAGATAGTAATATTTCGAGTTGTGGCACAATTTGATATAACGGGTCCGCCATCTAACGTTTTTTTTTTTCAACTAGTGTTTATTTCGTGAATGGTATCACTTAGCTCATGTCTGATTTGACAGATAAATAGTTTTATCCTTCCACTGAACGAATATGGTTGTGTATACGCTTTGTTCGCTTCGCTAAGTAGGCCTGCGATCGACTTACAGAAGATGCCGATTTTGCCAAAAAAAATCATCTTTTCAGATGAAGCTCATTTTGATCTTGGCGGGTATGTAAACAAGCAAAATTGTCTCATTTGGGGCACAGAAAAACCGCACGCATACATTGAAAAGCCGATACACCCAAGACGAGTCACTGTTTGGTGCGGATTTTGGTCTAGAATCATAATTCAAAAATGAGCAAGGAGTGGCTGTTACAGTCAATGGCGATCGTTATCGGGCCATGTTGAACGAACTTTTATTCACAAAAATTGAAGAGGAGGATATTAGCAACATTTGGTTTCAACAGAACGGCGCTACGTGCCCCACAGCCGAAGCTACACTCGATGTTTGGTGCCCTGTTTTAAAAAAAAAAAAAAAATTATTTGGCAGACCCTATAATATCCACTACTCAAAAAAAAAACTGGCGACTAAAGAGTCGCCTCTCAAAATTACGACCTATACTATTTCTGAAATTACAGCACAAATTAAAAAAAGGAAATAAGTAAACTTCTTCCGAGGAGTTTTTTTCACTGTGGAACTTAATTTAATTATAACATTACAACCATGTTTTTAAAAATTATTTTTTTCTTCTCCTGAACATATGTGAATTTTGAGTTGTGACCGCTTATGATTTAGCGTGTGATATAGAGGAAATTTATATTTAGAGTTTGTATAAAAAATCTTAAATTAAAATTCAATATTGAAACGTTTATCAAACTAAAATTCGTAACATTAGTATTACTTACACACCACCTATATAGAGTAGTCTTCGCAATTTCGCCATTTTACAATTGTATAAAGTAAGTAGGGTACATACAGGTAAAAATGATTTTTAAATTGAGTAATTTTTTTAGTTTAGTTTGTTGGTTGGTTGGTTTGTTTAAGCTATACATACACACATACAGTATGTAAGCATATTACACATGTGTATATATCCCCTGAGAACACAACAGTAATGAGTCATATTTTTTTTTTTTTTAATAGAAAACGGCAATCTTGACTTGGTTAAACATACGAAAACGTACGTACTGCATGCATGGAATTTGTTTAGTTACACACATAAGGTCTGAAAGACAATAATAAATTATTAGATTAAATATTATAATAAAGAATAAAAAAAAAACACATTTTTTGTATGTTATTTTATATAATGAGAAGGAAAACAAACAAAAGTATTGTTTAGTTACGAATGTGAAAATTATGTGGCATATACGGGACGCTAGATAAAAGAAGGAAGCTATGTAGATTGTAATGTGATAGACTCTAAAATGAATTTACTTGAATCCATTTGAATTTCATTGAAACACCTTTTTAATCTATAGTATATTTTGTATGTGTAATAAAAGAAAGTCCTTTGAATTAGAAAATCATTTGATAGTCTGTGTGTTTGGTTTCTTTTTTTAAAGCCATTCCCGCTTACACTGTAAATAGCACTTATTTTAGACTTTTTTTGGTTCTTTTTCGATAATTCATTTTAGGCACTTGTATTAGTATTTATTTTATTTCTATTGTTTCAATTCAAACCAACACTTTTTTCTTTTGTTTGCTTGCAATATCATAAACAGTTCGTTTGTTTTGCTTAAGGTAAGGAGAGTAATAGTAATATGAAACGTCTATTATTTGGATTTTTTTTTTTTTTAAGACCATTTAGAAAAATGATATCCTTCTTTTTCAAGTCAGTCTTTTGTATTCAAGTGGCTCTCCACCTTAATGTTGTATTGCAATAAAAAGTTCTTTTTTCCTTTTTTTATATTTTTTTTACTTTTTTATATTTATCTTGTTGTATGTTTAATTCTTAAAGTTTTATATATAATTATTATGCAGAAGGAGAAAGAAACTTAATTAAGGTTAAATACTAAAACATTAAGTTTTTCTTTTTATACTTTTAGTTTTTTTTCAATCATTTTGTCTTGTTTAAGCATCAATTTCAAACTTTTTTTTTTCACACTTAAATTCTTTTTTTGTTTTCATTTTTCGTTTTAAATTTTAAAAATTTATCATTTAAATATTTTTTTCTTATCATTTGCATTTAAGGTGTTGTTAAAAAAAAAAAAAACAAAATTATTTCGAACACTTTTAAAAAGTTGTGAATACTTTTTTTGCAACACCTTTAAAAAATAAATTAATAAACACTATTAACGTTGAGTAGAGAAGAGTAGTGGGCATGGAGAGAGGTGTTTCTGTGGTCGCTGTAAAAAAAAATGAAGCATTGGGCAGAGTTTTGCAAATTATTACACTTTGATTTATAGTAAAAAAAGAGAACTACGATTCGATAATTTTATAAAAATTATAATTTTTTTAATTCACTTAACGACGATTATCTCGATAATTACGTCCGCTATTACGTTCATTAGCGCCGCCACGGAAGTGACGTTCACGTTCACCACCTCCTCCACCACCACTACGTGATGAACCACCCGCACTACCACCACCACGATGGTGATAGTCATTAGTACGACCAGAACGATCACGCGAACGATTTGGATTCGAATTGGAGTTACTGTTACGATTACCGCGATAATTTGAATTCGAACTGCTACCACCAGGACCAGCAGCAGAGCTATTGCTACCACTACCACCGGCTGCTGCGGAGCTGCCACTATTACCACCACCTAAAGAGCCAGGAAAGCCTGGAGGCAAGGAGCCGGTAGGCAATCCAGCATGTTTCCAAGCTGCAAAATCTTCGAACGATGGCGCGTTCTTATCATAGCCAGGCGGTGGAGGACGCATGGGTTGGGGTGGTGGATAGTCGGGTAATGGAGGACCATCATAATATCTTGCCGGTGGTGGCAATTGTTCATATATTGATCCTGGCATACCAGGCGGTGGTACGGCAGCACTACCGGGTGTTGGTGGTGGCATTTGACCGAATGGTGGTACAAACGGTAGTGGGGGTAATTGGCCATGCATGGTGCGCATATAGTCAGCTAAATATGCTTCGGCCGCAGCAGTTGGTGACATATATCTTTCCCATGGAGGCAAAGAGGCATCACCGCCACCCGCTCTTGATCCCATGCTACCACTGCCGGCACCACCACCTGGACCACCTCGTGCATAGGGTGATCCACCACGTTTATAGCTTGAACCCGGATGACCCATATGATGAGGCAATTTATAAGGGCGAAGTGAACCGCCGACATAGGATCTTTTATTACGGATTGGGCCACCACCACCATCACCACGACGATCTCCGCCACTACGATAATTAAGACTTCCTCGTCCACCACCGCCTCCCCGAGATGACAGACTTTTCGGCGCCTTATATATCACTCTTATACCCTTTTCCCTCATTATCTTGGCTGTTTCTTTCGACTTGCGTAAAATTGGTGTCAATTCAACTTTTTCATCCTCCGGAAAAAGACGGCACAGCTCCGCACCAACTTTTGGTTCAATTTCTTGACCGTCACGTCCAATTTTCACTGGTTTGCCTTCGTTCCATGAATTATATAGATGCGAAGTACAATTGAATGAAAGTTCCTTACGGCAAATCCAATCAATTTCAATAACGCCACCCAATGCTTTAGCAGATATGCTAGGTGGCAAAACCCAAGATGGCTGGGGTATGTCACGACGTGATTGAGCACTCATTCGAGCAAAACCAGCAAATTTTCCTATAAAAAAAAAAATAAATTATAAGAACACATATCTGTCTAAAGATTTATCCGGTATTAGGAGGTCAAATAAGACTTACTAAAATTTTTGTAATATTTATTGTTGTTAAGCTTTTATGTACTCACCGCTTTCGTTAACGGAAAAGATTAACAATACATTACGGGCCTCTTTAAAAGCCTGATTGAGATTGGCATCATTTTGTGGTAAAGTAGCCCAAACATTTTTTGTTTTTGCAATTCCTACATTGTCGGCATTATTCGATTTGATTAGGAAGAAACGAGTGTCGCGAAACAAGTAGTTCAGTTTTGTTTTATAGTCATACGAAGAGACACTTTTACTACCACTGCCACCACCACCACCGCCGCCGCTACTAGAAGAGGCAGTTTTTTTTTCAGGTGAAGCACTTTTTGAGGTATTCTTGCGTCCGTTGCGTTTTATATTAGCAGCGGAATCGGAGTCCTCCGATTCTGAATCACTATCGAATGGTGTGGTATTATTTTTCGGTTTGCCAGTTTCTTCATCACTGGCCTCACTCTTAGCACTACCACTTACATTGGCATTATTGGAAGAGGAAGTTTGTGTGTTATCGATCGATTTTTTACGCGATGATTTTGATTCACTGGCCGACTCAGCGGATTTTTTATGTTCCACCGTGTCACCGGAAGTCTCAGCATTTTTAATTGACACCTTTTTCTTCTTCGATAAGGACGATTTACCATTGACAGCCGCAGCAGCACTAGATGCAGTCTCCTTCGAGGTTGAACTAGAACGTTTAGTGGCTGTCTTCTTATCAGTAACTTTTGAACTTTTCTCAGGCTTTTTAGTTTTTCTCTTTTCCTTCGACTTATTCGAATGGGCGGTACTTACAGAACTTATGCTTGGTTGCGAATCAGACGATTCCGAACCAGACTCGGAGGCCTCACTGCGCGTATCGAATGAATCATCAAAATGTTGCAGTTCCTCAGCAATATCGGCTTCATTTTCATCTAGACCCAGGTGTACTGCATCTAAATCAGCCATGATTTTCATTTATTTAACTTTTTAAGAAGCCTTAAAATCAATCTTTGTTGTTATTGTTGTCAATTGTAAACACTAGCGCACACACCGATACAGAAAATTTACATACGGAAAATTTGTATTACTAACAATTCCGTAAATGCGGCTTATTTCACTTCTTCCTTCTTTCTCCAATTCGTTCGTGCTGGTTGAGTGCTGTGCGTTTTGCTGTTGTTGTCGTATTGTTTACTTGTTCTCCTTCTACTTGACATTCATTTATTCATTCATCAAATCCAGTCGGTATTGTTGAAGCAGCAACAAAAACAAGAATCGTGCGTGTGTGTGGATATGTGTATAAAGAGGAGAAAATATGTAATGAGAGAATAGTGCCACAAGAAAATTTTAAGACCATTTTTGCCGATCGATGCTATCATGAACGAATTTTGTTTTTGAAGCAAATCCACTAAAAAATCTTACCTTTCATTAAAACTTCAATTAATTGCAGTGCACTAACATTAATGGTATGTTTTTATCGTATTTTCAAGTCAAAATTATTAAATTTCTATAGTAAATTTTTAATTTTTTCACAAGCGCTGCAATTCACAACACTTTTTTTCAATTCGTCAAATTTTTCTTTTGACAATGGCGTAAGAAGAGTACGGCTATTGTTGGAATAAAAAAAACTTAACGAAGAACGTGGGAAATATATAGAAAGTGAAAATAACATAAAGCTGCCATATTTCAAGAAGTGAGGTGTTGGTTAATATAGATTTTTTTGCTTTTTAATCATAATTAATTTAAAGCTATTAATTCTAAGTTGATATTTTCAATAAATATTTTAATTTTTTAATAAGCTTTAAGTGAAACAATTTTCAAAACAAATACGTATATACACACTTGCATTTGTAAATAATGATTTATTCTTAATAGCGATCTAGTAGCACTTTGTTCTTTTCATTCAGTCTTTATAATTTCCCGACTTGGCATTACTTTTTTATAAAAACAGAACAACACAAATTAAAAAATCCCAAAACAAACGTGCACTATTACCTTCATTCAAATGCACAACTAGACTTTTAAATGGCTTTAAAATTAAATATTTTGTCCTTGGACACATTGGAAACTTTTAGTTATCAAAAATGTTTAATGCCAAAAGACAAATTTCCCAAAAATGTACAACCATCCCAATGGGCAAAGTGTTATTTTAACACCGACTTGGACGACAAAAATATAAAGAATTATGCCATTGCCCAAGTATATCCCCGAGATGATATGGATGACCAAGTGTGTTATTTGGATACCAGCATCACTAAGTTTGATGGTAATGATTTTCTAACGATAACATTAGAAAATTTTGAATTGCTACAAGTAAAAAGAAAAGTTGAGAAAATAGATGTGGTATGTCATTTGAATACAGAACATTTTATCAACAATTCAAGCAAGATAACAAAATCAGGACTCAAAGAAATGCTACAGATTATGCTCCAAAAATATCACGTCACCAATAAGTGTTTTGTAAGGGATGCCTTTTTTAAAGCTAATGGAGTTGACAGTCTTTATGTTGAAATAATCAACGATATGGATGACAACACCTGTTACAATATCACTGATGATACTCTGGTGAATATTAAAAGTGTTTGTTTGGCTCGGGAAGTTAATAATAAAGAATTAACGTGTTTAAGCGTTCAACCGTTTATTCGCGCCCGTAAAGATTTGGATAATGTTATGAAACTGATTAAATTTCGTCGCAGCCAAAAAGGTAGTTTACATCTCAGTTTGAATGTGTTGCTGGTTGGTGCTGTTGGTAGTGGCAAAACCGCTTTATTGGAGCAGTTTCTAAGTGATTACTGTTGCAATGTTTTTCGTATTGAGCTGACGCAGTGTCTTAAACAATATCCTGGAGAATCAGAAGCTGAATTAAGAAGAATCTTTAAAGCCGCAAGCGATTTTGAGAGTAAATTTAAAAGTCATGGTATTGTTCATCGAAATCAATAGCAATAATCTTGCTTTTTAAATTATCACTTTTCCCTTGCAGATCCCACAGTTATACTTATAGAAGAAATTGATTTACTTTGTCCTCTGACTACTAAATCTGCCGACAATAATACGGATTCATTTGCCAATAGTATACGAATTTCTGCACAACTTTTGTCTCTGGTAGATGGTTTACATGCGTTACAATCAGATATAATATGTCTGGCCACTACCTCCAAGCCTGATAGCATCAATGAATTGGCTAGACGACCAGGAAGATTTGAAAATGAGATTACAATAACACCTCTACAGGAAGATCATCGTTATTTAATTCTAAAACAATTCTTAACACAAAATATGCCTAATTTTGAATTACCCGCACAAATTTTGGGCACTATGGCTAAGCAAACACAGGGCTATGTTGTAGCGGATTTAGCTTTATTAGTGCGTAATATCACACAAACTACGGTAAGCCATCCGGAAGAGGAAAGTTTTGAACTGGTGGCAATAAATGCATTGAAAAAATCAAAACCAATTTCCTTAAAAGGTACGGATGTAACAGCTTATCGTACAGTGGAAACATTTGGTGCAATAGGTGGCATGTTTCATTTGAAAAAGACATTGCAAGTATCCGTTTTAGCAGGCCTTAAACAGCATGAAGCTTTTAAAAGATTCGGTTTGAGTCTGCCGAAAGGTGTTTTGCTATATGGCCCACCTGGCTGTGCTAAAACAACCATAGCCAAGTGCTTAGCCACAGAAGCTAATATGACATTTATTGCCACATCGGGAGCCGAAGTCTATTCGCCTTATGTGGGTTGTGCCGAAAAGTTTATATCGAAAATTTTCCAAACAGCCCGTAAAAATGCTCCTTGTTTAGTATTTTTGGATGAAATAGGTAAGTTGTAGCACAAAATTACATTGTTTTAAATCTTTTAAAATGTTTATTTTAAACATTCAACAGATTCCTTAGTGGGTCGCAGAACCTTAGCAAGTTCTTCAAGTTCTGGCGATGTTCAAGTGCGTATCTTGTCAACTCTTTTAACAGAAATGGATGGTGTTGTTGGTTCTTCAACGGCAGACAATAATGATCATATACTAGTTGTAGCTGCCACAAATCGTCCTGATATGATCGATGATGCTCTTATGAGACCCGGACGTTTTGATAAACTCATACATGTACCAGCACCAGATCTCTTATCCAGGCATTCTATACTGGCTTTGTGTAAGCAGCGTATACCCTTTGACGAATGTGTTGATTTGGATAATATAGCAAAACGCACGGAAAGCTTTTCTGGTGCTGACCTCTGTAATCTTTGTAATGAAGCTGCCATGCAAGCATTTCAAAGAGATTTCAATTGCAACGAAGTTAAAATGCAAGATTTTGAAAAAGTTTTGAAAACAATAAAGTCTTCCTTAAAACAAAGCCAAATTGAGTGGTACTATCAATTTGAAAATAAATTTATTAAATGACATTGTGTTTACTTCTATGTTTTTATTTTTATTTATTTTTACTTGACTTCAAACAAATCCAATAATTGATCCACTAATAAATCAGCTACGGTACTGTCATCACTGTCGTAGTTCTCTTCTTCTTCTTCTATTTTGTCCGATGATTTTGACTTTGGACTTTGAGTTAGCGTATAAACGGCTGAGGCTATTTTAAATGTGCCTACTGGATCATCAGTAGAAGTTTCCGTATAAATTTCTGCAGTGTTAGAAATTAAATTTTGTGGCTTTAACTTGGCGGCGACATTTACAATGGTCTCTTGTGATGCCATGCTATCAAATGAAGATTCATTTGTGCTAAAAGATGGTGTGATAATCGGATTTTGTATTGGTGTTAAATTTGTTGAATCTTTGTTGATAAATAGTGAAGTATCTATTAAATCGTGAACAGAAATTGGCATGGTTTTATGAAAAACGGTTTGCTCCGTAACTGAACAGACATCACATTTGAATTCATTCATTTTTTCTTTAGAATTCTCATAGCCGGGTATACAAACGGGATTATGAGCTCCGAAAGCACCACAAAATTTACAAATAATTAATTGCCATTTATGAGCTAAAAAAGCGACAAATAATTATTGTTTGAAAAAATATGTATGGCATGCACACGTTATTATAAATGGATTTCTCTAACTTTCAATAACGGGTATCATATGAACTACATCTCAGATAAACGTGCATGAAGGTTGAATGAGTCCCCCTATCAGTACTGTCTGACTAAATCGGAATGGCCAAATATGAAGGCAAATATTGAAACTATCCTAAGTTTGTAATTTAATAACTCGACAACCACTCAAGTGATTTACAAATCAAAACATGCCTTACAAAGATCTACTTTTACTGATTGTCTTTTTATAAAAATATTTCTATGGTAGCTGTTAAAGCTTTGTTATCTATCCATATCAGTCAAAAAGTGGGAGAGATTGGATAAGTGGGTATTGCACAAAGCACACCGGGTAAAAGCTACTTACATATGTAATTTTATTTATATACATATGTATATAAAAATAAGTTGTCCTATTTTGTGATTGTGTGTTTTCCCTTATAACATGTGTGCATTCCTTTAAGTGCAGCAGCGCGGGAAAGCTTACTCTAGTGATATAGGATATGAGGATGTTTGACACTTCAATATAAGCTTACCATTTGTAAAATCTCTACCCTTGGGACAATTGCAAACTTCCATATCACAGCGCCGATGTCTACGATACAAATCCCTAAAAGCTCCCTTCTCCTTTTCCCAGTTGGCCTCACGATCTGGTACAAATACTCCCTGGTATTTAACATCCTCTCTGAAGCTTTTATCTTTGCACCAAATACAAGTTAAATAATAGCCTGCACTAAGAGCATAGATTTTCATACATTTGGAATGTGTGAAGCCATTGCCACAACATTTGGCATAAATCCAACGTTCCGGATTAGGACCCATTACCTGAGCGCAGATATAACAACGTTCGTTAGCGTGAGGTGGTTTACGCGCAAAAAGTTCAGCCCGTATTGGATCGACAGGGATGCAAGCATGGCAGTACGATTTAAATTCACCCACAAACTGTGACAGACATTTGCTAGTGTGTCCGCAGGTTAAATGAAAATATTCCTGGCATTTGCAACATTGTATTGTAGCACTGGTTTCAAAACAATATTTACATGTGCGCTTCTTGGCCCTGGTAATTTCGTGGCGTATATCGCGTAATAAGAAACCCAATATGCCACTATGATCTTCACCCCTTTGTGGCAGATGTGTACAGAGTAACTAAAATGTACATGTTTAGTTTGGAATTGTTTAACGACTGGTATCATAGCGATAAGTAGAACTTACCAAACAATAATAGTGAACTGTCAATTCCTTCTTCGTTAGCCACTCTCCAAAATAGGTTAGAGCAATGCCTTCGGCTTCAGAAGATTTTAGACAAAGGCTACAATTTTTTAAAGACATACGGATATAATTTTAAATGTAGGGCTTTTTTATTCTAAACGAATTTCAATCTTTTCTGTTGGCGGCTCATACAAAAGTTCCAAATCTAAAGTGGGGAACATAATAGTAGCTGTAGTACAAAGTAACGAGTAGCTCTACAAATTGTCAGAAGTTAAAAACGAGTATTCCAGGAGGCGTGGACAGAAGACACAGTTACAGTAGACGCTGAAGCGCAAAATTCAAAACCTTGAATTTTTTAGCGCGACAACAAGTAAATTTTCATCAATGTGGAAACGAGTATTTTATTTTTTGAAGATAGTATGCGAAATAAACATAGCAAAAGTGTTTTAATTCCATATCATTCGGTTGGTTTTTGTCTTGAATTTTTTATCGACAAAGGCGAATTCAAACGAGGAGACGTTGGCTTGCTACGTAAGCAACAGCTGATAAGTAACTATATGTCAAAACTATTCGCCATTACTTTTTTTTACAACAAATATATCTAACACACAGTTAATTTGTTTATTATTACATTATTGGACACAACGTTAGTGATTTGTATTCGTTTTTAAAATGATAGCACCTTGTTATCGACTAAGTAGTAAATACGATTTACAAACATGTTGCTTAAATAAAGGTTATAGTTAGCAGTGATCCGGATCTGTACAGATATTTGATGGAGGTGCCAGTTAGAATCCCAATAGGGTCTTACATTGGAGAATAGACTCTGGACGCAACGAATCATGTCATACATTTTGGCCTAGTCTGAGACTGGCAGATACAAAGTTCTTCCGAGTATGATTCGGATATATTTGGGTGTCATGGTGGGGATCATTTCTGGGCACTCCTTAGTAAGAAAAATGTTGCGTAGATAGAACTTTGGATAGGATAAGAGTTTCAGTAAATTGGCGGGGTTCGCCATAGAGGTGCGCAGGCTTAGAGGCAGTCACCTATGATTTCTGTCTCACAATGGTTTATGCTATTTCTATTTGATTATTTTTCTTTATTTCTGCTTCTTATTTTATCTAACTGTTTTTTCTCATGAAGTGACCGGCATTTCGTTGCGTCACTTTTAACAAACAACTCTAACAACCTAATACAATAAATGAGTCTCATAATATGTAGTTCATTGCAGCAGCATCCATTTACTTCGAATACTATTGGTGATGCCAGCATTACTTTAGCCTATAGTTTATGTAGTTTGGTTCCTCACAGGACTCCCAGGCGGAAGAGTATGATAAAGTTGTACAAAAATCGATCTGTTCGATGCGTACACTAAATATTTTTTAAAGAATAATGAATCTATAACTGACATTCTATCGTGAACAATAACGCTCTAACTTATCTTGTATAAGAAAATTAGCTAAATAGAAGCATAACCCAGTGCTAAAATTTCTGGAATGGCATAGAAGTAGCAAAACCGACACTAATTCTTAAGAATAATAAATGCGAAACAGTTATTTTGCCACAAACTTCTAAACTTAAAATTATCCAATAATATTTAGATTTATTTCATGATATACAAGAAGAGGATGCTAAGTTTAACCTGTTGTTCTTACTAAGAAATTCTCGATTTTGCGTTTTTTGCCGTATGATACAAAGATTCAGATCTGTTCATCAAGTCCCGTTTCACTGGTCTCGACAATTAGTCAGAGGCCGCTTCTAAAAGTACATCTTCCCTGAGTTATCCATAAAACCAGCTCGAAAGCTTAATGAATCTTATAATGATCCTGATGTCAATGAACAATAGCTTCGTCAAACCGTAGGGAATTACAGGCATAAAAGAATGGGTTAAATTTTGTGCATATTTCATGTGCTATCAATGTAAAAAGTTATAACTTAATGTCATAATTTTTGCTAACAAACAATTGTGGACATGAAACATTTTTGTTAATAAATGTGCTGCATTTTTGACATTATAAAACCAAAACTGCACGTTTTGACATTTTATTTTAATCTGCATTCGCCGATTTAAATGTGTGAACGCGAAGAGTAAACAAAAACGTTTTGGAGAATTTACGGATAATTTAATTGAATAATTGATATAAAAGAAATTTTAACAAAAATTTGAAAAAATTATGGCGAACAAAGGCATCGCTCACAAATTGGATGCTAAAGAAAGAACTGAAGATGTGCGTATTAAAGAATTGGCCCCATTTAGTAAAATGTTATTATCTGAGCCAGTGCGGAAAGGTTTGCAGGTTGCCGGCTTTGTGTATCCCACAGTAATACAAGCTACAGCCATTCCTGTAGGTAAATCTGGAATAGGTAAGTAATATATATAAAAAACTAGAGTAACACTTCCCGCGTTGCTGGTAGCATTTATGTTGTATACCTAAAAAAGTTAACCGTTATATGGTTAGTATGAATGGGGACTGTCACACCTCTTAACTAATTTCGATCAGTTACTGACTGATGTTGAAGTTGTTTAAACTAAATTCAGAGACTTTGGCTAGTTTAACGTTCCAATAGGAGTGACCGAATGTCATTAGTAAATCGAAAATTTTATGATTTGCATTAAAGTACCGTTCTAACAGCAACAACAACAACAACAACAACAACAACAACAACACATACCTATGTTACAATGCAGGTATATAGCAAGTAAAAAATCGAATCGTCAGCGCACAAGTAAAATGACGATCGAAACAACGTCTGAAAAGATTCAGTTCAACATTCCAATTGGAATTAGCCAGACCGAATGTCAATGTACACATAAGACATTACGATACAAGGTTTGGTAACTTTTCAAGTGACAATAGAAAATCATAATATCTAAAATGGAGTGCATTCTGTTGATATTTGTATGAGAATATATAGGAAAAACTAAATGCCATATCTCCGGAACCACTGGCCGCTTTCGTACAAAGTTCACATAAACCATCTACAGACCCTCCCCAACGCTCCCTGAGATTTTGGTTGAAATCGGTCGACCCTTTTCCGCAGTTAGTGGTGACATCAAAGTGGACACTTCTTTCTATATATATAGAAGATTTACAAACAAAAAAGAATTGGGGCGAAATGGCACTGCGTGGTTCTTAATAAGCTGAAACGGGGAATACATAGTCACTTTGATTTAGACTTAAATCGGAGGAAGAGTTGATTTTAGACTAGATGTTGAATTATATTATTACCAATCCAGCCAATGATGCAGCTGAGCTGAGGAGTACACACTGATATGTTTTGTTGTTGAATCTTTTTATACTGCCCTAGCTGTTATATAAAATTCCATTATATTTCCAGATTTACTAGTTCAATCAAAATCCGGCACTGGAAAAACTTTAATATTCTCTACCATTGTTTTGGAGTTCTATAGGAACAATATACGCGAACCACAATCCCTAATTGTTGCCCCCACCCGTGAAATTGCAGTACAAATCGAAGGGACTTTAAATGAAATTGGCAAATACTGTGCTGGATTTCGTGCAGTGTGCGTTATTGGCGGTATGGATGCTGGCGAAGATCGTAAACGTTTACAGGGGGCAAAAAGTGTTGTTGGTACACCAGGCAGAATTTTACATTTAATACAAAACGAAGTTTTGAACACCGCTCAAATAACGTTACTTGTTATAGATGAAGCCGATAAAATGTACACACACACATTTCGTCAGGATTTACAAAGGATACGTAAAGCGTTGGCTAATCGCAAACAGACAATAGCTTGTAGTGCTACATTTGTTGATAATCTTGATCAGGAGTTGGCCAAGATAATGAAAAATCCTTTATTGATTTCCACAGAGGCAAGAGCCACATTGTTGGTGGGCATAAAACAATTTGTATATGAATTGCCCGAACAGAAAACCAGTATTTTAGAAATGCAATTGAAATTAGAAGCCTTAAAGCACATCTTTGGCAGAGTGACATTTAAACAGTGTTTAATTTTTGCTGGCTCTCAATCACGAGCCGATTCGTATTGTAATTATTTGGAAAAGGAGGGATGGCCCTGTGAGCTAATATCCGGAGCTCAGGATCAAAAGACACGTTTGGAAAATTTTCGCAAATTTCGAGAGTTTAAAACTCGTATTATCTTGGCTACTGATCTAATGGCACGTGGTGTTGATTCAGAACATGTAAATTTGGTAATAAATCTAGAATTACCTGTAGATGTGGTTACTTATCTGCACAGAATTGGTAGAGCAGGACGTTTTGGTTCTCATGGTATAGCCATCAGTTTTATAGCATCGGCTAAAGACCAGAAAACCTTTAAAAAACTCATAACAGAAGTTGGTTCTGGCATGAAAATATTGAAATTTCCCGTAAAAGACAAAGAAGAAACTGAAGCTAGAGATTTGTGGAATTTTAATGAAGTCGAAGAAGATGCCAAATACTTTGGTTTATATGAATATGACCGTGATAAACTTGGTTTGGCTCCATTGGCATCCCAAGACAATATAACTCTTACTTCTTCACTTTCCGATAATAATAAGGAGAATATAACAAATAATGTTTCATCCAATCAGCAATCGTCTATAGATACCAATACCTTTCTGGTGAACTCTAAAGACAGTGCATTACATGTGCCAAACTTGTCCAATGAACAGCTGAATGTTCTTCCACCAACTGTTTTAATACCCTCTAATGATGATTGCGAAATCGATGAATTGCCTCTTTTGGCTACACCACCACCAGCTCCAAATCCCTCTGAAAATCTGAATAATACAGTAAATGAGTCTCATAATAGTTCCTCGCAGCATCATCTATTAACTTCGAATACTATTGATGATGCCAGCAGTATTGCAGCCGACAGTTTACGTAGCAGTCAACAGGATATTTCACGTTATCAATCGGTTCTTATGCAAAAATCAGCTATACCTACTTTGGTTGAGTTCTTGGTCGATCGTCATTCATCACAGGACTCCCAGACGAAGGAAAATGGTGAAACTTGTACAAAAATCGATTTGTTCGATGCGTACACCAAAGAAGTTTTAAATAATAATGAATCTATAACTGAGGTAAGAGCATTAGATCTGCTTAATGTTATTGAATTTGTATCTTTACTATTTGCCTGTATTTTCTAGCCTCCCATCACTGTCGATGAACCCCAATTATCCTCGAACAAATTGGCTGAACTTAAATCGTTGCTGATTGATAAGCCGCAAGAAAAGTCGCCTTTGAATGAAGAGCATGATTTATATTCAGATTTTGCAAATTTCCAAGAGAACGACGATATTTCATCATCTGTATCTCAAGATATCGATAAACAGACTTTTATATTATCGGTAGCAACACCATCTATACAAGGACAGGATTCTTTTTCGGAATTACAAAATTCTTCAGATTTATACCCGGCCACCGATGAAACAACCATAAGTATAGATACACAAGAGCAAGAGAAAGAAGGGAAAAAACATTTTCCATCACCGGCGCATAATCAACAAATGCCACAGCTACCAGGGTTTATGCCGGATCTAATATCGGAACAGCAACAGAAACAACAACAACAACAGCAACAACAACTACAGCAACAGCATCAAAAATTGCAACAAAAGTTATCAATTAATAAAACAGCACAAGTAACAAACAAACAAAATTTTAATTTTTAAAATTTAATTTTCATTCTATTCCTTTTTAGATTGAAATCCCTCCTTATCAGTCGCCGCCCAATTCAGTGTCACCCATAGTAAATGCCCTACAACATAGTGTTAGTAATCACTCGAATGAGAGCACATCTGATTCAACGCACTCCAATCAAGAGGTTGAAGAAAATTCTGGGTCCGAACGTAGCGGCATTACTAGCGGTTTCGACGAGAAAACATCAACATCCGGCTCATCAGGCATTGAATCTTCAGAACAAAGTAATGCTCCAAATCAAATGCCGCAAGTTCATGTTTATTATACCTCTTCCTCAAGTAAAGGTGATTCCTATGAAAGTAATGATGAGGCAGCAGATGACGCAGAAGACGCTGAAGATTATGAAGATGATGAAGATGATGAAGATGATGATGATGATGATGATTATGATGATGATGATGATGATGATGAAAGTGAACATTATTTTAATACCGATGAGGAAGAATTGTCTGCAGAAGATTACAATAGTGAAGAAGAAGAAGAAGAGTTACAAAATGTTAGTGAAACTGTTACCTCTTATAATACACACAACCAAAACAATACTACGCCGAATTCTTTAACATTTACTCCAGTGGATTCCTTAAATCTAGCCTATCAAACCGCTTATTCTCGTTGGGTAGACTTATATTGGAATCAAATGACTCTAATACAAGACTATGTTAAATTTTTTAATTTTACAAGACAAAAAAAACAAGAAAACCAGTAGAAGATTTCAGTAGAAACTACATTATTGGAATAGTACTAACTATAGCCCCCATATGAACAAAAAACTTAATCTGCATTTTATGAGATTTATAATATTTTATTTTTTTTATATTTTATTTAAATTTTGAATTAGTGTTTTTCTTATTGAATTGTATTTTATGTATTTAGAACTTTATAAAAAAGAAGTATATCGCTCACTAATGGACATGGACAGTCACAACACAAAATTTATCAAAATAGCTTTTTTAATAAGATCACAGATAAATCTCTCCTGAATACTTGAAAATTTAGTTGTATGACTGGTCATAATTTAGTGTGCGATGTGTTTTTTGAAAACGGCTTAGTATTAGAAAAAGGTATTTACTAAAATGAAACCGAATAAAATGGATACGAATATTTAAAGTAATTTTTCATTTTATTTTAAATTACAAAAAAAGAAGAAAAAAAAAACATCCTCAACAAAACTGCAGTAACATCTTTTCTGTTTTGTTTTTTTAAGTGAATATAATTCTAGAGAAGCAAAGTCCTAGACTTAGCACATGTTTGGTACTTTTGGGCAACTATGGTGTGATCTTAAATAACAACAGTTAGTGACTTTACAGCATCCAATTAAAACTTTTTCTAAAGCCTATTAAATGTTGAATTATCGGATGATTTTTCAAGAGCTTTCGGATTTGATTATAAAAAAACAACATTTAGAGAAATGTATGAAATATTTGAGTCGATAGAATGATCTATATATTTCAATGTTTAAAGATTATTTCATGTGAATGTCGATTGCGGCTACGCCTCAAATTGTTCATTGAGGTGTGGCTTCTAGTGCTTCAACCAATGCGGGATTGCCCCTGTAGACATGAGCCTTAACATATCGGCACAAAAAATTAAATCGCACGATCTATGCGGCCAATTGATCGGAACCAAAATTAAAATAAACTGTTCACCGAATTTGCCTCTAATTGTTTCGCGTGCTGTGTGGCAGGTGGCACCGTCTTGTTGAAATCACATGTCGGCCAAGTTCAGGTCTTCCATTTTGGGTAGAAAAAAAAAAAATTACACTTATACTTCTTTATACGGCTTTTCATTTTACGGCATTTAGATTTACGGTACAAATTACTTCGTTATACGGCTAAAAAATCTTGAATTCACTGTTTCTTAATAAAAAGTGTAATAGTTCGTTTCCACTATGAGCAAAATAACTTGTTTTGCGCAAAACATGTTTCCATTGTTTTAAATGTTTTTGTTATCGAATTTTCGAAATTAATTTGACTTTTATGTTGTAAACAAACTGATTTTTCCGGAGAAAACCACAGCTTTTTTTCTTTTTCGCACACTCGGGAAGACATCTTCAATCTGGAGGAACAAAATTATGAACAAGCACACATAATTGTGTATACAGTGCACTCGGGATAACGTAAGCACTCGTTTCCGTTAACATTTTAAAACATCAACCTTGTTTTTCTAACATTGTCTACTCTAAAACGTCAACCAAGCCACAAAGCTCTAAAACATCAACTCGAAATAAAACAAAATTTTTGGCTTCAGTAACAGCTAAAACACATTCATACATATGTGCGTACATACATTAGTTCCGAGTTTGGAGATCCCCCTCATAACTATTATAGAGATGAAGTTACATACATATGTATGTATTGTCTTTCTCTGTTCGGTTGATTTTTTGTTTTTTTTTTGTTTATCGGTGGTTTTACAAAATGTTCGTAGAACTCCGTTAAGCCAGCCCGTCGGCAACTTCTTTCTTGTTGACACTACACAGAGAGAGAGATGGGTGGTCCAACTAAAATGCACGATGTTAATTGTAAATAAAATAAAACGTTTTCAGGGATTTATCTTAATATTTTTTAAATGTTATGATAGAAGGATCTATGACAATTTTGTTTACGTTGGCATAGCTCTAGCGGTCGGTTTATACTTTCAATGTCTCTGAGAAATAATTGAGGTTCAATGTTGAATTATCTTATCCTTTACCTCTTGAATTGTTCTTGGGTTATTGACGTACATTTTTTCTTTTAAATATCCCCAAAGAAAGAAGTCCAACGCTGTCAAATCACATGATCGTGACGGCTAATTAACATCGCCACGACATGGGATAATACGGCCATCGAATTTCTCGCGTAAAAGAGCCATTGTTTCGTTGCCTGTGTGGCAAGTGGCACCATTATATAATCTGTATGTGGCCACAAGAAGTCCATTATCAGCTCGCGATAGGGAACAGCAGCGAAGAAGTACGGCTCGATGACATCGCCAGTCCATAAGCCGCACCAAACAGACAATCTTTGTAGATGCTTTGGCGTTTCAACAAACACTCGTGGATTTTCATTTGCCCAAATGCGGCAATTTTGCTTGTTAACAAATGAGGTGATAGTGTGCCTCGTCGCTGAAGAAGGTTTTCTTTGTAAAGTCACCATTCACTTCTTTCTGTTCAATTAACCATTCGGCGTATTGACGACGCTTGAAATGGTCAGTAAACTTCAGATTTTGAGTCAATTGAACCTTCTAAACGTGTAAATTCAAATCTTTATTCGAAATTCACATCAGTGATGTTAGTGAGATGTTCAATTGTTGGGCACGACTTCGAGTCGAGGTTGACGGCTCTTCTGCTACATTATCGCGAACAACAGCAATATTTTCACATTTCCCACAGACCCGGTTTGCTGAAATTTGCGCACGAATCTCGCGATTGTGGACACATTTGGTTGATTATGCTGACCAAAAATATCACGTAGTGTACGAAATGCATTTTGATTTGAACGCCGATTTTCGTAAAAGGATTCAACAATCTTAACACGCTGTTCAATTGTGTACCTCTCTATGGTTGAATTTGTTAAATTACGTTGGACAAAAAACTTGACGTTGAGGTGTGACTCACAGTTAACATTGTGCCTTGTGGTTGGACTACACTTTAGTTGGAGTCTACTAGATTTTAATAGAAATCTCGTAAGTAGTAGAGTTCGTTCATGTATCCGCAAGAGTCAGCTTGATATTGAATTCTATTTTATTTACATTTCTTTTCCTATAATGTCTTATTTGGTCACCCCTTATTTTAAAATTCCAATACAATTTTAAATATTTTTTTTCACATCAATTGCAATCATTTTTTAACAAAACTAATAATGGATTTGGACATACAATTTTCCTCTCAATTTTAGCCATTCCCTCTTAATAGAAAAATAGAAATCACAAGTTAATCGTTGTCATGTGTTAAATGCAATAAATATGTGTATAAAATTGCCATAAACATTATTATTGGTTTTTTGCACATTTAATGTTATTTTACAAAACATTATCATCACCATCCAGGATCATTGGTTTTCTTACACTTGCATGTCGATTAGACGACAGACACTACAAAACATACATATGAACGAATGCGTGAATATAATAAATGTGCCTTTGGGCCATTTCTGTAGAGTTTCAATGCAAGATTATAGTCATCCACAGTGAAAGATACAAGATGACGATAATTTGTAGATTTTAAAGATTTATTAGATAAAATTTAATAATAATCATTATTATTACTTATTAACAAGCAAGTGACCAACAGAGTAAAAGCTTTTAAATAAAATTTAATTGTTTTTGAAGTGTTTATCGGAAAAAGTATGGGTCTTAAGTGTTTTGTTGTTATTATAATTACATATTGATGTTTCACAATTTGCAATACAATTTATATTCAATAAAGTTTAGGCAGAAAAAAAACTTTTTTTTTGGTAACCGCAGTAGAATGTTATTAGAAGCAGAGTTTGTGCCTTAAGTCTTTTGTTTTATTATGTGCTTTGCATATAGATATTTTGGTTTAAAGTATTGGGTTGAAAGTGGTATAGCAACTGTCAGGTGATAGCGTGGGAAGTATATTGTAGTATATTGGAGAAAACAAATTTATCGCCGCTGCTGTTTACGACCTCCTCCCCATCTTTTTACCAATTTGTCTGTGTCGTTTCCCAAAAAATCAATGGGTCTGTTATCAAAGAATTAGCTGAGTCAGCTTTTAAGGTCTTCTTCATTATCCAGATATGGTTCAACAGCGGACGATATCTGCCTCTTGGCTTGCAGATATTGTTTGATGCTGGATTCTATACAGGCGGAAGCATAGAGTGCGGGCTTGCAGAGCAAAAATTGTGCAAGTCAACGCTAATAGCACAACGATTTTCCAAATTGGTAACAAATATTTTGGAGATGTTTCGTCTTTTTGTTACTGTTTGTTGCTTCCAGTGCTGACATTCCAAACAGATTGACCCGGGGAAAACCGACCATTTGGCCGATTAAATGCTATATGGTGTACTTTACATATCGCTTCAAAACCAAAAATTAACATCTTTTCTACTCGTGTATGAAGTTTACGCTTTTGTATGGTTGCGAGTCGTGGAATGCAGCTGTGAGAGGGATGTCGCTTCCATTCAGGCATATTCTGAAATTATTTTGTCCAGAAACAATATCCAACCTTTTTTATGTCAAACAGCACACTAAATTCCTGAAATGAAGGAAATTTTGAGAAGGAAGTGAAGATGGATTAGACACACCTTGAAAAAACCAAACGACTACGAGGCCGAAGAATAGAAAGGCCAGATATCATCATATCAGAAGAACACAGATTGAGAGAGAAGCTGCTTCCCATCGAACGACTTGTAGCCAGATTAGGGCATAGCATAGGCATAGATGAAAACAACTTTATATGGTTCAACAGACATTGAAAAAGATGGTAATCTGTCGGTGCAAGACCCGGAAATGTTGGAAAAGTGTTTCGTTAGCAACGAAAATATTGATAACGTAAAAGAAATGTTGATTAATAACGACAAATTTATCATCAGAGGGATAGCGGAGGACCTGAACATTGCCAATGGATCCATCCAAAATATTTTGGTTAATGATTTGGATTTCCGTCGTGTAGCAGCAATTCCATGCAAAAGAGAGACAATATTGAGGTCGCAAATGACATGTTTTGCGAGACCAAAAAAAAAAAAACACGTCGTTTTCAGTCAAAAAAGTAGGCAATGCTCACGGTTTTCATGGATTACAACGGTATAGTGCATCATGAATTTTTGCCAGAAGGCCAGACAGTAAACAAAGTGTATTATTTGGGCAATATGAGACGTTTGCGTGTAGCAATTCGCCGAAAGAGACCAGAATTGTGGGCAGAAAACTCGTAGATTTTTTGACGAAAAATACAACAAATACCATCCAACATCCGCCGAATTCACCTGATTTGACTCCCTGTGACTTCTTTCAATCAATTGAGTTAAAAAACCATTACGGGAAATGCGTTTCAGCAGCCGAGAGGACATAATGGAAAAATCGCAGGAAGCACTGATGGACATACCGAAAAACCGAATATAAAAAATGCTTCGAGGATTGGATCAAGCGCTGGCATAAGTGTGTTGCAGTCGATAGGGATTACTTTAAAGGGGACAATATAAATTTGATGAATAAACTTGTATTTTTAATATGAAACAAGTAAAAATGCTAAAGGGGCACGTCTTCCTCTGTTGCAATCTGCCTAAAATATTCCACAGCACATTTTTTGGCTATGGAGGGACTTTCGCATTTTTAAGAATAAGGAGCACCCTAATGAACATTATTAATTCCCATAACATGCCACGAAGGAACATGGAGACTTCTCTCAGTCAATGAACTGAGCCCAATTCTATTTTTAAACTCATTGAAACGGACCTACAGTTTAACGCCGGCTCCGAACGGCAAATGCATTAAGAGAAGTTTTCAATAGTATTTATACTCATAGCCTGTTACTAGCTAATGTTATGTGGTGATACCGCTGTCGAAAAACTTTTTTCTTTTTTTTCAAGATGGTCTGACCTGGTATTGAACCGACGACCTTCTGGTTGGTCACCCCTAATGAACACACTTGAGTACAAGTGATTTTCTATAAGGAAAATTTCAGTTTAAAAATGTATCAAAAAGTGAATGGCTACCAACCATTAGCTTATCTAATAAGCGAATAAGAAGAAAATGACTCTCGGCGTATAACCACAGATATTGTTCTGGTACCTAACGGCTGAGTGTGGACCAACTGGAGGTACAAGTGATGATTGTAGATAGTTTAGACCAAAGTCCCAGGGTGGAATTGTATAGCAATTAATGCTGCCAAAGATACAGCAGAAGACATTTAAATACTCCCGAATCAAAAATTGGGTATCACACATTCAAACACTGTATCTCTGCAACTTGCTACCTAAATGTCTTTTACAGTAGAGTCATTGTGGACATTGTTAGATGCATTGTATATTGTTTGTCGTTAAGAGCAACGTCATTTATGTCTCTCATGGCCAATGAGCACGTTAATCATATGACTCATGTGTTTAACGACTTGATGTTTATTTGATGATGATTTTTGCATATTTTGTTATTGCTCTGTTTTTGGGCTTTATAGGACTAAATGACTTGTAACGAAATAAAACGTTCTTTCTTTCTATTTTAATTTTCCATTACACTTTTTTTCTACAAGAGTGTAAATTTTGTAAAATAAATATACCATAATTTCATTTATGACTTAATTAATATTTTTCTGAAGTTTGTTGATTAATTGGGCGTTACATTTGGTTTCCTTTGTAATTTAATGCCAAAGCAGAAAATAATAAAATTCTAGTTTTTTATGTAATTTTCTTAAGAACACGAAAATTATTAATATTTTTTTTGCTTTTCTTAGCTTTGTGCAAAATTTTAAACAATTTGAATAGTAGTAGCCATTATTCATAAAACTAACAGTCTACATAATGCACTAAAGTCAGACTATGTGATGCACTACAACGGAATATGTTGGTAAGCCAACAATTATGAGATGACACCTACTAATACAACGCACTGCGTTGTTATTAGAAAGAAAGGTTAAAGCAGCTATTTGGTAAAGCTTTAACTCCGTCAATTTCCACCCGATTTTAAAAAAGGAGGTACCATTTCATTCATAACCAAACGTAGTTCTTTAATAAATCCAAAAACAGTACTAGTCCTATATAAAACAGCGTATAAAAAGGACTCTAAACTTGGATATTTTGTAATTTATTGAATAAAAATGTGATTGATTAAGAAATAAACACAGATTACTTAAGTTTACTTAAGTAATTTATACACCATTTAAAAGCTCTCTTCCTCTTCATTCCAAATCCGTTAAGAATCTTGAAATTGGTTAATATTAGGCGAAGTTATTAACTTATAAGTGCAGGAATGTATGAAAAACCGGTTTTTTATCCGTAACTTAGGTTTTTTGAGGTGTTATGAAAATTTTAAATCAGATTTTTGTTGGACTCGATAGCACCTATCAGAAAATTGTTTCTTTCCTATCGTATAAGTTTTTGCTTTGTATACTTATTTTTGCCGCGTAAAAACAAGAGTTGTTTAGTTTTTTGTATAACTTTAGTTGTTGTAAGAATGTTGTTGTTGTTGTTTTGTAAGGGTTTTGTAAAGCCGTAAACACAGTCTTAAAAAAATTAAATCTTTTAAATTCATCGCATTCTAAAAGTTTGAAATATAAGCGAAACTCTAAACTATGAGGGTGTTTACTTTTTTTGACTCGATGTAAGTTATCAACACCGATGCATCGAAGTATAAAACTTAATACAAATACTTTATAGCCTCAGCTAAGTCAAACGTCCTTATCAGCTTTTTATACTATAAAAATATAGAATAATAATAAAGAGAATTCTGGCTTGACGATTTTTTCCATACAAAATGACATAAAAAATCGTCGGCCAAAGCAATCGTTGGATTGAATCTATTTTATTTTGATAGCGTTTTTTCTTACTCTCTCAATTGTGCTCTCGCAATCTGTTTGTGGTGTTGCCGTACTTTCACTGAATTTTATGCATTTTGTAAACAAAAACATGTGTTTTTGGTTTGGAGTGAAAAAAAAAAATTAATAAAAACAAAAAGCAAACCAAACATAAAAAAGGGCAATAGATGGTATTTGAAGTTGCGATTTATGGACCATCTTTTTTTTGACAGCGTTTTGGCTCGAAGTTGCGGACGTATTCTGTTTCATCACTGAAGCAACAAATTATTTATCTAAAGGGTGGTCCAACCAAAATGGACGATGGTAATTGTGAGTCACACCTTGCGTGACTTTGCCCAACTTAATTTGCCATTTCTTTGTTTCAGTGTTTGACAAATTCAATCATGGAGAGGTACATAATTGAGCAGCGCGTTAAGATTGTTGACGCCTTTTACAAAAATGGGCGTTAAAATCAATTGCATTTTGTATATTTCGTGATTTTTTGTTTGTCAGCATAATCGACTAAATGTGTCCACAATCGTGAGAATTGTGCGCAAATTTCTGTAAATCGGGTCTGTAGGAAATGTGTAAACACCTGTGCATGCTCGCCCAGTTCGTTCTCAGGAAAACATTGCAGTTGTTCGCGATAATGTGGCAGAAGAGCCGTGAACCTTTAAAACTTCAACGTGCCCAACAACCAAACAAAAACAGCCCAGGTTTGAGCCCAAGCAGAGGACATGACAAAAGAAGTTGAATTGTGATTTCGGTTGTTTAATAAAAAGACTTTCACTTGCCTCCAGACAACTGTATCTAAAAAATAAAGAAGAAACTCCCCTGACCCTTCAGCTTACCTCTGGCGATAATGACAAACATCGGACGAATGATCAGGAGAAAATGCCACCTACTGGAAAAAAATTACAATGCTAAGTAAAGATCACCACCAACCAATTAGCACCACTACACAATCATATGGAGGACAGCTATAGTGAGTTAACAATATAAAAAATCAACTTGATTAATGAATTTGAAACAAAGCAAGGGGTGCTTTGTTGAAAGCCAATATGCTCCCTATAGGAGTGATGGAGAAAAAAAGCAGTTCAATTAAAGCGGCCAGAATTGACCACAAACACCCTGTAGTAATTTAGAGCGCTTGGCTAGGAAGTTTTAATGCATATCCACCATATAGCTCGCATCTTGCACAGTTGCATTTGTTTTGATCAATGCAGAACTCACTTAATAGTATAAATTTAGTGTAATTAGATCAGTTATACGTTGAGAAAATCCAGTTCTATATTGAAAGAATAATGGGTTACATGGCAAATGATATACGAATCTGTGCTGATTATTTGAACAGCGATCTGGCTAGAATTAACGAGTTGGCTGTGAACAATGGACAGTGCATCAATCCTTCCAAATCGAAATGCTTTTTATTAATAATAATAATATCGCTCTGGATAATGACATTCTGATATAGATCGATGGTAATAAAATAGAATTTGTTTGTCACTGCAAAATCGTAGGGGTTGTATTTAACAATAGGCTTTCATTGTCTAATAATATATCGTAAATAACTGCTCAAGTATATGGAATGCTTCGAAATCTTTGGGCCGTTAAACATTCAACACGTCTGAAAATACGTACCCTACTGGCTAAGGCTTACCTCTTGACTCCTACCTGCAATCTTATATGGGTGTGAAATATATGCGAACTGTTTTGGCAGTGATTTTAACAATTTTAGTATTGCTAGATATATCTATGACATAAGACCACGTAGACCAATTTCCCGGTTCTCATATCAGAGAACTTTGAGAATTTTTTGAAATCAACACTAAAGTGTACTACTGATTTCTTTGCGGGTGTTACAACCATCACCACACATATGTACAATCTGCAATGGTGTAGGGTATAAACAAAAAACCTAACACAGAACGAAACATTTCAAAAATTTTTTTCGGAGCCCCAATAAATAACTTTTACACCTGCAACATTTTCTCATCCATGGCCATTGTATGGTGTTTTAAATCTCAACTCCACTGTGCATAAGAATAATTGTCTTCTGCGAGTCAAGTATGAATTTTATTAGTTTATATTTTTTTTATGAGTTTTGTTTTCTCTCTCAAATGCTTTTAACAATAATTATTAGTTTGCTTATGTATGTATCGGGTGGGCCATCTGAGTATACTATCTCCACCCGTATAGTGCGTTGAAGTCGTATGACTATCCGCTTCGTTTTTGCTGCGCTAGACGGCCCAACAAGAAACTGCACGATGACGTCGGTTTTGCCAAAAAATCATCTGTTCGGCTGAAGCTCATTTTGATCTTGGTGGGTACGTTAATAAGCGAAATTGCCGTATTTGGGGCTCAGAAAACCCAAACGTGTTCTTACAGAAGCCAATGCACTCATTGCGAGTGACTGTTTGGTGCGGCTTGTAAAGCGGTGTCATCATTGGCCCATTCTTTTTTGTAAATGACGACGGCGCAACCATTACGGTCAATGGAGACACCTATCGCACCATGATAATCGATTTTTTGTACCCGCTCTTCATGGTATTGATGTGAACGATGTTTGGTTTGAATAGGATGGTGCAACTTGTCACACATTTCATGCTACGTTCGATTTTTTGCGTCAAACGCTTGATGGCCGTTTAATAAGCCGAAATGATGATGTCAGTTGGCCGCCAAGAAGCTGCGATTTAACATCGTGGGACTATTTTCTGTGTGGCGCCATTAAAGACAAGTGTTAGGCCGACAAACCACAGACCATTGAAGACCAACATTCATGATGTCTTTGCCGAGATACGATCCCATACACTCGAAAAAGATCTCGAAAATTGGTCCGATCGAATGGGGTACCATATGAATGAAAAAATATTTCATTTCCAACCGGAACAGTTGTACTTCAAAACAAGAAAAATGATTTGTCAAAATTTCGAACCGTTTTTGTAATATTGCAATTTTAAATTTAAACTTTTAAATGGCTTACCCGATATATAGATGGCTTACCCGATTGTAGATAGATATGTTATCTTTCTACAGTATATTGTATTTAAATGTTTACTTTACTACTAAAGTCACCTTCGAAAATTATACTGGTTGTGTTCTTAAGAAAAAAAGAAGGTAAAATTTCAAATTTATGTTATACGAGTACTATGGTATAAGCGCTACCATAAGCTGCATATTGTTATAAGTTCGTTTTCAATGTCTGTTTAGAGACTTAATTTTTGTTCTGGTAAACGAGGTTATAAACCCTCTAATTGGGTGGGTGTTTTTTATTGATCTGTAAAAGAGTCTCTGCAAAGTTAAGATTGATAAAGACATGATCTAAAGAAAATCTTTATCTGCGGTAATTGCAAAGTATTAACACGTTTATGATATTCGCCTGATTCAGTCCTTTTTTTAAATCTCAGATTTTAAGGTTCACATGTGTGATTAGTGCAGGAGTTTTTGAAAGTGATGACTATGACTACTTTAAATACTCAAACAGATAAACTCTGGTGTAGAACTAGAACGAAAGAATATCTTTAGTAAATTGAAAAAGTTGATTATTACCTAACCTATGGCTGTATTTCATAATTCCTAATCTTGCTTTGTTCTACTTTAAAATGTCAAACTAAAAAATTGTGATGTGGCACAAATAAAGAGACTTATTTAGAAGATCGCTTATACTCACGCAGTGCATTGAGCTGCAAATAGACAAAATAGGTTATGGTGGATTGGCAAGAGGATGTAGTGCTTACGTGCAACCATATTGCACGATGTTAATTGTGCGTCACACCTTAACGTCAAGTTTTTTTGCCCAACTTAATTTGACATTTCTTTGTTTCAGTGTTTGACAAATTCAAGCATAGAAAGCAGCGCGTTAAGTTGCTGAAGCCTTTTACGAAAATGGGCGTTCAGATCAAAATCATTCGTGATTTTATTGGTCAGATAATCGACCAAATTTGTCCACAATCGGGAGAATTTTGCGAAAATTTCGGCAAACTGGATCCGTAGGAAATGTGGGATCAACCTGTATATGCCCGACCAGTTCGTTCTGCGGAAACCATTGCTGTCATTTGCAATAGTGTGACAGAAGAACCGAGAAGTAGTTATCGTGAATGGTGTTCGCTATCGCGAGATGATAACATTCTCTTTGTGACCGGAAATTGAAGATATGGACCTGGACGATATGCGGTTCCAACAGGATGATGCCACTTGCCACACAGCCAACGAAACAATGGCTCTTTTGCGAGAGAAATTCAATGGCCGTGGCGATGTTATTTGGCCGCTACGATCATGTGATTTAACACGGTTGGACGTCTTTCTTTGGGTATATTTAAAAGAAAAAGTGGTATGTTAATAAGCTAAGAGCTAAAGGATGAGATAATTCGGCACATTAACGATATTTAACCTCAATTATGTCTAAGAGTCATTGAAACTATGGACCGAAAGATAGAGGAATGCCTCCGGAGCTGAGGCCAGCACTTGGCCGATATTTTGTTTCACGCATAATTGTCATAGATCCTTCTATCATAATAGAAAATATTAAGATAATTCTCTGAAAAGTTTTTGTTTTATTTACAATTAAAATCGTGCGGTCTGATTGGACCACTCTTTATTTAATCTTTATGAGCTTGGCTTAGTTCTATGCTTAAGAACAGGATCATCAATTCGCCCCTCGATGGAAAGGAATGTACTATAATGGTGTCGAAATGGCGCTCTCAAGGTGGAGTACTATCTGCATTGCTATGGATGTTAGTAGTTGATAGCTTGCTTAACATGTTGGCGTCGGCGTAATTGGTTATGCTGACGACCTCGTTATAACGGGCCGTGGGAAATATGACAGTAGGTTATGTGACCTCATGAGGACTACCATAAGCGAGGTATTAATTGTTGCACTCAATAAGGACTGTCGGTGAATCCTTCAAAGGCGGTTGTTGTACTCTCTACAAATAAATAAAAGTTATCGAGTCACTATTAACTTTTCTAGGAAGGCTTAGTTGGAATTCAATATATTCTCTGACAGTCAAGCTGCTTTAAGCGCATTTGGCTAGAATCGTATGACATCTATACTGGCCAAATATTACTACGATACGTTGCAAAAGCTTTCGCTTTGAAATAAAATACAGTTGTTTTGGGTACCTGGACACTGTGTGGTAGATATCTTATATCAGTCCGGAAGCTTACTGTGCAGCATTTCTTATTACCATCCTCAATCTAATTAAGGATTGGGAAATTGCCAGATGCTGGATTGCTGAAAGGGAACTTCGCCATTCTAGGGCGGCGATCAGTTTTCGAGTTGGGCATCGCTCTGAGATTATCAAGTATGGCAAGCCAGACTTGAAACTCCCAACGGAATTTCTAAGGGACCATTGCGGAGAGGATGGATGTTTGTAGACTATGCGGCTCACGGACACCAGAGACAGCGAAACACATAACAGGTCATTCAATAACTCCGTAGGGTAAGTAAGAAAAAACATTTTTGATAGAACTCGATTTTATTATTCAACAATTCGTGGGCGATATAACGAGTATAGCGATTTTACAACTTTTTGATAACACTTTTAAAGTACGATTTCTTTCTCTCGTCAAAATAGGCCTCAGTTTTAGCAATTATTTCATCATTGGACTTAAATTTCGTTTCAGCAAGCATTCTTTTGAGATCTGAAAACAGGAAAAGGGAGTTGGGGACCAAAATTGGCAAATACGGTGGGTGGGTAAGTAATTAGAAGCCCAATTCATTTAATTTTGCCAATGTTTTCATCGATTTGTGACACGATTTGTGAGCTTACGCGGCACCTACTTTGAATAGAGGTTTCGCTACACAAATGTTCGTGTAAAATGGTAAAAACACTACCATCTGGTATCTTTAGAATGTTAGCTAGATCGCGCCATCATTCATAATCAATTTGTGGATGTTTTTGATATTTACTGGAATTTTCTGGGTGTCCACTGCGCTCTGCATCATTCGTGCTGTTACGACCTCGTTTAAATTTAGCAATCCACTTCTCTACCATTTGTCTCGATGGAGCAGAGTTCGGATAATGTTTATCAAGCCATTGTTTGGTTTCAGCTGTATTTTTTTTCATCCAAAGCAATGCTTTATCGAAACTCGAAATTCACTTTTTTCCATTTTTTTTATTAACAAGAGTTTCTTATCGCAAAATGCTATAACTCACGAATCAGTAGCCAGATTGCTGTTAAATTTACATGTGTCATTTGAAGGTTAGTACTAAATAAAAATCATATGGACAAAATTTTAGTAACGCCATCTATGTGTCATCCTATGGACTTATTTAATGACCTGTTATTATGTGAATGTAGGGTTTTTGATAGATTTAGATGAAAATGTTTAGGGAGTCATAGGGTCTAATTGGGAGACATATCGACCATTAGGGTTTCATCAAGAAGGCAGAAGATCTGCTGAATAAACTATGGACCGTAAGGGGCACAATAGATCCCATGGGTTGCAGTGTTTTGCGATAGTGCCTGGTGAGAACAATAGTAATAATAATAATAGTTGGAACTGGCACATCGGTGTTATCCAATATAAGACGATAATGGAGCGTTGGCCAAGTCGCTCCTTATATATAGTATTTAGAACATGGGGTCTTTTGCCGAGAATGACGATATGGATATATATTAGCATTATTCGGCTCATATTATTTATGCGATAATAGCTTGTCTCTGGCTTATCGACGTACACAAGTGACTTTACTTAACCCCAAAGAAAATAATTCAATGGGATTAAATCACCAATCAATCTTGATGGCCATTTATTTGCCGATTACGTGAAATTACTCTTTCACCAAAGGTTTCTTTGAATAAATCCGTTTTAGTGCGTGCCATGTGACATGTGGCCCGTCCTGTTGGAGCCACATGTCAGCAAGATTAATGCAAACTAACTGAGTTATGAACAAATTTCTAATCATGTAACGTAACTAATTCAACCAAAAATGGGCTTCGTCGGGGATCAAAATTTTGAACTTTAAGGTTTGACGAACAGGCTATGAAATCTACTTACCTCCTCGGATAAATTAGACAATGAGAACATGTCCAAAAGCGGGATTGGAGGGCTGGATTGGTTTAACGTCACTTTAAATCCATGTTATGAGAGTTATGCTTTGGCAGGCGATTGAGTTGAAGTACCGAACCGAGAATTTAGGTCTAAAGGTGTCATAGTTTAATATGATCTGGTATACCGATGGCTTTAAAATGGTAATGTTATTTTCAAAAATTCAAATTAAGTTCCAAGAATTGCTGTATTTAACTGTAATCTTACGATACGAAAAACTATTTAAAACATTCAATAGCTTTGCATTATATTTTTTTTTTCTGTTGAAAAGAAATATTTGCTCGTTTTCTTTCTATTCGAAAAACAAAATAAAAAAAAGATTGATTTTCTCACGCTCCTTATTGGATTTGGAACACGAGTGTAATACACGCGATTGCTTTAGCATGCAGTAGACGATGTAACAAAAGATTTTTTAGCCGTTAGTTTTAAATAAAATAAAAAATAATTTAAAAAATACCGAAACACACTAATCGAGTAATAAGAACGCGTTTGCCTTCAGCATAAAAAAAGAAAAAAATAATAACAAACAATAGGCCATTGAGCATCAAAACTGTTTTCATTGATTACAACTTTACTCTGTCATGGATGGTGAGGTGAATTCTCATATATGTGTGTATGTATGTATGTATCCGCACAAATGTGCATGCATACATATAATACATATTGTATTTGAGTAAATATGTTCATATTTATATAGAATTTATCATAAAAATATATTTAAAGATAAAGTAAGCGCTACTACGACCTGAGTAGTAATATGCGTTACAAAAAAAAACCCATAAATATAAGCTTAAAAAGCAACATCAATAGTTCAACTTACTCGATATATATTAAGGGGCATTTTTTAAGCTCGATAGAACTTCAGAAAAGATTAACTCTCAAACGTACTATAATACTGCGTTTACTTTTTGACATTAATGATCAGTATACTCTGACAAATCATCATGAATATATTGAGGTTTAATCAACTACCAAAATGTCAAGATTTACTTTGAAGATCAGTCATCAATTTGAGCAACTTAAAGGTGACAAAATTGTGTTCAGCGGTAAGGCTAATTTTTGGCGTTTTGTTGCCGCATATGAAGTGAAATCAATATATTGGCTGTGCCATTTAAAAGTTTAAATAAAAAAAAAAAAAAAAAAAAAAACGGTTTGAAACTTTGCTAAATTAATTTTTTTGTTGTGAAGTATCATTGTTTCGGTTAGAAATGAAATATTATTTCATTCATATGGCTGCCGCGGCTGGCCTCATAATACCCCATTCGATCGGAGGAATTTTCGAGAACTTTTTCAAGTGTATGGGGTCGTATATCGGCAATGGCATCACGAATGTTTGCTTCAAATGCTCAATTGTCTCTGGCTTGTCGGCATAACACTTGTTTTTAACGATGGCCCACAGAAAATAGTTCAACGGTATCACATTTCAGTTTTCTGGCAACCAACTGCCAAGGTTAATTAAATGGCCATCAAACGTTTGACGCAATAAATCGATTGTGTACCATGAAGAGAGGGCACAAAAAAATCGGTTATCATGGTAGATAGTTTGACCGTAATATTTTCGAAATATGAAATATGGGCCAATAATGCCTCAGTTCAACAAGCCGCAACAAACAGTCACTCGTAATGGGTGCATTGGATTCTGTAAGACCACGTTTGGTTTTTCTGAGCCCTAATACGGCGATTGTGCTTATTAACGTACCACCAAGATGAAAATGAGATTTATCTAAAAAGATGATTTTAAACGGTAATAAATTTCCATCTGCTGCAGCACCTACTTCCAGGCATCTCTGCTTAACGTGCGCCTTCGTCAATTGGTCACACCCATCACCGACAGGGCTTCCTAGGTACGATCTCTAGCTTGAGCAACTTCATCTATTCGAAAGACATGTTCAAGCCAGCATAGATGCTAGATGTTAATTCGCCGAGCAACGTAAGGGAGAAGGCTTATACCGCTGTAGTTGGCACATATTGTGGGGTCTCCCTATGATTTTTATGAGTTATGATCTTTATTGTTCTTAAAGATATACAGTGCAATGATGTCACTTGCATATAAATGGTACCATTTATGCTTTGGTGGCTTTTGGACTGCCTCTGGAAGCTCTTTTCATCTTTATCCATTGAGTCAAAATGAGAGTCGTCTTTCGATGGAGAAACACATTTCTCACACAGCATGAATTATGATAATAAAATTCAATGATTTCCAAGTGTTGTTTGCTTATTAGTTTTTTCATGGTGGAATGACAAACCTTACTGAGCATTTTTGGCATTGCCATATGTTACGAATCTTTTTTTCAAACTGAAAAAATTTACACAAAAACTCTCCTTCAATAAATTGGGTAACTAAGCTTTTGACAAGCGCTGGGAAGATTGTATTGAAGTGAAAGAAAACTAAAGAGTGGTCCAATCATAATGCACGATGTTAATTGTGAGTCACCCCTCTTAACGCCAAGTCTTTTGCCCAACTTAATTTGATATTACTTTGTTTCAGTGTTTGACAAATACAGCCATGGAGAGGTACACAATTGATCGGCGCGTTAAGATTGTTGAAATGCAATTCGTGCACTTCGTATTTTTTTTGATCAGCGTATTCCGAAAAATGTGGCTGCAATGATGTTGTTGATTGTTGTTGAATGAAGTTGTTGGTTGTTGAAAAGCCGATGCATCTACAAAGAGTGACTGTTTGGTGCAGTTTATGAGCGGGTGGCGTCATCAGGCCGTACTTCATCGAAAATGAGGTCGGCCAAGCAGTTATCGAAAATGGTATTCGTTATAACGGACTTCTTGTGACCAGAAATTGAGTATATGGACATGGACGATATGTGGTTCCAACAGTATAATGCCACTTGGCATATAGCCAACGAAACAGTGGCTCTTTTATGCGAGAAATCCAATGGCCGTGTTATTTCATGTCGTGGTAATGTTAATTGGTCGCCACGATCATGTGATTTGACACTGTTGGACTTCTTTCTTTGGGGATATTTAAAACTAAAAGTGTACGTCAATAAGCTAAGAACAATTCAAGAGCTAAAGGATGAGATTATTCGGAACATTAACAACATTGAACCTCAACAATGTCTCCGACGGATAGAGCTATGCCACCGAAGTTGTGGCGAGCATTTTGCCGATATTTTGTTTCACAAAATTAAGATAATTATCAGAAAACTTTATATTTTATTTACAATTAACATCGCGCGTTTTGGTTGCACTACCCTTTATGTTAGAAAATAAAGAAAATTTTTTTAATTTTGTCGTGCTTACATTGTTATGTCAGCTAATTTTGGGACCACCTTAGTAGTTGACCATAACTTTTTTTATTTATTTTATTTTTTAAAATTTTTGTAGGGTTTTATTGTTTCGAACTCATTTTGTATTGGATTTTATTGTTTATTTAGCCTTATGGGTCTGCCACCAAACTCCATGGGGGCCAACATAGTATGTATTTGCAAATTACTACATACGAGTACTGACTGCTGTTTTGTTTATTTGTAGGTTTTACGATTTGTTGTTGTTGTTGTTTTTTTTGTTTCTTCATTTCGTAGTCACATTGACTACCATATGTGTGCATGACTTTTGGGCTGAACTTTGTTGGCTTTAAGCGGCTTTTTGACTTAAAGTGGCGCATCGTAGACTAAACGAATAGTTAGAATAAACAAGAGAAGAGGTAGAAGAAGAAGAAAAACTATTAAACTCTTGCTATGTATATATATATGTATGTAGTTTGCTTACGAGACAAGGAGCCACAAAACCAAAAACTGTTACAAACAATTTCATTGAGTAGCCGTTTTAGAAACTGAGAAGAAAATAAGTGAATAACCAAACAAACAACAACCAACGGCAGTTAAACCAGCCGCCATATATAGGTGCAGACACATACCATAAAACTGAGAAAATATCTCCCCTTTCTGACCACCTTTCCCCATACCCTTATTTGCCTTTGTAATATAAGATATGAAAAGTTGTGATGTTGCCTTTTCTATGTACAATAGTTGTGTGGTAGTGGTACTGGTACTCTTTTAATACCCTTGTGAACCGTAACTGTTTTGCTTTTTATAATGATGTTGGTTGGCTGGCAATGATGATAGTGATGGTGGTGGTGGGATTTGTTTGTGGTTGCAAAAATGCTTAACAATTTGGCGACAATATTGCAACTCAAATGATTTATTATGCAAATCGTTACTTATAAACCCTGAAAATAAAAGAAAGAAACAAACAACGAAAATGAAAAACTTAAACGGTTTGTTTAGCTCAAGTATTTAGAATATGAGTACGACTTTGACTACGATTACGAATATTTTGTTTTCATCTACAAATGGCATGGAGGTAAAGATTTCAAAACAAATAAGCAAAATTAAAACGTTTTGGAATTTTAAATATTGAGTTATTACATTTAAGAAGCAATTACTAGTTACCAATTCTAAACATGTAACAATCGTGTTTTAACAAAACCCAAAACCCATAAAACATATCAAGAATTAATTATTTATTGTTGTATTGATTACCTCTGCATGTACTTACTTATGTATGAAGAACAAATACTAGTATTTCTATAAATTAAAACGAGTATCTCCTCCATGATTCTTTTTGTATTATATTCCATTACAAATAAATTTATTATATTATACCCTATGATCTGTTGAGAGTATATAGTGTTTGTGCTTATGTTTGTTCCCAGACTAGGCTTAAACAAGACTTGGAGTTTATATTTTTTTAAAAAATAGGTCTTGTCTGGCAACTATAACTTTGAAAATGTTTAGGAATTTAAGTATCTGGGAGTTGTGTTGAGCGCCCAGAATCACGCCTCACTGGTTAAACTGGACAAAATACAAGCCGCAAATTGTTCTTACACTCACAAGTGTCAGTAAATTTTAGTAAACTCCTGGATAGCAAGTAATTTTAAATTCCGCTTGACCACGACATTCGATAATAACATCGCCTTCGAATGTTTGGCAAACATTTCTCTGTTAAAACATTCGAAACGACTATTGGAAGCGAATCGAAAAAGAACTCATAGAGTTCACCCGTCGCGCATTTTGTGGCAGCATATGTTTCGATCTCGAACGCTTGCCTGTAATAACAACAGCAAACGTTTAGCGAACCTTTATCTAAAGCGAATTACTCTGCTCTACTCTCTTCTGTTTTTGCCGTTACTTTTGCTTTTGCTTTTTTTTTCGCCGCTCTATGCTAAAAACGAGAAAAGCTTGCTTGTTTTTTAAAACAAACAAGAAAAAAAAAATAGAAAAATATCAGCATCTACCCGATACGCGTGTTCATTTGTCGCTGTATCAGTGACGAGTAGAAGCAAAAGCATAAGAATGTATGTGAATTGAGAAGGAACAAAAGTCTTCTGCAATGAATAGCAATGTTCTATGCTCTTTTAAGCATTTTTGTTCGGCAAATATGTTTGTTTCGAAAATTCTTCACTAATAGCGAACAATCGCTTATTGCGAATCGTAGGTCAAGCTGGTTATATCAAGATATACTAATATGTAGGCTGAAAAGTCCCAGGCCTAACAAAGAAAAAACTTGTTTTTGTTCAAGTTGTCCAACTTAGCTTTCTTACCAGCGAGCATTTTTTAAGGTCTGCGAACAGCCAGTAGTCGCTGGGAGCCAAAGTTTAATTCATGTAGTTTTGCCATTGTTTCAGAATCAACAAGTTCTTGTCTGTGATCAACAGTGAGCAAACGCGGCACCCACTTTGAACGGAGCTTCTTCATAGTCAAATGCTAATGCGATACCTTTACGTTCTTTTGATACCTTTACGACGTCAGCTAACTCTCGCAACTTCACTTTTCGTGAATTCAAAACTATTTTATAGATTTTTTTAATGTTTTCTGGATCATCGGTGTCTCTACGTCCACGTTTGAAGTCAGCAATTCAACATTTTATTATTGTTTCTGATGAAGCAGAGTCTAACTTTGCAAGCCATTGCTTCGCTTGAACGGTATTTTTTCCCATCAAGAAGCAGTATAATTAAAACGCGAATCTTAGCACAATATCTCACAAACTAATTAATACAATATCATGAAATTGTAACAGCTGTCTTTTGATGGTTAGCAAAAAGAGATGAATGCAATAAAACTAACACCATCAATGTGTTAGGATCAGAACTTTTCTTGTTATGTATTATGTGACCCATGTAGTATATGCTTCATTTATATGTACCAATTCTTAGAAGTTTAAGTTTAAGTGGCACAACCCTGTTGGAACCACATATTATCCAGGTCCATATCCCCACCTTCTGGCCACAAGAAGTCCGTTATCATCTCGTGATAATGAACACTATGACGAGTCGAAGTTAAAGGCTCTTCTGCCACACTATCGCTAACAACAGCAATGTTTTCCGCAGAACGAACTGGGCGAGCATGTACAGGTATTTCCACATTTCATACAGACCTGGTTTGCTGAAAATTGCGCACAATTCTTCCGATTGTGGGCCAAAAAAATCTAGAAGTACACTAAAAGCATTTTGATTTGATTGCCCATTTTCGTGAAAGGCTTCGACAATCTTAACGCGCTGCTCAATTGCGTACTTCTCTATGGTTAAATTTGTCAAACTTTGAAACAAGGAAATGACAAATTAAGTTGGGCAAAAAAGGTGTGACTCACAATTAACATCGTGCATTATGGTTGGATCACCCTTTGTTTAGTGTTTCAGGTAACCAAGTCAAAGTTTTGTTGACTCTCTATTTCGCTATTTCGCAAGGACATACGATGTATTGTAGACGTTTTAAAAGACGAGAAACAAAAAGATGCTAGAAATTCACAACTTTATCATCACGAGATAATGGGTCCGCCAATTTTTTTTTTTTTTTTAAAATCTATAAAAAAAAAACTACTGAATGTTTTCTCAAATTTCTTTTTTTATTTGAAAGTTAAATCCTTGCGCTTAATAACGGAAAATAATTTCATTCAAATGGCTGCCTCGGCTGGCCATGCAGTAGCCTACACGATCGGTCCAATTTTTAAGCACATTATCGATTGTGTGCAGCTGTATTTCACCAATGGCTTCACGAATATTGTCCTTTAAAGCGTCAATTGTCTCTGGCTTGTTGGCGCAATACTTATCTTTGACGGCACCCCACAAATAATAGTCCAACGATGTCAAATCGCAGCTCCGAGGTAGCCAAACGACATCAGCTCTGCGGCTGATAATGCGATCTTCAAAAACAGGGCGCAAAACATCGAGTGTAGCTTCGGCTGTGTGGCACGTAGCGCCGTCCTGTTGAAACCAAATGTTGCTAATATCTTCCTCTTCAATTTTTGTGAAGAAAAATTCGTTCAACATGGCCCGATAACGATCGCCATTGACTGTAACGGCCACTCCTTGCTCATTTTCGAAGAAATTTGGCGCAATTATGCCTCTGGACAAAATCCGCACCAAACAGTGACTCGTCTTGGGTGTATCGGCTTTTCAATGTGTGCGAGCGGGTTTTCTGTGCCCCAAATGCGACAATTTTGCTTGTTTACATATCCGCCAAGATCAAACTGAGCTTCATCTGCAACATTACCATGATTTTCAAAGTAATCTCGCAATATTTCCCGGCGTTGTTCAAGCGTATACACAACCATATTCTTTCAGCGGAAGGATAAAACTAATTATCTGTCAAATCACACATGAGCTAAGTGTTACCATTCACGAAATAAGCACTAGTTGAAAAAAAACTTTAGATGACGGACCCGTTACACTTGTTAATTTATCGTTACCTCTGATTTCTGTTTGGCCAAAAAACACCACAATTATGCTTCAGCCATAATGGGATTTGATTTTTTGTTAGTTTTTCTTATACTCAAAACTAAAGAAACCCATAAAACAACGATGATTTGTAACGCTAATTAATAAGCTAAGGATGGCAACGCTGAAAAATCTCGAACCTATACCGAAATATGCTTCAAAATGTGAAAATATGAATTAGGTAAGACTCATTTGATCTTTCTGGTTATACATAAACTATCTTTATAGCTCTAAATAAACTAATCCTAATTCACTGCGTTGTTTTATTTCTCTTAGCTTCCCTATAAAAACTTTATTATTCGCTTTATGTTTTATTGAGATGTACGATATCAATTAGTCGGCTTTAACCAACTATAATATTCTTACTGGTTTGTTTGTTTACAATATTTTAAGTTTATATTTATTTCTCAGAAATCTTATTATGCTTTAGAAATAGAATCTAGATTTACTTTAAGATTTGAAATTAGATAGTATTTATGTTGCATAGCAATGCCGACAACAATTCGTATGTGTTTTGCATGAAGTGTATGAGATTAAATTCATAGATCAGAGTAATGGAAAATACGTTTAATATGAACACTTGTTACCGTCGTACGTATTCTTAACATTAAATATTGTAATTATTGTTGTAATTCCCAGCGATATTATTATGAAAATGAAAAGCTTTAAACGACCAAAAAAGCATAGAAAATATAAAAAAATGAATTTGAGTTCAAATATCGTTTTCAACTGAAAAGTATCGCAGTATTTTCCGACATTTTTTTATCAAATTCATTGCTAATAACACCGGTCTACAGCAAAAAAGGCTTTAAATAAAACTATATGGACTATAATGATTTTAATGCGCTGAATTCAAACTTGTTTTCAGTTTTTTTAAATCGGGCTCAATTTTTTTTAATGGGCGTGGCAAATTTTGTTTATGAATTAAATATCCTACAAATTATCTGAATAACATTTTTGTATTTTCATCAGTTTCGAAGTTCTTCATAAATTAGTAGCGGAAAAAAAAAATTTTCACGCAAAATTTGAGCAATTTTTTCTTTCAAAAATTCGATGCTATTTCCTAATCGAGTATGAATTTTGGTAATAAAATTCAATAATCTGCAAGCATTGCTCATTTGTTAGTCGATTCATGGTTAAATTATAGACCAAACTGAACATGTTTGTCAGTACTGACAGCTGAGCTGTCAAAAATAATGTTGCCATAAAGAAAGTTGCTAAAAAATCACCCGATACAATGTTATTTAAATTACCGCCTCTGGATTGGTTACAACAGATGATCCTTGTGAGACTGTTCTCGATCACTTTTTCGCACTGATTGGTTTTCAGAGCTCCATTTATTAATATTTTGCTTGTTGATATAACCACGGAGTGAGAAATAAGCTTTATCGCTTCAGAAAATTTTGTGCGAAAAATCTAAACTCAGTGGCTGTGTTTGAATCACTATTCTTACGCATTTTTCGGTTGTTAAACGATCCATATTCGTATAATGCAAAACTCTCATCAGTTCGCTTTCATACCTGGTTGAAGGATGGGCTAGCAATTTTTCAATTCCCTTTTACTTTTGCCTAAAGTTTTCACGTTTGTGTAATTAGAAGTCAGACAGAAATATTTGATTTCTGCTTCTTTCATGTGCATGTTTACCCAACAGTATTGATATAAGAAAAATAGTATGGAGCAACAAGACAAAAATTCCAAAAGTAGAAAAGATTCTACCAACTTCGTCTCTCTGACCATCGTTCAGCCAACTGTGAAAGAGGTGTAAATAAATGACATTTCAAATTACAGATATTTAACAGCTGACAGCCTTGCCAGAACTGCGGTTTTAAAACCATTAAAGGCTAGTTTACACGATAATACTTTATTTATGTAAATTTAGAGAAAAAATATTATAAAATTCCACCCGTATTTTAAAAATGAGAGTAAAAATCATACGACAGATTTTTTTACGCATAGACAATACGTAAGCAACCAAAACGGGTGGCGTGGTGTAGTGGTTAGAGCGCACGCATAACAACACAAACGACCCAGGTTCGAGCCCCAGCAGAGGACATAACGAAGAAAAAAATTAATTGTGGTTTCGAATGTTTAATAATAAAACAAGGCTTCAACTTCCCTTCAGACAACTCCATCTAAAAAAAAAAAATAAAGAAAAAATGATCAGGAAAAACACGCCACCTACTGGGAAAAGATTACAATGCTAAAGTAAAGATCACCATCAATTAGCAAAGATCTTCACCACTACACAAAAAAAATCATATGGAGGAAGCTACAGCGGATTAATCATCTACTTAGCTTGAAAAAAACTGAAACAAAGCAATAGATGCTTTGTGGAAAGCCAATACGCTCCCTAGAGGAGTGACGGAGAAAAAAAGCAACCAAAACAAAGTAAAATGAAAGCAGCTGTTTTAAAAGAGACCAATAGTGCGAGCAAAAAATATTTGCTTTTTTCCTTGTTTATATTATTTGTTTACATAAAAATACACCCTTGATCTAATGAAGTGTGATGGTTTTTAAAAAAATTAAAAAAAAAACAAAGAGAGCCGTACGACTATTTTCTCTCAATGTCTTAAGCACTCATTACATATTGAGTTTACACGGTACTATCCGCTCTCTTCTCATATCGTACGACTTGTATTATCGTGTCAACCCCATTTATATGGATAACCTGACCTAACACTTTTATTTTAGCAAGAATCGAAGCAAGTTTTCGAATATCTTCCGATATGCTTCTGCAATATAGTGTCTTAACAATTAACAAACAAATTTTTTCTATATCTCAACTACTGTATTAAATTTGGGAAGGATTGGTCTCTGTCTAACCCTTGACGTCTTACTCATTTTTATATAAAAATTAAAGTTCTCCAAATAGCTACTTTGGACAGTTGTTTTATTTTTTAGGTGTCCTAGGTGTTTTATAGCGATTATCATAGAATCTGCCAATATGAAAAAGATTAGGATATTGTTGTCCTGAGCTCTTTAAGCCATGTAATCTTTATTTCCCCAATTGTTGCACATCTCTGTATAACTTTAGAGAAACAAAACTGTTTCAGGGGGCCATATCTGATATGTTCTTCGAATCATAATTGAAGTGCTTTTTCTTAAACCACAAAGTCAATCATAAGTTGTACTAAGTGACTTATTCAAGAAGTGAAAGAAAGTGAACAGTAGCTTCACTAGTATGTAATCTAATGCGTTACACCATGGTAATCGAAGAATTTAGTAAACAAATCCTTCTTATCAACTTTGTTTGCTCTGTATAAAGTTTAGTCATGGTATGTCATTTGATCTTTTATTACTTTTTAAAATTATAAATTTTAACTGAAAATCAAATAATAATCAATAAGAAGAGAGAAAAAAAAGAATTAAAGGAAACATAAACCAATCGGTGCAATATAACTGAGATCAGTAATAGAATCTAAGCAAATGTATTTAAGTCGCGTATGGCCCACTTGAAATGCATTTGTATCATAAAAAATAAACCATATGAATATATGGTAACAAGTTCTTATTAAAACTGATAAAAATAACGAGATAAGACAAGGTAAGTAAGTACCCTACACTAATAGTAAACGATTATGTATATGATCTGACAGCGGACTAATTTTAAAACTTATATTGGTTTGTAGGTGCTTTGTTTAAAGAACAGAGATGCCATATGACTATACAAGTTTGTTTTGTCTTGAACTTAGGTACACGATTTTGACTTTAACGTATTACTTGTATGTTTGTCGTAGTAATAAAGTTTAGAAGTGTTAGATAAGCTCGGTGGTTATTGAAATGTTGACAATAATATACTCTGAGCTAAAACCGAACCACTTTTTGGACGCTGAAGTACGTAAACAATTAAGAAAATCCTTTAAGGTGCAGTGTTGTTGTGAAATCATCGATTCATCATTCAAAAATTAACTGATGACGTTGGCATTATGGTTGGCTTGTGCCATGCAACTTTACATATCTTTTTACTTTATGGCGTTTTCTTTTATCGTTTGTCCTTTGTCATAAAACGTCGTCAAAAGTTAAGATATAGGAAAGATTTTTAAAGGCAACATAGAGATATAAACACAGCTTCCTTTTCCAGTATTAAATTAAAAAAAAATCACAATAAAAGTAAGGGCAACAAAGACATTCTTTCAACAACATTCTTCTTCAGAACGCCATAGGTTACTAAAGGTTTCCAGTTTTATACCCTGAAACTTCTTCTTTTTGTTTCCAAGACAGCATATAAAGAAACGGATATTTGCAAAGATTTGTCACTAAAGTATGAAGAACAAATCATAGATTCTTGCCATAGTGACTAGACACGTTTATGTTGTCCTGGTGGAATAGTATGCGGAAGCTTTTCAGTGAACTTAATACTGAATCAGTCTCAAGGTTCTGCATAATACTTACTAGTAGCCGTTTTATACTTTTCAAGGTAATCGATATGAATGACACGGCAGAACCATTTTAACCTTCTGCGGTACAAGCTTTTTGATGTCAATTTTCTTCCACAGCTGCAAGGCGATGCAAAAATTCCCTTCATTTTGATCATAAAGTTGAACAGAACACATACCGTTACACTTATGAAACAAATGTATGATGGGCAGGAGAGTGAGATAATATATGAAAGCTGCATCAGTGACTAGTAAATAAACAACAACAGTCCGAAGTAAGGAGGGAACGGTCTCCATGACTTATAATGCTCTATCACGCATGGAAAAAAAGAAAAGTGAAAGCAAACGCGACACCCCTCTCGAGGATGCCTCTTTTAACTGGCAAATATTAATTCGAAATGTTTTTTACGCACTAGATCTTAACCATCTTTGATAATTTTATAGTCCGAACACGCATTGATTCTGTCCTATTCATTGAAAGTTAGTGAGTTGGAAAGACACAAGTCACAGAATTATCAAACAGCTTTCGTAGCTCAAAGCTATACTAAATAGGATTAAAAAAGCATTGCCCTTATATCGGGTGGGCCATTTGAAAGTTTAAATTTAAAAATGTATGAAAAGAAAAACGGTTTGAAATTTTGCGAAATTTATTTTTTTATTGTTGTGAAGTACAATTGTTGCGGTTAGAAATGATATATTATTTCATTCATATGGCTGCCGCAGCTGGCCTTACAGTACCCCATTCGATCGTACCAATTTTCGAAAACTTTTCGAGTGTATGTGGTCGTATTTCGGCAATGGCAATACGAATATTGGCCTTCAAACGCTCAGTTGTCTCTAGTTTGTCGCCATAACACTTATCTTTAACAGTGCCCCACAGAAAATAATAATAACGATGTCAAATTGCTTCTTGGCGGCCAACTGACATCAAAATTTCGGCTAATTAAACGGCCATTAAACGGCCATCAAACGTTTGACGCGATAAATCAATTGTGGCATGAGATGTGTGGTAAGTTGCACCATCCTGTTAAAACCAAATCTCGTTTACATCAATACCATGAAAAGCGGGCACAAAAAAATCGGTTATCATGGTGCGACAGGTGTCTACATTGGCGGTAATGGTTGCTCTGTTCTCATTTTCAAGAACATATGGACCAATGATGCCTCCGCTCCACAAGCCGCACCAAAAAGTCACTCGTAATGGCTGCATCACCACGTTTGGGTTTTCTAAGCCCCAAATACGACGATTTCCAAACGGTTTTTAAATGGCTAAAGGAATCACTGAGTCTTGTGTATGCGATAGTCAATGTTCTCGCTCGATCCCCCGCTTTTAGAAATAATGCTGTCCAGATAGCAGAACTGGTTGACGTCTTTTATCTGGGTATTGCCCGCTGTAGATAGATCAGTGATGGATGTATTCATAGGTAACATTTTGGTCTTGGCAACGTTTATCTTCAGAGCAGCCTAATCTGCTATTTCTGATTTGTTGCGAAGGCTCAATGCAAGTTCAGAGAAAAAGCAAATCTCGTACCAAGAAAAGCAAATCTCGTAAAAACGTGCAATATTTCTCTTTGCTACGGACTCTGCCGGATAGCAAACTAAAAAATTTTCTTTTCATCTGTCGACCATTATCATATGTACATATGTATGTACGTTTTTCTAAGTCAAGTCTTTATTATTGCAATTTTTAGATTTTGTTTATTATAGTTTTGCGTAAAATTGATTATAATGATCTTTAAGATTCAATCATACTGTGGTTTAGTTTCTATTTCGTTTCTTATTGCATATGTACGGGGTATGAGCATGTGCATTTGTTTAAGAAAATGTTACAATTGACTTCAAAACAGTTTTTAAAAAGGAAACTCTTGGCCAGCTGAGAATGCGTTATATGTTTAGTTAAAAAAATAAATGCTTAAAGCTGTGGAAATCATTAAATTAAATCCGGGAAATCAATTTTTATTTCGTTATAAATTTGAAATGAAAATAATAAAAAAAAAACAGAAAAACAATAATCAATTGTAACTAAAATTGAATGCTAAATGTAAAACAAATAGTGCACAATGGGCCTAGGAATTTTTCTACAATGGCCTATACAATGTGTAGTATACATTGGAGACGAGTAAATAGAGAAACTAAACGTAAAACGCAAACATAAAGACATTTTAATATTCACACTGGAATTGGTTAAAAAATTGACTTTTCTGATAATTTCCATCCCAAGAAACCATTCCACGAGCCAAATGTAAATTAGTTGTAGTTGTTTTATTTGAACAGCTTGTATATATTTACTCTTTGACTCAATTCAACTTTATTCGAGAGTTAACTCCAAGTATATTCTCCAAGGAAAAACTTAATGCCTGGATCTAATACTGTTTATGGTAATAAAATTAAGTGTCTGGCCATATCTTGAAGATGTTTTTGTTGCCAATTTGGGTCTCAGATATTTCCGATCAAACTTTTAAGTGCTAAGGCTTATTCCATGAAGGTTAAAAAACTCAAATATAGTCAGTTATTCTTTTTGCTGGCAGCCTATCAATAAACAATAATTAACGCTCGATCTTATTATTTTTAAAGTAGTCTAGGTTAGGTTTGGTTAAAAAGGCTGCCAACGTTAAAATCAGCACACTTAAGCCAAATTGATCCATTGTGCTGCCGCAGAAGATAATGACCCTAAAAAACAACATAACAGTACTACGTACCACCAAGGCCTAAGTAGTCTTCGATAACGAAACAACCGTTGCAACCTAATGAAACTTCCAATAGCAATTTACGATCCACAGGGTGTCGTCCTAGTACTTTCAAAATTAGCTTCGATAGCGCCGAATATTTCGGGAGAAAGTGTTTCGCAGTTGCTATCTTCTCCTACAAACATTAACTGCATAAAATTGATCCACTATACACCAGACGGACTACATAATTGCTCACTAGATAATGGCTGGAGAGTAGTCCTTCAACGTTAAAATTCTCAGTTCAAGTCGACCAGTCGCCCAGTTCTCCTCCGATCAACAAATAGTTACAGCTTTTTTCTTGCTGGCCAGAAGAAATCTGTCTCCATCTTTTGGATTACTAACTCTTTCTTTTACCAGAAGAATCTGTGCTGTCTAGCTAGTTTATCTGCCACACAGTTCCACGGAATGTCGCTGTGTTGCGGTATAATATATGATCTGAAATCTTACATAGATATCAAGTGGTAAAGGCGCGGAAGTGTTCGGCCCTAGGAGGGAATATTCGGAACCTATGGGAAAGCTCGCAAGCATATTCCAGGCAGAAGTTTAAGCAATTGAGAGAGGACAGGACATAGCTATACTATCTGATAGTCAGGTCGACATTCGAGCACTTGGCTCCTATGAAGTTGACTCTGGGCTTGTTTGGTAATGTCTGGGTACGCCAGACCAGCTGGGCAAGGACAATAGGGTCAGCTTGTGCTGGGTCCCGGGTCATGTAGGAATTCCGGGAAATGAAGGGTTCGATGAACAGGACAGAAAGGGAGCTTCTACTCCACTTGTATCGCCAGAACCCTTCCGTGGACTGGAAAAGGGGGCTGGATTGGCAGACTCAACAGAAATGAGGATAATGAGAGACGGTTACACTTCTCTGGCCGTACGGGTTTGAGCCAGTCTAAACTTTTGTTGGGTAACTATGACAGGAGAATACTGACCGGGCTTTAGACCGATCATTGCAGGCTAAATGGACATCTTAGTAAAATGGGATTGGTCTCAATTTTGTTGTGCAGATTCTGTGATGAGGAAATCGAATCACCAGAGCGTATATTGGGTGCATGTGAGACGTTGGTGCACTCTAGGAGGAAGTATCTAGATGCCTATCAGATACTAGGTAGGGAGTTATTGCGGTTGGTATCAACCGACATCCTGTCTTTCGTCAGATCGACAAGATTGGGGGATATATTATAGGGAAACCCTATATAGATGGATGGCTGTACAATAGATCGGAAGGTCGCTGTACTTTTATACCTCGGTAATAATAATAAAACACATAGATGGCGCTAGTTTTATTGCATTTACAGCTGTTAAAATTTCATGATAATCTATTAATTAGCTTATGAGTTACTGTGCTAAGACTGACGCTAATTTGGTTATTTTCAGAACAATGAATCAAAAACAATTTCGTGCTTTAAGTTCTACACTGCTTCTTAATCGGAAAAAGCGAAGCAATGACTTGAAAAGTATTATTGGGACTCCGCTCCACCAGAAACAACAATAAAACGTTAGTTTGCTGAGTTCAAACGTGGTCGTAGAGACACCGATGATGCAAAACGCAGTGGACGTACAAATGAGGCGGTAACTCCAGAAAACATCAGAAAAGTCCACAAAATCGTTTTGAATGATCGAAAAGTAAAGTTGCATGAGTTAGCTGACATCTTAAAGATATCAAAAGAATGTGTTGGCTTTATATTGCATCAGCATTTGACTATGAGAAAACTCTGTTCAAAGTGGATGCCGCGTTTGCTCACTGGTGATCACAAACAAAAACGTGTTGATGAGTCTGACACAATGGCGAAACTATATGAATTGAACTTCGAATTGCTCTTACATCCACTTTATTGGCCAGATATTGCTCCCAGCGACTACTGGTTGTTCGCAGACCTCAAAAATTGCTTGCCGGTAAGAAATGAAGAGATTATCGCTGAAACTGAGGCCTTTTTTGAGGTAAAGAATAAATCCTTCTACAAAAGTGGTATTAAAATGTTAGAGTGTTTCTGAAATGATTGCATTGCTCTTAATTGGGATTACTTTGATGATTAAAGCTAAATTTGAACAAAAAAGTGTTTTCTTTGTTAGGCCCGGGATTTTTCAGCCCATGTCAAAAATAATTCTTCAAAAATTTCATTTTCTTGTATCATTGGAATAACTCTATGAATTTCAACATTAGTTTTTCCCATTGTACAGATTGTCTGCATTTATATTTGATTCTTTCTTTATTCGTCTTTTTCATCATTCATAGTTAGCTATGAACTTTTGTCATCGTCATATGCGATCACAAACAGAAATAAATATGCAAATTTTTATTTTTTGAAGTATTAAAAAACGTTTTCCATCAGACGTACGTACAGACTATACGTAGGTAGCGTAGCAAGTTTGGCAGTCTAATTGTTTTAAATATAAAATCGTTGCAAACTCAAGAGATTTAATTTTGGCTGGTGTTAAATTTGGCCAAGACCATATTCTTAATAGAATGATAAGATTCGTTTTTGAAATTTAGGAAGTTAAAGTTACTAAGAAAATAATTGCATTTGAACGATTTTGAGTAAGAACTTTGAGAACCGGAGCAACATAGGAACCGATTTTTCATAAGCTTGGAAAAACCGTAACATGTCCAATCTTAGTTCGATTAAATTTGGTTATCAGCAAAAATTTAGGGACCTATCTTAACCATAATGGGCATGGTATTAAAAAATAATAGAAAGTTTATCTGAAAAACGAGCTTGTAGTTATTTCAGTTACTTTGGCAATCTATCAAAAGTATGGCTGACTTTTTCAATTAAAAAAGGGGTCATAAGAAACTATACTTTGACTTTTTTTGTTAAACTCCCAATTTTCACCTTAGCTCACCATCCTCGCATTTGTGGATTTGAAAATTGTATGCGATTATTTCTCTATATTTTGCAGATAATAATGATGACGATATGTATGGTGCTGCTCTATTGCTGCAACAATGTAAGAATAATTGCTCATAAATTTTAAAATAAATGTTATGGGTTTGTGCTAAAAATTATTATATTTTCGAATTCCTTTGATGTCAAAAAGTAATATTCTTACACCATATCTTTTCTGCTTTAAGCAGCAACACTAAATGGTGAAAAAAGGCGTTTATTTTTTATTCAGATACAAACGTATACAAAAAAAAGTACTTAAAAAAAACTAAAAACTGTAATAAACTAGAAGCTAAAAATGGGAGGATTATTCAATAAACCACGGAATGGCCTACAAGCAAAGCAATAATATTACAGTAGCAAAACATGCGTCCATAAGTGTGGTAGGTCTTTGTTATTAAAAATATATTTGTTTTCTGCTTTTGTGTAAATACCTATAGAGTTCAAACTGATCCGTACGTTTCGTCTAAAATAATCGACAAAAAAATCAATTTTTTAGTCAAATAACATAATATTGTATCGAGTGTTTATAACTTTGAGTTGGCAACACTGTTTTCATTGCTTTCCTCTCGTCTGTCTATAAAAAATTAGTAGAATTTGTTCTATTGTCGGCTTATGATTTTTTTTTGTATCTCCTAACTTTTAGAAAAGCTTTAATAACGTCATAGCTTTTCGCCAAAAGTGACTGTTTAAACGATCCAGATAAGTATTCCGCCATATTTTTTCAGTATGCCAAGTTTGAACGTTATCTTCTATCAATTGTGGATTCTATAGAACCGCTTTCGGGGGATTTTACAATTTTTTATAGCCGTTGAAGACAGACAACCACTTAAATGATGCTGTACGATCCGTGATTGATAGTGCGAAAAATGGCTGGGACTGCAAAGAGCTCAACTGAGTATGTTTATTACATGTCAGTGCTCATATTCGAAAATAAGCGCCATCATGAGAACAAAACAAAGGATGGTTTGGTATAAAAAGATTTGCAGTAAAACTCCTGCTATGACTTGCGACTGAAACAGACTGCAGTAGCCAGTTACCCTATTAGAAAGTCTAATGTTAGAACCATTTATATGTATGTTTATACCACAGTCTACTCTGTTTAGCATTTTGGAGTCTTCAAGGGCATTACTAGAATCTCTGTTTTATTAGTTGGGATCTCAAAGTCAAACATCATGTCATCCATGGTCCATTAAGATCGTAACGTGTTCAAGCTCCAGACTAGGACAGAAGTTAACTGAATTTTACCCCAGTGCCACCAGCTTAGCCCCTTCCTTCAGTAGAAGGTCGGTGGGAAGCCAGCTAAGTATAGCAAACAAAGCCTTGGTTGGAGTGGAGCTGCTTTCTGCGCATCCTGTCTAACAGTTTATAATGACACCAAGACTTGCACACCGTCGTCCAGACGTGAGTACTTTAAACTAGAGTAGGTTTTACTACGTCAGGACTAAGCTCCCAAGTACAGACTACGACCCTCTCACAGGTGTAAAGTCCTTCCTTACCATGTTCATTATGTTCCCCCTCTAGTAGTTTAGTTTTGTAGATAAGGAGTGTAACGCAGTTTTGTTTCCCAGCTGTATTTAGAATTTGAAGAAAACTTTTTCTACGCTTACTCGCTAACTTAATTACACCACAGACTTGGTTCGAGTAGGGTTGGATTGGGCGTCGTTGTTGATGAGGTTAGGATACGGGCCATCTGGCAGTCAATCTAGCAGGGTCTTACAGGTACAGAAACAGTAGTCGACGGCCTACAAGTACAGGAACGGTTATCGGTAGTCAACCTGGCAGGAGCGGTGTCTACTGGCTTACAGGTACAGGAATGGTTATCGGTAGTTATAGCCTGACGAGATTACAGGAACTGTTATTGGCAGTAAAATCTGTTAGGGTTTTACATGAGTTGTCGTCTGGTTGCAGGTTTAATACGGAACACCTTACCACTTTCTACTTATAACCCAATTGTAGTATAAATTTCGAAGCCTTTACAATTGGGGGTTTAGTATATATACACAACTATGATGACAGGATTAAATTTGAGGACCTTCTCATTAACTACTTATAATCCAATTGTATGATAAATTCGGTAGACCTTACAAATTGGGGGTTAATATAAATGTACTGAGACGGCAAGAGAGTCGCCCATGTTACCCGTCTCCGTTAGTATGCCATAACGGTAACAGGATAAATGTGGAAGACCTTGTTACCAGCTACTTATAATCCAATTGTAGGGTAAAATTCGGTAGACCTTACGATTGAAGGTTAGTAAAAATATAAAATAATTTTAGAGTAGCCCTGGTTACTCGTCTTGCCAAAAATTGAGTCAATTTTACTCAAACCAACTCTGAATTGTCACTTTCAAATCTTGATCATTTATGTTTAAAATAATGTGAACACAATGAGAATTACAACCAATGTTGATAAATGAAACGTAATATTCTCAATGTGTTCTGTGTGTTGTATTTATTGTTAATAGGTTGTTGTGTGTGTTCGCTTATGTTATATGTTAATGTGCTGTCTTGTTGTTATTCTAGCTTGCCTGTATGTTGTTGTTGTATTTATAATTATTAATAGGTTATTGTAACGTCACATTACAGGAGAGTTGAACGCCGTCGAGGATCGACAAATCAATGGCAGGTAACTTACAGCATCTGGTGAGCAGCACAATTCATTTTTGTGAGGATTAACGCCAAGACTGCGCTCCGAGTACCGTTTCGTCACAAGTTTAAAGGCCTGATTACACCTTAAGGAAAGGGTGTGCGGATTAATACCAGACACTATAATGGCCAGATCGTCCTCATAACCAAAGACCTTAAAAAACCCACATCGTCACAAGACACGCTGTAGCCTCATTATCAACAAGTACCCCTTGGAGGGTTCAGTACAAGGAAGCCCCTGGGTAGAATCACATTTTTTCAGTGTTAAAAGAAGTTTTTCGAAATGGTGCCATATATATTTGATTTTATTTGAACTTCTTATTAATTTACATGATTTTGTTTGACCTGGTATGGAATACAAGTAGGCTTGCCAGATGGCCTTGATTTCGCTTGATTTACAAACATTTTTACGTCATGTTAAGAATCAAAAAAAATATGATTTGTGTTTTCTTACACAAAGTTTTGTAAAAAGTTATCAAAATTTCTCAACCAAGTTCTTTCAGTTTCTGTCAGGTCATCAAATATGTGTGTGATTTGCCGTTGCCATAATGGAGCAGAATGGTAATTATTAACAGTAGCGGTCAGAATCACTCATTTGATCAGGTTGTAGAAGCTCATAAAGAGCAATTCCCTTCTAATCCGACCAGACACACAGTATTACCTTTCTTGGTGTCAATCCTAGCTTAGCCATCGTCTGCGATCCATGACATTTTTCGCATATTATTGTCGTACCTGATCCATTTTTTGGATTCTAATTCATTCCGTTTTAGAAGTGAATTGCATATGGAATTTGGTCCATTAAATTTTTCACTGTTTGTTCATGTGGAACTCAAATATCGAGTTTTTTTTTGTATTCAAAATTTTTCAAATGATTGATAACTGTTTAGTGACGAATTCCTAGTTCCCTAGCAATGTCCAAGTGTCGGTCTTCTCAATTTTTTCCACGATTTCATAGATCTTTTAAATGATTGATCGGTCGATCAGAGCGGGGTGCATTTTTAACATCAAAATTATCTGATAGAAAAGGACTAAACAGCATCATCTCCGTAAGCTTCACTTATTGCTTGTGGGAACCTGCCAAATATGACGGTAATGTTCTGAATTTTCACACATATTTAAATGTAGATAACTTTTCATAGAATAATGCGCTTTCCGTAATGTCTTCTAACAAAGTTAAGCTTAAAATGTCACCTTTCAAGCATGCTAGGGTGTTGCCTGATGCAATTACTATTACATTTTAGAGCCATCTGCTAACAATTTGTAAACAAAGTTTTTCGAACATTCAATATTTTTGACTGTCAAAATTTTTTTTATAAATGTCAAAAATTTTGCAGTGTTGAATCTGGCATTCCTAAATACAAGTCTTATTTTTCAGTCTTTACTTCAAAGTTCGTTTGTGGAAAGTTCTTTTCTATCAATTACTGTACGAATAAATTGGAATTAAATGTCCCCAAGCACTACTTCATTGTAACTCCTTTACACAATGTGTTTCCTAGCTCCACCACAATGCACTGCATGAGTGTGGTCATCTCCTGAGTGATGGGTTAATGGAGTGATCTCACGATGTCATCTCAGCTATCCCGCATATTATCTCTTAAGAAATGCCTTTGGTGTTAAGAGATTTTCGTTAAACGAGACTTTGTTGAAAGCATAGTTTTTATTCAAAAAGAAAAATCTAATTTCACTTTTCATTTTACAAAGTATTTCTGTAGTTTATCTTGTAATTTTTCTTTTTTTCTTGGTATAATCAATTTGATTAAAACTGGGAGAAAAAACATTAAATTTATTTCTTAACTTATGACTAAAACTATACTCGCCGCATATATTCGCACATTTTGAAAAAGTAAAACTATTTCGCATCATTTGTGTCTCATAAATAATCACTAAAAGTTAATTACACTTTTTTCCAATGCAATAAATTTCATTTATTATCATAAATTAACATTCGCATAAACATTTAATGTTTTCTGATAATGAAATACAAAATGAATGGATAACGACTTGGATAATACGCTATGTAATTGGATTTTACGATAAAATGATGTCAATCACATACAAATACTTCTTATCTCTAGGCATGTAAGAAACAATTGTAGAGTGTACTAGACAACTACAATTGAAACTGTAAATATGTGTTTTTGTTACATTGAGCAAGCCTCGTACTTTACGTGTTATTCTTGAGTGCATAACGGTGTTTCTTTTACATATGGTTCGTGTTTTTAATAACACATATATATATGGCATTTTGGAGGGTAAATATCAGTCATATTTTCTCACTTATGGTGCAAACAACAAAGTTTCTTTTTTGGCTTTGGAAATTAAAATTTTGTGCCAACAAAGCATTATTTGCGAAGCGTTTTGCTTTACTTATTCAATTTGAAAAAGAGAAAAGCTGAAGCATATCAATCCTTCATCAAAGAAGTGGTGATTTTCATACGAAAGACAAAGACTGCACAGGCCAACTAAAAAAGTTCGAAGATATTTCTCCTAGAAAGTTGTTGTTAAACTCAAGAAAAACTTAACTGGCGATTAAGCGGAAGGTATACTTATGTTGAACGCTGAAAGAATCTGGGCTCAAGGTGACTCTTGCATTAATGCCAGACTTAATTGGCATAGATTGGATATGAAGCGTACCAATCAACTGTTCAAACTGGACCGTCGGAGCATCACCTCTGCTGTATCCATTCGCACAGACCATGGGTAGGTACGCTCAAGGGCTGCAATTACCTGGATATGATTTCTGTCGTGGCTGGCTAAAAAGGAGGAGAGCGTAGTGTCTGCCAGTATCCATCTCTCGCACGGCGGAGGCTTTTCACACTGGGCTGTTCCTTGCTCAATGGCTTATCGGAGCTATCGATCTTTAATAATCTATCTAAAATCAAGACAATTAAGTACCTCACATGTTGAAGCCACGAAACATTGAAAGGCGATTTTGCATGTTTGAAATGCTACCATGAAAAATGCTACCATGAAAAATGCTACCATTAAGATAACTCAAGGTGCAAGAAATCGTATATGAGGTACGACGAAGTACCAGCCGCTTCAATGTCAAAGCAGAATATCCATGGCGTTGAAATACAGTCATGTGAAAAATACAATAACAGGGGCACTTATATCAAAATAGTTAAAAACCCAACTCTGTTTAAATTTTGAAACATTGATAAAAGGCATCTTATAAATTGACTGCTGGGACTTCGATTTCATTAACCAAATTTTCCGTTTTAAGGCCGCAACAAGATTTTTCACCGTAGCTATAGGCTGGATAATTTCATTTCGGTCTGTCGCCTCCATATTTGTGATGACCGTCCTTGCCTTCGACTGCATTGTAGGTTTGAATCCCTCTGCCTCTTTTGCAATATAGTTTACTCGTAGATGTATACGACTGATCTAACTCGACCTACGTTTCCGAGTTTCATATGTGACTGTTATTTGCTTAATTTCCGACCAAAGCCGCCGAAGGACCTTTCTTAAACAATTGTTTACAAAAACTTATATGATCTGCTATTCTCGTGATGTGACATTTATATTGAATACTTTCAGCTTCGTCCGAGATATTGCTTTGGAGACGCCACTCTGGTCCAGTATGCTACACAGATAGCAGAAATAGTTTACTTCTTCAAGCGCTTTGTCTCGTATGTAAAATGTTTGCTCGCTATTTTGTTTTCAAATACTTATTCTACCATATGTGTCGGTATGATGGAGCGTCAAGATACAAATATTTCCATAGGGAACATTTGTTGTGAACGAGCCTTAATTTTTTTTGTGTTGGTAATAAAATCTGTCAAATCAGTGAACAAAAAACATCATATTTTTTATCGCGTTAAAGACGGCGAATTTCGTACCAGAAAAAGATGATTTGCGGAAAGCATTAATTTCTTTGTCTTCATTTGAAGAAAAGTTCTGTAGAGTCGCATCGAATGTTTGTCGAGGCATTATTTCTAGAATTCTAAACGGAAAAAATCATGGGTTAATCCGGGACATCCATCAACTTCGTTTACAAAACCAGATCGATTCGGCAGCAAGACAATGCTGTGTGTCTGGTGTGACTAGAAAGGTGTGGTGTACCACGAGCTCTTAAAATCTGGTGAAACCGGTAATGCAGATCGCTACTGCCACCAAATTATTAATTTCAACCATGCATTGATCGAAAAACGACCCAAATGAGCCACAAGACACGGCAGAATAATTTTGCAAGATAACAATGCACCTGCACACAACTCAAAACCGATTCAGGATACAATTAAAGCATCAGGCTGGGAGTTGCTACCTCACCATTTATTTTAATCGATGGGACACGCATTATCCCAGTAGAAAATTGGCTAATTGGTTTGCTTCAAAAAACGAACAGTTTTATAGGCGTGGAGTCCACAAATTGCCCGAAAGATGGGAAAAATGTGTAGCCAGCAATGGCCAACACCTTGAATAAAACGGTTTTTACTTTCCCTTTAAAAATTTGTGTTTTATTTTCACAAAAAATACTCATTTCATACCGGTACACCTGGTAAAGCCGACTCTTAATGCAGTTTCCTGGACTATCGTCAATTTAGTTTGCATATCTGTGAAAGTGTGACTGAGCAAGCAGGTATTGTCAGAGCAGTTCTTCAGTATGCTTTGAAGACGCCAGATAATTTATCTTCTGTAGGATGTTGCTTCAGCCAATTTTACATCGAGTATGCAGTTAAAATGCGGCCTTGCTGTAGACCGGAGCATATTTTATTTTTTGCGCTTAGCTGTTGTTCGTAGAGAATTCGGTATATAGCGTTGACAATTTGACTCCTGAGGAGTTTCTTAAGCTTGTGTGGTGGTATATCTTTATATTTCAGTGCAGCCCATATGACAGAGTGGCTTGGGATGTTATGCCTATGATGAGGTCTATGAATGCTAGGTAATGGTCTGTATTTAGGGGGACCAGAAGGGTGTTAAGGTGCTAAATATGTTTCAGCCGTTCACAGAAGACCTAAACAGAGCAAAGTTCATTCCTTCGTAGCCATTACCGGTCAAAAATTAAACGGATTGAAGAAGATGTAATATTACAATTTGACAATAACACTCAGCATCATTGTTGAGTAGTTTTGCTTGTCTCTTCTTATAATCCAGATCTTTCTACACACGACTACTATTTGTTTTGATCAATGTAGAGTATTCTCACTGGCAGACACTTTACTGCAGAAAGGTAATTGGTTTATTTCAAAATGTTGCCAGAAAAAGTGAAAAGGGTTATAGCAAACGATGGTAAATATTTTCAACAAAATGATATTGCTGGAGATCACCTGGACAGTGTGCTTAAGAGTAAGACTGTTAATATACTCTACGACAGCCAAGCTGCCTTAAGATCACTTGGTTTGAATCGAATGACGTCAAGACTGGTCAAATATTGCTGTGAAACATTGCAAAGGCTTTAGCTTAGAAATAAGGTCCAGTCGTTTTGAGCACCTATGCATTGGCTAGAAAAGTTTCTGTTTCGGTCCGGAACCTTACTGTGTGGCACCACTTACTGCCATTCTTAATCTAATCAAGAATTGGGAAATTGTCAGATGCTTGAAACACTGAAATGCTTAACGGGGACTTTACCACTCTCGAGCGGCGATGAGTCTTTAATATGGGTACAGCTCTGAGGTTCTCAAGTATGGCAAGCTGGACTAGAAACTCCTATCAGAATTTCTTACGGACCATTGCAGACTGAAAGCGCATCTGGAGAGGATGGTGGGTACAGATGTAGATGTTTGTAGACCGTGCTTACGGTCATCAGAGACAGCGGAACACATATTGTGTGAATGTGGGGTTCTTGATAGGTTTATGAGGACATTAGGTCTCTTTGGGAGACATATTCTCCATTATGGTTACAAATCTGCTGGTGTTCATTAGGAAGGCAGTAGATCTGTTGAACAGACTATAGACCGGAAGGGGCACAATAGATTCCATGGGTCGGAGTGTGCTGAATGCCAAAAATTCGTCAAAAATACCGTATTTTTAAGTTAAACTTGCAATACTTATTGTTGCAATAAAAGTTTTGCTTAGGAAATTATGAAAAAAACGTCTTCTTCATGTAGGGTATAGAACAGAACAAACAAGATCGATCACATGATGTGATCCTGGCCGCCTGGTTAGCCAGCATAAGTTGCTGTTACGAGATCATAAATTTTTTAATTTTTTTTCTGCTTTTTTTAGTGCGAACAGTAGAGTAAGTAGATGCCGATGTACCTACATGATGTCCGTAAATGATGTGTTAGTAGTGCAATTATAATGAATTATTGCATTTTGCTTGCCTCCTTATACAGTCAGTATATTTTTTTATTTTTTTTTTAGTTTTACCATTTTTAATTTCTTATAAATATTTAGTATTTATTCGTAATTGTTTTGGTACTTTTATGCATTTGTAAAGCTTTTTTTTCTTTTTACGAGCATTTTTTTGGTTGTCATTTAAAAATTGAAATTTATGCGTTTTTTTTTTTTTTTGGTTATAGATTTAAAGTGTTTTTCTTGTATTTAAATTGTTTTTTTTTCGATTTTGTGTCTTCTTTTATGCGATATCCTGTCATAGATGTCGTTTGTCATCATAAAACATATTTTATTGCTATTTAAATATGATAAATATATGTGTACAATGATAAATAATCATTATCGTCAACGTGATAATCATCATAATTATCTTGCAATGGGTAATATGCGTAAATCTGTATTTAATCTGTTTATTTTTCGAAAACCACAAAAATGTTCATTTGTTGTTGACAACATTGTTTTTCCCTCTAACTTGTGGCATTTTATTGTGTTGCAATTTAAAATTTTTAACTTTTTTGTGCATTTTCAACATATTCAGTTGGGAATACTTACATACATATGTAAAGAGATAAACACTGACTTCACTTAAATTAAACTTAACACCTCTTAAAAACTCATCAATGGGAGCGGTATTACATGTTTAGTGAGTACTCTGACACTGCCGTGAAATATTATATATGGCTTTCATACAAGTAACATCATAAATACATACATACATACATATATACAATTTAGACTTGTATACATAATTTCTTTAAATGTTAGACATAAATCGGGCAAGGTTTGACCTTTGACGGCCGGTATAGTAGCATAAAAAATTAAATTGCATGATCTTGGTGGCCAGTTCATATCACCTCCACATGAAATGACCAACCGACAAATCGCTCGAGCAGAAAATCAAATGTGGCATTAGCGCCGCGCTGGTGAAACCTTATATCGTGGGTGACTATATCGTCTAATTCAGACAAGAGAAAGTTGGTTAACATCGGTCTATAATGCTCGCCGCTGACAGTGATCAATGGTCAATGTCGTTCTCAAAGAAACATGAACCGATGACGCCTCCCACTCAAAATCTAAATAACATGCCTTGATATGTGTGGGATATGCTGAACATAAACGAAAACCATGGATATCTGACCGTACATGGAATCTGTTTCTTAACAGAAAGCAATTTAAAGTAGTTGTCAATGCAGCACCAGTAAAACACAGTGCTAGATCCAAATACCATACCTGAGTACAATACCGGCGCATAATCCACACCAAACAGTGCATTTTTACAGATGCATTGCAATGCTTTTGGCTGCTCTTTAATACGGCAATTTTTTTTGTTCAACCAGAAATGAGCTTCCAACTGAATTTGATGAATTCAATAACCCGCAAACGTTGTTCGCTTGTAAGTCGATTTATGGTTAAATTTTAGACCAAACTGAACACAGTGTTGCACAAAATCAGCTAAGCTGCCAAAAACAGTGTTGCCAAGAAAAAAGTTGCTAAAAAATCGCCCGATATAATGAAACTATTGCCTTTTATTATACACCTATGGAATGTACACATTCACAGTCTAGCCTGATATGTCAGAGATCAAGAAATATATCCAGCCAGAGCGGCAAGTGGCTTATTATATAAATATAATATTCCTGTCGTGCCAATCTGCATAGGTTCAATCAAGTCTGCTTAGTTCAAGCGATTTGAACACACACCAAGTTTTTACCATTGTCGTGATTTTAGCTTCCAGTTGTCTTCTCCAATTATGGGCTGGGTGTGCTGTTTTAGAGGTTTCAATCCAGCGCGACTCGTCTTAGATTGCCCAGGGGTTTCCACAGTGTATGACTAACCCAGTTCCATTAATGTTTGAGAATTTCGAGCGCTATAGTCAACTGTTCTGTCCCTAACCATAAATCGTCGTAAGAGATTGTGTTCGGCCAGAAGATCTTCATCGTAGTTCATTGAAGATTAATACTTCGGTCTGCCTCGATATATGTGTGGAGTTTCATCCAAAGTTTAGAAGCCCATATGCACATTTGAAGTTAGTTAGGTGATTGGCGATGTCCTTTTGTGTCGACTATGCTTCCTAAATAGCAGAAGCTGCTAATGCCTTCATATGGCGTATCATTCATCAAGAATGATAGATAATAATAGATAATTTGTATTAACTAGCATCGATTTGGTCTTTGTGTGGTTGTTTCTTTGCTGTAGATGCCTCTAGCCGCCTTGATTTTCTCTGACATGTCAGTATGCCTGTGGCATAGCAAGAATATGTCGTTGGCATATTCCAGGACAACAAATTGACCTTGCAATCCTCATGCTACCCCATTTCTCGCGCTGGTGGAATTATTTATAACAATATCCAGCAAAATATTAACCGGACCTTTAATACTATATTTATTCGGTTACTCAGTTTATCTTCGTTTAGAACTTTAGACGTGGCTCCGTGGTATAGTTCCTGAATTATAGATATAATTTTCTGAGGTGTTCCTCTCTTCATCGGAGCTTTTAAGATAGTCCCAAAGTCTATTAAAAACATGTGCACGGGAAGTCTCCAATTAACAGACTACTCTATTAACATTTTAAGGCTGTTGACGTAGTCTATACACGATTTATGTGGACGGAAGTCACCCTCTTGTGGCTTAAAGTTCTAGTGAGCTTTAAAGACAATTTGCGTTATTATTTTATTATAAATTTAAAGAAATAAGTCTAGGTCGCCCTTCTTCGGGATTTTCACTATGATGCTCTATTACAGTTCTTGTGGCAAGCATTTCCGGTGAGATGTTGTCTGCACCTGGAGCTTTGGGTATATCAGTTCCCACCGTATGTTCTTGACAGATGCGTATATTACCCTCTATTTGTGTCGTTTCTCAAGAATTTTTTTACAATGTTATCTCTAGATTGCCGGTTGATCTTGTTTCGTGATTACCATATCCCCATAACAATTCCCCAAACATAACGAGGGTATAATCGAATCGTAATATGGATATTTAATACGAAAGGTTTTCACCGCGACTTGTGCGCCTTTCTCTGAACCATCTGTATACGTTCTAAGCGTACATGGTCAGACAAGCACTCCCGTGCATAAGAATTATCTGCTTCGTATACCATATGTATACAACCGAACGAATAGATAACAAATAAACAACAATTTCATTCAGTTGTGTTCTAGATTTTGGTGTAAGCAGACATATGTCGCTTTGCGCATTAAATTGTTTATTTATGTTGTTGTTTAGCTTTTTAGTTTTTTCTTTGACGCACATTGCAAAAATTTTTACGGCTACTACTTCTACAAATTAAGTTTTCTCTCTGGCTGCCCTTGGTTCTAAGTAAGTGGCTTATTAAGGCGCAATCTGAACATGGCTTTGTTACAACACAACAGAGACAAAATAAATAATCAAACAAGTGGGTTTCTTTGGTACACCATAAAATATTTTGAAATGCAAGGCATGTCTGTAACATTAATTACCTTCAAAAACTTATAGCCTATCAGTCTTAAACTAATAGCCTATCTGAGCATAAATGTATGTGATATACTGAGCTTTTAACGTCCTTGAGCTACTATATAAAGTTGAATGATTCGGCGGTATTTATCTACTTTCCATAAATCCTTTAAAATTTTTTTCAAATAAGCTGCTGTTTAATAAATTAAACTGTAAATCAGATATCTAGTTTATAAGCAGCTGAATATTTATGTAGTTGTTGTTGGTATTTTTTTAATCTCCAAATAATAGTCAAATATTCTTACCCTTTCAAATTTATCAAAAATTCATAAATCCTTTCAAAGCCCAAATGCAACTATCAACGACAATTATAGTAAATTATTTTTAACATTTATACGAATTCAATTCAATTCAATTCAATTGAACTCAACTCAACTCAACTCAACTGAATTGATTTGAAAATGTATTGAATTCTTGAAAACAAACGGGGTTGAGTTAAATGTTTCATAAAACATACACATGTGGTGTAGTGTGTGGTATAGAGTATTTTTTTAGAGGTTCATAATTATGAATTGGCAGCACTGCTTTATTTTATAACCGATTCAACAGCTGATAGTTGTTTTTAGTTTAATTTGGTTTGACATTTCATTATGGATAAACTTAAACCAGAGTAACGACTGCAAATTGTTGAAATTTTTTGTAAAAATAATGGTTCTGTTCGTCAATTTTATAGTGCACTTCGTCCATTTTATGGCGTACATAATCGTTTTTTAAATCCAAGCGTCCTTCAGACCAATGTCGTAATTTCACCCCATTGTATTATTTTCTTTGGGGTTATGTAAAGTCACTCTGCTTAAGACCACATACAAGAACTATCAGTCATAATAAAGGGAAGGCTTTAGAAAAATAAATAAAATATCATAATAGAACAGTCTCTAGAATGGGGTACTCCCTGCGCCGTCAGTTCGTCGATTTAAAAAAATCAAACTGACTGCCATATGGAAAGTATTTAGAAGGAAAAGACTACCCCAGAAAACAATTCAAATAATAAGATCACAACGGGAGCATCAGTCAACCATTCCAGCATAACGCTAGAGTAAAACAATTACATGCACTTTCTTCTCTGCTATTCACCATCGTACAGAATGGGATCATGAGTGAAGTGTGTTTATAGAGAAGAGGTACAACATGGTGTCTCTCACGGCAACTCGAAGACCTTGATTATGCTGATGATATTTGTCTACTCTCAGACAAGATCTCCTACATCTAGTCAAAACTAGAAGACCTGTAAAGACTAGCTGGCAGTGTTGCACTTGAAATAAATATTAAGAAAGCCAAAGCCATGTGAATTAGCAATAATGGCACAGAAAATATCATGCTACAGGGCCAACCAATTGAATATGTAGATAGCTTTTGTTATCTGGGTCGTACAGTGGCAATAAATGGCGGTGCAGAAACCGACGTTAACAACATGCTCAACAAAGCAAGATCGGCATTCGGGCGAGTGCACTCAGTATAGAAAAGCTAACACATATCCAGACGGACTAAACTCGGAATATACAACTTATGTTTAAAGCCAATTCTGTTGTGCGGCAGTGATACCTGGCGGGTGTCTAACACAATCACGCAAAAGCTACAGGTATTCACCAAAAAGTGCTTTAGAATTATATGCAAGATATTCTGGTCTAACACCATAAAAAACATAGAACTATGGAAGTTAACAAATGAAGAGCCCATACTGAAGCAAGTAAAGTAAGGGAAGTTCGGATGGATCGACCATACCTTAAGGAAAAATTCCCATAGTATTACAAGGACAGCCCTTGGGTGCAATCCTCAAGGATCAAAGAGCCGTGGTTGATCAAGAAACACCTGGCGACGCCCAAGGCAAAACAAAAACTAAGAAAAAACAACTAACGACGTTTTTACGAGTCACTGTGGACTAAAAAGGCATCTGAAGAAGATGACGATCACGGATGTGGATGATTGTAGATTGTGATCACAGGCATCAAAGACAGCGGAACACATATTGTGTGAATGTGGGGTTCACGTTGAGGTGTTTAGTAGGACATAGGTTCTCACTGGGTGACATATCCACCATTATGGTTTAATTTCAGATTTGCTGATGTTCATTAGAAAGGCATCGGGTCTGCTAAACAAATTTTAGACAGGAAAGGGCACAATAGATCCCATGGGTCGCAGTGTCCGTAATAGAGTCTGGTCAGGGATAATAGTAATAACGCAAAGCAATCTGATATGGGAAGAGGCAAAGACAATGACAGCAAACCGTGTAAGATTGAAATGCTTTGTGTGAAGCCTTATGCCCCAAATGAAGTAACAAAAAAAGTCACTTATCTACGTCGCTAAGCCAGAGAAATATGGCGAAATATGGCCGCATTCGCTGTTTGAGAAAATTGCTGTTCCACATTGAGCTAACAACCGTGGCGGGCACATGGCCGAAAACATGTTTAAACAAACCCAGTTTCATTGATATACAAAATATATATCTTTATTTTATTATGATTTAAACTTGAGTAACTGTAAAAAAACACCCGATACAAAGAAAAAAATTAAACCCAAAACCCCAGTACTCCAGTACTTGTATAAAATAGTAATACTCGTATACAATATGTAACATGACTTAATTAATTTGCATTCCACAAATATTTGGTGTTAAATTTGAAAAAAAAATTATAAAAAAATTATAAAAAAAACCCACACACCAGGTTTAGAACTACCACCACATAACCATCGGGTACCAAATAACTATAATGAGAAAAATTTTTTTTTGTAAAAAAATATTGAAAAAAAAATATTTTTAAACTTTTACAGCTGCAAGGTTGTTTGCTTTTTAAAGCATTTGCTGTGATTTTTTCTTATTTCTTCTTAATTTTTTATTCATTTTTGTTTTTTGTTTTGATGGCTGATTTTCAAAATCAAAGTATCCGGCAGTTGGACACCGTTAATAAGAGCAACAAGAAAAAAAAAAAAATTAAAAATAAAAAATATGTTCCCAATTTTGAACGCGTTTAACAAATGGAGACATAAAATTTAGACAGCTTTTGTGTTTTTTTTTTGGTTTTTTGCTCGTGTTTGGAAAATTCTTGCCGGTAATTGAACCGGATTTTTTTCTCCCCAAATGTGTGTATTTTGTTTGGAATTTATGTCTACGATCAAAATTAATTATGCCAATAGAAATCGTTATTTGTTAAAAATAGATAAATATTGTTTTTGTTTTTCCTCTTTGCTCTACCGGTCTGAACAAACTAAGGGGCCTTTGGTTAGTGTGTGGCAGAAAAAAACACATACTGGCGCGTTTTTAGCTTTTTAAAAAGGCTTATTAAATGAGTTCTTAGAATGCAGTTAAAATAAAAATAAATTTGTGTTTGGTTTTAATTCAATAGTCTTTATTGACGCAGTTTATTGTTCCACTGCTTGCAAGCTGTCAATAAGCAACAACAATTGAACTATTAGATAATCTCCTGTAAACAAAATCAATTACTTGACAGATCTTTCTACCTAAAGATCTGCATACACGATCGTTGTCACAATTGAGTTTCGATCACGACTAGGGAGATCGATTATTCGTCTTTTTTTAAAAACTGGTTTTCGAATAATTCGAAGTGGCACTTAAAAAACCGGTTTTCGGTTAGTAATAATCCAAATAACCGGTTCTTTTATATAAATAAAATTGTTCTGTATCCTTAAAGCGCAGATCTGAATCACGTCGTTTTAAAAATAAGCAGAAGCTGATGGAGAACTTAAAATTAAAGTGGCAATCAATACTAACAATAATTCTAACAAATCTAGATAAGACACCGGCCTATCAACCAGAAGGTCCTCGGTTCAATACCAGGTCAGACCATCAAAAAAAGTTCTTCATCAGCGGTATCACCTCATAAAATTAGCTAGTAATTGGTTATGAGTATTACTACTTATGAAAATTTCTCTAAATGCATTTGCCGTTCGGAGCCGGCGGTAAACTGTAGATCCCTTTTAATGGGTCTAAAAATAGAATCGGGTGCAGCTCATTGACTGAGAGAAGTCCTAGTGTTCCTTCATGGAATATTATGGGAATTATATATATATTACACAAAGTACTGAAGAATGCTTAAGTTTCGAACAGCTACTTAAGCATCTAATTTCTTTTTTGTTGTATAGGGTCCGCCGTCTAACTTTTTTTTTCAACTAGTGCTTATTTTGTGAATGGTAACACTTAGCTCATGTCTGATTTGACAGATAATTAGTTTTATCCTTCCGCTAAACGAATATGGTTGTGTATACGCTTGAACAACGCTGGCAATCTGGGCAGAAGATGCCGATTTTGGCAAAAAAATCATCTTTTCAGATGAAGTTCATTTTGATCTTGGCGGGCACAAAAAACCCACACACATACATTGAAAAGCCGATACACCCACTGTTTGGTGTGGATTTTGGTCCAGAGTCATAATTGGGCCATTTGTTTTTTGAAAATGGGCAAGGAGTGGCCGTTACAGTGAATAGCGATCGTTATCGGGCCATTTTTAACGAATTTTTGTTCACAAAAATTGAAGAGGAGGATATTAGCAACATTTGGTTTCATCAGAACGGCGCTACGTGCCACACAGCCGAAGCTACACTCCATGTTTTGCGCCCTGTTTTTGAAGATAGGATTATCAGCCGCAGAGCTGATGCCATTTGGCCACCTCGGAGCTGCGATTTGACACCGTTGGACTATTATTTGTGAGGTGCCGTCAAAGATAAGTGTTACGCCAACAAGCCAGACGCAATGGCCGCTTTAAAGGACAATATTCGTGAAGCCATTGGTGAAATACAGCTGCACACAATCGATAATGTGCTTAAAAATTGGACCGATCGTGTAGGCTACTGTATGGCCAGCCGAGGCAGCCATTTGAATGAAATTATTTTCCATTATTAACCGGAAGGATTGTACCTTCAAATGAAAAAAGAAATTTGATAAAATACTCAGTAGTTTTTTTTATAGCATTTTCAAAAACAAAAAAAAAAAAATAATTTCGCGGACCCTATATTACTCGGTAGAGAATGAAATTAAAGATTTGTTGTTATAGTAATAATTTAGGTGCCGAAGGTAACAAAAATTAAATGTTTTACTTTTCATAAATCTATTAGTAAAATACGAGTCCTTAATTGCTTCGACAAGAAAATTTGCTTAGATTTCGAGTAGCACTGTATGTAAATTTTTGGACCACGTATTTAATAGTGTGTGTGTCACTGTGGTATGTTAGTTAAGAACCCACCTTTCAACCATCTGACAATTTTGAACAGCTATATCACCTCACAACATTACTAGCGACTCGTTATGTGTATTTACGCTGTGAAAAACTTCACTAACTAATATATCTTCCGTTCGGAACGGGCGTTTGTGGGTTTGTGAGCTTTCAATGAGTCTAGTTGATCATTCTCTATATATAAGAAATAATACTTGTTTACAGAAGATGAGAAAAGGTTATTTTTACTCAAGAGTGCATATCTTCGATCTACCTTGGTTTTTACGTTCTTTGTGATACCTTTACAAGGTTGTCGTATATACAAAAATAATTAAATCTATACAAATACTTAAACGATGAGCATATTTTCAATAAAGAAATGTACAAACGTATAAAAATTAAACTTATTTAAATGAACCGGATATTCGCGTTAAATTAACCGGCTTATTCGGTACTCGAAATATGAAGATTTTGAAAAAACCGTTAAAACCGGTCGAATAGTAACCGTCCGGTCTCCCTAATCACGACCTTCTCAACCAGAGACTATTCACACTAAACACTGTTCATTTACACCAACTAAAACTTGTTACAATAAGCGTACACCAATAAAGTTTCTTCACTCTGAACTTATAGCCTATAAATTTTCTTCAGTTCTTATGCAGCGTAAACATCTTGTTTGTTTCAGTGCTTATTGTGTTGTTTTTTTTTTATTTGATTCGTTGTTTGCTTGCTTTGTTGTTGTAGCTTATTTTTATTTGTGAACAAGCACGTAGTTGCTTTTGTGGGTTTTTTTTTAGCAATGTAACAAACAACAGTGGTTCCCAAACCGATTTTCTTAACAATACGTTTAGAAATATGGACTTGGAATAAAATTACATAAAATGTAAGTGTGGATTTAGATATCGAATAACACATACGGAAAATGGAATCCTTTGCCATGTAGCGTTTTATTTTCTACTCTAATGTATGGCTGATTGTGATATCGATAACATAGATATCTTTCAGTCTGCGAATGTTTGTTTAATGAGCTGTAATCATCGAAAAATGCAGTACGGGTCCAATGCCGTTAAGCATTTTCCTGTTCGACAGAGTATATTATAATGAATGTACCCATCCTACAGTTTGGGTATCCCTACAAAGTTCTACAGCAACCAATTTTACATAAGTAACAACCTACGGGCTCATCATCAGATTTGTTTTACTCTCTTCTCCCTGTCAAGAATGATTCTAAGATCATAGGTTTCTGTATATCACAATGCGGTCAGAACGGTGAATTACAAACTGCAAGACTATGTAAATATTGACCATATCCAGCCAACAGATGAGATAGATAAAAGTCCAAATTTTTTTGACTGCCTTGAAGCCACCTCTCCAATTGCGAATCATATTGTACGTTCATCTTCCCTTCGTCTTCACCTTCTTTGTCATTCCTCAATACTTCTATCCCTAGCTTCAAATGGCGAACTTTTTTTATTATCATCATATACTCTCCGGCCAATATGTCAATGGGAACCAATGCCCAAGTAATGCAGTAAGTCTATATACTGACCCATTTTCATCACGACAAGACTTGTACTTTGAGCAATCTCCCCAAATGTGTGTTGCATAGAATATAATGTTTCCGATAAGTGTTATAAATACATATTTTCCGTCTTAGAAGTTTTGAGCGTCATATTTAATATGCCATTCGGAGCCGGTGTTAAACTGTAGGTCCCTTTGAATGAGTTTAAAATTAGAATCGGGTGCAGTTCATTGACTGATAGAAGTCCCCATGTTCCTTCAAAGAAAAGATACACTAAATTAGTGCAGTAGTTGTCTTAGCTATAAATTTTATTTGTTTGTGTCAAGGCTGTTAATTTATTTGCCGCATTACATTATCTGTGCTATTAATAGAGTGACCACTTGCGTATTGAACGGTGCTACTGTACCGGTTTTGGTTGTTACATTTGAATTTAACGTAAATAGAAATTTGTAATAACTACGAGAATATTCGAAATTGATAATGATTTTTTATAAAAGGCGGCGCTTTAAGCCGTCGTAAAGTAAAGTCGTGCTTAGTCGTAAATAAAAGTGTTGAGTATTTGTGTTGAGTATTAAGTGCAAGATAAATAAGTTGGATACTGTATTAATTGTATACCGTAAAAGTTTGGAAATAAATAAATGCATAAAGTAAAACAAAAACATACGTGTTATTTATTTCATTTAAAGCAATTAAAAAGAACGCAAACGTTTTTAAAAGGTTAAAACGTAACAATACGAAAACCTATCATATAAAAAAGTCGAGGGGCCGAAGTGCTCAAACATCATTTATTGGCAGGCCAATACCAACAAAAGGTTTTATAGTCACTTTGTGTAGGTTAGGTTACAGGATGTGCAGCTATCAAAAGAAGTAAGTGGTTAAATTCCCCTTAATCATAGAAATACTAAAATGTCATAAAAACATTCCAGTTTTTTGAACATTTGCTTTGTAATTGAAAAAATCCCAGTTTAGCAATGTTGTATTCTAGGGAATTTAAAACTCCCATACCAATAAGCAATACACAACAATTAAAAGATCAGTAAAGGGCTATACAAAAAAATATCTACAGTTTTAGCGGACTTGGCTTGTAATTTGAAAACTTAGTTTGTGTAATAACTTCGTTAACTAATTACCTTTATTGTTGTTTGCATTAAGGGTTTCCCATGCACATATCGTCGTTGATATTTTTACTAAAGTCGTTGTCTATACTCTGACTCTTAAATGTTTATATTGCAACTGTTGCCAAATACTTAAGTAACAGCAGCAACAACAACAAGACTATTTGTTGTCAACAATTTTTATAGTTTATTTGGGCATTTTTTTATTTGTTTCTTTCATTTCCATTTGTTAAAATACTTGTTGCAGACAATGTTTCAGTTGCAATTGCAGTTGCATTAAAGCTCACACTCCATATGCACTTCAATGTTTGTACCCTTTTTAACTTCCATATGCCAACCAGCCAGCCAGTCAACCAGCAGCAACAACAAAACTCTCTTGTAATCATGAATTTTATTTTATATGTTTGTTTACAATAATAATGTTTCCATATTGTTTCTTCATAAACTTGTAATATATTTGTTGTAGGCATTATTGCAATTGCTGTAGCTGTAGTTGTTGTTGTCGTTGTTGGTGCTGAGATTTTTGCACCTGGCTTTTAAGACCTCAAGAGATTTTAGCATCATAGACGACGACAACGACTACGAAAACGTTAACTATGCCTCCATATGCGACATTGCACGTCAGGTCATTTGGTTATTTAGTTTACAACTTTTTGGTACAATAACGACATCATAAAAATAAATGTATGGGAACAGTGTACACTACACTGAGTGGAAATGAAATGGTTGGTATGTTAAAAGTTAATGCTTTGGTCAGAAAGAATTTCATTTTTAGCAAATTTCCATCTTAGCTGTTTAGGATTAGGTTTAGATTTCTTTTTTTTAGGATTTTTTGTAAGAAAACTTTGAAAAGTAGGGACTGATTGCTGGAGAAACGAAAAGCGTTTCTTCACTGTCAATTAAAAAAAAGTCTGGGCACCAGGGCAACATTTTTAGAAAATAACATCAGCGAGTTTATTAGAACGCTCTATGGCCTATTGTGCTACCCATGTCCTACCCCAGAACTGACCCATAAAAGAGGCCAAGTATTGAGTTCATTAGTCCCTCACAAAAGCCAGCCGAGGTACCCCTGACAAGTTAATAAAATTCCACAGTAACACGTCCTTGAGGCTGTCCAGATCATGACAGTGATATGCATCCAGGTTCCTTAGTCTGCGTTCCAAAGAGCGGGGTAGTCACAGAGGACGATTACTCTTCTTGACAGCTTCTACAGTAGCCATGACTAGGTCTCACTATGCGCTCCAACATAAGCCATATCATACAGTACTTATTAATGATGCCAGTAGAAAGCTCGATCGATACCCTTGCAAATCTAAGAATAAAAAAGTCGTTTTTAGAGGGGCACCCAGCTTAAGAGGGAGGATCACCTGGAAGCGCACCCATCAGAAATATCATATCATCAATAGTTCGACGTGATGCCGTTCCAGTCGGGCAAGTGAGCTAATTCAACGGAGAAGACAATCTTACTGCGCAAGAGTCTAGAGCACTGATTGTTGCAAGACCGTCCGAAGCCTCTAGACTTAATTCTCGGATAAGCCTTACGGCGCCTACTTTCATCTGGAAAACAGTGCAATCATCGGACTGTCTGAGATAGACCCTGAGGTCAAGTTTATCGGGGTAGAAACCCGATCCCGTGCCCGTTTTTGTTTTGAACCATGGAGGTAATGCCGATGTTTGGAGTAGATATCGTATAATCTGTCCGACGCGCCAGGATTTGCCCGCTCACTTTCCATAGGATGGTGCTGGGCCTTAGAGAAGACTTTACACAGACACATTTGATAAAGATAACCACGAGTGGTATGCTCAGCATGGTCTACAGGCCGGCATGAGGAGTGAAACTCATGGTACCGGTGATGGCAAGACAGGCCAGCCTCTGCACCCTCTCACTAGACAAAAGAGCCATAGTTAAGGTTTGTTCTTATGACCGCGGTGGAGATAGGGTTTAAAGAAAATGCCATTAAACTTAATAGTGCCTAATTTTAGCCCGATCGAAAAAATAGGTGACCACACCAGTATTGATTTGCAGATTGCGCCAAACAATTGAAGAGATGTACACCAAGGTACCAAAGTCGTCTGCTCGCCAGACCCGGATATTCACAATGAAAGTGAATGATTGTCTCCCTCTCTCAGAGGTGTTTTTGTTGCTTCTGCATTAAAGGTTGAAGGGCAAATCCTTTTTCTCCGCGTGAGTTTCGATCATCCAATAACCCGTGTACAGCGTAATGAGTGAAAATAGAGTGTCGGGCGGTTTTCAGTAGTTTCAGTGTCATGCCACTGTCATACCAATAACACAGCTACCTAGAGGGTAATCAATCTGTTCTGTGTTCTCTCAAGAAAAAAGAAAACTGTAGTTATCCTCTTTGATCACACTCATAGTCATCACCTCTTTACATTGGAGAGTTAAGGTCGAGTTGCTACTAGGCGACACCAAAGACCTGATAGCGGGCTGGTTATCAGAGAATATTCTGCTCATACCCACAGACTTCAGATCTCTCAGCATGCTACAACCCTGCATAATCGTAAAAACTTCCACTTGAATAGAACCAAAAATGTTATCAGTACTACAGATTATTTTTTGAGAAAATCTCTTAAAGTTCGAATTATAAAAAATACTCGTAGGGCATTTAATATGTCGTTCAATACCTATGTTTGTACTTAAAATTTATGAAAGAAAAATATTTGTTATGTTTATCGCAAACATTATTTGTTCATTTCAAATATTTACACTTGTGGTGCTCAATTACAGGAGCCAGTTTTGATAGTTTTTTTTTAGTTCTCTTTTGTCGATTTTAAAGTATGTTTGAGTATTTGCATTGAACAAGTGTTTGAGCCGTTTTTTTGCCTTTGGTTCACAAATAAAGCTATATAAATACCTAAAATCATACTACTGAGGGAAAAGATTGTGTTTAAATGTGTGATATTTACTAGTTGCTTAGTAAAGTTTTTAACAATTTTTGAAAGCAATTATGGATGAGAAAAAATGCTTACAGAGTTATGTTAGTGGCATAAAAAAGGTAAAGAGATTATACTCCATCAAGGACGACTTTTTGTTAGCCAACACCACAATTCAACTGCAATGTAATCTAACTTATTCAAGCCACACTATGATATGTTTTGTATATAATAAGTTTTGGAATCAAACCAACACATTTGGTGCATTAATTTATATTTGACACCTTTCTTACCTACCACAGGGGCCATTTTTGTGGAAAACTATTCACTGAAAAAAGAAAAGGAAAAATAAAAAGGATAAAGAAGAAAATGGAAGGAAAGAGGGAAGAAAAAAGGAAGGAAATGAGAAATTAAAATACTATGTAAAGAGAAAAGAAATAAAGAAAAACAAGAAAAGTTGCCAAAATAGGCAATTAAAGCAGCCTGACAACCCTGTAACTTCATTTGCCCCTCTATAACTTCTCCATTTTACTCTCTAAAGCTACTCTCTAAAGCTCAAAAAGAAACCAAGCGGTGGCCTTAAAGACGCTACCGCCAGTTCAATGCCCCAAGCCGCGTCTGCTCTAGCCAGTAAATACTGCCGAAGTGCTCCCAGTTTAGCCATCTAATGTGGCAGAATGTCTATAGTCCAGAGACTTAGTCAGGCCACCTTTTAAAATCCTTAAGAAGCAATCCTCTTCGCCACAACATCGAGATAGGTTAGGCCCTGGATAATGTCCAGCGCTGTCTGAGGAGTACTTCCGAAAGCACCTGCTATGCCCAGAGCTACACATCTGTGTACCTTATCTAGAAGCCTCATCCGACTGGCATTTTTCAGAGCTCTCCACCATACGATACAACCATAAGAAAGGACAGATATGACTGTGGAGTCATAGATCCATTTCACTATCACCGGGCGAGACCCCATCTCTTACTAATAGCACTTCTGACCACAGAGTAAGCGATGAAGTCTTTATTCATCTTCATAAGGGTATTTTCCCCCTAATCAAGTTTCCTATCCAAGAAAACTCCCAATAACTTGGCCTCATCAGATAGTTTAAATCAACCAGTTTAACCTGGGTAGTTCAAACCTCTCCAATTTGTATTTCCTGGAGAAGAGAACTAGAAGGATTGATGTTAAGACCTCTGACGGGTGCCCAGGAAGAAGTTTGCTAAGCGCTGACGGTCGGGAGAAACGTCCCCGTCACAAAAATAACACGCATATCAAATCAGCTTCCTATCTTCTTGCTCAAACCGCCAGAGGATGCCAATTACAACCAAATTTTATAGTAAGGACGAAAGTACCCCTACTTGAGGCGTATCGCGAAGCACCTGTCTCTCAAGGCCTATTTCACCAAGTTCAGTGCGAAAAATTCTGTCCTTAAGCACACCGATTATTCACTTAACAAGGAAATCATGGACGTCAAAATCGATCAGTGCCTCCACTAAAGGTCCTCCTGTCGATCGTACACCTCAAATACAAATCGACCATTCTAAAATCATCTGGCACGGAGTGCAAGCTTACCGGTTTTCGGTGTGAAAACCTGCACCCAACGATTAACAAAGGATTTAATTTTTTTTTTTGAATAGGTTATATATGTATATCCTCACCTAAAATCCAAAAGGATGTAAGTCACAAAAAATTTTAAATCGACTTTCTGATTAATTATGACGACTCGGGTGAGCCATTTCATTATTCCGGTTAGAAATGAAATATTATTTTATTCCTATAGCTGTCGAGGCTGGCCTCACAGTACCCCATTCGATAGGACAAATTTTTGAATTTTTTTTTCGAGTTTATAGGGTCGTATCTCGTCAATGGCATCACGAATGTTGGCCCTCAAATGCTTAATTTCCTCCGGTTTGTTGGCGGAACACTTGTATTTAGCGGCGCCCCACAGAAAATAGTCCAACGGTGATAAGTCGCAGCTTCTTGGCGGCTAGCTGACTTCACCATTTCGGCTAATTAAACGGCCATCAAACGTTTGAAGCAATAAATCGATTTTGGCATGATATGTATGACAAGTTGCACTATTCTGTTGAAATCAAACATCGTTCACATCAATACCAGAAAGAGCGGTACATACACAAGCCGCACCAAGCAGTCACTCGTAATAGGTGCATTGGCTTCTGTAAGACCACGTTTGAGTTTTCTGAGCTCCAAATATGGCAATTTTGTTTATTAACGTACCCACCAAGATGAAAATGCGCTTTTTTTCGTCTCTGTTTTGGAAACAAATTTCCAATAAAACTCAATGTTGCTCAAGCGTAAATCGATTCATTGCGTTTAGTGGAGATAATACACTGAAATGTGTGACAGAATAGAATGACATAAGTATTTCCAGATTCGAAATAACGCTGGTCCAATTTTAATAGATAGGTGGCTCACCAGATATTTTGTCTAATTACATCATAATCAATCTGAAAATCGTTTGTGGAGTTTTTTGTCGCTTACGACTTTTTGGATTTTAGGTGACGATATACAGGTTACATGTATAACGAACCCGAAGGAGCTCAAAATCTATTTCTTTATTAAAAACATAGTTCGTTACAAAAATGTAATTTCATTTAAGGATACAGAGATATATTGGATGTTCGAAAAAGTTCGGTTACAAATTGTCGGTAGATGAATTGAAGGTAATAACTCTGGTAATATTAATGGCATCAGGCAATACTAATCTTCTTGAAAAGTAAAATTTTATGTATGTTAAAAATGTATTATCCTTTCAAAAGTTATCTACGCTTAAAAAGGTGTAAAAATTCGGGACATTTTCGAAAAGGCATACAAAAACATAAAAATACGTCGCAGGCTGTTGAAAAAATCGGCAAGACTTACGGAGACGGTGCTGTCACTAGAAAAATAGTAGCGAAATGATTTGCTCATTTTATATCTGATAATTTTGCTGTTAAAGATGTACCTCGCTCTGGTAAACCAATCACTAAAAAGTCAATGAAATTATGAAAATATTGGAAAAGATTAGCATGTAAGCAGCGTGTACGTTTGTAGAGAACTAGGCGTTCATCACCAAATAGTTTTCGACCATTTGAATAAATCTGCTCGACGTTAAGTTGCCACATGGAGTAACAGTAAAAAATTTAATGTACCGAATTCCGATTTACGATTCCCTGCTAAAACGGAATAAAAGTACGATAAAAAGTGGATCATGTACGACAATAATGTGCGAAAATGAACATAGAAGAAGGTGAAGCTTTGCAAACGGTGGAAAATGTTTATTTAGTGGTTATTGTAAGACTGAATTAGTTCCTGCTGTGGTAAATTTTTCAATGTTTAAGTTGAACGCAGCTATTGATAGTTGCCGTCATTGTAGATCAAAGTTGAACATTACGAATAACTCTTAGTTGTTTGACGTTTTCTTCGAAATCTGAAAAACTTTCCTAATTTATTTTAACGAACCTCATATTATCATTAAGCAAAAAAAAAAAAAAGAAAAGCACTAAAGAAAATTACAAATGACACCGACAAACAAGAAAACAAGCAAACGAACAGACAACAATAACACGAGAATATTAAATAATTTTTCAAATTCTATTTCAAAAACAAGCTTTCAACTCAACTCATGGGATGAATGAACAAATGAAAAGATGTATGGAACGATGGATGAATGTATGTACGTAGTTGGATATATGAATTGATGAATGAATGAATGGACAGTCTCTGGACTATGGTGTTACATATTAATGTTGCTGTTTGTATGTGAATGTATGTATGTAATTGTCTAATAAACCATTTAAACGTCCAATCGTCCGTCTGTCTAATAAAAATTTTTTTATTCTCTTTACATAGTTTGGATTGGTTAATATGCACATTTGTATTGCATATGTATTGTATGAATCAATATTGTATGATTGTCTGTCCAAATTGTCGGTAATCAATCAAATTGTACGTGTATGTACGAATGAGTTTATGAATATAATGATGTCTTCCCTCATTTATATTTTTTCCATTTGATTATTTATTTATTTTTTGTATTTTTTTGTTTTTGAATGTTGGTCATACATGCACATGACACATTCGTACAAACGACAAAATCGGTCAACAACAACAACATTAGCAAACAACAAACAACAACAGCAACATCATTTTGTACAAATGGCAGTCATTTCAAATATTTTAAAATGCATTTCAAAATCCATTTGACTTAAGAGCTATAAGAGGTACTCGTTATTCTCATATGGTATATGCATTTGTATTTGTATTTGTTGATCTCTTCGTATAATTTTACTTTTGTTGTTGTTGTCATTTTGTTGTCGACAAACAATTACCATTTGACAAAATCGATTTTCTTTGTTTTGTTGTCATTTTTTTGTTTGTTGTAATATTTTACATTTAAAACTAGAGTAGATGTAGTAGAGTAGTAGTAGACGCATTTTTATTTCTTTTTTGCCATCACACATGTCATCTCTTGACTTTAGAAGTGATAGTTTGAATTTTAAGAAATAGTGTCTTTCTGAAATGGTCTTCTTGAAAGTAAAGAAAAAAATAAAAAAATAAAAATTGATGACATTTTGAATGACTTGCATAGGCTTTAGATTTGTTACAAATGACTTGATTGATATTAAATGTTTAGAAAATAATTTATTCGAAATAAACAATATTTGTTAACAATCAAAATGTATGATCGGTCATGGCTAGATAATTGCCATGTTCACACGACAACGTTTTTTCGTAATTCGCTATCCCACTTATAATTAAACCCCTAAGTATGAGCCGAACTATATAATTTCTCGTACAAAATTTTGAGAACAAAACATCGAAATTGTAAGTAATTAAGTTTTAATTACACTGTGAATTACTTTATAATCAATCTTTATTTTAATTTATAGGTTTTTTGTCATCACTAGCCGTCAAGCATACTCACTGCACTGATATATTTGCTGAAAAAGTAAATATATTATCTAGTTACCAGCTAAAACCCGATGTTCTTCGCTACCTTTATCTTAATTATTTTCCCAAATCAGGGTTGGCAAAAATCCAGGCTTAAAAAAAACCCAACCCACCGGGTTTTATTGGGTTTTATAATTACTTCCTAATTTCGTTCAATTAGACAATATTTTTATTTCTTAGTAAAATTACATTGTTTTGGTCAGCTCAAGGCGGCGTGGTGTGCTATGAACTGCTAAAGCAGATTGCATTTACTTCGTTTGAACCGTGTGTTATGAGGAAAACGGAGAGAATACAAAGGCAGATATGATTAAGTCATTCTTTTGCATGACAAATCTCTGCCTCACGTTGCAAAAGTCGCCAAACGACAGATTCACGTCGTAAAAGTTGCCGAACACTCACCGTATTCTCTGAACCCTCATGTCACCGAATCACTTTTTTACAAGAAGTATAAAATCGGCTCAAAGTAAATCGCTTCAAAAGACGAAAAGTTTTTCTTAATAGGGATTCGAAAATTGGCTCAGAGGTGGGGAAAAGATGAAAGGAGTGATTTTATAAATTTTTGTTTTGATAAATTTGTTAATTCATTATGTTTTTTTAAACTAAAAAAAGGACCGAATTAGTTTGTACTCCCAATACGCCAGTTATTTTTACTTTTGTTGTATATAAACTACGAACTACTTAAAAAATGAACTCATCCGGGTTTTCTAAATATAATAAATTAAATTAAACCCACCCGGGTTTTATTGGGTTACCCAGTATGTTACCAACCCTGTCTTAAATGCTATCTTGGATAGATTTATTACCCTTTTTTTACAAAATGGGTATTTTGTCCCTTTCCGGTCAAAATCCAATAATTTGTTCACTGTAGGCTTAGCCGTATACACTCTTCAAATAAACACATACACATCTTTATATAATATACGTGTATAGACGGTTTTTATCCAGTGTGATTTCTGCAATTCCTGCTTTTTGGCCGATGTGGATAGATAACGAAGCTTTAATAGTTGCCGCTCTCCACATATACAAAATACAATATTTAGAATGAATGGAAGGTGGCACGCCAACTTATCCAATCTCACCTAGTTACTGGCTGATAATGTGTATTGTTCACGACATAGATTGAACCTAATTTCGAAACTTCTACTATTGCCGTTCCCAAAATACACATATAAAAATTAATAGTTGCTTTATATAAGAGGTACCACGCCCAGTTGATCATTTTCGCCCACTTTTTGACTGATGATTTGCATTGACTATGAAGTCATTCAGAAAAAATACTGAAACTTTGACTTCTACCGCCCTCAAGATATAATGATTTCACGTGGGAAATACCGTGCTCATTTGTTAAACTCCGCCCACTTGCTGACTGCTGATTTGTACTGCTGCTGCCTAGATTAGGTCAACACTTTACGAATAATCATTGAATAGTCTATAGAAAGGCGTACCCTTCTATCTACTGTTCGTTGATTTCAAGAAAGCATTTGATACCAGCAAACGAACTGCAAATGGAAAGCACGAAGAACAAAAGGAGTACCCCAAAAAAAATTCGATTAAGTAGAGCGATGTACAAGGATGCAGAACTTTAAGTTCGTTGCTAGAAAACTTCAGTCAACCATACCACACCAATACTGCAGTATCACCTTAGCTATTCACCATCGTACTCGATTACATAATGAGCAAAGTTGGTTCAAGAGGAGAGGGGTAACATGAAGTCTCTCATGCCAATTCGAAGATTTTGACTATGCGAATGGCATTTGTCTAAGCTCGCAGAAGATTTTCAATATGCAGTCGAAACTAGAAAACCTAAAAAGATTAGCTCACAATATTGAACTTGAGATAAATATCAAGAAAATCGAGGCCATAAGAATAAACAATACGGCTTAAGAAATCATGGCTCACCAAGAAACACCTGGAGACGCGTAATTATCCAGGAACTAAGGCAGAACAATTTAACATGGTAAGAAGCAAAGATGGAAATGCTCTGCTTTCTAGTGAAAACTTTGGCTTCCTAACTCCACCAAATTCAGATGGATGATGGTCAGACTCGACACTCGGCTTTAGCGTATCTACTGGAGTCACTCCCTCCTTTTTTACTTCATATATTTGTGTGGGTATCATTTCCCATCTCACTTGACGATTTGGTACAAAAAGTGCTAAATTAAAATTTTCCTTAAGCTCGTGAGGTACCTAGTCAAAAAGTAAATATTGATCTCAATATATCTTGAGAACGGTTACACCTAAAGTTTCTGAATTTGGTCTGATTAAATTCATAGTCAATACAAATCTCCACTTAAAACTGGGAGGAATTGGACAAATGGACGTTTATTTAGTTTTCGAATTTAGTCTGATTAAATTTATAGTCAATACAAATCACCACTTAAAACTTGGAGGAATTGGATATGTGGGCGTGATACCTCCCATACAAACTAAATATTGATTTCATTATATCTTAAAAATGGCTTAAGCTAAAGCTTAAGTATTTGGTCTAAGTGACTTCGTGGCCAATATAATTCATCAGTCAAAAAGTAGGCGTGATACGTATGTATGCAAAGTATGTGTTGATTTTAGTATATCTTGAGAACGGTTAAGGCTAAAGTTTTAGAATTTGGTCTGATTGACTTCACGGTCAAAGTAAATATTCAGTCAGAAACTGAGCCGAATTGGACAAGTGAGCGTGGTAGTTCCGATACAAACTAAATGTTGACTTATTTGTATCTTGAGAACAGTTAGAGCTAAAGTTTCTATATTGGGTCCAAATAGCTTCATAGTCAAAAAAAATCATCAGTCATACAAAGTAAATTTTGATTTTTGTATAGCCAGTAACTGGGTGAATTAGGTAAGTGGGTGTACGCTTTCAATTCATACCAAATATTGAATTTCGTATATGTGGAGAACGGCAACAATTAAATCAGCGTTATCTATTTTCATTGCAGAAAAAGCGGGTATTCCAGAAAGCACGCTGGATAAAAGCTAACTATATACAGTCATGTGAAAAATAATAGGGACACTTATATCAAAATAGTTAAAAACCCAAATCTGTTTTTATATTCAAATATTTTTAAAAAAGATCTTATAAATTGTTTATTGAAAATTTGGCGAGGTAGATAACCGTTATTTGAACAAAAAAAATTTTTGTACCGTTTCTCGTGTATAAATCTTTCTCTATTAAGCTCTTAAGGAAAAATGCAATATGTCCCTATTATTTTTCACATGAGTGTATATATCTTATATACCAAAATGAATGTGTGTTTGTTTGAAAACTGTATATAGCTAAACGATAGATTTTACGTATGTCTTTCTGGAAGGGCTATAGGTTGTCTTAAATGTTTGGATTTGGACTGGAAGGGGTCTAAAGTGGAGAGAAAACAAAAAAATGTATCTAAAATGACATTTAAAATAATAACTACGATGGTGCCAGCGAAGCACGACGGGTTTTAGCTAGTAGAAACATAAAAATGTTTAAACTTATTCTCCATTTTTATATTTTTTTTTTTAACAATTCTCGTATATTATTTCAAATAAAAATTCGTTTTTGGACACTTGTTTTCCAATATAGCCTGGATTAATATTTGGTCTATTAATTCGAAAATAATTATAACTTTTCTCCTCAATGTACCAGCTTACCAATCAAATGATGGCTGTAAAGATGTTACAAATTACCCTACAGTCTCTAGCATACCACCTCATCAATCATTGTAGTGTGTTAAGATGTTGACATAAACATTGAAATGAAATGAAATGAAATGAAAAAAGAGAATGGCTTGTATTCCTTAAGTGGTAAATAAAGTAATTATGTTCAATGTTGTTGTTGTTGTTGTTGATGATATTGCTTTTAGAAAAAAATAACAAAAAAAACATCATTTACTTAAAAAATTGAAACATAATTTAGTAGAAGTCACTTGTTACTCTTTGTCTAACTCGAGTGACTGACTGAAGATTATACTTTTTTTGTTTTGTGTGTGTCGGTCGGTCCATCAATACATCTTCTATTTCAGCAACTATCGATCCGTCTATTCATTGATTCATTCGCATGTACAAGTATTTCACTAAAATATTCATTCATTCACTTTAAATCAAAAGCAAAAAAACAAAGCAAAACTCTTGCATTAGAGAGTGTTGTGTTATTTTGTGTTGTAAGTTATGTTGCACGTTGTCTTGTTTGTTGTTGAAGAGTAGAGTTTATTTGTTGATAAATTACATTTAAAAAACAAGTGTCACTTGAGATTCCATACACGCATTACTGGCCTATAATTTATTAAAATCCATTTACCATAGCCTAAGCTAGCCTAGCCTGGCCTGGTGCGTATGTATGTACTCGTACGTATTAACCAATTTTCTAGAAAATATACTAAATTGATATACATTCCATACAGCAAAAACAACATAAGAAAAACAAATTTCTAACTTAAATGAACAAAACAATTGCAGTAGGAGAGTATGAGTTGGCCCAAAAGTGCCCTATGGTACATTAAAAGTGGCAAAAAATTTCTTAAAAATTTTAAAGTTTTACTGAAGGTCCGTCTAAAAGAAGGATCGAGAATCTAAAAAATTTAAGAAAAGGAAAAACATAAGTTTCTTAACAACACTGCAACTCTTGCAACACTGTAAGGTTAATAAATCAGATATCCGAACTTACAGTTTATTTTGCCAAATAATTATGGACGGATATAGCGTCCAAAGATACGTTTTTTCGTATCGCCTCTTGGTAGTATATGACTTCCACAAAGCATCTTAACCGTGTTTCAGTTTGTTTGTAATAATTTTGTTTTGTTGTTCAGCTAAGCAGGTCATCGGTCTACTGTAGCAAGTGTCTAGGATAGATGTTGGTGCTGTCATTTGTCGTTGCCAGAAACCTAGAAACGAGGCCTCTGTATATTTGGTGTATTGGACTCCACCAAAACGCACGATGTTAATTGTAAATAAAACAAAAAGTTTTCGGAGAATTATCTTAATACCTTCTATTATGATAGAAGGATCTAAGACAATTATGCGTGAAACAAAATACATGCTAAGTGCTCGCCTCAGCTTCGGTGGCATACCTCTATCTATCGGTTCATAATTTCAATGACTCTGAGACATAATTGAGGTTCAATGTCGTTAATGTATCTCATCCTTTAGCTTTCGAATTGTTCTTGGCTTATTGACGTACACTTTCCTTTAAATATTCCAAAGATGTCAAATCACATAATCGTCAAGACATGAGATAACACGCTCATTGAACTTCTTGCGCAAAAGAGCCATTGTTTCGTTGGCTGTATGGCAAGTGGCACCATTCTTTTGGAACCACATATCGTCAAGGTCTATATTCTAAATTTCTAGCCACAAGAAGTGCGTTATCATCTCGCGATAGCCAACACCATTCACAGTAACTGCTTGGTCGGCCCCATTGCGAACAACAGCAATGTTTTCCGCAGAACGAATTGGGCGAGCATGCACAGATGTTTCCACATTTCCTACAGACCAGGTTTGCTGAAATTTACGTACAATTCCCCCGATTATGGACACATTATGTCGATTATGCTGATCAAAATAATCACGCAGTGCAGGAAATGCATTTCGATTTGAACGCTGCTCAATTGTGTATCTTTCCATGGTTGAATTTGTCAAACACTAAAGCGAAGAAATGTCGAATTAAGTTGAGCAAAAACTTGACGTCAAGGGGTAACTCACAATAAACATCGTGTATTATAGTTGGACCACTCTTTGGTTGATGTTCTCTTACTTTCTCCCACAGGGATGGAGGTGGTTTCAGAGGGCTTCTTGGATGGGTTTTCTGTTAGTGGGCTAAAGGCTCTTATTTCTTTATCCGAAGTCACAATGAGAATTTTTCTTGACCTCGCTGTGATTTCAACCTGGGTTACTTGTAGTGTATGTAAGCAGTTTAACCACTACATTACGCCTCACGTGCAGAGCGGGTGTTCTGTTCGAGCATTTTACAGTCGCCATAATTGAGGAGGCTATTCGCAGGGCATCACCATCACGGCCAGCGCTATTAATTGATGATTATTTTTTGCCTAAATTGGATCCTTATCACCCAAACGGCATGTGGTGATTTGATGGCATGGTCATTTCACGCTAAGATGTAGTTGAGGTGGCTGGAGTTGCCTGTTTTGTGCTGATGTTTGGTAGTTGATTTTCCTTTACTTTCCTCTTAGAGGGAGGTAGGTAAGTAGTTTCAGAGGTCCTCTTGGTGGCTCATCTGGAAGGTGGCTGCAGACTCTTATTTCTTTATCGGAGGTCATAAAATGCATTTTTTTTGTCCTCTCTGAGATTTGAACCTGGGATACTTGTGTTGTATGCAAGCGCTTTAATCACTATATCACGTGCAAATATTAAAATTGCTTTATCAAAGTGGGTGTTCTGTTCGCGCATTTTACAGTCGTAATAATCGAGAGGCCTATTCGACCATGAGAGTATGCTAGGTCATCACCGACATAGCCAGCGCTATAAATCGATAATTACCAATTTTTTATGGCCTGAATTGGAGGATAAAGATACAAACGGCATGTAATTTTTGAAAAAGTACGGTCCAATGATGCCACCGGCATGTATTGGCAGTTCTTGCAATGCTTCTGACTGCTCTTCACACCAAATACGGCAATTTTGCAGCGTTGTTTGTTTGAAAGCCGGTTCATGGTTAAATTATAGACCAAACTGAACATGTTTGACAGTAACATGTTACACGAAAACAGCTAAGCTGCCAAAAACAGTGTTGCCAAAATGAAAGTTGCTAAAAAATCACTTGAATTGTATGTGGACAGTCAGGCTGCTTTGAAAGCACTATGTCAGCTGAAGGCTGATTGCACCTTGCAAAAAAGCCTACAGACAGATGGAGAGTTAAACTGTGCTGGACTTCAAGGCACTTTGACATGGTGTGGGAATGGAGATGAATTGGCGAGAAAGGGCGCTGTGAAGTGTATGGATTAAGCGGAAAGATCTGGAAGACCATCAATAAGTTCGTGTAATGGGCGTATGAATTCGTCGGAGATTGTAGATTTTCCAGATTGCTATTGCCCAAGCTTTTTCGGTCGAGGACGAGTATGTTGAATTTCTGATTTCTTCTGCTTTGTGCGTCGAATACAAAAACCAGGTTGTCTGACACAATCACTCCTGATTTCTGTTGGATGTGTGGAAATGAAGGCGAGGGTGACATGGAAAGGTTGAACATATCCTATGACTTTGCCTTGGACTTCAGAGATGTAGGTTCAGCTAGTTGGGCCAGGTATTTTTAGTGACGTTAGGGAGGTTGCGTCTTCCGATTTCTGAACTGGAGGGATTTCAATCGAGCATCATCTTTCAAGACCTAACCTAATAGAGTACATTCAAGTCATCTATTCTAATTCATTACAAATAATTTCCACATGCTCTCTGTGTATTGCAACACACAAAACATCTCTTTATTCGTTCTTTAAATAACAAGTGTCAAAGTGGCAGCTGCATTTTTAAAGCATTTTAGTCCAGATTAAAACACTAAAGTTGCAAGTATGTTTTTCTTTTAGTGTTTGTTGTTGTTTTTGTTGTTGTTCTTATTTAAGTTGTTTCTGTTATTTTAATATTTTGTAGTGCCTGCATTCGTATATCTGTTAGTGTAGTGTAACCGTAAATGTCATCGCGATGCTACATGATCGCGCCTTAAGTCATTGAATAAATACATAAAAATTATTTTTTTCTGACAAAAAAAAAAAAAGAAAAACAATAAAGGCCGACCAACAGTTAGAGTAAGAAGCTTAAAAAAGGAAGTTATTGCAGTTGCTGTATTATGCCAACCAACATTCAATAGACTTTTTCTTTTTTTTCTTCAGTTGACAATGCAGTAAAACGTTTTACATTTTTAATGTTCGAAAATCGTTTGAAATTGCCTTAAAAGTTTAATAGTCTTTCAGAGAGGAAGCATATACGGGGTAACTTGAAATAAAGTGTCTGAAATAAAAAATAAGTCATAGTTTTATTCCAGCGTCCCTTATGCATGGTGTGTCAATAAGACGTTTTATTTTCAATAACCTTCCATTTAAACATTTGCAATTAGTCAACCTATAGGCTGATGTTTTTTGCTATTTGGTTTTTCAGTGTACATTTTTTCAGCTTAAAAATAAGTTTCATGACATGTGGCAATTCCAAAAATGCTCAGTAAGCTTGCAAAATATTGAATTTTATTATCAAAATTTGTGCTGTCTGAGAAATGTGTTTCGTGAATTACGTGCATTTTATGGTCGACATAATCCACTCACCGAATAGGCTATTCAAACTAATGCGAGCAAATTTTGCAAAAGTTTCACTTTATTGGAAATTAATCCACCAACCCGATGAGTGCATACCATAGTGAATACTGTTGCTGTATTGGCCAATTGCAATGAAGATCGCAATATGCAAGAACTGAAGCGTTGTTTGTTTGGGGTGTGAGCCTTAAAGGGGTGATACATAGGCAAACATTTATTTGCAAACATCGCAAATAGTCAATCGATGTATGCTTACTTACTTTTCTTTGAATGCGATTGGCTATTTGCGATGCTTGCAAACAAATGTTTGCCAATGTATCACCCCTTTTAGGAAAGTTGAAAGAAAATCCATTGGGTTGCAACAAACAAACAATTGGTACTTCAACAACAAGAATTGCTAAATTTGGTGTGAAAGATGGAGATCGCAATGTTACAGTCAAGCAAGTTACCGTGCTATGATTACAGACTTCTTTTTGCCAAAAATGAAAGACTTGGATTTGGTTGTATATGTGGTTACAACAAAAGGGTGGTGACACATGCCTCAGAGTACGAAGTAGCATGAACCCATTGAGAGCGAGTTTGGTGAGCAATTAATCTCATGTTTCGAAGCAAACCGTTGGCCGCCCAGATCATGCGCTTTGAGGCTTTGAGACCTTTTTTTGTGGGGATACGTAGTCTTTCTTCACGTCATCCACAGTTTCAGCCCTGGAAAACAACAACACAGCTGTCGAAAAAAGTATGCAATAATTGGAATTCACGGCATAGCCGCGCGAAACATTTATATGAAATAATCTTAAAAAAGCACATGGCAGGCCCCAAATTAAGATTTCGTTCAATTTTGTAAATTTTCTGTGTTTTTTTTCAATTTTCAGAACTTCGGTTATAAAATCAAGCGTTACTTGGCAGATGACAAGTAAAAGCTATAACATTAGTAAAAATAGAATGATATACGCTTCCACAACGCAATGGAATTATAAAAATTAACTACAAAAATGATGAAAATTTCGGGGTCACAGTTTGCAAAAATAAAGCCTTTTTGGGTAGCCGTGAAGCATTTTCTCGGCCAGCAATTGTGAAAGTGATGGAAAAGTTTGAGCTGTTCCACAAACTATATTACTACGTCTTTTACATAAATACTTAAATGTTAAGGCATTCAAATTCAGTTAACTCACGTCTACTGTCATCAAGCCTCAATAACGTCGTGTCTTTGCTGATCGGGTCTTGAAAATTCATTAAACTAATAGGGAATTTCATTGAAAAATCATCTTGACCGACGTGTACAATTTTCACCTCGAAGGCTACGCTATGATTAGGAAAACCCAAGAATTACTGCTAAAACGGGTGACTGTTTGGTTTGGTTTTTAGTTTGGCGGGGGCTCATCCGAAAATGAGGCTGTAACAACTATTACGGTGAATGGTTTGCCCTGTCGTATGATGATTAATGGTTTTGTATGGCCGGAATTAAAATATATCGATGTGGACTAGATATATTTCCAACAACACCATCGTTTCTTTGCGTGAAAAGTTTCCTAATCGTCTGTTTTCTAGAAAAGGAGAATATATTGGGTCTTCGAAAAAGTTCACTCAAAAATTTGACCAGAAATGAAAAAAATACCTTTTTCTTATATCGGGTGGGCCATCTATCGGTTTCAATTTGAACCAGTGGTTATTTGGAATCTGGCAATACTTATCATGTCATTCTATTCCGTCACAAAATGCAGTTATTATATCCTCTGAACTAAATGAATCGATTTACGCAATTGCAATTTAGGCAATTGGCCGAAACTTGCACGAAAATGTCGTACAAAATTTGGTCACAGAGAAGGACCAACAGTGCCCGGTGTATGGAAGTTTATTGCTGAAGTTCGTGAAACTGGTTTCATTGTTGATGCGCCAAGACGTAAGCGTACACCCGTAAATTTCGAAGCTGTGGCATACAAGAGAAAAAGTGATATTACATATCAAAATGAAGCCTCTATTAGGAGACCTTATACTTTTAATTGAATCTGGGCTACATCTACTTATTTAGGTTTAATTAATTCAGTTATAGGGTATCATATGATCGGACTTGATCAATTGATGGCTGATTCATTTATGTTTTTAAGAGTTTTTAACATTTACGTTTTAAGAAATATTAATATGCATTTGGAAAATTAATGATTTCAATCATAATTATTTTATCGTGATTACAAAAACAAAAAAAAAAAAAAAAACAAAAAAATTAATTATAATGATACGATTTATGTACTTATTCATAAATTCATTATAATTTATGAAGGATTTTCATAAAAAAAAAAATAAAATGAACGCTCATCTAAATATTAAAAATTTGTTTTAGATGCGGCAGTAGAATTGAAAATGATTATCAAAGATTTCTTGAGACTTAAAGGTGAGTGAGTGAGTGAGTGAGTGTACTAGCAGAGTAAGTAAGTAGTACGACAACAGTGGGCAAGTGAACGTGTGTACTGTGTTGTTTGTGCATTACTGTGTAATACTGTATGAATGAATGCATGTCGGATTTTAATGCAGCTGTCAATTACATTTTTGACATTTACCAATAAACAAAGTTTTGTTTTATAAAATCATAAAAAAACAACAATAACAACAACAAACAAAAAAAATCGAAAATAAATTGTAGAGATAATTACATTTATCATGTCAAAACAAATATCAATAGGAATATAAAAGTGTAAGTGAATTCGTGTGTTAAGTGTGTCAGTGTGTGTATGTGTGTATAATTATCAAAGTTTATATATTTTTATTAACACGCTCTCTACTTTACAAGCAATTGAGTATTTATTCAGTATTTTTATCTTTTCATCACATTTTGTTTGTATGTCCGTGTTATGCAGTAGTTGTACTGTGTTTTGTTTTATTTGTGCGGATATTGAGAAAATAAATTTCTGTATTATTGACAAACCATTGACATTTGCTATAAAAGTAGCATAACAGCAACAACACACCATACACACACAATAGTAGCACTACACACACCATATCTAGCAGCAGCGATAGCAGTAGCATTTGTGGTAGTGTTTTAGTGTGACAATATATTGGTGGCAATTGCAAGTAAAACAGTGTACAATCACTTTCAAGCCTAACCACCACTATAGTCTTTAAATTGTTGTTTTTGTTTGTTCGTTTCTTGTAAATAAAATCGTTCGATAAACGTCATGCACACACTTTGTGCCAATACTCTTGTAAATCCAAAGGAATTAACATTCAACTTTTGCCACCTTAAACAACAATAGCTATGACAGTAGCAATAGCAGCAGCAACAGCAGCAGCAATTTTAAAAGATGTAAAAATTACACATTAATTTAGATTTGACGTTTTTGACTACATTGTTGATAGATCAACTGTCATATAACATCAGCCATAACCATAAAATAAAGTCACTCCATTCACACTTTGATCGAATCGTATCGTATTCGTATCAAATCACATTGTTATGTATCACTATTCTATGGTACACTGTACAAAAACTTGCAATAAGAAATTCCTGAAAAAAAGCAGTGGCGGTATTTTGTAAAAAACTTAACATTTCGGCGATTGGTGTTAATTTATGCATTTGATTTTTGTTTGAGTGGCAAAAAAAGAAAAAAAATGGAAAGAAAAAAAACACAACAGCAGGCAAATGTTATATTTTTTTTTTTAATTTTTCATACATTGACGTAAAGCAGAGCATGAAAAGAGTTAAGAGTTAAGTTTTCGCTGTCCAAGACACACTTGAAATTTCATGGGGTGATTTTTTAGTAACTTCCTATTTTGCAACACTATTTTTGGCAGCTCAGTCATTTCGTGTAACATGTTACTGTCAAACATGTTCAGTTTAGTCTATAATTTAACCATGAATCGGCTTTCAAGCAAACAACGCTTTCAGATTTTGGAATTTTATTATACAAATTTGGTTAATAAAGTGCACCGTGCACTTCTTCGAAGCTAATTTCTGGTTGAATGGATAGGTGAACAACAATTAAAATTGCCGCTTTTAGTGTGAAGAGCAGCCAGAAGCATTGCAAACACTGCCAATACATCCCGAAAAATGCACCATACCAAACGGATTATGGACCGGTGGCATCATTGGACGGTACTTTTTCAAAGACGATGAAGGCTGGAACGTTACTCTTAACATTACAGGATTTTAGCCAATATCAGCAATGCTCAGCTCTGGGCTCAAAACGGGCAAACCCTAAACCAGACCGAAGTAAAAAGACGGAAGTGAAGGAGGATCGGGCATGCTTTGAGTGGATCACAGTCTGATACAAGCAGGACTGAAATTGACTGGAGATTCCAGCCGTCGGAGAGGAAGTCACGATTGGCGTCGACAGCTGGATATATAGACAGCGTAGATCATATCCGGCCATAGTAGCACTGAAGTTCAATCGGTGCCCTAGAGAATAACAAATAAACAAAAATTACATTCAGTTGTGTGATAGATATTGATGAAAGCAACCATATGTCACGTTGCTTATTAAAATTGTTTATTTGTTTTGTTGTTTATTTTGTTGATTTTTTCTACAACACACACTGTAAAAATTTGCTACTACTACTACTACTCTACTACAAATGCAGTTTTCTGTTTGGCCACTCTTGGCATAAATAAACAAATCGTGGAACAAGCTGAAATCACTTGCAGCTGACGGAAGAGAATGGAGCTGAAACCTTAAGAGAAAGAGGCGTTTATATAGACATAAGTATTTATATTGAGCATGAATCATGACCTGTTAGTTGCACACTCATCAACAGTCTTATTCTATCAGTCATTACACGTTATATATTCGGGCCATTCTTGACGCAATGAACATCAAATTTTGACAGAACCTTCGTAATTAGAATATATACGAAGGGATCTTTGATGGTTTAGACTTGGATTCTTAGTCTCTGTCAGACTACCTGAAAATGGCAACGTTTTGAAAGCAAATTCCTATCTATACAGATACGAAGCCTAAGCATTTTAAAAAACAGTCCTAAAAGTCAAGTTTTAACGTTAAGACTTTTATTCCTCTTACAAAGGTTAAGTTAAAATTTTTTGAATTGAAATTTGAAATTCTCTTTATTAAGTGATGAATAATTTCTTTAACACATCTGCTTCGGTCAGTCGCGTCAACTGCATGAAATTCTCTTGGCAACGTTGAAGCAACAACACTATTAAGAGCATGTAATGCACAAGCATTGCTTGCAAAAAGTAAAAAAAAGTTAAATTTATTTACGCTTTTATGAAAATTTTGACCAATATAAGCGTAACACTTTACCAAATGACGTTTTGATGCAAATGTTGCTAATAATCAAATGCAGCAACATAACACTTACTAAACAGTAATGCTCAACATGCAACAAATAGCCTGAGTGGTGTGCAAACATGCAGTAACAAAGACAAAAGCACTCAAACTTACTACGAGAATACTTAATTGTATTCATTCAGTCATAGAATTGCCTCTATGAGAGGCTCGTCATCGTCAACTCGTCTTGTTTAATCATTTAAATAATTTGCATTTATTTTTTTCATTTTTTAAACTTTTTCTTGTACTTGTGCAAGTATTTTATTGTTTTCTTATTTTTATTTTTCTTTGCTCCCTCAATTTTCTGTATTTTTTTCTTGTATTTTTTTGTTGAACCACAATTCACACCTCAAGCGGTAACCAGCATTAAAAAAATTAAAAAAAACCACAACAACATACATTTATGACACCCCGAAACAATTGTTGAAAATTGCAGGTTAATGCTGCAATCATTAGATACTGACTGTTGTTATTGTTGCTTTAATATTCAAATTTTATATAAAAGAAGGAAAATGTGGCAAGAAATTGAAAGAAAAAAAAAAACTGTTTAATATAAAGGTAATAAACAACAACAGAAGTAGCAACAACAATGGCAATAATAACAGCAACTATATCTATTCATGTTGATGTTGCACATTAAATGAATGAGAAAAAAAAAATACAAAAATTGTATGATTAGATACCGTGAAATGCAAAAGGTTAATGGAAGCCTTTACCAGACAGTGCACTGCCACAAACTTCGTTAAGAGTATTTGCAAGTACAAGTTGTGAAGAAAACAAAAAAACAATTTTTTGAGTTAAATTAGAAAAGATTTTTGTCAATTTTTATTTATTAAACGAAATTAATTTGAAAGTTAAAGATTCCAATTTTTATTAAATGTTAAATGCAGTTTACGCAGACTATTTGATACCCTATACGCCACGCATGTTTTTCGAAAAATACTTCTTTTTGCAGATTTGTTTTATATCGCCATCTATTTTTATAAACACATTATTCCCGCAACAGTCCAACTGGAACAAGAGTGACCTCTAGCAATCAATAAGTTGCATCCGATTCTATTTCTAGATTCTTGAAAAAGACCTATGGTTTAACGCCGTCTTCGAATAGCAGTTTCGTTACTTAGAGAAGGTTTTCATAGCGTATTATTCATAATCAGTCGTTAGCTTATGTTATGAAGTGATACTGCTGTTGAAAATTGGTTTTGCTGGGGATTGAACCTAAGACCTCCTGGTTGGTAGGCGGGTGTCTTACTTAGCTCAGCTCAGCGGCACACATTTGTTACATCTATTTTTATAGCATATGAAATAAAGGGTGGGCAAATTTGAGGCTACGAAGTAAATTGGCTTAAAAACACATTTTCTTGTGACAAATTCAGTTTTATTCATACCAATATAAAATAGAAATATGAGAACTAATAATGGAATATGATGTCGGGCAAATGTCCACCTCTAGCACGTCGGCAGACGTCCCATGTAATCACAAAATTTTGAACCATTTTTCGCAAAAACGCTTCGCTTATCTCGGCAATGCAGCGCAGAATTTTGTCTTTCAGAATGTCAGTTGTTTGTGGTTTGTTGACGTAAATCCGGTCTTTCAAATGGCCCCTGGAAAAATAAGCCAGCGGCGTTAAGTCACAAGAAAGAGGCGGCCAATTGACATCGCCAAATCGAAAAATTACGCGACTGGGAAATTTTGCATGCACTAACTGAATTGTTTGGCTGGCTGTGTGGCTTGTGGCGCCGTCCTGCTAAAACCAAAGTCAACATTAGACAATTGTGACCACAAAGAATTGGTTATCATGGTTTGGTAGCGCAGCGAATTCACGGTGACGGCGTTTCCTTGCTCATTTTCGAAAAAAATATGGGCCGATGATGCCATCTAACCACAAACCGCATCATACGGTCACTTTCATTGGATGTAATGGTTTTTCGCGGGCTGTTATCGAGGACATAACCGCCTAATTGAAAATGGGCCTCATCATTAAAAATGAATTTGTTGAAAAATGCCTTGTTTTCGTTCAGTTTTCCAAACAGTAAATTATCGCAATTAAGATTTTTTGTTCTAGAGTGTAGAGTTCCATAGTTACAAATTTCTTAATTTTTTACTAAATAAGTGACAGCTCATTTCTTGACATTTCATCATTTTACAGCCAATTTACTTCTTAACCTCAAGTTTGCCCACCCTATATATGTCAGAAAATAAACAACGTTTAAACACTTTGTAGAAAAATATTTCTCTGTCTGAGCAAAAAAGAAAGTTTCGGTGAATATTGAAAAAATAATTTGCTAAAGTTCACGTTCCATAAGCTACCACCATTAATAAATTTTGCGAGCTACAGAGACTCGCTTGCACCGGTATAACTGGGGCAATGAGGACGTGTCCCACAACGGCCTTGGAGGCCTTGATTGGTATGACACCATGTGTGGCGGCAAGTTCGGCGGCAAAGTTAATATGTAAGGAAACCCAAAATGCGTCGGGAAGTCTGTCCATTTTACGCAGAGTGATCGGAGAATCATTTTCGAAGTTATGCCTTTTAATCTGTCCTTTAGCACACGCTACCAATCAGAAGGTCCTCGGTTCAGTATCAGGCCAGACCATCTGAATAAAGAAATGGATTTTTCAAAAGCGGTATCACCTCCATAACACCAGCTAGTAACTGGTTATGAGTATTACTACTATTGAAGACTTCTCGAATACATTCGCGGCTTTAAACTGTAGGTCCCTTTCAATGAGTCTAAAAATAGAATCGGGTGCAGCTAATTGAATGAGAGAAGTCCTCATGTTCCTTCATGGAATGTTATAAGAATTAATTAGCAGGAAATACAGTACTGAACTCCCGGATTGCAATTGTTAGTTTAATGGGAACTTGGTTCGGAGTGAGTTTGGTCTAAATAACTGTGTCGATGCTATCTGTCTGATACGGTGGAAGATTATTCATTTTCAGAATCGATGCAGTGGAGCTCTCAATAATCCTCAATCCAGAGAGTGGATAGTCCCCTTAATTTCCTTCTATGGCAAATTTAAAAACTTTTAAGTTTTATTATCAATATTTTTGTTATCACTTCTTTTTCTGAATATATAGCCATTTTCATACAAATAGCAAATAGCCCATCAAATCAAAATTGATTATTAATAAACCACAACAACAATATTAAAAAATAAAGAAAAGAAAAAGAAGAAGAAAATAATAAAAAATCACAAGTGATTTGCGGGCACATAAAATTGCCATTTTATCTTAAATTGCAAACACACATTTCATTATAATCTTTTTCTATTCAAAACATTGTTTTTTTCAACTTCTTTTTTCTCTTCTACTTCCTCTAATTGCATAGCTTTTCTTTACTTTGTTGCTTAAAAACATTCATGCCACTCATAAATTAGATGTCTTTGACTGAAGCAAATAAAAGTTTCAATTGAATTCGCTACTACTGCCAACCTGCCTGCCTGCCTGCCTGTTGGCTGCCAGCTTGCTGCCTACGGAGGGACGTTAACAATTGATGTGGTTGCTATTTAAAATGCCGCTTTACCGACAAATAACAGCAACAACAATAACAACAATAATAGTAATTGACAACAAATTCCGAAACCAAAGTCAATTAAAAGATTCATTATCTTTTAAGCAGCAGTTTGTATAGAAAGAAAGAAAGAAAGAAAGAAAAGATTGAAAAAGACAATAAAAAATAAAAAAAATGTTGAAGAAATAAAAGAAAATCAATTATCGACGTTTTTCAATGAATTATTATTAATTAAGAGATTTTCTTCTGTATGTTTTCTTTTTTGAAAAGCGTTTAAATTGGATAATGGGTATGCAATTTTTAAAGATAGTATTGCATGTTGCATTTACATAGATAATGATGAGACTTAGTTAGTTAAGTCCAGGTCACATCACCACAAGCAGTCGAGTGGGCCAGTTCTTTAGGTCAACCAACCATATTCATTCGTTTGTACTGAGCCATCTCGACTCCCTTATGTATCGGGCAATGGGATACTTAGTATTCTCAGGCTCTTTGGCGAAATTCGGGCAATAGGATTTCTAGTATTCTCAGACGCCTTGGCGAGATTAGCAAGATTGCTTATTTTCTACTTATACTCACTCATGAATTTATAAGTACAAGTGGGTACACATCATTCAAATTCAATTACTCATACTCATTCAAACTCACAATAACGCTGATTCATAAGTTTAGGCAGTAATGAGTATGAATCAAAAGTCGTACTCATACTCATAGCATTCATTCATGTCTCATAAAATACTCACAAATAAATCGCATGATTCATATATACTCATGAGTAATAATAAGGCCATCTAACGTTTTTTTTTCCAGCTAGTGCTTATTTCGTGAATGGTAACACTTAGCTCATGTCTGATTTGACAGATAATTAATTTTATCCTTCCGCTGAACGAATATGGTTGTGTATACGCTTGAACAACGCTGGGAATCTGGGCCTGCGATCGACTTACAGAAGATGCCGAATTTGCCAAAAAAATCATCTTTTCAGATGAAGCTCATTTTGATCTTGGCGGGTATGTAAACAAGCAAAATTGTCGCATTTGGGGCACAGAAAACCCGCACGCATACATTGAAAAGCCGATACAGCCAAGACGAGTCACTGTTTGGTGCGGATTTTGGTCCAGAGGCATAATTGGGCCATTTTTCTTCGAAAATGAGCAAGGAGTGGCCGTTACAGTCGATGGCGATCGTTATCGGGCCATGTTGAACGAATTTTTGTTCACAAAAATTGAAGAGGAGGATATTAGCAACATTTGGTTTCAACAGAACGGCGCTACTTGCCACACAGCCGAAGCTACACTCGATGTTTTGCGCCCTGTTTTTGAATATCGCATTATCAACCGCAGAGCTGACGTCGTTTGGCCACCTTGGAGCTGCGATTTGAAATCGTTGGACTATTGTTTGTGGGGTGCCGTCAAATATAAGTGTTCCGCCAACAAGCCAGAAACAATTGACGCTTTAAAGGACAATATTCGTGAAGCCATTGGTGAAATACAGCTGCACACAATCGATAATGTGCTTAAAAATTGGACCGATCGTATAGGCTACTGCATGGCCAGCCGAGGCAGCCATTTGAATGAAATTATTTTCTATTATTAACCGGAAGGATTGTACTTTCAAATAAAAAAAGAAATTTGAGAAAATATTCAGTAGTTTTTTATAGTATTAAAAAAAAAAAAAAAAATTATTTGGCGGACCCTTTATAAGTATTGGCTATTCAAAAGAAAAAGAAAACACACAAATACACAACGTCATAATGAGTATTCCAGTATTTTGCATCGTCCACGTACAATGAGTGCAGAAGAGTATGAATCAATAGCGTCATAAACGTTGATAAGTATGAGTATGAGTACCTCAAACTTTAGTGTGCGAATGCTTATGAGTAGCCATTGCAATAAGTATGAATGAGTATGAGTATAAGAAGTCTCTTTTTCCTCCTTCGACACGCAACTTCTGCAGAAATCCTGTAAGGGGGCGCCTAGCTTATGGATATGGCTTCCCAGTAGGCAGTGTTCTTTAAGGATAGAGATCAAGTAGTGAGTGTTCAAGCGAGAAATCAGAATAAGCTCTTTCGTCCTTTTTGAATTGGGATTCGGCAAGCTTAATCTAGCGGTCGAAAAGGTGCTTTCCTATCTGCCATCCAGGAAATTTTAGCCATGGAATGGAATTTACTTTAGATCTTCAACCTTGTTGTGGCCAAGGGAATCCCTATGTGCTGAACTACATAGATATGCGTTTGGCAAATTTGGTACGCGTTGTGGCAAATCCGACCGCAGCACACTATTCTCTACCTGGATAACAGTGTTAAAGCACTTGTACAGATAATTGTTGGATATCATATAATCAAACGCTACCGAGGAGTTAGGGTTTATAGCCTTAACATGCACAAGCAATTGCATATGGCACCTTTTGTCAATATCTCGATTTATATCGAGCTTCCTCAAATCAGCTGAAGCTTCTATTTTACTATTATACTGTGTAACCCTTCCCGCGTTGCCGGGAGCCTTTATCTATTTTCTCGTAACAAAAATTTAAAGGAAAGCAAACATTTTATATGGGAAAAACACAGCATCATAAAATGATAACTTATTTTCATATAAATAGATAAGGATAGATATATACATAGCTTTTACCCGATGTGTCTCGTGTAAGACCCGCTTTTCAAATCGCACCCGCTTTTTTGCTGATGTGCACAGATAATGAAGTTTTAATTGTTACCGTTCTCCACGCATGCAAATCAATAGTTACTAGGTACGGGAGATATCACGCCCACTTATTCAATTGCGCCTACTTTAAAAGTGAATGATTTTTATTGCCTGCCAAGTCATTTAGATCGAATTCAGAAACTTTTTCTTTTACAGATTTCAAGGTATAAAAAAAGTCAATACTTACTTTTGTATTGGAGTAGCATGCCCCATTTGCCCAATCCCGTTCATATTTGGTGCAGAGCTTAGAATATGTGCGAAGACTCGACGTGCTTAAACTTATTCCAGTACCCTTAACAGGAACAGAGGTAAAGGCAAGACCGCCTACATCGCCATCTGTTGAGAATTTGGCAACATTTCTTTTTTTCTAAACCTTTGCGTAGCAATTACGAACCAATTCAGATCACAGGTGCGTTACGTACTTCACCTATAAGGCCTCTTTTTGCGATGCTTGGACGGCTCCCTTCGGGGATACTTGTCAGGCAACGGGCAAAACTTGTAGCGGTGAGACTGAACGCCCTATCAAGCTGGCATATTTTCCCCTCGGAACACTCCCCTATTCTACATGAGGAACATTTGATACTGGGAGATTCCTTGTCATGATTCCTAGTTGAGAGGATTGGGCTTCTGGCTCTATCATCCCAGCGATTCAATAGATGCCTATGCGGAGGGTTCCAGACTGGAGAACAGGGTGGGCAGTGGAATTCTTTCCAAGAGGCTCAACCTTCTTGTTTCTCTTCGGCTTCCGGATTACTGCAGTGTGTTTTAGGCCGTAGTGATGGCTATTTTTCATGCTGCAGATTGGATGGTTGGTAATGGCGCTCCTTCCGACGATATATATATTTATTCTCATAGCCAGGCGTCGATCAGATCAATCACGGATGTGACCTTCAACTCTAAGCTAGTCAGGGACTGCCGTGAGTCGTTTGTGGAATTATCATGACGGTTTTGTGTACATCTCATCTAAGTTCCTGGTCACAGGTACATCCCAGGTAACTATGCTGATGACGAGTGCGCTAGGGCGTGCGCACTTCTTACGGACATTCATCTTCACGTAAGGGTGGATGTGCCTCTTACCACCGGTAAATTGGCAATCAAACGAAAGTATATGTCAGGCTCTTAAAGAGCGTGGACAGAGGGAGACTCTTACTTTATCGTCAGACAGACCTGGCCTAGGTTGGATATGAAGCGTACCAATCAGCTGTTCGAACTGGATAGTTAGAGCATCTCCTTTGTCGTATCTATCCTCACGGGTCGTTGCGTCATGGGCAGGCATGCATAAAGGCTGAAGAGGAGGACTTTATCTGCCAATGTACGTCTCTCACACGGAGGAAATTTCTCACCCTGAACTCTGCCTTTCGAGATAACTTATCGGAACTATGGATCCTTGACATCTGGTCAATAACCAGGTTCATTAGACTGCCGAGCTGGTTTCTGATCTAATCTAGGGAAGTACTTCTGAGCGGTGACTCAGTTTGACCACAAGTACTCTGGTGAATAGAATATGGACAACGCGTTATGTGGTCTCACCGCTATGTGTGCTTAAGTAACAAAACATTAAATAAATATAAGAAGAATAAAAAAACATCAATATGAATTATAAAGGTACCCTGTGAACGGGGTAATTTGTGTTAGTTGTCAATCTCATCAAAAGAATACCAAACTTAATAATCTTGACATTTTTTGAAGAGCTTAAAATGAGTAAAATATGACCCCGATGTGTCATTTATTTTTCTACTCCCATAACAGTAGTGAACTAATTTTGAGCCGTAGCTATCATACAAGTTACTAATCTTTTGAATAAGGCGTCATACAGAACATTCTTAAACAA